>JACGCM010000580.1:0-1200000 GCA_014058105.1 Kingdonia uniflora
CCGAAGTGGCAAACCCATATGATCTAAGGCATTTACCGAGGGAGACAGCTGTAAAAGAGCAGCAAATCTCAAGAAAGGAACATCAAAACTATCATCCGCGTTCGGGAATAAACCTTAATCGGCGAGATTACAGAGGTGTACCAAGCAAGGCTTACAATTAGGGAAGAAAACAACCTCCTCACGTCCAAAGCACGTGCCATTTTTTAATCAAACCCAGTCCACCATTCAAACCCAACCCACTCAAAAGCCCTTCCCTTTTCTTTTTACCCAGACCCACCACTTACTTTCCCAAACTCAAATTTTGGCGGGAAGCACGTAACAACACAACCCGTGTGATCCAACTGGCCCAGACTGCCCACACGTGAACCATACTATTCTCTTCGTGAACTCGACCCAAACCCAGAACCAACAACCCCATGAGCCTCTCAAGCAGTCGACACCCATACTTTTCAGTGCATCCCAACAGTTTGTTATACAAAGAACTTCACAGACAATGGGTTGAAATAAGTTTGGGAATTTTTAGACCCGTACAAAAGAAAAGCCACCATTTATTTATCTATTTTAGGAGGAATTCTTTACAGGTTTTGAGAGACTGAATCCAGTGTCTTCTTCAATTTTGGGCACCAATGGACGTAGGGATGTTGGTAACGACATCGTACACCTACTTTTGGGTACAATCTCTAGGTATGGAAAATTCAGCGAAAGACTTCAAGATTTCCAAAAGAGTCCCACTGTACAGATTTTGTGGTCAAAATCTTTTGAAGACGGAGAGTTTGACGCAGCACGTGCCTATGGATCATTTACCACAACCAACCCTTGGTTTCTATTTTAGCTTATGTTTTATATTTACTCTATTGGAGTTGTTCAAGAGTTTAGTTTTAGTCAGTTTCCTAATAGATTGTTATGAGAGTTTATGTAGGAGTGATCCTAGGGAAACCCAGGTTATAGGAGAGGATGGTGTAATTTCTTAGTAGTTGTTAATGAAAGTTTAAAGTGTATCCCTAATCTATAGCAACAAACTCTGATTTCATAGTCCACGAGCTATACATGTTTGTTTTGAGGTTTCTATGAGACAACTCCCGCCAGTGTAAACACTATCCACTTGTAGAGTATGACTCCTTAGAATCTGATATTTTGTTTGTATTACTGTATCCCTCAATAACAGTTGGATATCTTGTAGTGCACCCATAGTCTATATGTATGTTTTAAATACTGTAAAACACTGATTAACGCTTCCCAGTGACTCGGTCTAGGGTTTTATATACCGACTCAGTTTGATAATAGCATAAGCAATATCTGGTCTTGTGCAATTCATAATATACATTAGACGGTCTATTATGTGTGCATACTCTCTTTGAGATATTGCCCTCACATGTTGTTTAATCAATTGACGCATATTATCGTATGGTGTTTGAATACCATGGCAATCAAATTATTAAACTTCTTAAGTACATTCTTTATATAATGTGATTGGACAACACAAGCCCCTATGGTGTTCGGTTAATCTTTTGCCAAAATAACATCTACAACACCTAAGTCATTCAATCGAAGTGTTTTGGACAACATTTTTCTTTGTTGACATAATAGAATTGATGTTAGTCCCCCATGATGAACATATCGTCTACATAAAGACACACATTACAATTCACCATTAATACTTTTAATATAGAACATCTATCATATTCATTGATTTTTAAAACCATCCTTCATCATGACTCCATCAATTTTGTCATACCATTGTAAAGGTGCCTACTTCAATCCATTAACCAATCAGCACACTTTATTTTCTAGGCCTTTGACAATGAACCCCTCAGGTTGGTTCATATATATTTTTTCATTTAATTTACCATTCAAAAATGTTGTTTTACCATCTATTTGATATATTTCAAGCTTATGCACTACTGCAATAGCTAACAACATGCGAATAGAAGTTATTCTTGTCCCTGGAGAATATGTGTCAAAATAGTCTAAGCCTTCTTTTTGCCTATAGCCTTTGACAACAAGTCTGGCTTTGTACTTTTCATTTGAACCATCAGGTCTCAATTTTAATTTGAAAATCAACTTGTAACCTATAGGTTTGTTGCCAGGTAGAAGATATACCAATTCTTAAGTATGGTTCAACTAGGAGCTTCAGGTGTAGCCATTATAATAGCCTAATTCTGCGTTTTAGACTTTGCCTTTACACCAAATGAATTCAAAATATTCAAGAACAATAGACAATGAACAACAAGATGATTTAGCGTAAAAAACCTTTAAATAGGTTAAAAACTACGACCTCTCCTGATGATTTCGAGAAAGTAATGATCTTATTGAGATTGTTTGTTTATTACAATGAGCATTTTGAGAATATAGAGTGATAGAGTAGGAACTCTTATATGGTAAAATGTTATGTCCTTCATCTGCAGTTCTCCAGATCTTTTTATAGGTCCCCTAATATGACATTTTGACGACCAAAGTCTTTTAATGATGGACGTTACAAAGTAAGTGTGAGATATCATTTGACCAAATTGTGTAACGTTCTAACCTTTATTGCTGTATAACGGCTCTATTGCTGGCTATGTGTTTCGCACAGGTCGAACTGTTGGTGTAGAGGTCAAAAGTGATGTCTCAAACTAAGGAAAGTTTGGTTGCGTCTTTAGTAGTATTTCCTGTATGCTGATGAGATCGAGGACAAAGCTTGAGTCCGAGATACGAAATAAGCTATTATAAGATGGCTCTCAACCAATAGCATGAGTGGTATTGGTTGAGAAACTCATGCTGTATATGTTTGTGATTGTGCCACATACTCTGTTGTTGAGGTCGAAAGTTCATCTATAGTTCAAAGATGAGGCATGAGCCCGAGATGGGGAATAAGCCACTATAACTGCCCCCTCTCAGCCAACAGTACGAGAATGATTGTGGGCGAGTGGTGTTGGTTGAGAAGTATCATTAAATGTTGTAGTTATATCTGAGGTTAATTTCCAATGTATATTCATGAATCTCTGTTAGTGCCTGCCGGGTTTCCTATAACCAATGACTGTAATCAAATATTATTGCATAGGAAATCCTTTTGACGTTGGGAATTTGGGGAGTCTACTTTGAATGCTGATCCATGTATAAAAAGCACTCTGAGTTGAGTGGTAGGAGCAAACCCTTTGTCTCTGATCTCTGCCCTCTTTGTTTACTGTGGTAAAAATGGTAACGACTAGGACTTAGGCTTGAGAGTCTAGGATCTGGAGGAAGATGGAGGAATTACGTATCAGGTATTTTGGTTATCAACCATTGCACCTGCCAACTCCAATTCCTGTTTCTCCCACTTTTCACCGTTTGTCTTATGAGGAAGTGATGAAGGCATATGATGATTACTACCAAATGGTACGTTTCCATTACCTGTTGACATCTGAGGCAGAACATCGTAATAGTCTTCGGTTGTTGGTGGAGGAAGCTGTTAGCACTGAAGATAAAGCGGCAGGCGTTCGACCGAGGGAGCCTCGTCGATATCCTACTAATGAGTGGGTCTTGTTGAAGAAATGAGGCCTTCTGTCTGTCTCTAGCATGCGGGGAAGTGAGGAGGATGCAGAGAATCATTTTCTTCTATGGACCATAGCTCTTTGGCCATGAAGAAGATCTTTCACCGGTGATGCCTATTTCGGACTTCCCTACGTCTTGCAGTATGAGATCAAAGTTTGGAATCTACTTCTTTTGATGACTATTCGTGCCAAGAAAAGCATTTCGAGCTGATACTTAATATAAATTAAAGTAGTCTGTAAAATCTCTGCATTCTGTTGTAAAGTATTTTGTAAGAGAAACTTTCAGACTTAACGAAATATTAATGTTCTGTTATGATGATACTTTGTCTCGAGCTTGTTTGTTTCACTTTCTGTTTGTAACTTAGGCGTTAGTAACATAAATGTATAGGTATCATGGGTATAAAGGGGAAAATGATAGTGAGAGTTGAGGTAAAATTTAGAGGAGGTCGAGAATGTGGTGAGGAGAACGACTTGATGTGAGATTTATGCGAGCTAAGGGACAGGGTTAATGTGGAACTATGTGTGTAACTGTTAAGCTAGCTGTTGTCTTGTTTATTGTCATGTACAACATTTGAGGGGATATTTTGTGTTATAGGAATAATGATCTATCACAATATTCTGTATAGATATTCTGTTACTCCATAAATGTTCACAAAAATATTTTTTTGAGGAAAATTTATGGAGTGACTGATTCTGCGGAGATCTTCCTTTGGCTATAAATAAGGATTTCTTACTGTTGTTATTTGCATTGTTCTTGAGTTATTGTGATCGAGCATGGTGATGACTCGTTCTCAGCGTATGCAGCAGGCGACGGATGGTCGGCTTCATATCAAGGTTGCTGAACTTTGTGAGCGTTATTTTTTTCACTTGCCTTATGATGTTGTTCTTCCGGAATGGCCATTGAATCTGGTCAGATTGGATGATGAAGGTAGGCGTGTCGATCATGATCACTTTGTTTGGTGCAACATTTTTCGTAAGTCTCTGTTGGATTCCCGGGTGCAAGAGCTAACAGTTCGACAGCTCGCATACGATATGATTATGGAAGAGGATGTAAGGGCAGCAAATGGAGAGTTAATTTTGTGCGGGCAACCGAACCATCGGGGTTGCTTTAGATGTAACTGGGGAGCTCGGTGAGCTCGAAGTCTTGAGACTTGTTAAAAGTAATCTGTTTATGGGAGTATTCTGTGGTTAAGTTTGAATAAATGTAATGTGAGAGATCGTAAGAGAATAAAGTATGTGATGTTTTGATCTGGTTGAATAAAGTATTATGTTATATTGATTTTGTACTGATACTGTGTATGACAGCTGTAGGATTTTAACAACTATATGGATATCTTTAGATTTTTAAAAATTGAGCTATTTTAGGAATGTTTGTAGAATCTTGGTAGAGTATAAGTAAGATGATTTGTCATTTTGGTACTAGACTGAGAAGAGGTGTAGGATTGGTAATGGTAGATAACATAAATAAACGTGATGATGACAAACGTTATCACATAAGTCATGATGATGTTGTAAAATGAAAAGACGTTCCTGTAGCAACAATGGGGATGACTGACATGTGTCAGAAAGAGCCATCGTTTCATAAACCGAGAGAGAGTATAAAAACTCATCTCTCTCTCCCTCATAAATTGTCTACAGTTTCAGAGAGAAAAAAGTGGTGCAAATATCATTGTCAAGGAGAGGAGGCATTTGAGTGTTGATTGTGATTTGAAAAAGAAATCTTCATCGAGTGATAGGAGATTATCGAGAAGACGACGGGAACGCTCGTATTCAAAGAAACGTCCGGGTAAAGCAGAGGATTGATGTTCGGCAAGTATAGGTTGGTGATGAAAAACTTTTGTTTGCTTGATTTTGTGAGTAATCTGTGTTATGTAATAATTTGTAAACTTTAGTAATCTGTATAGTTGGTTTTGGAATCTGGGGTTTTAGGGAATTTTGAAAATAAATATGAGAGAAGGCCTGTAATATAGGAATTGTGGTATATGTTTTAATCCTGTTAGAGAGAGAAAATAAGTATATTAGAAAAGAAGAGGGAAATTTGAAATGATTTGATTTTGGCTTTTTTATTTTGGGAATTAGGAAAATAGACGTGTTGACTGGATAGAAAGTGGGTTTGTTTGTACTATTTGTAATGTAGCGATAATGATAAAACATGTCTCTGTATCTGTAGGTTCAATATGCGTTTTAAACATAGTATTTCTGCTAATAAATTCATAGTGTCGTCCAATTCTAAGAAAACATCATCTTCCGGAAGGAGGGACGAGTGTATTGTAATGGAGGAAATTATTAATAGTGTGGGGACGATGATAGAGGTGGTGGGGCCCAGTAGATCTGAGAGCGTAAAGGAGAGGGAGGACAAAAGAAAGAAAAAGATAATCCTTATCGTATACCTAGAGGGGGTGGATGTAGGGAAAAAGTACTTGAAAAATAAAAATAAATTTCAAGGAGACTGGGGGAGTTACATTGAGGACCAAGGTCTCTGGTTCAGAGCCTATGTCTTCGAAAAAGGGGAGGAAACAATGGACTATCAAGTTCCATGTTTGGAATAGTGGAAGAAGGATAGAGATATTAGTGAGGGGGTTAACCTCTCATATTACAATGGGCTTGGGTTATCAGGCCCAAGTGGGGGGGTTTATGATTCTTGAATCATGTCGTATATGGCCTTAGAATTCTGCTGACCTATTTTTAGAAAGGGGTTATGAATGCGTTACAGTGCTGCCATGCCCAGTTGAATGGGAATGTATATGAGATGATAAGGGTATGTGAGGCACTGAGCAAAAAATAGAGGAAGGAAGGGTCTGCGAAGTAGTTCGCAGCTGAAGATGTTTTGAAGTTTTAGAAGCTTAAGTATATGGAGAGTTAGAGTAGTGGTTATCTGTATAATGATTCGGCTAGGTCGAAGTTCTTTGATTTTGAATTTGCGGGTAGACCATGGAATGACCACCAAAATACAATGGTTGTTATGCATCAAAATACAATGAACCTAGTAGTACATGATACAACTTCGAGTCACCTCGGGAGTGTCATAGGCCATAAGGATAAGAGAAAGAAGCGAGATCACGAATTGGGGCATTACAACATTATGTGGGACTACTTCAACCCGGGGTGCACATATGAGCTGGACGAATTTTGGCGACGTTTTTGTATGAGTAGACTAATGTTTATGCGTATATTCGATGCAGTAGTTACACATGATAATTACTTTGGCCAAAAGCCCAACAATACAAAAACTATGTGGTTATCACCGTACTAAAATGTAATCGCGGCACTACATTTTCTAAGCTCCGGTGTCGCGGCAGATCTTTTTGACGAGTATATCTGAATATGATAAAACACAACCTTGTTAAGTATGGAAAAGTTTTGTGTTGTGGTTATATAAATTTTTGGCAAGGAATATCTGCAAGCACCAAACGCGATCGACGTCGAAAGGTTAAAAGTAATAAGAGAGTCACGGGGATTTTCTGGTATGTTATGAAACCTTGATTACATGCATTGGATATGGAAAAATTGTCTCATAGCTTGGCACGGTCAATTTAATGGTTATTACCCCAAGGCGACACTGATTCTTGAAACGGTAGCTTCACACGACCTTTGGTTTTGGCATATTTTTTTTGAGTTACCAGGGTCTAACAATAATATCAATGTCATGCAATAATCACATCTTTTAACCGACCTGGCCGATGGTATCGCCCTGCCTTACAATTATACAATTGCCAGAAATGCTTATGATATGAGTTATTACCTAGCGGATGACATATACCCCAAATGGGGAACACTACTTCAAACCATATTCAATCCGGTTAAAGCGAAACAAAATTTTTTTGCTAAACAACAAGAATGTTGTCGAAAAGACATAGAACGGGCGTTTGGGATTTTATAATCATTGTTCAATATTGTAAAAAATCCGGTTAAATTGTGGAAACCTAAGGTTTACAATATCATGAAGGCGTGCGTGATAATGCGTAATATGATCGTCGAAGAAGAACGATGTTTATTCTCATCATACTTAAGCTACGATCCGACCGATGTCGAAGGCGAACAGTTCAATTATATGAGAACGCGGAACAATAGAAGCTTTTATAACAAAAATAAACCGCATTCGAAGTCGAGAACTGCACTTTGATCTAAAAGATAATTTAATCGAGCATTTGTGGGCCGTAAAGGAAAATCTTCATTCCTAGTGTTGCAATCAAGTATTATCTGAGTGTTCTTGATGTAAATTAACGCTTCTTGTCGTACAAGCTTATAACAAGTTTTTGATATTGTATTAATCTTGTATTTGTTTTAACGAAATATTCTCGGAAATAAACATTTCAAAAAAAATATTACATTATTCAATAGCAAAGTACATTATTTAAACGATTAAATTATTGGAAGGTAAACTATATTCTTCGAAAGAAAACTTCTCTATTCAGCAAAGTTAAAATACATTTAATAACCTGAACCGATACTTGGTCCAAAAGTTGTTACCCACGCCCTTTGTGCAGCCCACGATCTGGACAAAAGTCGTTACCTACGCCCTTACGAGACACGTGAAGTCTGCATCCATCCAATAAAGTCCAACATAATCCGACTCATCCAAAAACTCAGTATTTTCCAGCACTTGCACACTTTGTCTTTATTTTACGGGTGCTCTTTTCTTTTTTCCTTTTCCTTTTTCTTTCTCCGGCGTCGCCGCTTCAACAAGTATTAACGCATTTGCGCCACTTTGATTGTGCTGAGTAGATTCACCATGGAATAGGTAGTTTTGAAAGTAATTTGGAGGATAAAAACATTGAGGTTGAGTGACTGGATAGGGTTGTTAGTACGGGTTAAACGCTTGAGGTTGCGGTTGAGAGAGTATAAATGAATTTTGATACTGTCCTCCGAAGGTATCCCCTTGTGACATGGTAAACGAAGGTGGGGTCTGTGATCGGAATTGAGATTGGTTGTGGTAGAGGTATGGAATGAATTGTGATGATGAGTGTTGAGAGAATGATATTGAAGGTGGGTTCTGGGAGGATGGGGTCGATGGTGTGGAGTTATTACTGCTAGTGCCGGAGTTCGCCATTTGGGAACTGGGTAGAGGTTCTCCTCTATGCTCTGTAATTGGGTTTGGGAGAGAAGAAGTAGGCAAGGAGAGCTCAACCAAGCAAAATGGATAAGTGGTGTTTTGATACCGCGCGGTGTTTAAAGCACCGCCAAACATTTTTTATTTTTTTTGAGTTTTTATTTTATTTTATTTATTTGTAAACCGTAGATTAATAAACAGAATGTGTTACAAAAGTGGTGTTAGCTTCCTCGAGGGTCATATACAGCCACTCAGGAGGGGAGTCACATCAAGACCACAAAAAATTATCACCCAAAGGTCGAGCGGCTAAAGTATGGGCAACCAAATTAGCACTACGGGGAACATAACAAATACGAATATCGACAAATAGGTGAAAAAGTGCCAAACAATCCTGTAAGATGTTTTTAGTAGTCCATGACACCGCTGCACAACCATTCTTACAAAATGGGCAGATCGCCTCAGCATCTGTCTCAATAACCACCTTCAGAACCCCTCTCGCTTTGGCCCAGAGAACACCATCCATGACTGCTAGCGCCTCGCCTTCTTTACTGGAGGCAAACTGGCGGGAGGAGACTCGAGCTGTACCAAAAGCATTATGAGCATCCTGGATAACTAAAACAATACAGTTGAACAGTTTATTGTTGCAGAAAGAAGCATCAACATTAATTTTTTCCCAGCCAAGAGCCGGAGGAACCCATGGAGTCTTAATTGATAGACGGTCCTGTCGAAAAAATGGTTCATTAGAAAACAATTTGTTGATTGTTAGTGATAGACAGATCAGATCTGGCTTAATGTTTTGAAAAACCCAGGCACATCACGCCTTCCATAGGGACCAATAAATAGAAAGGTCACCAAAGTCCATATATCCCGGGCGATAGGCCAGTCCGAGGGGGGAAAGATCCACAACACGATCCAGTCCTAAGCGGAGAGGCTGGAAAACATATGAAGCAAACTTCCAAACGTTGTTCCAAACCAGACCGCTCGCGTGAAAGAACAATCCAAAAGGAAGTGATGTAAGGTCTCTGAAAGGGCCGAACATAACAAACAAGATTCATCCGTTAAGGCCAACCGAACTGCAATCTTAGCCCGACAAGGAACCATATCCCATATACATTTCCAGGCAAAAAGTTGAGCCTAAGGGGAAGCCTTATTATTCCAAAATTTCATAAGAAAGGAAGGGGGTCCTGCCACCGGCTCTATTTGAGTGCCCGACATCAGAATGTGATAGGCTGATTTAATAGAGAATTTACCATCTTTAGAAGGGCACCACTTAAGATTATCCGTGTCCCCCTCCCGATGGATAAAAATATGGGAAATAAGGGTCGCCGAAGCATCATCGCACCACCCATATAGTTCCTCTCGACGCCAGATTCGTCGGACCGGGTCAATAAAATAGCTCACCCATTAGGGTCGATCCTCCAACGGAATATTAGCTCGAGGAACCGGTTTCCATCCCACATTTGAAACGACCCAGTTATCCGTCCAAAACTGAATATGAGTCCCCGTCCGGACCTGCCAGCAGGAATGATCGGTAATCGTTGAAATCGCAGACTGGATACTGCGCCAAGTTCAGGAGGAATCCGCTTTCTTCGGGGCCTGCAGAATATCACAGTCCATAAAATACTTGGCATTTATGACTTTACCCCATAAGTCATCCGGCTTCTGATGTAAGTGCCAGACAAGTTTGGACAGATGGGCCTTGTTGGTTATCCCTGCATCCCGGATCCTCAACCCCCATTCCCGTTTGGGACGACAAACTTCTCTCCATTTTTTCATATACAAAGGTTTTCGAGCGTCTTTCCCGTGTCCCCACTAGAAATCCCGTTGGAGGCCATTAATAGTTTTACAAGTGGATTTAGGTAAAGCGAAGCAAGGCATCTGGTACGACGGTATAGAAGAAATAACAAATTTAATCAGAGCAGTACGACCTGCCTGAGATAGAAGTTTCCCCCTCCACAACTGCAGACGGTTGGAGATACGCTCTTCAATCAGTTGAAACGTCACGGCTTTGGATTGATTAAAGAATAGGTTAGTCCTCAGGTAACGCTCATCGAGAGGCATAATTTTAACCTTGAGAAGGCGGGCAATGAGACGACAATGCCGATGCGGGAAATTCTTACTGAAAAAAACCCTGGATTTAGCGAAATTCAGTTGTTGACCAGTCGCCTCATAAAAATCATCAAGGATACTCTTTAATACGTGCGCTTCAACAATATCGGCCCAGCAGAACAGGAGACAATCATCCGCAAAAAGAAGATGGGGGAGCTCGCCGGGACGCTTTAATACCATGAATATGATGCGTCTCTTCCTTAGCCCCCAAGGCAAGTGATAAACCTACCATTAAGATGATAAAAAGGAAAGGGGAAAGTGGATCGCCCTGCCGCAGGACCCTCGTAGGGGTAATCAAACCATGGGCAGAGCCGTTAATAATGACCAAATAGCGAATCGTAGAGATGCACTGTTCGATCCAATGACACCACTTAGGGTTGAAACCCAAGGCTTCCAAGGTCCGAAGTAAAGTACTCCATTCAATCCGATCATAAGCCTTTGACATATCCAACTTGACACCCATAAGGCCAGTTCATCCCATTTTTCTCTTCATCGTATGGATCAGTTCGTGTGCGACCAACACATTATCCGAGATTTGACGTCCACTCACAAAAGCACCTTGAAAGGGAGAAATAAAACTGTTCAATAGGCGTTTAAGTCGAGTGGAGAGAATCTTATAAATTATCTTATATGTAACATTGCACAGACTAATAGGTCAGAAATCCCGGGGATGAGCTTTAGCACCATTCTTAGGAATCATCACGATGTTCGTGGCATTAATATGAGTGGGCATAAAACCAGAGTTAAAAAAGGTAGTTACTAGACGACAAATATCAGGCCCCACAACATCCCAAGAAGTCTAGAAAAATAAAACAGGAAGGCCATCTGTACCCGAAGCTTTATGGGGACCGATACTAGCAAGGGCGGACTTGATTTCCTCAAGGGTGACCTCCCTCACAAGGGCCTGATTGGCTTCAACCGTTATACCCGGGCTGTAGTTTTGAATGAAATCTGGAATACCAACAGGATTGGAGGTCTGATAATTACGAGCCATATCACGAAGAAAAATCTGTCTGATTTCCGCCGTATCTCCTGTCCAATTGCTAGTCTCATCTTTAAGCCAATCAATAAAGTTCTTTTTAGGTTGTGAGAGAGTTTGCATATGAAATTTTTTAGTATTTTGGTCCCCATCAAACAGCCAGGTCATACGAGATTTTTGACTCCAGAACATCTCTTCTCGCCGCTAAAGCTCGTCCAACTCCCCCATAAGATACTGCTCCTGCTGAGCAGTCACCTCACTGAGGGAAAGGGCCTGGACATTTGAGATCGCCTCTTTTAATGCTAACAATTTTGTAGGGATGTTACCATTTTTTTTGTTCCACTCGTGAATGCCAACTTTCGTATTTAACAATTTGTTCTTGACCAGATAGGATGGGGAGCCTCGCCCCTTTACCTGCCAGAGATCCTGGATCAAGCGAAGGAATTGAGGTTCCCTAGTCCACATGGATTAGAATCGAAAGCACTTACCTAGTGTAGATACTTTCGGATACGTATCAAGACATAACGAGGTATGATCCGAACCAAGGGCAAGTAAGTGGAAGACATTTACTGTTGGAAAGATAAACATCCACTCGGCATTAGCCAGACTCCGATCCAAACGTTCTTTGATATTAGCCCAACCCCTGCGATTATTATTCCATGTAAACGGATGGCCAGAAAAACCAAGATCAATAAGGCCAGCGTGTTGGGTAATTGTCTTGGCATAGGCACTTTTAGCAGCCCAGAACGGTTTCCCCCTTAATTTATCCAAACTTTCAAATATAGTGTTAAAATCCCCCATAATTAACCACGGCCCAGAGAAACCGTTTGCCGTCGTTTCTAACTCTCATTCCTATCCCGCTGGTAAGGACTACCGTAAAAGAAAGAAATCGTCCACAAGGAATCAGAAGGCTCAGATTGTACCAACACATTAATAATATATTTATTACAAAAAACCAATTCAATAGCAACATTATCTTTCCACATGGCACATATTCTGCCAGAACGACCCATAACCCTAGAGACCGGTACATCAACCCAATTGGGATAGTTGAGAGTACGAACCAAACCCTGCATTTCAGCAGAGGGTTGTTTAGTTTATGATAAAAAATAATATCCCTATTGGAGGATCGCATAAGTTCTTTGAGATGTCGAATTGCCGTCGGTCGACCCAAACCCTGACAATTCTAAGAAATAATAATCATAATGGCCCAGGTGGTCTCCGTGGAGCCACCCGAACCCTTGCAGGATGATCAAACAGGTAATATGTACGGTGAATCCGCGAGAAGGATAGGGTAGATGAATTGTGCACCTGAGAATGAGAAAGTCTGCGCGTGCCGGTCTGAGGAAGCTAGAATGGTATAAGCGACTCGGTAAGGCAATAATCAGCTCGCGTATATCGCAGAACTACCTGCGACGACGACAGAAGATAACCAAGATAAGGTCTTGTCACCCGTCGTGTATAACGGGACCCCTGAGAAGCTGGTCCTCTCGTAGATGAACTCATCGTTCCAACCAAACTAGTAACCGGCCGAAGTGGAAGTGGGACTGCCAGATCTGACTGAAGCTCTCCCGACCTACTACTACCAATGAGGAACATGCCAATCCCCTGCTGACCAGGTAACTGCCCAACCCCCTGTAGAAAGCCGTCATCACCCACAACATCACCGATATCCGTACCCCATTCTCGCTCACCCTCCATCGGACCCTACCCCTCCTCCTCATCTAAACCAACCGTAACTTGGAAAGTAAGATGCTCTTCCTCCACCACCAGGCGCCCCGTCTGACCCCCCCAAACTAAACTGGGCAGCGTATCTCTACCATCCTCCCCTACCCAACGCATCGGGTTACCATCCGAAGTCCCTGCCAAAGCAGCACTGGAAGATCCGCAAAATCAAGAAAATCATCATTACTCCGACACGGGGGACGGTCCAGGGGGTCTGTCGGGTCATCATCCAACCCAGAAACATCCCGACGAGAGGTTTGGAACTGCTGCCTCAAAAGCCCCCTAATCATTGTACCCTTCCCTTTACCAGGCCAGTGAGGACGAGGAGGCAAAGGAACAGGTTCTCCCTCCTGGGGCCCAAGCACCGCTACCTCCCTATAACGAGACCTATGTGAAACCCGCTCTATTTCCATCCGTGATGGACTAGGGTTCAGTCGAGTCGTCCCGGGGTGGGGCTGACAACCCCTCAGATCTCCCAAATTATTATCTTCAATAATCTCAGCACAAGCCGAATCCCTGTGACCCATTTTGTAACATAACCCACATAAGTGCACGGAGGCCCCTTCATAAATCGTTTCAAGAAGAAGTGGGCCACAGGGATTATCAGCAACCCTAGCCCGGTATCCATTTTTTGTCACCCGCCGATTATCAGCATTCGGCTCCATAACCAACACCTGTCCCAGACTCTGTCCAAATTCATATAAAAACTCATAGGGTACCAAAGAACGGATCCGTGATGCCAAATTTTATCCAAAAGGGGACATATTTAAAAATTAGCGGTTCAATGGGAGTACGCGCCTCGTACGGAAGTAAAATAAACGTATTCCCATACGGATTCCATGGCTGATTTAAGAGGACAAAGTATTGTTCATAGGTTGTCCAAAACTTAATGAGGAAGAAGGTTTTACCACAAACAACCCGCTCAAAAAATTGAACATTCTCGAACGCCTCCATGTTCCAGAAGCTCTTCAATGCTGCCACAATTTTAGAAAAACTACGCCCCGTAGCAAACGACATCGTACCAATAAGAACATAGCGCTACCGTGCCTCTTCCACATAAAAATTTTCTGGCGGGAGAGTCACCACAACAGCCTCACGAGGCTTGCAAACCATAAGCTGTTCCATACGGTTTACAAAATCCTGGGTCACGGAGAAAGCTGACATTCACAAACCCAAAGGGAATAACAACACGGACACTCAGCAACCCAACACAACACTCCCACTAATGAGAATCACCCCGCTGCTGAGAACCCAGCAAACCAGCGCATGTCCCCGACCCTCCCCAGACTCACCCAAGTGAAACCCCCTTCAAATAAATCACCAAAACTAACCAGGCCCCGTTACCAGCCACAAAAAACACTTTCATGAGTTAGACAAATTCAAGACCAAATAAGTTCCCAGAATCAACATAACAACAAGATGAAATGAAAGAAAACTAGAAAAAAGGAAGATACTCCGAGTATCCACCACAAGAGCCATAGCAAACACCCTCGAGACCCAACCACCTTCCACACTTAGCGAGAGAGAGAAAATATATTTGTATTCAATGCAGTCCAAAAAGTTTTAAAGTAACTCTCATTCATCATTATAGGTGCAGAAAATCGAGTTGAGGATAAGAAATCATTGTTCATGAACATTACAGGAACAGAGCAAAGATGAGCCCCACCCACTCTCTATCAGCCGTTAAGAACATTAGAAAATATAGTTTATTACTATATTAGGTATGTGGACGAGTCTACCCCTCAAGCCCTAACAACCCCTTGCAAGGCTACCTATTAACCAACCATTACCCTACCCGCCGCCACAAACCTAGCCAGAACCGCCATCGCGGCTATACCATTCCAGTCCGCTGACCGAAACCCATACACTCCTCACCTACAATAGCCACACAAAGAGAGGAAATCTACAAGAGGGGAAGAAAGCACATATACACAAACATTACATACACTGATATTTGGAATCTAACAAGAAAAAGGAAATCGATCAAGAGGAGGGTACCCTGCAAGATCACGAGAGCATCCCACTGAAGCACCGGACGGAATCCCCCATCCTAAGTAGGGATTCTTCACCGAAAATACACACCCTTGACAACCCATCGGTCACCTGAAGACGAAGATGAGAGAAATACAGTCACGAGAGAGATGATGATGGAAAAACCACAGGCCTGGTAGAGAGAAGACACCCCAAAACCATCAAGCTATCTATCTTCTTTCTTCAAAACCAGACTCTCTCTCTAGAGTGTCACCCTGTAGGATTTTGTTTGTTTTTTTGAGTTTGAGGAGCTTAAACTCAGTTTGGTTCTGAAATGTACTCGCCGACACACCCACACTTGTTTTTTCGCTCTTGGGAGGGCCAAAGTTTGGGAGTTGGCAAACCCAAACCCAAACCCTGATGGAGATGCTTTCAAGAGACTTTTACCGAATCATAATCTTCACGTGTTAGGAAATACGAGTGTTAATAAGAGACAAGCCATAATCTCGCTCCAAGTTTATTCAATTAGCTAGTACTACTGCAGATCCTTCCTCAAAAGGGAAGCCATTAGAGCATCTAGTGTAGGCTCTCTATAGTTAAAATAAAGATGAGAAAGTGTTAAATATCATGTTTTTAGCCTCCTCAAGTGGGTGGTTATTTTAGGTTTGTTAAGGAGAGAGAAAAAAAAAATAGGAAGCCAACTAGGACAACTTTATTATGTGAAAACCTTTTTTTAACTAAAATTAATAGGTAGAAAGTGTTGGAAAAAGTTAAAACTATTTTTTTTAAAATTTTTTTGAACTTTTTCTTGTTACACATCATATTTTCTTTTTACATAGAGTAGCTTTTGGAGAGTCTATTTTTTTTACTTTTTCAAATATCACTTTCCAACTCATCTTGCTAGCTCACTTTCCAACTCATCTCTAAGTGTGATATGTTCATACTTAGCAGTGAAGTCAAAGTGGGATCTAGCCCAATGCTCAAATGGCTCTTTCATCAACCAGTCATGTGCTGATGGGTTGTCCAGCTTCAGTTCATCTAACAGATTCTTTTCCTTTACCTGTTTATATGCTCTTGCTGATTTCCAAACCTAACTCTCCAAATGTGTACCCCTGTAGACCTTTTTCATATTCTTATACATGTGTTTGAAACAAAACCTGCCATAACACACTAATAACAGCTCAAGTACTTGTAGTTTGAAAAAAAAGAAAAAAGAAAAGAAAAGAAGTTATATCTGTGGTTTGCAAATGGAAATATGTTTGTAACTGCATCAATAAGTCATTTCTGCCTATCTGAGATAAAAGTCAACTTTGTATTATGCAGAACAAAATAGGGATGCATTATCTGCAGAAATGAGTGTTATGTGTCTTTACACTCAGACCTACAAAAGTATACTCCTAATAGGAAGAGTCCATTATTACCATCCAATCCAATAGCTGATACACACACACACACACACACATATATTTACCCTTAAGAAAACATCCATCTAAGCCAACAACAGGTCTGCAACCATTAAGAAATCCATCAATACTTGCCTTAAACATCACATATGTCCCAGTCCACTGGCTAGTATTATGGTCTTTGCAAACAACATCTATGATCCCAGGATTTAAATATAATATCTGCAAACACAACTCTGGTTGCATGATGTATCCCTCATCATATGAACCTACTATATTCTCCTTGCAGATTGACCAGGCATTCCAGGATGTATAATATGAAATGTCTACACCAAATTGTGTTGATATAAAGTCTTGGATACCAGCAGGTAGAGTAGTCCTCACAGACCTTATCACTGACTCAACTTTTTTGGCCACCCAAGTAGCATTTGCCAATCTGTTCTTAGTTCCACTACTGCAAGCATGCTTAAGGTTACTACTTTTTCTTAAAGTGAATGTGTGACCATCAGTAGTCCTCTTGGCATAAAACATCCATTCACAGTTTTCATCAATGCAAAACAATCTAACCCTGTAATTTTCATTTTTTTCTTGACAATACTCAAACTTATTCATTATTGACCATTGTCTAATGTATGCCTTGCATTCATACACAGTTTCCCACTCCATCCCAACTCTTAACTCACCATAAGTAGGTTGAGGAGGTACACTATGAACTGCATCCTCTTCTTCAGCAAAGATGTTATCATACTCCTTAGCTAGATCTCTAAACTCAAGATCACATCTGTCTATGTTTTCCTGAGTGGGACCATCATCACCATCTTGAGATGTATGTGTAGAGTAGTAGCCTTCTTCTGCATTTAGATTGTCTAGATCTAATTCTGACCAATTATCAGTGTTTACACCCATATCCCCAACTCCTCCACGATGCTCTCCATCAACAGTGTTTCCACCCATATCCTCAACTCCTTCGCCAACAGTGTTTCCACCCACATCAGTATTTTCTACAATAACCTCATCATCACTAAAATATAATGGTGGGAGCTCATCTAATGCCTCTTCAAGTAGCTCAGATGGTCTTGTTTTTTTAGTTTTTGGTTCACTCCTTGTTGTACTTTCATTTTTTCTCTTCCCTTTATAAACTTGTTCTTGATCTTGGACTCGTTCTGGAACTTGGACTTCAACTTGAACTTGTTCTACATCTTCTTCATCAACCAATTTCAAAAGAGTTTTTTTCTTCTTTAACCTTGGCTTTGTGACTAGCTTTTTTGGTCTTTGAGCTTGAATATTAAAAACAATTGGCTCCACAATAGGTTCAACCTGAGTTGCAATTTCTTCAATAGGAGCATCATCATCACTATCAATTAAAAGGACTTTAGGAATTGTATCTAGATCAATGGGGTCAATAATTCCTAAAGGTACCTCATCCATTTGTTCTATATAAAAGTGAGCATCCCACAAGCTTTCTACATCACTCATCTTCCACATTTTGAGTAAATCTGTATCATTTCTCACTAAGAATTTGTTACCAAGATACAATGTCATAACATCTAACACAACACCAGGCTGGAATGTTGCATTCATTTCAGACATTGTAGAAAAAACAAAGTCTAATAGTCCAGGGAAATAGAATTGGTCCCCATCAACATTATTTATAATGTGTTTATGACTATCAACATAGAGGTCATGGTATATCCTATATCTCTTCTAGGGTCCTCCCACCTTCCCCCCCAATGTAACACCACATGTTTAATAGAATCACTGTTGGTATATGGCAACAATTGTTAATACACAACAACATCAAACAATACAACAATATGAGAATCTTGATCACAAAGTGAGAAATCAGTTGTTATAAACCCAGGGGCAGCTCTCCACACTATGAGAATCTTGATCACAAAGTGGGCAGCATTCAACCTGTAAGAAACACATATATACAAAATCAACATTCAACCTCATTATACAACTTCTACCAAGGTTTCACATCAAACATTAAGCAAAACTCACATCAAAAATTCAACCCCATTTATATTCGAATAAAACCCAAAAATATTCAAAACCTTAAAAGCAACCCAATACGCAACAACAGTTCCATAAACCCAACAATGTAATTACTCACACACCCAACAATCAACAACCACACAAGTTCCACAAACTTAATAATGCAAGCACCCAACAAACCCAACAAGGAGAGCAAGAGAGTGAGAGATCAGAGCAAAGCTTACCAAATTGGAAAACCACACTTCGAATTGGAGGTGGTGAAGCAGTGAAACCAACAAAAGGTAAAGGAGAATCGTAGTTGGACAATAATGGTGAGAGAGAGAGAGAGCTTGAACAAACATGAACAATAATGGTGAAGGGATGAGCTTTTATATTTCCGTTTCGTTCGAACGAAAATTATAATTGTTCGAACGAGGAATCAAGTCCCCTGGAATTTTTGTCATGAAACTCTTATCGTTCGAACGAGTTGAAAGTCGAATGAGTTGAAGTCACGTGCTTGTCACGTGAGGGGTAAAATGGTCAGTAATTTTTTTAAAACTAGTCAACGTCAGTCAAAGACCGTTGACTGTTGGCAAAATAGGGGTTTAATAAATAACAAATATGGGAGTAAACGCTATTACCAGGAACCAAGTGGGGGGTATAAGCTAAAAACCTCGTTACTTTTCTATGTCGTGGGCGCAAGCTTCGCCTATATGATATTAGTATAGAAGTATAAATGATACAAATGAACTAGCGCGGATTATGTTATATCCATAGTCATGCAATGAATATCCCAACCTTGTAGCATCCTTAAATCACTCATTAATAGTAGATTTATATCATATGATGTTGTATAGGTTACTTTTCTGTGGGCTATAGCTAGAGTCTCATATCTGGGAATCCTATCTTTTCAATTATTTTAGTTTTCCTGCATTCAGTATTAGCAGCTTCCTTCAACAGTACCCGAATTAATTTTATGAACAGTTGGAATCCCCAGAGTTGAAGTTCAGTGGCCCAGACAAATTGGGAAGGGTAAACTATTTTCAACACCTGAGCAATGCCAAGTTCTGCCTAGCTCCCCGTGGCGAGTCATCATGGACTCTTCGTTTTTACGAGTCTTATTTTGTGGTACGTCTCTTTCTCACTCTTCGTTTTAGAGCCCCCTATTTCTCTCACTTTCATTTGCACCTATCAGTTGGCCAATTCATATAGCTATTTTTTTGTTTCTTAACAGGAATGTGTTCTTTTTTAATTACTACACTTTTTAGCTTTGAGCCTGTTTGCTTTCACCATATAAAGAGATAGAAGGATTCTTGGCCCGTGGGAGGCAGGTCAGGTGCTTGTTTGTTTATGCTCCAGAAACAGAACCCTGTTCTGCAATGGTTGGTATTTTATGGGAACTCCAAAGAAAAGTGAGTCAATTCTATCAATCTATAGAAACATTCTGGTTACGCAACAGATCTATTGTTAATAGAAACTTGGAACAGTTTCATAACTGGAAACTCCCCATGCCTCTGCCTTGATATCACGTAATTCTTTACCCCGGATTTTGGAGTTGGGTTTTCGCTTGGATTATTGAGTTGTTATTGGTCGGTAATGGGATTTTTATCCAAACTGTAATAGCCTATTTTTGTAGAGACCGAAAATAGTGTTTTACACCTTGAAATAGAGAATGATGTAGATGAAATAGCTATAAACACAAAGTTTTAGCGTGGAAAACCCTTGAATGGGTAAAAAACCACGACCTCTTCTGAAGATTTTAGAAAGAGAGATGTTTATAGATGCTTGCTAGCTATTACAAAGAGAGAGAAAGAGAGAGAGAGAGAGATGTAGAAATAATCTCTTAGAGGTTCTCAGGGCAGTCTCCTCTAATCTGTAGCTATCTAGTCTTATTTATAGGTCTTATAATATGACCGTTGGTTACATTGATGAGAAACGTTACAATATCAGGCTTTGATGAGTCTTCATGGTGGACTTTGTAACGTCCTGATACTTGTTGATCTGTAACGGATCTATTAACATTCTTTAGTTGTAGCTTCAGATCGTTAGGAAGGTACGATTTCTTGTGATGCTCGTGTGCATGCGATCTATTGACAAGTGGAGGAGTATCTTTTGTAGCGCGAAGTCACAGGATGCTTTGATATCTCTGAACTGTTAATGAAGATGCAATCTCTAATAGTGTTTGCGTGTATTCGAACTGTTGCTAGATATCTGAGTATTTTGTGCAGTGCGATGTTACTGGATGCTTTGTCATTCCGAGTTGCAGATGGGGAAGTCTGTATTACGATCTCCTTGCTTTAGTCCCTGATTGGTTATCTGTGTGTTATCTTGAGCTATGTGAGTTCGAATATCGAACTCAGTACAGGGATTAGAAATAAGCCCTTACACGAACGATAACAATTGGGAAGCACTAGGGAGGCTAGAGGTTATGAAGTCGGGTATATATAACCTTTATATAAAGAAGAAAGCTGTGTCGGGATATTTTGCTCTAGTAGTATTTTCTTATGTCAAAAACAGAAGTTTATGCTTAATGCGATTGGATTAGGGTAAATGCTTAAATATGTTCAGAACGGATGAATTTGTAGATCATAATCCCTAGATCCCCTAAATTTGAGTAGATACCATGATTAGTAGGTTGTACCGTTGTAAAAAATATTTTACCATGATTCGGGAATACGTTGCATGATTCAGTGCTGTAATGTGTCGATCTGACTTTGTCGGTTCACTTCGCGATGTTTTTCTGCATGTTATTGTCTACTCATTTTATGTTACTAATAATGGCATTATAGTTCTTCCCTGTACAAATACTTTTATTACATAAGTAGTTTCCTGAATATGAATATCTGATACTTTGTGTTGAAAATTCCGTTTGCGGAAGCTAAATTTATCTCAATTAAAACTAAGACATCTCAATTGTATAAAATAAAAGGTCGAATACCTAGGGTTTTTAGATTTACCCCAAATTTTACATCTCTATTTTAAGGCGTAAGCCTTTTTCTCACTTAAATCAACCTCCTAATAAATTAAGTTTAGGTTTTTAAAATAAAAGAAGTGATCTAGCACAAAAGAAACATTAATACCAATCTAATTAAGAAACTAGTTCTATTATTTAAGGAATTAAATTAATAGAAATAACTAAATAAAAAAGGTTCGCACGTGACGTGCTACTCGACCACGATTCCTATCACATATTCTCATGTAGGTTTCTCAACTCTTTCATTTGTATATCTCTTTGTTTACAAGTATATCTAAATCATAGATCTTTAGGATGAAATTTGAGTGGCCAGGGAGGAAATTTAGGTCATGTTGGTTTTGGTGTTAGTTAGGTGGTGTTTGTTTTTCAGGTGCTGAATGCTGAATGTTTTGAAGTGCTGAATGCTGAATAAGTTATGGTGTTTCTTTTCTAAGAAGTGTTGAAAACATGTAAAACTGGTAAATGCCTTAAATACCATTTTTATAAAATAACACAACTTGAAGCATATTAGAATAAAAAAAAATTGGTTTATATCTGCCCCTCTTTATTCGAACAAAATAACAAAATGGACAAAATGTACATACAAAAGGCATCATTGCACAAAATAGACAAAATGGATATACAAAATGGACATGCAAAATGGACATACAACAGACATTATTACACAGAATGGACAAAAAAGAGTGGACAAAATGGACATACAAAAGACATCATTGCACAAAATGGTTTATACAGATCATAAGCATTAAATATAGTCTAAAGTGCGAATCTTAAGATAACACAACCCAACATAGTCTAAAATAGCAAATAGTTGAACATCAACATAGTTTATAAATCCGAAAAACAAGATAATCCAAAATACATATGCATAAAAAACTAAACTCCGAGAAACTGCATCAGGTAGAGTTTCTTTGATTCCAGCGTAGCCAAACCCATAAACATGTCAGCATATTCTATATGTTCAGTAAACTTCAAACATGCTTTAGTCATTTCAGCAGTCGTCAGATACCCCAAAAGCTCCATTTCTTGAAGAATACGCAGCACTTCCGAAAGTGTATTTCTACGCGTATCTCATTTTGCCAATTCTTCTCGCTCACCCTGCGTCTTTATAACCTCAATCAGCTAATCGAACTTATCCAAAATGTCTTCAACTTTTCGTTTGTTCTTCCCACTGCGGCGACTACTTTCTAACTGAGAAGCAGATTGCATTGGTTGAGGTACAGACTGTGCAAAGTGATAAGGCGTATATTGCTCTGTTTGAGGGGTGGAGTGCTCGGCTTGAGATGGTTCAAAATGATGATCAATGAAGTATGTATCAGTATCTTCAATGAAATCAACTTGCTCTGTGGAGACATTATTCTCATCTTCCATATTCAAATCGACGGTGACATCTGAAGTAGCCGTATCAATTAAATCATCCCTAGCAGGACCAATTGCATATCTACCAGTAGCCACTCTGTTTGCAAAAATAGCTTCCATCAAGTCTTCATGAAGTAACCCACCTTTTCTAAATGTACTGACGTTCTCATTTATTTGATGTGTATCTCTGTAGGGACAATAATATAGGGGTTTTGGGGACTTATATAAAGCTATTGGAAGTACAACAAACTATATGACAGAATACTGATTAACAAAAAAACTTACAACCCCCAGCTAAGGTGTATGTGGTGAAGAAGATTAGCTCCAAGAAGATTAACAAAAATGCCTCTGGTAACAATGATAAGGTGCTTGACATGGTTTATACAAAGTCTGGTAATGATATTGTAAAAGAAAATGGAAAAGGGCCTAATGTATCTGGTACTATTTGTAAAGAAGTTGAAGGTGTTGATTAACATAACAGTCATTCAAGTGTTACCCATAGATGCATAATACATAACAGTGCTATTTGTAAAGAATGTACAAAGGCATAACACATAACAGTCACAAGTCATTTAAGTGCTATTTGTAAAGAATGTATAGAGGCATAACACATAACATTCACAAGTCTTCAGAATAAGGATCAAGTTTCAGTTAACAGTCACATTACACATAACACATAACAGTTAACATAATAAGGATCAAGTTTCAGAATAAAGGATCAAGGGGGAATGTACTTTGTATATGGATAACATTTGTATATGGAAACTGCTATGCCTACTACCTATACAAGTCAACAACAGATTTTGAAACCCTTGAAAGGGAGAATCTTGTTGAATCTATTAAAACTAATCATGATACCACATGAACAATCAAGATTTCTTAAGTTGGGTTTCTATTAAAACAGATTCTGCAACTTCTCTTCACATTTTATGGTTGAAAACAAAAATAGGGATGGGTAAAAGCAAATAAACAAACACTCATAGATTGCAGATAAACAAACACCCATAAAACAACAATTGGATTGCAGATAAACATTGGATTGCAGATAAACAAACACCCAAAGATCTCAACATTAGATTGCAGATAAACAAACACCCATAAAGCAACAATTGGATTGCAGATAAACATTGGATTGCAGATAAACAAACACCCAAAGATCTCAACATTGGATTGCAGATAAACAAACACCCATAAAGAAAATAAATAAGCACCCATAATCATAAATTTTTACATTATCGATTGCAATAATTTGTACCTGATTTTGCCCTAGCAACAGAGAGAGATGAGTTCCCAAACAACAACAACAACAATTGGAAGAGAGAGATGAGAGATTCCACGCCTCGAATTCGGTTCTTCAGGTTTGGAGACGTGTTGGAGACGAGGGCAATTGAGCCATCAATTTTGCTTCAAGTGCTGAATTTTTTTTAGCATGAATTCTAAGCTAATTTTTTTTTTTTGCTGAATTTGGTTGTCTTAAAAAAAATTCAGCAGTTAAAGAAACGTCAAACCCACTACTGAAAAAAAATTCAGCAGGCAAAAAAACACCACCTCATCTGTAGTCTACTCTTCAAATATTAACCACCAAATTTGGCTTTATTGGCTAATAAAAGTCATAATTTTTTTTTTATTACATCCGACTCCTCAAAAAGTACTCGTCAAATGCCACATGTCAACTTTTTCATAAAATCCTTAATTTTTGGGTAGATTTTGTTTCATTAAATTTGGTTTGAAGAGTGAAAAAAATAGTCAAATTTGATAAACAAATATGACTTTAGGCAATTTAACTTTAATTTGGAGAGTCGGATGTAGGTATTATAGATATTTGGCTCTCCAAATTTGACTTTAAGCCAATATAGAGAGTCGACTAGAGATGCTCTTAGTCTCTATTAATTCGAGTGGCCACATATGAAATTTGCATTTATATTTGTCGGTGCTAATGGTGACAATGATTTTGCACCAAATGTAGTTTCTCAGTCTCTCTATCCCTTTTTTTCCCTTTACATGTTCTGTTCCCAATACTTTCTTTATATATCTCCCTCCATCTCGTTCTTTGTTTGGTAACTCGAAGCTTTTAAGACCATTTCGACTGAAGAATATACTTGTCTATTTCCAGATCGTTGGCCATATTCAATATGCCCACCTTGAGCTTCCTGTCGCATACCCACCTTGGCGTTTGCTGTCGCAGTCTTCGATCTGTTCCACTAGAAAGACCATCAGCGGTATAAATATGGGCCTCCCGCCACGCCAAACACTATACCTACACTGAGAATGTTAATTCATTACAAGCAAGTCATCACGGCTCTTGCGATCTAGCTCTTGGACCGGGGTTCTCTAGGAAGAAAAAGAAAATGACTCCGCTGAGGATAAGAAGATGTGGTTGAGTTTGAAACTCCTTTTGGGAATAAGGTACTCACTTATGAAGATGTGGTTGAGGATAAGAAGATGTGGTTTTTTTTTCCAATTCCGGTTTTATGAATACTTCTTCATAAGTAGGTGTGATTTGATAGCTAGTTATCAAGTTGTGTGTGAACTCTTATTAGTTGATGACATTAGTTTTTAATTAGTCTTTAACAATGGCATCAAATTATACTAAGGAAAACCCGTGTAAGCTTTGATCTTCAACCTTTTATAAGTCAATGAATACGATGTCTGAAAACGTCAAATAAATAAACACTGGATAGGTGATGATCTTGTTCATCTACTAAGAATATCGTTTAAGATGTTAAACAAAGACGACTCCGTGGCGGACAAGTTTGCTTGGTTGCGTTTACAGGTGATTGGAGGCGAAGTGGAGTTTCAAACACCATTTGGGCAGAGAGCTCTTACTTATGCTGACCACACTGCAACAGGAAGGTCCATTCATTACATAGAGAATTATATCATGAAAGATGTTCTACCTTTCTATGGTAAGTAAAGCTTTGCTTTTAATTTCATTTCATTTCCCTCTTAAGTTTTATTTAAATCAGTATCAGGTCGGTATCTGGTTCGGTTGGCAATCGTCCAAGCCGATCAAGATACTTGACAGGCTCCCTTATGTTTAATTTTGAGAACCATAATATGTTAAGTTCATAATCTGGAGATCTTTTCCAAGATAAAATAATCATTATGCTTCAAGGCTTCGAGGGAAATCATATTTCCACTACCCTTGACCAGATGCTTCGACCAGACTCTCTTAAGAAGAAACCGGAGATTTTACTTTTATTTATTCGGATCTAATTACAAGTCAAGGTCTTAGATCCAGTATGGTCATCAAGTCAGAAAATATACCTTGTTACGCATTCTGACGGACTAACGATGTCAATGTTGGACGAATAAGTCCATACTCAGATATGTTTCTAGATTACAAAAAAGATGCAGGAAAGTCTTTGCGGAAATTGGTCAAAGTACCATAAAATTGCAAAATAATTAAACCAGCAGTCCTGGGACGGCGGGACATTTAGAAATGTTTTCCAGTTGATATCGGATTTCTAACCATTTGATATTGGATTTCTAATTACTGGATAAAACTGCAGGAAACACTCACACGCGTGACAGTTACGTTGGACAGAAGACGACTAAAATGGTAAACGAGGCGACCAAGTACATTAAGAAATGCTTAGGAGGGGGATCAAAAGATGCAATAATATTCTGCGGGTCAGGTGCCACTGCTGCGGTAAAACGTCTCCAAGAAGTGATGGCGGTTTCGGTTCCTTCTACATTGCGAGATAAAATGTTGAAATGTTTACTTATAGAGGAACAATGGGTTGTTTTCGTGGGGCCATATGAGCACCATTCAAACCTTCTTTCATGGCGCCAAAGCTTGGTTGAGGTAGTTGAAGTTGGTCTGGATGAGCAAGGGTTAGTAGACATGGAAAGTTTAAGACTTGAACTTGAGTCTTATAAGTTTTCGAATAGGCCAATGTTGGGGTCATTCTCGGCTTGTAGCAATGTCACTGGCATCTACTCGAATACACGAGCACTTGCTCGTCTCTTACATGAATATGGTGCATTCGTATGCTTTGACTTTGCGGCAAGGTAAGCGGGATATTTTCCTTCTCATCTAAAATGATGAAATTGGTCTGTTTTTTATGAAATGTTATTAAAGTTGTTATTATATACAGTGGTCCATATGTGGAGATTGACATGCGGTCAGGGGACATAGAAGGCTACGACGCTATTTTTCTTGCGCCTCATAAGTTCCTTGGCGAACCTGGATCACCCGGCATTCTTTTGATGAGCAAGGCCTTATATCATTTGAAATCATGTCCCCCTTCAACGTGCGGTGGAGGAACAGTTGATTATGTCAATGGGTTTAATGAGAAAGATACTTTGTATAACATTGATGTTGAAGAGCGAGAAGATGCGGGTACCCCAATGATCATCCAGAAGATACGAGCAGCTATGGCTTTTTGGGTCAAGGAGTGTCTCACTTACACTGTGATCGAAGCACGAGAACAGGTCTACATCAAGACGGCGCTCAAGAGACTTTTGCCGAATCCTAATCTTCACGTGTTAGGAAATACGAGTGTTAAGAGACAACCCATAATTTCGTTCCTAGTTTATTCAACTAGTACTACTACAGATCCTTCCTCAAAAGGGAAGCCATTACACGGTTCATTTGTAGTGACGCTACTCAACGACCTCTTTGGAATTCAGGCTCGAGGAGGATGCGCCTGTGCTGGGCCCTATGGTCACCATTTGCTCGGTGTCAGTAATGATATTTCCCTTGCTCACCGTAACACAATTGAAAAGGTAAACATGAAATTTATTTTATCTTTCATTCGTGGATAACATTTTGTTTTTTGTTTTTTGTTTAATCGACGTTACTAACAGTGTTATTATTTTTGTCGAGGATAGGGTTATGTGGGGGTTAAACCAGGGTGGACAAGAGTTAGTTTCTCGTATTACATGTCAAAGGAAGAGTTCGATTTCCTCTTAGAAGCACTGGAATTTATGGCTATGTACGCTGAACGTTTCCTTCGGCTGTATCACTTCAACTGGAAAACTGGGAATTGGGCATTTAGAAGGAAAAGCTTAGAGGAGAATCTTATAGGAGTTGAGTTCCATATATTCTTGTCATTAACCGGTCATAAACAAACACCAGAGATCAGTAGTAGTGAAGCAAACAAGGGCCTTGAGAGTGAAAACAAGGATGCTGAAGTGATTAGCAAGTACACTTCGTACTTGGAGATTGCTAAACGGATTGCGAGCTCTCTTCCCGAGTCTACTCCACAAAGAAATGTTCCAAAGGACATAGATAACAACATTATATACTACCGAATTTAGTATTTTCCTTCACCTTTTATTATAGTTAAACAAATACTTTATTTACAAGTTTTTTAACTGGCATACGTGTCTACGGTAATTTCTAGAGTATCAGCTCCTGCATTATTTATGTTGTTGAGCCGCGCCTCGGAAGCCGAATTCTTATCGATTCAATTAGGGCATAAACAAGCAAATATGAATACACAATCAACAACTAACAATAATAATTTAAGTTGGTTCGGCAATTGCTTACATCCACACACACAATAGAGAGATAGTTTATACCAAAACCAATGTTACAAATCTTTACAAACAATTGAGGTATCTCTCACAAGAATTCCTCCCACACAAAAGATGATGGCTCGTAAAAAAACCTAACTCTCCCTTATATACATTTGGGAAAGCCAAATATGATCTCGAGGTAAACAAGAGGCTTCATGCAAAGCTCGCTAAATATAATCACTTGGATCTCGAGGCAAACAAGAGGCTTTAAACAAAATTCAAAAATGATTTTTCTCGATGTTGTTGGAACATACTCTTTTCTATTCGAATAAACACTATTAAAAAAAAAAAAGTTATAAGTAAATTGTTGGAACATCTGTTCGAACAAGAACAGGGCGGCCTCACATATGTATGGTAATCAAAACCTTGTGGGGGAGCCTTTTGGGAAGAGATAGGGAAATTCTTGAGATATTTATGAAGGTTTGTGTCTTAGAAAGTTACAGTATATAGTATCATTTTGCAGACAGGTTCTTCCGTCTTGCAAAACCATTCGAGGTAACTACAGTTTGAAAGGTTTAATTTGTCTCATTTTGTGTTTGTGGAGTCTCGTGGTTGTCTCAGTCGAAGACACTGACAAAATGAAGATCACTAGACAGAAGGTAAGTAGAACTCACTGATAAAGGGAAGGGCTTTTATATGTAATTGTCGTTCGAACGAGTTTTCTTGTCGTTCGAGCTAGTTGACATGTCCCCTGAAAATTTGGCCCATAGACAATTGTCGTTCGAACGAGCCTTCTTGTCGTTCGAACGAATTATCAACTTTCTAGGGTTTTGGACCAAATTAGACGTAAGTCGTTCGAACGACATTAGTTCTCGTTCGAACGACTCTCGAGATAAATTGGTTTACTATTTAAGCAAACTTTGTTTCTTTTTCTCTATTGGTTTTTGCTTTGGAAAAACGTTTATTTTTTCCAAAAGTTCCAAACTCCTTTATCAGAGAGTGTGAATTCAATATCAATCAAACATCTTTTAATCCTGAGATTGATGTTGAGTTAGTTTTACAATACTTCCTACATATTGTTCAAGAGCGATTCTTGGTATGAGATCAAGTAGGGTTGTTGCGAGAACAAAAGAAGATTCTTGGTGTGAGATTAAGAAGGGTTGTTGCGAGAACATAAGAAGATTCTTGGTGTGAGATCAAGAAGGGTTGTTGCGAGAACAGAAGAAGATTGGGTGTGAAGTTTTAGTCATAAGAGAAATAATCATAAGACTAATTTATCAAGTCTGTAAGTGTAATTCAGATTAAACTCTTTTTGATTAGTAAATTTTTGGTTGTCGATTTCATCGATAGTGACCTGTGGTTTTTCTCCCGTGTAAGAAGTTTCCACAGGGTGAACAATTGCATGTGTCTTTTAATTCATTGTCTTTACTTTTGATTGTTTCTGTTTAATCCTAGATCATTGATTGATAGAAATTGTTTTGACCTAATTTATCGATTGGGTTAGAACTGTATGAGAAATTCTCTGGGTTGATTATTGTAACTCTGTGATTGTTGAAATTATTTGCATTGCTGGATTTTGGGGTTATATTTTTACTGTTTGCAGGGGGTCTTTGTGTGTGATTGTTTAGGCGAATTATTGTGTTTACTTAGAGGAGAATTAAGGGATTGGTGTTTGGATTGTTTATTACAGGTTTTGGGTTGGAATGTGCACCTCTACCTGTTGAATTCTTGGGGTTTTGGGTTTGATTGTTGGAGTACTGTTGGTGGAAGTAGTTGTTACTTGAGGTATTGGTTTTGTTGGTTTGGTATTGTTGGTGTTGCAAACAAATTCTTTTAAGTATTCGCTATGGTTCCGAAGGTACTGGGACGAACAAAGAGGCCACGCCTCGACGGTACAGGTATCCTTGATGGCCAGAGGGTTGGTGATAACCCTGTATATTGGGCCACTAAAAAGGCTTTAAAGATCACCCAATTGTGAAAGAACAAGTTGTCGACATCAAAAGTGTTTTTGAAGTTAATGAAGGCTATGCACGGGTGTTTGCAAAATTTAAAGCAAGAAATTGGACCAAGATTCTTACTCTTTCTGGAAAGGTATACCCAAGGATTGTTCGATTGTTCTATGCTTCTTTGCAACTTGAGCATATCTGTAATCTCTTTAGTCGGGCTTTCTCAGTCACTATTGATGGCACCGAGTACAAAGTCACTAGGGACTGTCTCTACGCTATTTTGGGTTTCCGTCCATCTCAGTACATTACGTTTCCGAGGTATATTTGGCCAGCATCGTATTATCCCTGGCCTGCCGCTACTTCTGAGGGGGAATTTGATGAGGATGGGGTTCCTATTCTTCCTGAGCTGCATACTATAGTTGTTGACATCACGGCTCAACATAGTCTATATACTGGATCGGGTATTGTTTCCCGAAAAATGTTGGATGACGAGTCTCGCCTCGTACATAGCATAACTATTACGAATATCATTCCTTGATCTCAAAAGAATGATCTCTTTGAGCATGAAGGTTTTTCTCTATGTCTTCAAGAATGATATTGAGATCGATCTACCTAATATCATCATTGAGGAAATGATTGATGCAAGCACCAAAACGGCGACTCGGAGTTCATTACCGTTTGCTTGACTTGTTATGGCAATTCTTACTGCTGCTGGCTACAAGGTGTTTCCTAATGAACCTGAGGATACCAAAACTGAAATTTTTGATGCGAGTAACTGTCATAAGAGTGCATCTCATCTTCCTCCTATGCTACCTTATAAGCCTGCTCCTCCAGGTGAGCACATAGGTTCTTCTAGCTCAGCTGCACAACCTCAAGAGGTGTTTTCTCCTTAGAGTATTGGGAGCATACTTCAAACGGTGACGACCAGGTTGGGTGCTATTGAGGGACTTCTGGGGACTATTGAGGGATGACTGGGTACTATTGAGATAAAGGTTAGGGGTCTTCATCCGGTTCAGGAGCCATAGAAGTTTGAGTACGATTCTGATTCTAGAGAGACCTGACTGCACAGGGTGCCTTAGTTAGACTTTTATCCTCGCATTTGTTTCTCCATTTTGGTTTCTTTTGTCTGGTTCTTCTTTGAGACTTTTTTGTTTTGAGAGCACGTGAGATATGAGTCTTTGTACTAACTTTATCAGCTTATCTAGTACTACCTTTTGTTTATCAGTTTATCAGATGTCTCTAATTTTTTTTCTTTTTTCAGATAGTTGATTATAGTTGTTTGATTTTTTCTTCCATGAAAAAAATGGAGAGAAACGAGTTTACATGACTTGTTTGCAAATGCTTCTCTGGATTTATCTGTTTATGTTTTTTTTTTGTGACTATATTTTAAGTTCTTTTTTTCACATGTATTATAAACGAGTTTGCTGAGTGTACAAATATTCAGTCACACACTATCTGATGAGAACAAGGTTGTTAGAAGATATTATTTATAGAAGAAGTTCAGAGATTGAACCTATTCAAGAAAGGGGTGGTGCCTTTCTAAGGTCTAGACCCACTCTGTAGTTGGGAAGTACTACAGTGTCGTGTGTTCGTCTTAGTTTTTATTTGTCACGAAATGAACCAAAGGGGGAGATTGAAAAGTTTTATTTATCTCATTTCGTGTTTGTGGAGTCTCGTGGTTGTCTCAGTCGAAGACACTGGCAAAATTAAGATCACTGGACAGAAGGTAAGTAGAACTCACTGATAAAGGGAGGGGCTTTTATATGTAATTGTCATTCGAACGAGTTGACATGTCCCCTGGAAATTTGGCCCATAGACAATTTCGTTCGAACGAGCCTTCTTGTCGTTCGAACGAGTTGACATGTCCCCTGAAAATTTGGCCCATAAACAATTGTCGTTCGAACGAGCCTTCTTGTCGTTCGAACGAATTGCCAACTTTTTAGGGTTTTGAACCAAATTAGACGTAAGTCGTTCGAACGACATTAGTTTTCGTTCGAACGACTCTCGAGATAAATTAGTTTACTATTTAAGCAAACTCTGTTTCTTTTTCTCTATCGGTATTTGTTTTGGAAAAATGTTTATTTTTTTCAAAAGCTCCAAACTCCTTTATCAGAGAGTGTGAATTCAATATCAATTAAACATTTTTTAATCCTGAGATTGGTGTTGAGTTAGTTTTACAATACTTCCTACATATTATTTAAGAGCGATTCTTGGTGTGAGACCAAGTAAGGTTGTTGCGAGAACAGAAGACGATTCTTGGTCTGAGATTAAAAAAATTTGTTGTGAGAACAGAAGAAGATTCTTGGTATGAAATCAAGAAGGGTTGTTGCGTGAACAGAAGAAGATTGGGTGTGAAGCTTTAATCAGAAGAGAAATAAACATGAAACTAATTTATCAAGTCTGTAAATGTAATTCAGATTTAACTCTTTTTGATTAGTAGATTTTTGGTTGTCGATTTCATCGACAGCGACCTGTGGTTTTTCTCCCGTGTAAGGAGTTTTCACAGGGTGAACAATTGCATGTGTCTTTTAATTCATTGTCTTTACTTTTGATTGTTTATGTTTAATCCTAGATCATTGATTGATAAGAATTGTTCTGACCTAATTTATCGAAATACATTAAATACGAGCACATAGAATTTCACAGTTCATGGTCTTTAATCACTCGATAAATCGGGATCTCGAGAAACTGAAATGTGTGGCTGGATTTTGTAGAAAGAGATCAAAACTATATGTGAAGCTCTTGGAAATATGGTCCACAGAAACAGGAGCAAAACATCCACTCTTCAATCGCAATATTTTTCTTAGATCAATCAAAGAAGCAAAACTGAGGTAGAAAATCACTGAAACTGCGAAAATGGGAACAACCCTTTTCACAAGCTCTTGGCTTTCCTTCAGATGTAATCACCAACACTCTAACCAGTTTTTTAAGCCTGACCATGTATGCGTTATTCAATCATCTCTAAAACAGGATGGATTGCCCAGAACAAAAGCCATTGCTTCAGACTCCAGCTTTGTTACTGAAGAGGAAGATAGTGAAACGTCTTGCGGGGTTTTGAAGAGAAGACAAGCTATGATTTCTGGGTTGTCCTTAGTTTCTTCATCTGCAGTTTTACTGGGGTTGGAGGGATATGGATTGGCAGCAATAAAGCAAGGTCTTTTAGCTGGGAGAATACCGGGTTTATCTGAGCCAGATGAACAAGGTTGGTTTTCATATCTTACCACTTTTATCTCTTTATTGTGGGAGTCAGGGAACATCAAGCATATATATATTACGTTTTAACATCTAAACTCAGATAGGTTGGAGGACATACCGCAGACCTGATGAGAAATCTGGTGGACATGGTGTTGGGTGGAGTCCGATTATCCCCTACTTATTTTCAGTGCCCCAACAGTGGGAGGAGGTAAAGTTTACCTGATAGTCCTCTTCATTTATTGATCTCATTGCTAAATGAATGCTAAATTTTATGTGTTGGACGTGTTAAACTGTAGGTTCCTGTATCAATCGCAGATCTTGGTGGTACAGAGATTGATTTGAGGTTTGCCAACTCTAAACAAGGAAAAATATCTGTCATTGTTGCTCCCGTTCTCAGATTTGCAGATAGTAAGTTCCTTACTCTTTCTTGGTTTCTTAATATTTATATAGGCCTAGTTTAAGCAAACAAAACTTGTGTGGGATCGTCCTGTTGTGCATGTAGATCTCGGGGACAACGTTAACATTGAAATGGTAGGAACGCCGGATAAAGTGATCAGTGCATTTGGACCCGAAGTGATTGGACAGAATGTAGAAGGTAAGGTTTTAAGCATGGAAGTTGTAGAATACTCTGGAAGGAAATACTACCAATTTGAGCTAGAACCGCCTCATGCACTCATCACTGCGACTGCAGCTGGGAACCGGCTTTACTTGTTCAGCGTAACTGGAAACGGTAAAATTATTTTCAGAGATTTAGACTTTGTCCAGCTTTAAATTACCTATATTAGACACACACACACCCAAGTTTTAACTTTAGACTTCCCCAACTCTAAATTATTTGCTATCTCTGCAGGTCTTCAATGGAAAAGGAATTATACGGATCTGAAACGTATTGCCAACTCTTTCCGTGTTGTCTAACAATGTACAAGCTCTGATGTTGTGGGACTTTCTCCGGATTGAGAAGGCCTAAAGTTTTTTTCCTTCCTATTTTTCTTTTGACAAGGCTTACACAAGCGTGTGTGGTATATAGTAACTTTGAGTACAATTAGCAGCTAATATATGTATCACAATATTATGTGTGGATTAGTTGTCTGTTTATGAATATTTTATCGTGATAAATGAAAATGGGGTGTTATTATAAGGCTTACTTTTCGTCATTTTGTCTTGGAACACAGCTATTTCACTCGCTTTTGTAAATGCGACAAACAAATTGACAAGAGCATATGCTCGTTAAGTACTGCTCATCAAAACAATATACAATTAGCAGAAACAGAATATAAACAGTGGAGAACTTTCATAAAACTCTTGAATCAATTACTTTTTGATTGATTACAAAACTCAGATTTCCCCTAATATAGGGTTTTATCTGCATCATACACTCAATTAAGGCCTACAACCTACTTGTATTACAATGTGCATTCTTATATTATAATTTGACCAACTGTTAGATATGAAATAAACATTACAAATGTTGTCGCATGGCAGTGATCGGCTCGTCTTTAAGCTGGTTCTTGATTATCATTGATGCAGTTTTTAGCACCACGGTTCTTCTATTTTCTCTGAAAGTGTTTCTTGTGTTCTGTTGGTTCTTGAAGATGCGTATTGTTTGCCAATCTGTACTCATTAATTGTCAACAGATGCTTTCAAGTGATCATTTAGACTATGAAGAGACTCGTAGATCTCACTCGTCCGCTCATGTCTTGTATCCTTCACCAGAAACTCGAGGACTTTATTCCCTACTTGGATTGAGCTACAACCAGGCACTTTCTCTATACCTCTATTTCTCATTGTTGCTCTAACATTCAAAACATCCTCCCACCGTCCCATTGATGCATTAGAATTTGATATAAGCATCAGATATGCTGGATTTGAAGGCTCAAGACCGAGAATCCTTTTACTTACAACCTGTACCAATTCTCGATTGCCATAAACCTGACAAGAACCAAGCAACGTGGCCCAAATAATAGCATTTGGCTCCATTGGCATACTCATCACAAAACTTAGTGCTTCTTCCACTTTCCCTGCACGACTAAGAAGATCAACCATGCATCCATAGTGTTCTATTCGAGGCTCAATGCCAAATTGCCTCATCATTTGATGAAATACCCGCTTACCCTCTTCAACTAGTCCTCCATGGGTGCAAGCTGAGAGGACAGCAATGAAAATAACATCATCAGGCTCTGTTTTGTCATTCTCGTTACACAGTGTGTCAAAGAGATCCAAAGCTTCTCTGCATAGCCCATTAAAGGCTAATCCTGATACCAATGTTGTCCACGTGAATATAGATCTATTTCGCATCCCGTTAAACACTAATTTTGCGTTTTCGATGTCCCCACATTTAGCAAACATGTCTATAAGGGTGTTCCCCAAAGAAACAGACAAGTCAATATTGTATTTTTTAATATAGGATTCAATCCATTTCCCTTGCTCAAGAGAACCCAAATGAGCACATGCGGAGAGGGCAGTCGTTAGAGTAGCTTCATCCGGTCTACAACTCCCCCCATCGCTATTACTCATCAGCATTTGATGAAAAACATTTAAAGCTTGATCGAACACATGGTTATGAACATACCCCGCAATCATAGCATTCCAAGAAACCACATTTTTAACCGGCATCAAATTAAAAAACACACTCGCGGACATAACATCCCTCACATTGGCATACCCCGTAATCATGGCTGTCCAAGAAATCACAGTCTTCTCCGGCATCTGATCAAAAACCAACCTCGCATTCACCATGTCACCCACCCTCGCATACCCCGAAATCATACAATTCCAACTAAACTCATTCCTCACTATCATTCTCTCAAAAATTAACCCCGCCAACCTCATTTCACCCGCTTTACAAAACCCCGTCACAACCGAATTCCACGACACCACATTCCTCTCCGGCATCAAATCAAACAACCCCATTGCGAACCCCATCTCCCCATGTCCCATATACGCGCAAATCATAGTATTCCAAGAAACCACATCTCTCTCCAACATTTCATCAAACAATTTCCTACTACACCCCACACTCCCACTACAACTCGAGTAAAACCTCAACAACGTATTATTCACAAACACACTATACCCAAACCCCATTTTCACAATGTGAGTATGCAACCCCTTACCCTCCCAAACATCCCCCGGGCTCTTACACGACTTAAGTAAAAATGTAAATGTATGACAATTGGGCGAGTTTAACGACGAGTTCAATATATTGTACACATTAAACGCGTCTTTTCGACGATTACTTAGTAGGAAAGACTCAATCATAGTGCTATAAACGTATGTATTAGGGGAGTGGGTGTTTTCAAAGATTTTGATCGCGTTATCGAGGGAGTTGAGAGTTGTGGAGAGGGAGATGAGTTTGGGGAGGAGGTAGTTGTTGTTTTGGAGGCCGTGAGCGAAGATTTGTGCGTGGGTTTGGTTAAAGTGTTGGAGAGATTTGGTGGTTTGGAGAATTTGGAGAAGTTTTTGGTCCATTGTGAGTGAGAAAGAAATTCAGGCTTTGATGCTCAAAAACAATTTAAAAATTCAAATTAGGCGGAAATTAAGTAAAGCCAAATGATGGGGCAAAACTATGTTTTCAAGTAATTTGCCAAATGATTAACCGAAAAAGGTCAATCTTTCGTTGCTCGCCAAACGGTTTTTTTTCTTCTTCCGGCGACCTGGGTGATCATTTTTATAATTTATCACCATTTGCCTGAGTAATCCGTGGGGAAGGTGAGATCCCCCAGACACACATGCGGGGTATGTTAGGATAAGTCATGGCAAGTGGCCCCTGTTGGTAGTGAGTCTATCCTAGGATCTCTGCTTTTTTAGGCATAATCCCATATCTTTGAGGGTCAAATTATAATGTTGATTTTGTTAATCACCAAGAGGCAAGAGCCTAATGATTTTGGTCTGGGGGACATCAAATTCGGTAGTGGGATTTCAAAAATTACAATTTACAAAAACTTTGTGAAAAAAATAAAATAAAAAATGTTGAGAAGCGTATAAGTGTTATGCTCCTCTTTTAATTTTTGATGAGGCGAATAACATTTATGCATACTTCATTCAACTTTTAAACGAGCTCAATATCTGGCGTGGAGCTCTTAACTCGAGCACGGTTGGAGGAGGAAAAATGAAAAAGCTACTCCTCAATTAAGCACTAATTAAGTACTCCTAGAGATACTCTTTACCATTGGAGCATTCTTGACCCGGGCTCTGATTTGACCCCCAAAATCAGAACTCAAAACCACTGGAGATTCTCGATCTCTCAAGTTGACATTAATTTCACAACAATGGCACTTAACAGACCTTCATCTTCAAGAACCTCAACATCACACAAATCACTATTACTCATCAAACCTCTCTCTCCCAATTCAATCACTCTCTACATTCTCCTTCTCTTTGCCTTATCAATCATCATCTTCTTCTTCTCCACTAGAAACATTCTTGAAGATGTTTCAAACCCAAGTCTCTCTGAGAAATTTGAGCCTCAACAGGTATTGTTTCGAACTTATTTTGATTTGGTGTTTAATGGGGTTCTAGATTTATCATCAAATGTTTGATTTTTCACCTTTGGGAGTGAGAAATGATCGAATTTGACTTTGAGGTTTGTAATTTAGATCTTAAGTTGTAATGGGTTGCTTTGTTTGATGCTTACTATTGATAACATACACTAAGGGATACTTAACAAAGAGGAACTTGAGGAAGATTATTGCACCCCATTAGTTTAAAACCTCTGTTATTGTGAAGTTTATAATGAGAATAGAAATACAGAATGTAAATTGATGATATTCACTGAGGGGATTACCCTCTTAAATAGAACATTTACAAGAGAGGAGATCCCACTTAAGGTGGTACTAACTCAGTTACATTATATGCTTCTATGATCTCTCTGAGATGTTAACAGTAGCTTGCCTGAGTCATAACACTCCCCCTCAAGTTGGAGTGTGGATGTCAAGAACACGTAACTTTCCAATGAGAAAATGAAATTGTCGATCCCCTAATGCTTTAGTGAAGAGATCTGCAACTTGGTTATTTGTTGAAATATATGCGGTCTGAATAGTGCCATCATTAAGCTTTTCCCGAACGAAATGACAATCAATTTCAATGTGTTTCGTGCGTTCATGAAAGACAGGGTCTGAAGCAATGTGAAGTGCGGCTTGGTTGTCGCAATGTAACTATGCAGGTTGGCGTGTACTGACGCCAAGGTCCTGAAGTAAGTAACGGAGCCAAGTGATTTCGCAAGATGTTGAGGCCTTCGATCTATATTCAGCTTCAGCGGAGAAACGAGACACAGTAATTTGTTTCTTAGTTTTCCAAGAAATGGGAGAAATGCCAAGAAAGATACAGTAGCCTGTAGTAGAGCGGCGGGTGTCAGGACATCCAGCCCAGTTCGAATTGCAGAAGGCTTGGAGTTGTAAACTGATATGAGATGATAGTAGAATGTCTTGGCCTGGAGAATGTTTAAGGTACCGAAGCACCCTTAAAGCGGCCTCGAGGTTTGGTTTTGCTGGTTTGTTCATGAATTGGCTGAGTAAGTTCACCGAGAAAACAATATCCGGACGGGTTATTGTGAGGTAGATAAGACGCCCAATTAACTTCCGATATAGTGTTGGATCAGAAAGAGTTTCTCCCCTGTTAGCACTGAGTTGGACATTTTGTTCCATTGGGAAAGTGACGGGTTTAGCTCCAAGTAACCCGGCATCTTGCAAGATTTCAAGTGTATACTTTCGTTGTGATAGACATATTCCATCCGATGAGCGAGCAACTTCGATGCCTAAAAAATACTTCAAGGGACCGAGGTCTTTGATGTGGAATCGGCGGTGAAGAAATGACTTGAGATCTGAGATGGCCTGAGCATTATTTCCAGTAATGATGATGTCGTCAACGTAAATAAGTATGCAAGTAAGCCCTTGAGAGGATTGCTTTGTGAATAAAGAGTAATTGGCCTTTGATTGATGGAACCCGACATCTTTTAAGCTTGTTGAAATTTTGGTGAACCATTGTCGATTCGCTTGTTTAAGGCCGTATAAGGACTTCTTAAGGTGACATACTTGTTGCTCCCCTTTTCAAAAAAATCCGGGTGGTATTTTCATGTACATTTCTTCATGTAAGTCCCCATGTAAGAAGGCATTTTGTACATCCAGCTGGTGTAAGGGCCATTTGCGTACAAAAGCTATTGCAATGAGAGTTCTAACAGTGACTAGTTTTGCCACCGGAGCAAATGTCTCGTGGTAGTCTAATCCCTCTTGTTGGTTGTAGCCTTTGGCAACAAGGCATGCTTTGAACTGTTCAATGGAGCCGTCAGAGCGATATTTAACTTTGTAAACCCATCTACGGCCTATAGCCTTTTTGCTCTTGGTAAGGTGGTTAAGACCCATGTCTTATTCGCTTCAAGTGCTCGGTATTCGCTTTCCATTGCATCTCGCCATTTTGGGTTTTGTATAGCTTGTATAAATGATGTAGGTTCCGAAATCGAAGAAATAGCTGAGACAAATGTCGGTGAGTGGGGGATAACTTATCATAAGATATATAGTGGCTTAAAGGATGATGAGTACCTCTTACTTGATTTGTTGCTGAAGGCGACGAAGGGCAGTTCAACAACACAGTAGGTGGAGGAAGGTTCGTAACATAGTCATTTAAATAGTCGGGTGGATTGCGTTTCCTTTTGGAAGGAAGAGGATCAGGGTTGGGGTTGACATGGTTGGATACAAGTTCAGAAATGGGAGTAGTGGTGGTTATGTCCCTGGGTTCAGCGGTTTGCATTTCATGTGTTAAGATATTAGAAGGGTTTTCTGGAGGTGGTATTTCGTGTGGAGTCGTTGGGGAAGTATATGAGTTGGAGATATCATGAACTGGTAATGGTAGGGTCGTTGGGTCGTGGTTAATGGGTGAGATGTTGTTACTGGTAAAGGGAAAATTATGTTCATGAAAGACGACATCACGGCTTGTGGATATGGTTTCGGATTGGAGATCAAATACTCGATATCCTTTTTGACCATAAGGGTATCCAACAAAGACTCATGGTCAGGCTCGAGGTGAAAATTTGTCACGGTTGTGCGAGAGGGTTGATGCATAACATAGACAACCAAAGACTCGGAGATGATTGTACGAGGGTGTTTTTTGAAAGAGCCGCTCATATAGGGTTTTATTTGCTAACAGTGGTGTAAGTAATCGGTTGATGAGATATACAGCCGTTTGGACACATTCTCCCCAAAAACGTAAAGGAAGGGTTGCTTGAAATCGCAATGCTCGCGCAACCTCAATTAGGTGTCGATGTTTTCTTTCCACGACTCCATTTTGTTGGGGAGTTCCAACACAACTAGTTTGGTGGATAACGCCTTTTTGTTGAAAGAAGTGTTTTATGGAATGAAATTCAGCTCCATTATTTGATTGGAAGATTTTAATTTTATGATGAAATTGAGTCTGAACAAGAGCAAATAATTGTTGGAGTAAGAATTGTGTTTCAGATTTATAGCGCATTAGAAATACCCAAGTAGAACGGGAAAAGTCGTCTACTATAGTTAGGAAATTTCGAGCTCCGGTGGTCGAAGGTGTAGAATACCCACCCCAAATGTCATAATGAATGATGTCAAAAGGTCGAGTAGTTGTTATATGGCTCAATGGGAATGGTGACCGTGTTTGTTTAGCTAGGGGACATATATTGCTATGACATGTAGACAAAGAAGTAATTTCATTATTTGTACGAGATAAATCTTTCAAACGATTCATAGAAAGGTGGCCTAAACGCCAATGCCAGACATCAAATGAAACTAAATTTATTTGGGAGTGGTAACTTTGGTTTATTGGAGCGTAAAAGTAGTATAGGTCACCGCGTTGTTCAGCTACGCCAATTGTCGTCTTCGAGTGTAAGTCCTGAAAAATGCAACTATCATGAGTGAAGTAGGCATAACAAGTTTTGTATGATGTAAGTTTGCTAACATAAAGGAAATTGAAACCAAAGGATGGAACGCATAAAACGTTATGTAAATGGATAACGGGTGTAAGGTGAACAAATCCAATATGGCTGACAGGTGCCAAAGTTCCATTTGGGAGGCTAACCGGTGATATTGTGGGGTTGGGAATAGAGTTATGGTAAAGCGAATGATCAAATATCATATGATCGGTAGCTCCAGTATCCACAATCCAAAAGTGCTTTACTGTTGAGACATTAAGAGTGATAGGGGATTTACCTGCGAAATTTGCACAAGGTTGTGTTGTACCTTCGCGGAGCATGGTCACTAACTGTTGGTATTGTTCCGGGGTTAGCGGTTGAGTGCTCGAAGGAGGGGCATCCTGCTTCTGCTTGTTGTTCTTAGGGCTGTTCCAAGTTTGATGTAGACGATGACCAGGTGGATATCCATAGAGGACAAATCATTTCTCCTTCGTGTGGCCAACCCATCCACTGTGGTCACATGTAGGGCGAAGACGCCGATTTCCTCGCGGTTTGTACTGATCATTAGAGTCACGAGATGGTAGGTGTTGGTTCCGAGTATTAGAGAACGTTGCTAGGGCAGTAGAATCTGTCAAGCTTGGGAGCTGAGTTGCAAGCGAGCGTTGTTTTTCTTCTTGAAGCACAAGCAAGTAAGCTTTATTTACCGTTGGTAGCGGGTCCATGGCCAGAACTTGTCCACGAAAAGCACTATAGCTTTCATGGAGCCCCATCAAGAATTCAGTGAGGTAGAACTGCTGTTGATATGTTTGTATCGCCTTCGCGACACCGCATGAACATGTGGGAATTACCACTAAGGATGACAATTCATCCCAAAGACTTTTTAGCTTGGTGAAGTAACCAGCGATTAAAAGATTGTCTTACGAGCATAATGCAATTTCGCGCCGAAGTTGATAGATACGGGGACCATTACTTTGCTTATAACGATCCTGGAGTTCTGTCCAGATCTCTTGAGCAGTGGAAGCATAGATGACGCTGTCGGAAATTGCACTTGACAACGAATTTAGTAACCACGATTTGACCATATCGTCACATCGTTTCCAAGGGGAATGATCACCAGATGTGGACGCAGGAATAACTAACGAACCATCAACGAAACTTATTTTGTTTTTTGCACTAAGGGCAGTATTCATAGCCCGATTCCATGTAGCATAGTTATCACCGGGGAGTGGTTGGGACACGAGTGTCAAGCCGGGATTGTCAGAGTGGTGAAGATACAAAGGGCTAGAAGATTCAATAGTCATGCTGAGGGAAAATGGAGTCTTTGTGTGGTGGTGGATTTAGATATCTGATACCATGTGAAGTTTATAATGAGAATAGAAATACAGAATGTAAATTGATGATATTCACTGAGGGGATTACCCTCTTAAACAGAACATTTACAAGAGAGGAGATCCCACTCAAGGTGGTACTAACTCAGTTACATTATATGCTTCTATGATCTCTCTGAGATGTTAACAGTAGCTTGACTGAGTCATAACAGTTATTTCTGCCAAAAATAAGCATTTTGAAATTTACGGCGGAGTTGGGACTTGGGGTGAGCTAATATCTCCGTGGGAAACGATATTTTTATGTGTATGGTGTTATAGTACAGACTTGGTATGCCTTAGTGAATAAAAAGTGAATGGGGCGCAAATGTCACATGGCAACTTGAGGGATGTGTATATTTGAAACATAGGTGAAGAGAGATCGAGGAACATAGATGGTCCTAGATAAGTTTGATATTGGTGAGCCATTGTTAATGCTCTATGACTTTCCAAAAATGGCATAGTGGAAGCATATCTAGCAGCATACTCATAATTTTTGCCTCTGCACAACATTCAGGGTAGGGTATGATGAGTTATATAGCACATGATAATTTTCTTCATCCGCTAATTGGAACTTTACTTGCATTCTGAGTTGATCATTGGCTTTCCATTTATACATATATGTGTATACGCAGATAATGTGATGATTTGATTTCTAATATTGAAGGTGTCAGATGGACAACTGTGGGATGCTCCTCTCAGCTATGGTTTCCATCCTTGCGTCAAGCCTTCACCTAAATATAAAGGTTTTACTTCTTGAATATTTTTTACTTCAATTTTCTACTATCTTCTGAACTGAGTAAATTTGTATCCGACCTCAAACTGTGATGCTTCGTATATTATCAGGACCACAAGAACTGGGCAGGTATATAACTGTTAGAAGCAATGGCGGATTGAATCAAATGCGCACTGGTGTAAGTTGTTCTAATAATCTCTATATTCTCGCTAACTTACTTTGAATGATTCATGTATGCCGTTGTTGGTTTGCGCAATCGCATCTTATGCTTCAGCTATATATATACTCTGCGTATACCATTTCACGTGCAAATGACATTGTCCAACGAGTGGCTTCGGGCTCAATGTGCCTTCACCATATAGTTTATTGCTTTGTGAGCTTTCCAAAGTATCAGTTTCATTACTTCTGGACTTGATGGTTAAAGTTCCGCTACTTTGAAATTTCACGATTATAGTAACACACAACATTCTCTCATCCTTCTCTGCAAAAAGTAAATTTTACCTTCAGCCGTGCAAGTATGTTCTTTTTTAGTTCGTGGCCTATGTCTAATTTGTATATGTGGATAATACCTAGACGAGAGAATGAAATCTGCCCCAAGTGTAATAATTGAAGTTTCTAATACTTGATTGTTTTTAATAGATTTCTATTGCTAATATACACTGTCAATAAAATGTTTGTAACGCTACCCTCCTTTTGCTAATTTTGATACTATAACCTTCTCTTGTCTTGTTATAGATCTCAGATATGATTGTTGTGGCGCGCATTATGAATGCAACATTAGTGATACCCCAATTGGATAAAAAGTCATTTTGGCGGGACTCAAGGTATTGTTTGCTCTTGTTTCAAATATTTGACGTCCTCTAGTTTCTTTTGTAAGAAGCCCTTAACAAGTATCTAGAGACGTGAAAATGCAAAAATCTCAACCCTTTTCTGTTGTAGAGTGTCCTCGAGATACAACTTATGCACTTGACGGTGCATATCTTGATGGTGTTCGACGGCAACAGAACTTAAGGCATTTGTGATTCAAGTCTACTAGTTATCCTTCTTTGATGTTTCTCAACTTGTATGTTTGTTTCTGTTGAACCTTCACAGTGCATTCTCAGACATATTTGACGAATTCCATTTCATAACGACCTTGCAAGAAGACGTACGGATAGTCAAGGAGCTTCCAAAGGAGTTAGAATCTGTTCCCAGGGCACGAAAACATTTCACTTCCTGGGCTGGTATGAGCTACTATGAGGAGATGACACAATTATGGAATGATCATCAGGTTAGTTGTTGATTTTATTTTGTATGAATAATGTGGAATCCAAATCCACATTGTCGACCATTTAGAAGTGTTATTCTACATTCAGAAAATTTCAAGAACGCTTAAATTTGATTGTGTTATTAAAAAAAGAAGCTACCGTTTAAGTATTCTCCAAAAGAACACAAGACTGGTCTTGAAATGTTATAGTTCAAGTCTTCCCATTTACAGTGCGAAAAAGATTTCTCTTGTTTTTGTACAGAAACATGGCATCTGAGATGCCATTCCTACTATCCTTATGAAAACGACAATTCAGGTGTAATGTTTTATGACAAGTGGCAGTGAAGATGTATTTTGCATCAAATAATGCAAAAATGCATATGAAATGATGTTTTTGAAAAACACACATTTCAAATTCCCTTTGAGGTTCTTATTGCAAATACTTTTAAAGTTGGTTTCTTAATAGAGTGATTGAAATTTGGTTTGCAATGTTAGTTCTTGTATCTTCTACGCCAAATTTCGCGTACTAGTACGAACAATGGTTGATCTAAACTCATTGCATGGTAGGTAATTCACGTTGCAAAATCTGATTCTCGCTTGGCAAACAACGATCTCCCTCTTGATATCCAGAGGCTGCGTTGCCGTGCTCTCTATCATGCTCTCCGCTTCTCCACCCCTATTGAGGACCTGGGAAAGGTCAGTTTTTTTGCTGCTTCAGTCACATTATAATCACCACCACTTTGAGTGTCTCCATGGTATTCTTGGTCTAGTTGTAAAATCAGTGTTTCGTATAAATGCATTTACGATGTCTCTCCTATGGGGTATCATGTTAAATTAGGTTCTGAGCATACATACATGACGGTGACAACACAGAAGCTGGTGGAGCGGCTGAGGTCACATGGAGGAAAATATATTGCTCTTCATTTGCGGTATGAAAAAGATATGCTGTCTTTCACTGGTTGTACTTATGGTCTGACTGATGCTGAAGCTGAAGAATTACGGATAATGAGGTAGACCCAATGATTGCACCGTTCATTTTTGTGAATTTCATATACTAATATATAGTTAAACTGGACAATGGACAATATTTTTGTATTTTTTCATTATATAAGTTGTAAATTAGATTACCACGATATATCTACTAAAACCGTAATTATGGTCTATTGGATGTCCTTATGTACTAACAATTTGTCATTTATATAATTTTATCTAGTTGATATATCATGTCGTTGACTAGTTTTGATATTTGACTAATATGTGGAACATTTGATCAGTATTTAGCTTCCTGGACCTATATCATCCAATCAAGTTCACTGGCGCATGCTTTGCTCTCTATTTGCTTATTTATTTTCTAGGGAGAACATACATGCTTTGCTCAATATTTACTCTCTTTTTTTGTTTCTTAGGGAGAACACAAACCATTGGAAAATAAAGAAGATTGATTCGGTTGAACAGAGAGTAGGAGGTTTTTGTCCACTAACACCGAAGGAGGTTGGAATCTTTCTTCGAGCTCTTGGTTATCCTCAATCCACTTTGATCTACATTGCTTCTGGGGAAATCTATGGTGGGAGTACCCACCTTTCGGAGTTCAAAACCCGCTTTCCTAACCTGGTTTTTAAGGTCAGTGCATGTTTTTATAGTTCCCTGAGAAAGATTGGAGAAATCCTCAACTATTACTAACTGAAGTACACCGCAGGATATTGTTGCCACTCCTGAAGAATTGAAAGGGCTTGCAAATCACGCATCTCAAACAGCGGCACTGGATTATATTATTTCTGTAGAGAGTGATGTATTTGTGTCATCATATTCAGGCAACATGGCAAGAGCTGTGGAAGGACATCGCAGATTCTTAGGCCACCGTAAGACAATCACTCCAGATAGGTATTTCTCTTCCTGCTTAGTACTTGAATGAATTGAACTGAAAAGCGGATAGATGTCTTAATTACTATGACTTACTTTTCTCCATTATCTCGTCCTTCTTGATGATTACATTAATCCACTTGAACGGCTGACCCCACTTCTCTCCATTAGCTGGTGGGTTGTCCTTTTGTTTATGTTAGATTGTCAGCAAAGTCAAGTATCATATATGTCACATGCGAAATGGTGATCCTAATCAGATCTTTGATTAGATATAATCAATTAAGAGACCTAAACAAATTTTCCATGCCTTTCAAAAAAGAAAAACAAATTTTCCATTGTCTTTATTCATGGATGAAATTTACTCCAATGTCAGTCTTAGTAAGAGAGAGCCTGAGTTGCCTAGCAGAAAAAAGAGGTCCAGCTTGTGGATTTTGTGTGCGTCTACGTAATAATGATAGGGAGAAAATGTTATCTATTTGTCTCACAAAATCAACCAAATTCACTGTTTCAATCTACCAAACTCTTTTTGCTTGTTCACAGGAAGAATCTCGTTGACGTTTTTGATAAAGTAGAAAGAGGAGAGCTGAATGAAGGGTCGTTATTGTCATCCATTGTAACACGTATGCACGCAAATAGGTAAAAAAAAATGTTCTGTGTATGTAATCCTTTGTACTGATTGATGGGTAAAAATTTCTTTCAAACTACTGATTGATGGATCATAATAGGCATGCGCATGTGTGCTAAGTTAAGTTATCCATACATATGGAGAATATATTTGTTTTTGCTACATACACATTGATTCACTTGGATGTGCTAAATTTGGATTGGCCTCATGAGTATCTCACTTTAAGCACTTTAAAAATTTACAGGCAAGGAGGTCCAAGAAAAAGAGGAGGTTCTTTGCCAGGAGTTAAAGGTCGGGGTCGGTTCCGGACTGAAGAATCCTTCTACGAAAACCCATACCCCGAGTGCATCTGTAGCAGCAAAAAACATGTTCAAAGGACATAGACACGTACATTCCAGTATTTCTAGCTGAATTCTAATGCGATGATATAAGGGAGTCCATCGTCTAACCTATTCGCCCGATGACCAAGTCAGCCTAGCATTACTACACAGCTATCAATTCCAAATGTTAGGTGACCATTATATCTTTCTCTGTGACGGAATGTTGATCCTTTCTGCGGTCTTAATGTAGTTACCAGTTGACCAAATTTCATTATTTTTTTCATCTTTGTTTCGCTTTCTCAGTCTCATTTTAGATCATTGAACACAATATTTGTTGTTAAAAACTTATTAGTCGTATAAAATCAAAAAGAATATCTGCGCCCATGGCTTCGTCTCTGTAATAAGTCCATCAGTAACCGGCCAAATGTTAATGCTGGATTTTTCTTGTAACAAATGCGACAATAAACGACCAACAAGGCATGGCATAATGAAAGATATTGTGAACATCGCAAAGCTGAAACATGTAAATAACATTGTTTTCCTCCTCAATTGATGTGATTGAAACGAGAATTTTTTTGGATTATTTAGCAGGCCTAGTTCAGTAAGATAACTATAAAACCAGCCAAAGGAATGCCTGCAGGCAGGACGATTAACATGAAGGTCTTTGTGTACAGTGTTGTTGCACTAATCGCCCTGCTCCGACCATTTTGCGGTAATTTCTCATTACTTGTTCATTGCAATTCTGTAAAGTATTAGCTTCACGGTTATCTCAAACGATTTTGGTTTCAGATTGGTCTAAGTACATCGTGTTGCTTTTTAAGAAAAAAAAAGGGAAAGATCTTCAAACCAAATTCCCATGTTTATGACTTCTTTCTGTTGCTATAAGCTGCGCAATTAGGCTTCCATAAAATATACCTTTTAAAAATGCTTAGAACCATTGAAATATGTACTTACTGATTCAAGAATGATTCAAATTATGGGCTAATAAAATTTTTGAAATTGCGCAGATGGGAAGGTGATGATGGAATACATTGGCGCTACAGGCATCCCCATGACTTTCGACCCCGTTTCAGTTGAAGACGGTATCGACTTCCATTTCATTCTAAGTTTCGCCATTGACGCTAACTCCTCCGGTAACTCACAAAACGGTGTATTCTCTCCGTATTGGGTCCCAACACTCACTCCAGAGGGTGTCGCTGCAATCAAAGAAAGCCATCCGAACGTTAAAGTCATGGCTAGTCTCTCCGGGTGGAGTCTTGGTGACACAGTCCTTCATTGGTACGACCCCGAAGACCCTGACAAGTGGGTCTCCAATGGGGTTTCCTCTCTCAAGTCCATCATCAACAAATACCATCTTGACGGAATTGATATAGATTACGAAACATTTCCTAAGAACCAGACTAAATTTGCTTATTGCATTGGTGGACTTATTTCTGAATTGAAGAACCAAAGTGTTATTACGGTCGCCACTATTGCACCATTTTATAGTACTACTGATCCTTATATCGAGCTTCATGATGGTTATGGTGACGTTATTGACTACATAAACTATCAGTTTTATACGGATAAAGTGCGGAGACCGCAAGGATATTTGGAGACTTTTAAGCTAAGGGCAATGCAGTTTGGTGCAGAGAAGTTGTTACCTAGTTATGAGATTGCTGGGAGGGGAATTCAAGGGGATGCTTTCTTTCAAGCTTTGGAACTTTTGGAGGACAGCGGGTTTGCTTTGAATGGAGTGATGATATTTTCAGCTGATGCTGGTTCACAAAATGGGTATTATTATGAGAGGGAATCACAAGCCTTTTTGCTCAATGCTACGACTGTCTAAACTTGTTTCCAAGCATATGTGGAAATGGAGAATACGTGAGAAATAAATTGGTCGTGAAGTAAAAATTTTAGATTTTTTTTGTTCTAACTATGGCTTTAACACTCGAATTAATTGTTAATTCAAAATTCCATATATCATTTTATAATAATAATCTATCTTGTAAATTATTCGCTACAAATAAATCAGATTAGTGTTTTGTTCTGATGGATGAAATACGAAGCATTGAATATGTAGAATCTATTGGACATATAATTCAATAAGTATTCTCTTTTCTAACAGATTAGATTGTGCATCCATGATTTGTTATTTCATATTTTGAAACTTTGAAAACTTCCACCTAAGTTTACCAACAATAAGTACTTCTAAATTTAGTTCACCCCAGTATCTCATGAACATGAGATTGTATTGGCTAATGTTATAAATCATGCTAGGTTTTGAAGAACAACTCAGATTGTAACTTACATTTTCAGTGCTAAAACTATATAGCCTTACAGCATGGATATGCTCATCTATACGAACATACTTAAGAAATGATTTGCATTTTCATGATAAACTCGTTTATTGAAATGACAAGATGATGATATTGGACAGGCAACGCAAGATTCCTTCCAAATTTTTTTTGGAACGATGAGTTCTAATTTGTCGTACATAAAGTTCACTATTATAATTTGTCTTTGTGCTGTATAGGTACCCATTGGAAATGTATTGCTTTGGGGATATTTATATGTTTTGAGTCTCTAGACACACTATAAAATTTTCGAATGTTTCATAATATTATCAAACTCGATTTTGGGTTTAATATATGTGTACAGCGGTGACTAGTGAGGGAAGGATCAATTTTTAACACCTCAAGAGACTTCAAACTCTCTTTTCTCGTCCTCTTTCTTCTATGTTCATTATTATCACCTCATCACCTTTGTCTGGTTTATCACCACCACCGCATATAAGAGCATCTCCAGCAATTGAAATTTTAAGTGTGGGTTATTATATTTTGTCAGCCCACATTCAAAACCCATATTCTCCTTCCAGAAGTCAAAAATTTAGGTTTGAGTTGCTGAGTTGATAGTGTCAGAACCCAACCGGGTGTGGGGAGCTCATACTCAAAAAAATGGGTGTGAGAGTTTAAAACATTGTGCGGACTAAATTACACTGCGTAGATTAAATATTTTTTTATTGGTGTGAGAGGAGATGAATAATTGTGGCGGAGTAAATAAGTCTGCCGCGAACTAAAAAAATATTTTAATTAAATAAAGACCCGCTACATAAGCACCAACTGTGGGAAAAGACTGGGTTTTTTGGGTCTAACTTGTGGGCAGTGGGCCAAATACACCCAACTGCTAGAGATGCTCTAAAGGCCATTGTCATCAATCATTTCCCCACAACTAGTAACAATAATGCTATTCAATTTAGGCTCTGTTTAAGTATCCCCCAAGATCAGGTTCACAAATCAATTTAGATTTACTTATGAGAGCTCACCACAACTTGGTTAGTCGCATTTGGAGATGATTCCATCAGACGACATACATACATACATACATACATACACATATCAATCCATGACATGATGATGACACTATAGGTCTGACTTCCACATCTTCACTTACCGTTAGGTGACGTTACTATAGTATGTATTTACCGCGGCGTACGTTAGCATTGCTCTCCTTTTCCTCAATTCGATTCTCATTTCAACATTCTCTCTCACTCTCTCTCCAAAATTTTCAAATTCTCGATCACCTCTGTATCAATCTCTCTCTTCTTCATCACCAATCAAGCTTCAAAGCTCCCAATTAAGGTTCAGGTACGAAAAATTAGGGTTTTTTTGGTTCTTGAGTCGTTTATAGCTCCAATTTCTAGGGTTTGAGCAATTTAACCAATTGGGGAGTGTGAATTGAATTGGGGATTTGACTGATGGTGGATTGGTGATAATGGTGAGACTTCTGGGATTGAACCGAGGTGGGGATCAACCGGAGTCACCGAGGGAGATTACGCGGACATCTAATCTTAGTAGTGAAGGGGAGAATGGTTGGTTAATTAGGTTTTTTGATTCAGCATTCTTTTGTGAGTGGATTGCAGTGAGTTATTTGTATAAACATGATCATCCAGGGGTTAGAGATTACTTGTGTAATCGAATGTATACGCTTCCGTTATCAGGTATTGAAAGTTATCTTTTTCAGATTTGTTATATGTTGGTTCATAAACCCAGTCCTTCGTTAGATAAGTTTGTTATCGATATGTGTACAAAGTCGCTTCAGATTGCTTTAAAAGTACATTGGTTTTTAATGGCTGAGCTTGAGGATTCCGATGATAATGATGGGATTAGTAGAATTCAGGAGAAGTGTCAGATTGCTGCCACTTTAATGGGTGATTGGCCACCTTTGATACGGCCTCCCCCACCTTCTAGTTCTAGCCCTGTAAGTAAGTTGAATAAGCTTTTGTCATCGAAGCAACGGTTGTTATCACTAACTTCATCACCCCCACCAACGGTTGTTATCACTAATTTGCAGGAAGAGGTTAGTAAGAGTTCCTCTGATGAGAATAAACTGTTTAAAAAGTTTATTCCAGGGCCGAAAGTTAGGGATGCACTTCTCTTCCGAAAATCGGTGGAGAAGGTGGAGGACAAGGACAAGGACAAGGACAAGGACAAGTTGGTGGAGAAGGGGGACGAAGATGATTCAGAGAAGGATGGGTTTTTCCGAAGACTTCTCAGAGATAGTAAAGATGAAGATGATTCAGAGAAGGATGGGTTCTTCAGAAGGCTTATCAGGGATAGTAAAGATGACGATGATTCTGAGGTGTTGTCAACAAGCTCTGAGGGTATTTTTAAACGTTTATTTCGTGATAGTAATAAAAATGACTCGGAAGAAAAAGCCGGATCGAAGTCAATTGAAGAAGATGATGAAAAAGGTTTTTTCAAAAAGATTCTTAGAGACAGTAAAGAAGAGGACGAGGATGGGTTTTTTAAGAAATTGTTTCGTGATAATAAAAACGACATCGAAGAGAAAATTTATTCTAAATCAGCAGAAGAAGATGTAAAAGAAGGGTTCTTCCGGAAATTGTTCAAGGACAAGTCTGAGGACAAAAAAGATGGGACTGAAAAAAATGTTGACGAAGATAAGGGAAATGATAGAGACACTGGGGAAGATGAGCCTTCAGATTTCCCTTTGTTTCGTAGAATATTTCGTGTACATCCCGAAGATACTAAAGTTACTGTTGCAAATGAAAATGGTAACACTGGTGGGTCATTTGATAGTAGTCCAGGAACAGAGAGTTTTTTTCGTAAACTTTTTCGAGATCGAGATCGTTCTGTGGAAGACTCGGAGCTTTTTGGTTCAAAGAAGCATAAAGAGGTAAATATATATATATATATATATATATATATATATATATATATATATTTTGAGAATAAATATATTATATTTACAATTGATTATTATCCTTGTATCACAAGGCTTCTTGCTAAACTACCTTGCTTTACATGCTTTCTTGGTTGGTTTTACCTTTGGGATTTTTGTGCTTACTTTTGATAGAAACAAAATTACAAAACAAATTTTTTTCCTTTTGAGAATGTGCATATATAAGTCTAAATATTTAACCATAGATTGCAATATAAATGCCCATTGATTAATGCTCCTCCAGTATGAATGCATGGCGTGAAAGCCTTCTGCCCATTTGCTTCTTTAGTAAAAAGCGCCATAATGTATTTAAAAATGACTTTGTTAGAAACAAAATTACAAAACTAAGATATTTTTTTAGAGAATGTGCATATACAAGTCTAAATATTTAACCATCGATTGGCATAAATAAATATAAATATTTAACCGTAGATTGCAATATAAATGTCCATTGATTAATGCTCCCACAGTACGTGCATGGCGTTAAAGCCTTCTGCCCATTTGCTTCCTTAGTAAAAATCACCATACGCTATTTAAAAATATGACTTTGTTAGGGATTGGAACATTATGGAATTTATCCAGTTTTTAAGTTTTTTGCCCTTATTTTAAGGAAAGGAGTTCTTTCAGAAAAATCTATATTATTTTGGGAGAGTTAAGGCATTGCATTTTAAGGTAGGAGAGTCGTACCATTAGGTGTTCCGCCTAACAAAGCTCAGAATAGTAGCAATATCATACAAGATAGTAAGATTGGAGTGTTATACATTTTGATTGATGAACATTCTTTCAAAGGTCAACTGTTCGGTTTCTATTAAGAAAAAATAAATGAGAAGCATTTCTTCTTCTTCTTATTCTTTTTGTTATTATTTATTGGAATAGAAAAATCATATCTTATTTTCTTTTTCTTATGTAATATTTTTTTGCAGAAGCGCCCAGGCTCACCCAAACAACAAACTGATACATCACATCCAAAGCCTCCTTTGCCGAATAATATCACATCCCAAATCAGAAAAGGGGCATATCACGTTTCATTGGATTTTGTTCAATCACTGTGCGATACATCATATGGACTTGTTGATATATTTCCAATTGAGGATCGTAAAAGTGCTCTTCACGAGGTTGATATAAATTATAGTTTCTTTTTGTCTGATAAACATATTCATCTTTGCTTATCTTGTTTTTTTTCTTCCAATTTACTTGCTTATATTGGCAATTAGTGTGTTGCATGTACTGACTCTTGTCGTTTTTTGTGTGCCCCTAGTCCCTTACGGAGATCAATACCCATATAGCTGCTGCTCAAAATAGTGGAGGTATTTTAGTTAAATCCTCACATCTAAAAATTCATTGATGGTATACTCCAGTGTATACCTTTTATTCCATTCATTACATTAAGTAATAGTTATGTAGAAGAACGAATTCCATATAGAAGTCAATATAGACTAATATTCTGTGGACTCTTAAAAGAAAAAAATGTCCTCACTGTTGGAAAAAGAAAGCAGATCAAAAACTGCATGTTATTGTGGACAAAAGGCATAAACTTCACTATTGGTATTAGACATCCAACATATATTTTTGAGTTATATGGAGATACTCTTTTTACGTTTTGGCTCTCTCTTATATTTGGAGTAAGTGGGTAGTGCAAAATAACCTTCTTCTACTTAGGGTTATCATTTTATTTTCTTAATATAAGAGTTAAAAGGGTTATTAAATTTAACTATTTCTGATTCATAACTGTAGGAGTCTGCTTTCCTATGGGAAAGGGAATGTATCGTGTGGTTTATATACCTGAAGATGAAGCTGTTCTTTTGAATTCTAGGGAAAAGGCTCCTTATTTAATATGCGTTGAGGTTCTAAAAGGTGAAGTGCCAAGGTATCTATCATGTTTCTTATATTTTTCTGACGTATTTCGGTATATCACGGTAGCATTATCTACATTTTTTGTACACATAATTAGAGAACCATGGTTTTCCCTTTTCAATGTTATTCCCAAAACTACATGCATTCTTGTACTTGATTGCAAATTTACACTGCATTTCAACTTTTGAGATTGTAGATCAAGGTTTCCTCTTCGGGATGCTAACATGTTGTTTTCTTCTAGCCATACAAAGGATACACCCACTACTCAGAAGCTATCTAGAGGAGGGATTCCTTTAGCAAATGGAGATGCCCAGTTGCCTAAGCCTCCTCCATGGGCATACCCTTTATGGAGTTCACAGGATGTGTATCTTAATGGTACAACCGATAGGATGTTAAGATCTACATCTCAAGCTATCGACCAAGCAATGGCTCATTTATGGGAAACCAAAGTAAAGTTTGTACATGTAAGCCTTTCTGCAGAGAAGCAGTCTACACAAGTCTCTGACATTAATGGTGAAAGTGAACACGATACTAAACCAGTTACGAAATCAGAAGTTCACCATGATTTGGAATGGGTGAGAGCTGTGTTGACAGCTGATCCTGGGGTCAACATGGAGGACATAGAAGACCAGGAACCACCTCGGCGTAAGGAGCACCGACGCATTCCAAGCACAATTGCTATCGAGGAAGTAAAGGTGGGCCTGTAAGTGGAAGATATGGTACTTGCGTGCACGCCATAAAATATTGTCCATAATACCAATGATATCAAAAATTCGTCTGCCTATATATGTGATATGCAGATATTTTCACTGAATTTAGAAGAAAAAAGCTATATCAAATAGTTGTTTATTTTATTATATCTTTATGCAAATAAATCTATATAAATAAATTAATATAGCATCACTTTATATATTAATATATATAAATTATATCAGCCAATATTTTTTATATTTCCCATAATTTCAGTTATAACCATCATTTTTTTTTTTCTTGCATAATCTTTCAATACTTGTGCCAGCAAGGTTTGCCACCTTTCAACTCACCAAAATATCTTTTACTATAGAGACCACAAATCTTCACCTCAGTAAATGAGCCAATCCAAGTACTTTGCGAAGGAGGTGATGAATTGGTTCTCCATCGTTTATGCACATAAAACAATAACTAGATACGGTAAAAGTTGGTTTTCTAGAGAGTTTTCAATTCTGATTTCTTTCTTCAAGAGCGTCAGCTAAGCCAAAAAATACAACATTTGCAAAAAAGAGAGAATCCATTTTTTTCTATTTCAGTAAAGGCAATTGAATTATATGATGAGTTGGGTTAGCTAAAGCGCAATGGCATTATAAAATGTCCTTTTGGAGGGTACCCTTCAGCATAATCTGCGAATATCCTTCAATGAGTAGATTATTGATTGAGTTAGTGGTTAGCCAAGGTGGTAGGTAAACAAATTATTAACCAACTCAAAAGAAAACTTTTGGAGGAAAATAAAATTATGATATAATGGAAGAAAAGAGACTCAAAAAGAAGGCAACGATGTCAGGACCAGATTATACCAGCACACAGATGATTGGAAATTTCAGAGCCCATTAAATTAAATTTACTTATATAAAAAGTAATCCTGTCCGTAATTTTCTTGTATGTGGAGTATATGTAGCTAAGTTTTTGTATCTTAAACACATGCTATAACCAATTGTTCTTGTTATGCATCTTTTTCCTGATTACATTGTTTAGCGCATTTTCCTTGTTATGCGTCTTTTTTTCTTATCACATTCTTTCTCTTATGTAGGCTGCTGCTGCAAAAGGGCAGGCACCTCCTGGGCTCCCTTTAAAGGGTGCAGGTCAAGATTCTTCAGACGCTCAACCAAAGGTAGGAACTACCTTTTTATGTTTTCCAATTTGATGTATTCAATGAGCGGCTCTTGATTTTATTTTTTGCCGTAAGCAGGTTGCTAATGGTGGTGTTCCGAGGGAAACAGATGCGTTGTCGGGTGAACTATGGGAGGTCAAGAAGGAGAGGATATGCAAATCTTCCATACACGGAAAATCACCTGGTTGGGATTTACGTTCTGTAAGTTATTTGGTTGTTCTCTCTTAGATTTGTTTATCATTTCGGATACACATCTTCAGTATATGGATGATGAATTATGACAGCAACTGATAAATTTTATCATCAGTTAACAAATTTGGTTTTCTTTGTTTTATCATAGGTCATTGTTAAGAGTGGGGATGATTGTAGGCAGGAGCATCTTGCTGTGCAGCTGGTGTCTCACTTCTACGGTAGGTGTCATGTATTTCAAATAATGTTCACTGGGGTGAATCTCTCGTAGTGTCTGGAGATAAATTTAGCTGGTTTTTCAGATTCTTGTTTCCAGACAACTAATTTCCCTACTATTCTGTAGTCCTTAATTCTGTCAACAGTTCCTGATTTCACACGTATGTGATTTGTCTGAAGAAAGACGGTTTATGCGAGGAGGGGTATGTTAGGGGGGAATGATTGTAATAAGCACTGTTGACAATTAGATGTGGAAGGAGGCTCGATATCCTAATGTCATATCTTTTTGCCTTTTAATGGGTTCGGGTCATGTTTTTTTATCTTCTCTTTCAGAAGATAAAAATACATTTCCATAAAAAATATACCGGAGATTGGAAAACATACAACCAATGCAAAAGAAAAGCAAAAAAAGTTCTGGAAAATCAAATTGTCATGCAGGATCCGAGAGGCTAAGGTTTTCCATCTCACCACCAGGTCTTCAAACCTCACTCCATTTATGACGTTAGAGGACGATGACTAACCCAAATTAATCGCGTTGATTTCCGATATGATCATTTATGTGGACTTGGTGTTCCCCTCAAAGTGTCTTCCATCGCTCTCCTTCATAAAACCCAACGCTTGATATATGGATAACTAATCTTTCTCCTAAACACCTTGCACTACCATACCTTCAAGGAGTTAATAAGTCACTTTTAATAAGCCAAATAGGTTAAGTGTTCCCAGATCTCGATTGCATACTGAGATTGGAGCAATAGGTAGGTTAAGTGTTCCTAGATCTCAATTGCATATTGAGATTGGAGCTATAGGTAGGTTATGTGTGGTCTCTGACTCTCAATCGAGGTTTTAACTACTTCCTCTGATTCTTTAAAACACATCTAATTTAGCTTTGTATACAACTAGTACAGGAATGCTGACTTATATGTTCAAGTTTTGATTAAGGAATTCTAGATGATGTGCTTTGATGTCTGCCTCTTTTTGTAGTTAATTAGTTCATTCTGTATGGTCTTTGACGCTAGATATATTCCAAGAAGCTGGTCTACCACTGTGGCTGCGCCCGTATGAAGTCCTAGTTACTTCTTCTTATACAGCACTCATCGAAACAATTCCAGATACTGTAAAATTTTGTACCTCCTTGATAGAACTATTTCATTTGACTTTTTATTTTTATCACATTGATAATCTTATGGTTTTCTTAGGCTTCAATTCATTCTATCAAAACACGGTTCCCTAGCATTACAAGCTTACGTCAATTTTTTATGGCGAAGTATGAAGAAAATTCTCCAAGTTTTAAACTTGCGCAGGTAAGTTCTTAGTCTTATCGTTATAGGTTTTGTAAGTGCTTTATATGAACTTGTTGGCTAATTCATTACTATTATTATCTTGCAGCGGAACTTTGTTGAGAGTATGGCTGGATATTCCATCTTGTGTTACCTTCTACAGGTACCGTATAATTGGTCTACCCTTCCCCTCTCACTCTATTTTTATTTACAGTAATGTCTCTCTAAGTTAAAACTGTGGTTTACCTCAAAGATAGAGAGCTCTTAAGAAGAGACCATGCTGTTGACAACCAAGCGGGTAAATATCTATCTAGATAATTGTATTTTGAACATCTATAGATTCGTAATTTATGGTTTAGGAATTTCGTAGTACAGTCTTTCCAATATCGCTATTTTATAATGAATAATGTATATAAAAATGGTTAGAAAATGTACAAATTTTTTGGGATCTAACTTTTACATAGTGCTTTGAGAATTAAGTAATAAATAAAAAGTTAGAGGTCTTTTCGTACAAATTGGGACCAATATTTTTCTACTAATAGGGAGAGGTCAGCTATAGTGTAGTAAATGTGGTTTTACTGTATATATATTAATATGTATCAAGTTGAATGGGCTAGGTTATTGATATACTTGGGTAGCTTCAGGTGTGTAAAACTTCGACTGCCCGATTTTCTTATCGAAAAATTAAGATTCATGAATTTGCAGCCATGTTTGTAACATCTTAGATTCCGATTTAAGGGCAGTTTCCGTAGATATTAGTGTACTGATTATTGTCCGTCAATAAAATTTAGGATTCTTAATGGAGAAGGTGATGAATTGAAGTGATTATTCACAAACAAAAGAGCAATCTGGGTTAAATGAGAACAAATCTGATGGGATTTCCCCCCTCTCCCAATAGCTCTGTCTAGAAACCCCTCTAAAATACTTAGTATTGGACTCTTTCAGCGTTGGCAGTGTAGGTGGAAGTGGAACCAATTCACATACTTCTTGAACCAGTATTGTTCCCGACTCTATGTTTGATTTGCGAAACAACAGTTCTAGGTCTACGGAATTCGATTTGGATGGGAATATTTGTTGGGTAAGCTCGTTTCGACGTTCTCCATACATAGTAGACCCTTAAATAAAAAGAAATGGCTTTTTAATTTCAAACATGCCACAAATATCAGAACGAGAGAAGCAATGAATAAAAACAACAACTACATTTTCCGCCTCTTTAACCCAAATGGTTCCTACTAAATAGTGATAAGAAGTTGCGAACAAAAGTCCACCAAATGCGCATTGCTTCTCTCGATTTACTCCCTTTTGATATCAAATAAATTCTTCTCTGATTGCTCTTAGTGTTGAAATTGCCATCCATTTCAGTGTAAATAATGGGAGCTCTCTCACGCTAAAACGTCCGTTACAGAAAATCTCCCAACTTTAATACCACTCACACAGAGCTTCTTTTGTCGATGGTAAATAGAGCATCTGATTCAAATGGTTTATTCGTAGTTAAGGTTTGCAGGGATATAGCAAAGGAGATGTTAAAGTTCGAAATGAGACTTGTGGTCCTAATTTTTAGGGTTTCAGACATTGAATAATTGGCAAATCGCAGATGAGCATTAGGGCAAACCCAACTGAATATTTCAAACTGAGTTTGGAGGGAGAGATCAAAGTTCCAATGAAGCTTGTGGATGTAATTGTTATGGTTTCAAACCTTGGATTATTAGCAATTCACAGATAAGAATTAGGGCACACCAAGCGAATGATTACAATTGATTCTCGTGGTACCTTACAAACTAATCCATTTCTTTTATGATTGAACTCTGAAATAACAAAATTAAGGTCAATGAAGATGAGATAAACTTGTTTTTTTGGGTGAAATTTGAAGTGTTGTCCCTGGTTGGATCCCCTCTTATCCTTCAACGAGTTTAGGCAATTTGAGAATGTTGTTGTCATCGCCTTTGGGATGCTAATACTTTGGATCAGATATCAACTGCTGATTGATTCGGGTAATTAGCTCCAAGTGATAAAGTTAGAAACAGGAAGGGGAACTCGAGTGAGAAAGATGGTTTGAGGAAGATTTTGGCCATGAAAAAGTTATCGGAAGTTTTTTTGAAAGAGAGTTGCAAACCTACCCCCAGGAGCGACCGAATAGTCAATGGTGAATAAGAGAGAGGATTTGGATTGTAATTAGGGTTGGGAGGGACTAGGGAGAGAGGAAGCAGATATCAGATTTTGACAAAGGGTTTGCAGGGGAGTTTTGTAGGGAGGACAATATAAAACGAAGCAGAATCTGATGATGGGATATATTTATTTTTTCGTTTTCCAGGACTTAAAAATTCTATTGAGATGAACAAATTCCCCTAGAGGGGTAGCTCTCTTTATATAATAGTGTAATTATGATATCCGGATTAAAATCACACCTATGACTCACATGGAGATGATTTAAGGGATTATTTCTTGTTGGAGGTATCCTCTCAGGATGTCATAGGAATCTAACACTTCTAAGTACGTCAAATATGGAGTTCAATTCTTCTAAAAGGTTTGTGAATTATCCGTCCTCTTTCCCATTATTCAGAATGGTTCATGTTAGTCAGATTTTTGGGAATAATTTGTCCCCACTTCTGCTCTTTAAAAAACTTCATAAAACGCGGCTTTTTGATAGCTCAACACTGCGGGATCCATAGAAGAGTACCCATCAGCGGCTCGCCTATCGCTTCACTCCCAGCAATGCTTTCTTACCTCACACACCTATACGTACTAGGTTAATCAAAAGCACTAGATAGCTGTCGTCCCCTGCGCCACGTCGCGTATAAAGAGGACTATGAATAAGCGCCGGCGCCCAGGCCTAGCCAATGATGGGGTATTGGTAGGTTTATCCTAGAAGCGCGAATTGAGTTTATCCAACTTGTTTGGGTTCATGTTAGTTATTTGACCAGGTATGCGAGGTAAATCACGGTGTTCATATTTACAGAATTCTTGGTAGTTGCTGTATCTTGTATTGGATGTTTGGAGTTCATCCCTTGCCCTTCAGTCCAGAAGTTGACTCTTAAGAGCTTTAACTTTTTCGTTTTGAGGAGCTTTACTCTGTGTGTGTTAATTGTTTACCTAACACACTTGAATCAATCCGGCATGTCTCCGAGTACCTTCATGTTGTCATTTATTGAGATCACACTTCCTACTTTCTCATCTGCATGTCAACGGGTTTACAGGTTAAGGATCGGCACAATGGGAACCTTTTGATGGATGAAGAAGGGCATATTATACACATCGACTTTGGGTTTATGCTATCTAATTCACCAGGGGGCGTAAATTTTGAGAGTGCTCCATTTAAGTTAACTCGTGAACTTCTTGAGGTTAGATGCCCACTTGAATGATTATTTTGGTATAAATTAATAAATCTATTATAAATGTAGGATACTTGATACTTAAATATTCTGTATTTCATACTGCTTGTAGGTGATGGATTCGGATGCCGAGGGAGTTCCAAGCGAGTTCTTTGACTATTTTAAGGTACTTTTCCACCCTACCATACTTGAACTGTACCCTAATATTGAACAATCCCCCCCCCCCCCCCCCCCCCCCAAAAAAAAAAAAAAAAAATCACTTCTATTTAAGCCAAATATTTCATTTAATATTTTTTTACTCTTTAGGTTTTGTGCATACAAGGTTTCCTAACATGTCGTAAGCATGCAGAGCGAATCATACTTCTTGTAGAAATGATGCAGGTAAGAAAATTGGAATTTTTCAGTTATTGCGTAGTGAGCTATCAAAGGAGTTAATTACGACTTCTGACGTTTTGATTTCGGGACCTAATTAATAATTTAGTGTATATTCTATCAAAGTAATAGAAGGCTCGTCTAGCTTTGAAATTTTTTGTGTACATGGAATCACTGTCTGTTTGTAATGTGGGATTCAGGATTCGGACTACCCATGCTTTAAAGGTGGTCAGCGGACAATACTAAACCTAAGGAAAAGATTCCATCTAAGTTTGACTGAGGAGGTCAGTATTCTTCTTCTATATTTCAACGTTCTACGTTAAAGCTCTGTTATTTTGTCCTGTTTTAGATGTCTTCTGTTATGTGAAACAGCAATGCGTGTCCTTGGTCCTATCCCTAATCAGTAACAGCTTAGATGCATGGCGGACTAGGCAGTATGATTACTACCAACGGGTTTTGAATGGAATATTGTGAAGTTATAGAAATTCCTCCACCCTTAAGGTTTCCTCTCAAAACGGGATTAGAGGTATAAACTGTTCAGATTAAAGTATTCTCTTATACATTGATGGTATTGTTGAGCAGTTTTCCTCTGAAGGTTGGCATTGAATTTGTGAGTAAACCTGGAAGATGCTGAAGATTTAAGTTGAAACGGCCAAATCATTACAAGCGGGGTTTTCCTTGATAGGTTCAATTCGGCATGCGGACTGTACATAGGGTGATTTTGAGGTAGATGTGCGCAGAGAAGAAACAGGCATTCAACAGGTTTAGAAAAAAAATACATTGATACACAAATCACAGGATTTCTGTTTACAAGCATCAAGTTGGAAGTTGGCAAGATTTTTGAGACATTTGTTGCCATTTGAAGTGGGATTGATTCTTTACGAGGGGATGACTTGCTCTTTCTTTCAAGCGCCATCAGGCCGTTTTGTCGAGGTATATGATTCTTCTATAAATTTGTCAAGAGAGTTGTTATTTGTGTGGTTCTTAAAATGCTCGGAAATGGGCATGAGTGTATCATGTATGATGTATAATAGATTTTGATTTTGGTTCCAATTTTTTGTATAAACCAATTTGTCCACTTTCGCCTCATTACATAATAGTGTTTCTGAACTTCACGTTGCGTTTGAATTTACGCACGCCGCAAACCGACATTTTTTTTTGGAGGGCAAGCTGGGGTTGAAAGCAGACCACACTGCTTAAACAGAATTAACAAAAGAGAGTTCTCAATTAAGGAGGAGACTCTAAAAGGAAGTAAGTTGCAAGGAAATACAACCTACTCAACACTTAGCTAACTATTCACTAACAGATCTCATACTGAAAGTGAACACGAGTAGAACTCCATCTTCACTTTCTGAGATAAATCTTCCCACTGCCGTCCCCTTTAATGATCAAGGGAAGTTCACTAGAGAAGACACTTGGTATCAATTAATTAAACCCCTCTTCAATGATCAAAGAAAGTTCACTAGATCACTTGGTAGCAATTCAATAAACCCCTCGGCAGGTTTTATCTTAGCAAGATTATCAGCTGTAGCATTGGCTTCTAACACTTAAAATTATGATGCAAATTGTAAAAGAATCCATCAGCTTCTTGATTCTCTCTACAATTCTTCTAGCATGCCAGGGGGAATACCATTCTTGTTTAACAAATGGACAACTTCACCCGAATCAGTGTATAAAATATGTATTTTTTTCCCCACCAAGAGACCTCTTCAACGCCTTGAAGTTCGTGGAGGGTTATGCTCTTAGGTTTAACTCTTCCAGCAAGCTATCCCTAACTCATCCCTAATAAGAGCTCCAAAGCCACTGCATCTTCAGTAAGGGATCCATCCGTGTTGATTGCAAAGAAACTAAGGGGAGGTTTAACCCAACAACATTTGATAGGCTCACAGTTTTTTAAGAATAGCAGCTTGGTTCACAGTTGCAATATCGACTACAAATCGACATTCTCTCTCGATTGTTCAAATGATTAAAACGTGGTGTGACATAATTTCGATTATCATTTCCACATTAATGTGAAAATACTTGGTACAAGTGCAACTAACCCTAATTATTACACAGATGTGTTATATCTTGCTGCCATAAGATATTTCAGGCCATTAAAGCTTTGGTATTGGTCACTCTCCGCATTAACTAAAGAAGCATTGTTGGTTCTATCATGAATATCTTGTCATAATGTTGCACCTTAAAAGAACTAATTTTGTAGTGTGTTTGCTTATGTATAGGTGAGAGATTCGCCTCTAACTTTATGCATTCTGCTTTTTATAATATAATTCTGATATATTTTGAAAACTTGTGAAATCCGTAATAATGTTTAACTCGTGATCTAGAGTAGACTGGCAACCTAAATTCAGAATTGCATTGCCATATCTCGTCTTTGAGCTAAGCAAAATGGTTTGATTATGTTTCAGTTTTGATTGGAGTTACTATAGTGTACATTGTAGCTTGGTACCATGCTTCAAGACACCACCAATTATGTTAAACTATACCAAAATATTGAAGTAGAAAGCTCTCAGTATGTTTTGTACAAATTTTCTTGAACCTGGTAAGTTTTGTGTCAAATTATGTCTGCTACCTCCACATTGTTTCCCCTGTCTACCTCCACCGCTCTACAGCGGCTCCGCACCCAAGAAGGGGTTGGAAACTCAGGATTACGGATTGCCATATAAAACCGGCTTGCCTTGCAAAAAATCTAGTAACAACTTTCTTTTGCCTCTATAAGAAGCTCTCTGCAATTCGAGTTTCTTTTGATTTCCAGTGAAGAAGAAAAGATGAACATTCTTCATTTCTTGTTTGGGGTTCTTGGTAACTCTCTCTCTCTCTCTCATGTGTTCTCTATTTCTGAAACAGGGAATGCTTCTGCTCTATTTCTTTTCCTAGCTCCTGCATAATTTCTTATTTCCAATCTTTTGATATCTACAACTGTTCAATCTTTAAGCTTATTTTAAAAATACATCTTTTAATCACATCTGTTATTCTTTTAATGGCAAAATAACATTTCATAGAATCCTAAAGAGTAAATCGACACAACAGTTCTCAGGTGTTCCCTACAACATGACCTTGCTCAATTGTCTCCTCTCTGCATGGTAATAAATGGCAGTTTACATGGCATTAGATTTCTTGATTTCAGATATTTACGATAATTATGAGCAAAATAAAATGTGTTCGGTATTAGTCCGATAGGCAAATTTGTGGGGGTCCTTGAAAAAATAAAAATCAAATTTTTGTTAGCCATTTTATTATAATTATCTGTTCACTTGATTTATCAGACAGGTATGGGCTACCTTTTATATCCCAAAACAACATTCTAGTGAGCACCATCAACTTTACGGGTGTGGTTATAGAATCTGTGAATGTAGTGATTTTTATTATATTTGTGCCAAAGAAGGTGAGGGTGAAGATGTTGGTACTACTAATGGTGATGCTTATCGTATTCTGGGCAATCGCTCGTGTCTCTATTTACAATCCCGCTCCATAGTAGAAAGCTCTTCTGCGGTTTTGCTACCGCTGTCTTCTCTATTTGCATGTGTGCCTCACCACTAGCAGTCATGGTAAGAAGAACTATGGTTTTATCTGTCCTTCATTTAAAGTGATTTGGCCTTCAAGTTTTAATATCCCTAACTTGAATAGTTGATAAATAACCATGCAGAGACTAGTGATCGAGACAAAAAGTGTGGAGTTCATGCCTTTCTTCTTATCGTTGTTTGTGTTCCTCCGTGGGACATCCTGGTTTGTGTATGGTCTTCTTGGTCACGACCCATTTCTTGTGGCGAGCAGTTTTACTCTCATTTTCCTTCTGTACATATTTCCCCTAGTCAAGAAATATAGGGGAGAATTTTGTGGTATGTACACAGGTTCCTAATGGTTTTGGGTGTGGGTTAGGAGCATTGCAGCTTATCATGTATGCTATTTATGAGAACAACAAAGGAGTTGGGGATGGGAACATGGAGAAGGGATTTGGGAAAGAGCAAACTACTAGTCCAATAACCTTGCTGCTACAGACATGATTTATCCGAACAACAATTCAACAATTCAACAATTCAAACCAACAACTACTAACCAATCTTTCTCACTTGAATTGAGTACTACCAAGTAAAGAATGGGACCCTATTTCAACTATTCCCTAATCTCCACGCTATTAAGATAATTTCTTTTCAAGTTTTGGTTTCTTTCACACTAGCTAAAGATAATTTCTTTTTAGCTAAAGATAATTTCTTTTTCCATCATTCAAAGTGAACACAATCAGGGATTGAGACCAATTTCAATCACTCCCTAATCTCCACATTAACTAAAATATGGTTTTGTGGTACGAGTACAATCCACCCAGTGTAACACACGTGAAACATGTGTTATATAGCTAGGCGCCACAAATATCTTATTGAGACTCCAATAGTACCCCTACGTTTTTTTCTCTCTTTTTTTTTTTGCTGTTACATTAGCCATCAAAGTATACTATAAGGCACTATTATCTTCCTTGAAGCTTTTTATAACTCATTTGAAATTTTCTGCCTTTTGAGTTTGTTCTGCAGTTCTGTAAAGCAGAAATGAAGATGATTCTCCACTTCTTGTTTGGGATTTTAGGTACTCTCACTCTCTCGTTTCTTTCGCTCACACTAATGGGTTCTATGTGTCTAAACAGGGAATGTAGTTTCTTTCTTTCTTTTCCTTGTTCCGTCGTAAGTTCTTACCAATATTTATTCCTTCAACATGTATGACTTCTCTATATATAATTTCAATATCCGTGTTTTTCTTTTTCCTGGCAGAATAACATTTTATAGAATCATAAAGACTAAATCTACGGAAAAGTTCTCATGTGTTCCGTACATCATCACCGTGCTCACCTGTCTCGTAACTGCTTGGTAAATAATTTCATACAAACTATTGTTTACTTATATAAGATCATGATCTGTGGACACTTATTTTTGGGACACCCATCTAGACACTTATATATTAAGAGCATCTAAAGATGATTAAAGAGGTTTTTTCCTTACCAATATCACCCTTAAAAAAATAAAAATTGACATTTTTATCTTCATTAAAAAGAGATTTCAAGTACAACATATTTTATCCGTTTTTAGTTGTCTATTTTATCTAATACAAGAAGTGTTCAACAATGTCTAATGAAAAACGCAATCAGTGTTCCCTCATAATCAATTCAGCAGAGTCCCGATATTCAGATTTGATTGCTGGGGTCCTTAAAAATATAGTTGTTCTTTTCTCGTTCTTCAATTTTCTAGAATTAACTTGATTAATCTAACAGGTACGGGCTACCTTTTGTATCCCCTAATAACATTCTAGTTAGCACTGTTGACTTTACTGGTGCAGCAATTGAGTCTTTATACGTGGTGATCTTCATCGTATTTGCACCAAAGAAGGCGAGGGTGAAGACGTTAGTACTCCTTGCCGTGGTGATCATTGTATTCTCTGGGTTTGCTCTTGTGTCTATATTTGCAATCCTTCCACATGATAGGAAGCTCTTCTGCGGTTTTAGTACTGCCATCTTATGTATTTGCATGTATGCCTCACCTCTAGCAGTCATGGTAAGAACTCTATATTATGGTTTAGCCTTATTGTTGTAAGATCTTACACATGAATAGTTGAGTAAGAAAACTGAAATTAGGAATATAAAAGAAAGTTTTATTTACAAAAACGTAATACCGAATGTGCAGCAGAGACTGGTGATTAAAACAAAGAGTGTGGAATTCATGCCATTCTTCTTATCGTTGGCTATGTTTCTTTGTGGGACATTCTGGTTTGTCTTTGGCCTTCTCGGTCATGACCCCTTCATTGCGGTGAGCGGTTTTATTAGCAGAATTGCATCCCTTCTCCAGTTTCCAATAGTTTAGAAAGATAGGCTAGTACAGATGTATTTCTAAGTGAAAATATTGTGGTACAGGTTCCCAATGGTGTTGGGTGTGGGTTAGGAGCATTGCAGCTGATCCTGTATGCGATTTATCGAAACAACAAGGGAGTTGGGGATTTATCGGAACAGTCACTGCTCTAACGCCTTCTGATGTTTGATACCATGGAGAAGAGATTTAGCAAAGAGGAATCAACTAGTTCAATAACCTTGCAGCTACAAACATGATATATTTTTATCATATCATATTGGTGTTTTATTACATACCCAGTTTTCTTTTCTGTATTACTAGCAGATACACATGCCTAGCAGATATACTCACGCGCTAGTTCGTGCTAACGCATTATGTTCAAAACTTTTGTTGCTGTTTTTATGTGTAATTCAAGCAAAGGCTCCTTAGTGATCCCATAAACAGGGACATACTTATCCCATGCTACTTTTACTATCGCTCTCTTCATCGTTAGCTCTCTTTATCGTTAGCTTTAGAATTGTGGACCATAATGAGTAATGACTAAATATTCTTCTGAGACTTGATCTGTTTTCAGAGATTCTCATCCACTTCGATAATATAGTGGCATTCAATCTATTTTGAAATAGAAATGTGACATATTGAAAGTGTTACGTGATTGCTTAAATAGAGTTGACTAAAGAATAACGGCCATTGAAATGTTACATGTTCATGCCCCTGTTTTGCCGAAATTTTAAGCCACAGTCAGCCAGTAATTTTCCTTAATACTAAATTTGGACGGATTACCTAAGCGTATTTAGGAACACCTTGGCATTCCTCTAAACTATGACGACACTCAAATGAAGAAGTTATTTTCATAAGCTAGACAAAGTGTAAATCCATTGAAATAATATTTTCTTCAGAGTATAAAAAGTACAAGAAATGTTAGGTTCCTATAGACATAAACATGGTCCTATTGCTTCTTAGAGAAGAGAAAATGATGTGGACAACTCCTAGTGCACGTCGTCCACTCATTGACGGTCTTTTAGCTTATTAGATTAAGGGCTTAACTATTGGAGTTACTTTTATTTTAAAGTCTAATTAGATTATAATTTGGGAAGGTAGAGGAGTTGCTATTGTAGGAGGATTAGGGTTGAGGCCTATATAAGGAGAGGGTGGTGTAACTTTATTTCCCAGTTGTTATTTAATAAAGCTTCAGGTTTAACCCTAATTTAGTTTTTATTGATTTTTGAATTTAGTAGAGAAAACCCTAATTTCAATTAGGTTTTCGTAATCTTCAAGTTTCCGCTTCCGCGACTTGATTTTACGTCAAATTGGTATTAGAGCCATCTTCGTTCCATAGAAAGAGTGATGCTTAGAGTTTTGGGAAAAGTCAAGTTATCGATATCTACGATGTCTCGTATAAGAGCTGTGGCAGAAAAATGATGCCAAGAATACCACGCAAGCAATCGGGATACTTTAGACTAAACTTGGCGAGCTCGTCAACGTTGTCGGGAGTTCCAGCGCGTTACAACTACCCCTACCTCAACCCTCTCCTCTAGGCGTACTGGAGAGCAACTCCCAACTTGGGAGTACTAAAACTGTGACGGAAAACACAGACAAGGAAAACCCACGTGCCGAATTGGGAGAAGTGACGGAGATCCTTGCAATCGGAGCCGCGAGTGGCACCGACGAAGGTAAGGTTATCGTTAACATGATAACCTGCGATCCCAAGGTTCCGATAGTCGTTACGACCGTCATCGTCACAGCAGATTCACAAAAGGTTAACACTGATGTTTCTGCCAAAGGCTTAGAAGTGACCAATGTTGTAGCCTCGAACGGATTCCAGGCCGGGGACAAAACCCCATTAATTTTTTATGCAGGTTTGGTTGAAGAGGAGAAGACAGACTCGTGGGGAAAAAGAAAATAGTTCCTAAGGGAGGAGGTGATGTATCACGTAATGTTCAGGTGCCATCTTTAAAGAAAGGGAGCCACTACTTGCACACCCAATTTTCACCTTAGATACACACCCCAACCCAATGACAAGTATGCCCTTCCAAATGTTAAATATTTACAACTTTTCAAACAATTTTTTTACTTCTCCCACACCCCAAGTTAGATTGATTTAGTTAGATTGATGTTTAGTTAGGTTCTTTAGGGTAAGTTAAGAGCTTCTTCCTTCCATTACTCTAATCTTCCCACAATCACTCTAATCTTCCTTCCATTCCTAAATCATCACTTTGGAAAACTCTAAATGGATCATGTTAGGACCGGAGATCGTGTTGGCACCGAAGATGCTCTTAATTTTGACGGAGAACCTCCTATAACTTCTATCTAACACACCTATACTTCTACACCCGATCAAAATGCTTACAAAGAGTTGCTTCATCCGGCTTCACATCCCCTTCCCCTATCATCTTATCAAACAATCTAAGGCATTCGCCATAGTACTTACTTCTTACATAAAGAGCTAACATTACATTCCAAGACGTCAAATTCCGATCCAACATTCGTTTGAAAAACTCTCGAGTAGCAAAAACGTTCTCAATCCTTGCATACCCATCATGGAGTTTCAACTGACAATATCTCTAACACCCATTCTCTCAAAAACCTCCTCAACCGCATCTATATTCCCAATACTCATATACCCCGCAATCATAGTATTCCAACTCACAGTATCTCTCTCGGGCATTTCATTAAAAAAATCTCGAGAAATACCCACATCCCCATTCTTTACATACCCATCAATCATCGAATTCCATGTTACCAAATCCGAGTTCAAACTCTCATCAAATACCTTGCAAGAAAAACGCATTATGTGTAACGAAGCATACATATAAATCATCGAATTCCTCACAAAAACATCATCTCCAAACCCAAACTTCACAACTCTTCTCCCCTTCTCTAAACCAACCCATATCCGCACATATCTTAAGCAAAAATAGGAAACGCATAATGATTCGGCCTAACCCCTTTTTCTACTATTCCCCAATAATAAACCCCAATAACACTACCTAAATCATTATAACCTACATAAGCCTTTACAATAGTATTACACATAAATGCGACCAGGTCGAGCAAAACTTCTTTATCTCGACCCACAGCTAAAGAGTGTTCAATAAGTCCCGAGACGATAAGTTGGGTGTGGTTTTGATTGAATTCTTGTAATGCGGGTTGGGATGATTCAAGAATGCGTAAAATTGGGTGGTTTAGTGTTAATGTGTGCACTCAATCGAAATCGAAGTCGTGTTTTCCGATATCGTCGTCTCGGTTGTGATCGTTCCATAGTGTAGGAGATGGTTTGGAGAGGTTTTGTTGGGTTTTGAGGTTTTTTTTAAGAAAGAAAGATGTTGGTTTGGAGGGATGGCCATTTTTATTTTAGAGTAATTTTGGCGAGAGTGATACTCCAGTTTTGGGCTTCCAAACTCTTGCCCGAAATTACAGAGAGTTTGGGGTGTGGGGTTAGTAAAAGAAATATAAGAGAAATTTAATTAGAACTTCAAAAGTCTAGTTTGGTAGGGCCTATCACCTTGATGTCCTCCAAATGAAAGAAGTAATCATCCGGGATGTGCACCCATTAAATATGGGATGCGCAAGTAAAGTTTCCCTTAAAAGAAATTTGAGAATAAAAATTTAAACCCGCTCTAGCAGTTATCACCAAACAAAAATTTAACCCACCACTATCCCAAAATTTAAATTTAAATTTAAATTTAGGCGTGACAACAAGTAAACAGATGTATGTAATGCATGTTGACCAACATGCCCAGCTACAAGACCCGGTCCAGTTCACTAGTCCAGAGACTCCAGGCCTGCCCGACCAACTCCATACATGCGAGTGACACGTGTTGGGCACAAATCAAACCTAAATCCAACCCATGAAGCACCCAACCAACCCAAATTTGATATACGTGACAAGCATGTGGCAAGCCCAATTCAGCCCGCGTCCCCGGAAATGCTCCATACCCAGTTTCTAGCGATACATGCACTTCACACAAGCCACCACTCATATCCAAATCACATGTCAAATCAGGCTCTCGGGAATCATTCTCTGACATAGGATTATGAATTTTCCCCACTTATTTATTGGGACAAACCCCCAATATTTAACGAGTATCCAGATGACGTTATTGAGAAAGTTTGTTAATCCATTTTGGGAAGGCTTTCTAGCTAATTTCAAGAAGCGGATACTATTGTTTACTTTATTTTTGGACGTTCTTTAATGTAGGGTTGTTGGTGACAACACTGTACCCCTGCACTTGGGTACGACATTGGGTTACAGGAAATTTCGAGGTAGAATTTGAGGTTTGAAGACGAGTATGCTGTAACAAAGAGTTCTGAGTTTTATGGTGTTCAAACACTTGCCCATTTCGTGGTCGAAATCTTCCAAAGACGAAGGATTTGATGTGGACAACTCCTAGTGCACGTCGTCCACTCATTGACGCCTTTTTATTTTAGCTTATTAAATTAGGGGCTTAACTATTGGAGTTGTTTTTATTTTAAAGTCTAATTAGATTATAATTTGGAAAGGTAAAGGACTTGCTACTGTAGGAGGATTAAAGCCTTCTGCCCATTTGCTTACTTTGTAAAAATCACCATGCGTTATTTAAAAATATGACTTTGTTAGGAATTGGAACATTATGGAATTTATCCAATTTTTAGGTGAAAGGTTTTGGTTTGTCTCATTTCGTGTATGTAAAGGTCTGTGGTTATCTCAGTCAAAGACAGTGACAGGATGTAGACCTTCATACAATCTTCTATCAACCAACGACTAAGAAGGTAAGTTGGTTAAGTGGAACTCTGATAAAGGGAGCCAAAAATATGTTTCTAAATTTTTAAAACTTTTTTTGAGAATCTCGTTTGAACGACCTTTGATCTCGTTCGAAGGATCTGGGCTCCTAGGCCAAAATTCCAGAGGATTGTCAAAAGGTCGTTCGAAAGCCCTTAGGTTTCGTTCGAAGGAGTCTCGAGAAAAATTGGAAATATTATTTAAGCGAACATTGCCTCTCTTTCTTTTGGCAAAAGATTATTTTTGAAAGAGCTCAATATCCTTTATCAGAGAGACAATTTGGCATCAATCAAAACTTTAAAACCTTAAGGTTGATGTTGAATTAGTGTATCCTACTTCCCACAAACTATTCTAGAGTGATTCAAGAAGGGTGATGCTTGGTGTGAGATCAAGGAGCGTTGTTGCGAGAACGAAGTGGATAAAACGTGAAGCTTTGATCAGAAGAGAGATAATCACGAGACAAGGCTATCAAGTCTGTAAGTGTAATTCAGATTAAAACTCTTTTTAATTAGTAGTTTTTTGGTTGTCGTGTTCATCGACAACAACCTGCAGTTTTTCTCCTGAGTACGGAGTTTCTACAGGGTAAACAAATTACCTGTGTTATTTAATTCTTTGTCTTTACCATTGATTGTTTATGTTTAATCCTAGATTATTGATTGATAAAATTAGGTCTAACCTATTTCTTGAAATACATTAAATACCAAGCACATCAAATTTTTATTAGTATAAGAGAAAAATTGCTTATAGGCTTTATATTATGAGCGGTGATCATGTCTTAAGTGCTTGATTAATTTAATAGATTCCAAAAAATTTGGAAGTCCTATAAATCTCCCACCACTCTTTGATGGTACAAACTTTTCCTACTAGAAGGTTCGAATGATTACCTTCTTACAATCCATGGGAGAAGATGTTTGGATTGCCATTGAAGATGGATGGTGCCCTCGACTGTTATGCGGGGTGAGCCAGCAACTGCTGTAAAAATTCCTAAACTTTGAAATCAATAGACTAAGAAGGAAAAAAAATATATCGGTATAATTCTAAAGGTCTTAATGCTATCTTTAATGCGTTGAGCCAAAGTGAGTATAGACACATTTCCGCGTGTACCACTTCGAAAAAAGCTTGGGACATCTTAATGCGTACTCACGAAGGTGATGATACGGTTAAAGAAAGTAAACTACAAATGCTCACCTCTCAATTTGAAAATATCCGGATGAGTGAGGATGAACCGTTTAGTGAGTTTTATGTCAGACTGAGTGATATTGCCAGCAATAGTTCATCTTTAGGAGCTGGATACACCGATGTTCAAATAGTTCATAAAATTTTAAGATCTATTCCTAAGAGTTTCATGTCTAAACGTGATGCTATAGAGGAAGCGCAAAATCTTAAAACCATGAAACTTGACACACTTACTGGAAAATTGCAAACTTTTGAAATTGAAATGGAAATGGAAAACCCTAAGAAGAATAAGAGTGTGGCTTTTAAGTCTTCCTCCAACTCTTCGTCTTCTCAGGGAACCAGAGAAGTTAACAACTATTGTGTCTCTGATGATGATGAAGAACTTGACTTTGATTTACAGATTGCTCTTATAAGCCGACAATTTAGAAAACTTTTGAAAAAAAGGTAATTTGAGAAACAAGGGCAAAATGTGAATTATAAGCCACGTCCTCATGACCGTGTTAAGTCTTATGACAAACAAACTAATACTTAACATGAGCTAAATAAAGTTGAATGTTATAGGCGTTATAAGTTAAATGTTATAGGCGTCATAAGTATGGTCACGACAAGCTGAGGGTAGCTCGAGAAAATCCATCAGTTTCGGAGGTCGTAGCTGAACATTTGCAAACAACCCTCCCCGCCAAGGATATGGAATTTTGAGAAATACAGCGAAGGTGCGACGACTTTAATGAAAGAGTCGCTCGACTTAAAGGCGAAAATGACCAAGCCATTGCTCGTGTTAAGAAAGCTGAGGCTAGAAAGCGTTCAGGGGAAGTAGAATTGAGGTTAAGGCTCCTTTAGTTCGAGGGGATGCAGTTAGTCTCTCGGGTCGCATTAGAGACCTAAAAAGTGACGTATCTCGAATTCAGGGGCATGTTTAGAAGGGAAATGTGAATTTGAGGGAATACCAGCATAAGTTGGATGCTGCTCTTATCAAGGAGAAAGTCCTGGAAGGGGAGATCAAAGTATATGACTTGCTGGTGAAGGGGAAGGAGAAATTATTGAAAGATTTGTCGGCTAGGGAAGAGCTGAATGCAGAAATTATGAGACTTCGCACTCGGGTAGTAGACTTAGAAGCCATAAACCTATCTGAGTCGAAGCAGTATATTGCCAAATTGTAAGAAGATGCCATTTATCATGATAGGGTTGATGCAGAAATAATTGAATGGAAGGATAATTGCGCTAGGTTAAAGTTACGCCTCGAGAGGTTGAAGGCGAGATTTGCAATAGTGGTAGTACCTGGTGTGTCTCAATCTGACCTTTTAAGGGTGATCGTTACATATTTTGTAGAGGAAGTTAAAAAACTTGAGTAAGAACGAGATACCTTGCTTAAAACTCCGTCGGATAAGGGATGCACCTGTGGAGCTAAGATAGATCGAGGGAACTGTCTGGGCGCCATGGAGACCCAACTGGGTCCTCAAACTGCTGAATCAATAGACCAAGGTAGAGCTGCTGTGGCCCACGAACTGAAAGAGAGACCTCTTGATGTGTGGGGAATCGCGGCTGACAGTTTCTCAGCAGAAAATAATCCTTTGTAATATGAATTTGACCTGAAAATAAATAATACTTGTCGCAGACACATTGTAATAGATGAAAGCTAGTATGACCATTGCCTTATCTTGTGTCTGGTGGGGTCTTTGATATAAAACAAAATTTTTACATTCGTTTTAATCGCAGAAATGGGTTGAGTTAAACCAAGTTGAAACTTGATTTGAACTATAGAAATGTCACATGCATATTGAAAGAGATGAAAGCTAGTATGAACTTTGCCTTATCTTATGCCTGGCTGTGTCTTTGATGTGAACCAAGTTTTTACACTTGCCACAATCGCAGATATGTAAAGATTTAGCTGAGCCAAGTATTATCCTCGATCCAGCCTACTGAAATGATCCAAACAAGTTGTAAAAGATGAAGGCTATTATTACCTTTGTCTTATCTCTTGTTTGGCTGAGTCTTTGATGTAAACCAAGTTTTTACACTTACCACAATCTCAGATATGTAAAGATTCAGCTGAACCAAGTGTTATCCTCGATCCAGCCTACTAAAATGATCTAAACAAGTTGTAAAAAATGAAGGCTTGTATTACCTTTGCCTTATCTCTTGTTTGGATGAGTCTTTGACGTGAACCAAGTTTTTACTCTTACCATAATCGCAGATATGTAAAGATTCAGCTAAACCAAGTGTTATCCTCGATTGAGCAAGGACACCAATGATTCAGCTAAACCAAGTATTATCTTTGATGTGAACCAAGTTTGGTCTTGATTCCGCGAAACATGCAAGGACACCAATGAGCACTACCACCAAATTGAGTAAAGATTCCGTAGGTACAGATGTGGAATAGAAGGCGTATAGGAGCATGATCGGAAGCTTGTTGTATTTTACAGCTAGTCGTCTAGAAATTGTGTTCAGTATTTGCATATGTGCTCGTTATCAGGCAAGTCCTAAGAAGTCTCATTTACACGTTATTTAACGAATTATTGGCTATGTTTTTGGGACTTTTGAGTTTGGATTGTGGTATACTCGAGACACTACGTCTGAAATTATTGGATACTCAAATGCTGATTGGGCCAGAAATTTTGATATAAGGAAAAGTACTTCTGGGGGATGCTATTACATTGGGAACAATCTTTTTGTATGGCAAAGTAAGAAATAAAATTATATTTCACAATCTACTGCAGAGGCCGAGTATATTACTGCGAGAAGTTATAGTACCGAACTAGTCTGGATGAAACAAATGTTACATGATTACGGGCTGAATCAGGGAGCAATGTCACTTTATTGCGATAATACAAGTGCAATCAATATTTCCAAGAACCCTGAGCAACATTCGAGGACCAAGCACATTGACATTAGATTTCATTTCATTCGAGACCTTGTTGAGTAAAAGATTGTAATTGTAGAGTATGTTGGTACGGAGAACCAACTTGCTGATCTCTTCTCCAAACCTTTAGATGTTCTTCAGTTTAAAACTCTCTGATGCGCTATCAGTGTCTGTTCGATTGTATAAATCTCTCAGGTCTTTTTAAATGTCTGTCCTACTATTCTGTGGACATCGTCAGGTATGTGTCATTTCTCTTATTCTTATTGGTTATTTCCCCTGATTTATGCATTACAGTATATCTTATCTATGCATGTGCATGTTAAGGATTTATTTATTTGTCATATATTCATCTAATGCTTAAGCTACTTGGTATCACTTATTCATCACTAGTTCCATCTGTTCCTGACTCTAATTATAAGTAGAAACCTTGAGGACAAATGTAGATACTTCGTTACCTAACATTATGTGAAGATTTAACCTTTTGTGTAAGGTTTGAGTGTTATTAAATGAATTCTTTCCCGCAAAATCTCTCTTTGTTTCTGATCTCATTATTTTATGTATTTGTCACTTGTTGGTGGTGATATCTAGTTCAAGTTAATTTAATTGAACATTCCCTATACTTGATTCGAGATGAAAAAAATACTATATGAGACTGAAAATATGTTTATAGTCTTTTTATTGTTATACCTTTTTGGCCTTCGTCTATGCTTACTCAAAAATTTATTCGTTTGTAGCCTTTTTGTGCCTTAAAATATGCTATTCATTTTTTTATCCAACTCCTTTTAACCCATTTGTTCTGAGACGGTTCAGTAAAATCCAAGTGAAGGAAGGAGGGAAAACCATGTTCTTGCTAGAAGAAGAAAAAAAATAAAAAAATAAAAAAAAATAAAAAATCGTTCGAACGAGGTCTATAGTCGTTCGAAAGACCATTTGACATCCCACTAGAATTTTAGTACAATAGCTCAATTCGTTCGAACGACCATTTGTCATCCCACTGGAATTTTAGCCCAAGATCTCAATTTGTTCGAACGCCATCATTTTCGTTCGAACGACCAATTATCATCTCACTAGAATTTTGGCCCAAGAGCTAATTTCGCTCGAACGCCTTCATATTTCGTTTGAACGAAATCTAGGAACTCTGTTTTTGTTTATAGCTTTCAAACCACTCACTTGTCTTAAGATGTGAGCAATTGTAAAGAGTTTCCCTAGTATGTGACGAAAGAAGGGGAAAAAGTATAATCTGAAGCCTCAGAATGCCAGTAAAATATCTCTTTCGTCATGTGCCTTCCCTTGCCTACATTATAACATTTTCAAGACATTTTTGATCTAAAGTTTAGCACAGTCAGTTTAGTGGAGATGTGAGATAATTATCTATTAGTTAACTTGACACCATCTAAAATAATTGATTTTCTTTCCATGAGATCTTTCAGTAAAATAACGTTGTTTTTATTATTATTATGAATTCTTAACTCCTCTTTATTCATATTCATACTTCCTCAGAGTGATATCTAGTAAATTCTCAGTAACTTTGAGTGACCAACCATGAAAGGCCTAAGTTAAAACATATTTCCGATATAGTGATCTTCATACGTCTCACTGTCAGGACCTTGATTGGACTCCACACACATACACCAAGTTCTTTTACATTATTTCATTTATAGATCAATAATATTTTCTATATCATGTATCCACTGTGCTTTTAGATTTAACTCTGCATATTTTAAGGGGGAGTGTGTTTTGTCGTTATCTATTTATCTCGCAAGTCCTGTATCTTTTCTTATGTTTACCTATCTCCATTCAGTCGTTCAAAAAAGCTTTCTGCTCGTTCGACCAAGTTTTCTATTTATTCAAATGTTTAAAGCCAAAACTTGGTGTTTCGTTCGCACGAGTCAACCTATCGTTTGAACGACTTTTCGTTCAATTATAAAGTTCAAACTTTATTTTCTTTTCATCTCTCTCTCTCTCACACACACACACCGAGCTCCACCACTGTAACTTTTTTTGATCTATAACTCGATTTTGCTCTCGATTGGAAGGGATTCCTTTGCATTTGGTATCTTCTCTACTTTTCCATTTCCAATTCGAAGCTTGGTATTCCAAGTTGGTATATTATGTTATGTTATGTTATGTTATGTTATGTTATGTTATGTCATGTCATGTCATGTCATGTCATGTCATGTTATGTTATGTTATGTTATGTTATGTTATGTTATGATTTCTCTCAATTGTTGATTGTGCCCTACGTCTTCTTCTATTATGCATCTTGGGTCTGATTGTGTTAGAATTATATGAGGATTACTCTGGGTTAATTACTGAATCTTTGTGATTATTGGATTTGTTTTCATTGTTGGATTTTGGGGTGGTGTTTTACTATTTGCAAGGGATATTTGTATGTGATTGTATGGGTGAATTTACTGTGTTTAATTAGAGGAGAATTAGGGAATTGGAGTTTTGGTTATTTATTGCAGGTTTTGGGTCAGAATGTGCATCTGTGACTGTTGAATTATTGGGGATTAGGGTTTGGTTGTTGAAGTTCTGTTGGTGGAAGTAGTTGTTGCTTGTGGTATTGTTGGTTTGGTATTGTTGGGTTGTGATTGCTGCTTGGGGTATCTTTGCAGACAGATTTCTTGTAGGTGTACGCTATGGCACCTAGGTTATGGGGAGGAACAAAGAGGTCACGCTATAATTCAGCCAGCATTCTTGATGGTCAGCGAGTTGGGGAGTACATTGGAGTACAAAAAAAGGTTTTAGGGATCGCCCCATTGTAAGTGAACACATAGTAGATATTCTAAGTATTTATGCAGTTAGTGAGAGCTTTGCAAGTGTTTTTGCAAAGTTTGAAGAGAAAGGTTGTACCAAGATTCTTACTCCTACGGGGAAGGTATATCCTCGCACAGTTCACTTGTTTTATTCTTTTCTGAAAGTGGAGTCCACCAGTTCACTCCATGATCGCAGTTTTTCAGTCACTATTGATGGGGAAGAGTTTATTGTTACTAGGGGCAGACTTTATTCTTTCTTGGGTATCTCTCCGATCATTCACGTTCTGAGGTGTATTTGGCCAGTGACGTCTTATCCATGGCCCCCCTATTCTTCTGAGGGGGAGTTTATGGATGAAGAGATAAATGTTCTTCATGAGCTGAATAAGATGGTTATTGATACCACCACTCAACATAATCTCTATACTGGATCAAGAACTGTGACTCGTAAGATATTAGATGATGAGTCTCATCTGGTCCATCGCATTGCTATTTCTAATATTCTCCCAAGATCCCAAAAGAATGAACTTTCTGAGAGAATGAAGGTCTTTCTTTCTCTATGCCTTGAGGAATAATGTGGAAATTGATCTCCCAAACATTATCATTGTAGGGATGATAGATGCCAGCACCAAAACGGTGACTCGTAGTTTATTACCTTTTGCTCGCCTTGTAATGGATATTCTGCGAGAGGTTGGGTATACGGTGTTTCTTGATGAACCTGAGGATACCAAAGTGGAAAGATTGAATGCGAGTAACTTTCATAGAAGTGCATCTCATTTACCTTCTGCACTGCTATCTTATCCTGCTCCTCCAGGTGCGCAGTATGCTCCTCTAGGTGAGCACATAGGTTCCTCTAACTCAGTTGCACAGACTCAGGGGGTATTTATCCTTTAGGATGTTGGGAGTATGCTTCAGACTTTGACAGTGAGTATGGGGGTGATGCAAACTAGGTGGGGTGATATGGATACATGATTGGGATCCATTGATACACGTTTGGGTGGACTGGAGACAGATGTTGCGTATCTTCGCCGGCTACAGAAGGAGTCTATGTCTGTTTCTGAGGATATTTGATCACACATGGTGTTTCATATTCTGTTCTCTATTTTGTTTTTAGCTTTTGGTTCGTCTCTATGAGACTGGTTTTGTTCTGAGAACTCTTATGAGAGTTGTCTATGTACTTACAATGGAAGTATGCCTAATACTACCTTTTATTTCTTTAAATTGTCTAAATGGGTCTAATCTCTTATTGTTTCAGATAGTAGATTACGGTTGTTAGTTGTTTCTTTCATGACAAAAAGGGGGAGAAATATGTGTCTCTGACAGGAAAGCAATATGAATGGATATATGCTAATATTTTTCTGGTTTGATTATTTTATGATTTCTTTCCTGATTATGTGGTTCTCTGTTCATAAATATTTTAAGTTCTTCTTTCTATATTTATTATAAACAAGTTTGCTAAGTGTGCAGATATTAAGTAACAAGCTTTCTGATGAGTGTTGAGATGTAGGAACCTATTGTCCGTAGAAGAGGTCTAGAGATTGAACCTGTTCATGAAAGGTCTAGACTGTTTTTTGTAGTTGGGAAGTACTACAGAGTAATGTGTAGGTCTTATTTTTTTATTTGTCATGAAATGAACCAAAGGGGGAGATTGAAAGGTTTTGGTTTGTCTCATTTCGTGTATGTAAAAGTCCGTGGTTATCTCAATTAAAGATAGTAACAGGATGAAGACCTTCATAGAATCTTCTATCAACCAATGACCAAGAAGGTAAGTTGGTTAAGTGGAACTCTGATAAAGGGAGCCAAAAATGTGTTTCTAAATTTTCTAAATTTTTTTTGAGAATCTCGTTCGAACGACCCAAGATCTCGTTTGAACGAATTCTCGTTCGACCTTTGGTCTTGTTTGAATGATCTGGGTTCCTAGGCCAAAATTCCAGAGGATTGACAAAAGGTCGTTCGAACGACCTTAGGTTTCGTTCGAACGAGTCTCGAGAAAAATTGGAAATACTATTTAAGTGAACATTGCCTCTCTTTCCTCTCTTTCTTTTGGCAAAAGGTTATTTTTAAAAGAGCTCAATATCCTTTATCAAAGAGACAATTTGACATCAATCAAAACTTAAAATCCTTAAGGTTGATGTTGAATCAGTGTATCCTACTTCCCAATAACTATTCTAAAGTGATTCAAGAAGGGTGATACTAAGTGTGAGATCAAGGAGCGTCGTTGCGAGAACGAAGGGGATAGGGCATGGAGCTTTGATCAGAAGAGAGATAATCCCGAGACGAGGTTATTAAGTCTGTAAGTATAATTCAGATTAAAACTCTTTTTGATTAGTAGTTTTTTGGTTGTCGTGTTCATCGACAACAACCTGTGGTTTTTCTTTTGAGTAAGGAGTTTCCACAGGGTGAGCAAATTGCTTGTGTTATTTAATTCCTTGTCCTTACCATTGATTGTTTCTGCTTAATCCTAGATTATTGATTGATAAAATTAGGTCTGATCTATTTCTCAAAATACAATAAATACCAAGTACATAGAATTTTATTAAGTTTTTTGCACTTATTTTAAGGAAAGGAGTTCTTTCTGAAAAATCTATATTATTTTGGGAGAGTTAAGGCATTGCATTTTAAGGTAGGAGAGTCATACCATTAGGTGTTCCTCCTAACAAAACTCAGAATAGTAGCAATATCATACAAGATAGTAAGATTGGAGTGTTATACTTTTTGATTGATGAACATTCTCTCAAAGGTCAATTATTTGGTTTCTATTAAGAAATAAAATAAATGAGAAGCATTTCTTCTTCTTATTTTTTTTGTTATTATTTATTGGAATTAAAAAATCATATATTATTTTTGTTGAGAGATGATCAATCTAGAGCAATATATTACTATAGCTTATGAACAAAAGAAGAGAGAGAAAAAAAGATTTATTGATTCATCATAATTGTGTTCTCTGTACATAATACAAATATATATATAGGTAACCCTACAACATAAGTTAGCCAATCTACTCAAACTCTCCCCATAACCCTATCGAGCCTATGAGCTTATTAGGAGTCCGTATAGGACACCCCAACCCTGTTGGGTTCCTAGCTTAGGCTTGGACCCAACTCCTAACACTCCCCCTTGGGGTGTTCCATACTAGGACGACTTGCCTCATCAAAACCTCTGCCTTGCAAAACCCCCTTGGGCAACAAAGCTGTGTAGGGAAAGAGTTCAATCCTATGCCCTGTATGTGTAGTGGAGGCCTATACATTGCCTCATCAAAATCTCCAGCCAGTAAAACCTCTTAGGATAAAAACTGCGCTTTCAAGAAAGAGAGTACAACACGCATGTGTCCACGTAAGGCTAAGACTACTCCTCCTGGTGTCGATCTCCCTGAGATAATAAATCTTGTAAACTTCGCATGCCGTTTCCATGAACCAATCTCGTGAATGTAGGATATGTAAGAACCTTCATGAATAGATCATCTAGGTTGTCTTCTGAATGAACTTGTACAATGTTGATCTCATTCGTCTTCTGCAACTCGTGTATATGAAAGAACTTTGGTGAAATATGCTTCACTTTGTCACATTTAATAAATCCGCCCTTGACTTGAACAATACAAGCTCCGTTGTCATCATAAAGTGTCATTGGCTTATCTTAGATAGAACTCAGACCGCAACTCCCGTTGATGTGGTTGATCATAGACTGCAACCAGAAGCATTCTCTGCTGGCTTCATGTAGTACAAGAATCTTTACGTGGTTCGAGGATATATATCAGCCATTGTCTGCTTCACTGATCTCCATGAAATTACAGTATCTCCATAAAAGAACATATAACCTGATTGTGATCAGCCTTTATGTGGATCTGACAAAAATCATGCATCGGCGTATCCTATAACTTCCCGTTTGCCAAGTTATGGATAAAACATACCCTAGTCTTTCGTGCCAATGAGATATCTCAGAATGCGCTTAATCCCATTCCAATGCCTTTGGGTAGGAATCTAACTATGACAAGCCAAACAGTTCACTGCGAATGAGTCATTAGGTTTAGTATACCTAGCTAACGATAACAAAGCACCTTCAAGCTATGACGTCATAGTCTTAGGATTTCTCCCCCCATTAGGATGGTGGACGATGTCGTTGTCCACACCCAAGTGATGGACGTGCAATAAACGACTTAACACCGTGTGGTATATCCATATTGAAGTGTTAGATAACTCTTATAATATATATTGCTCGGTGTATGAGTGCCAATATCAATATGTTCGATCTACAAATCAAGACACTCTTGATTTCCCAAGGTATTATATTTTGAATTCCTTCCCAAAGTATTCGACGGTTCTCACGATCTTCCTCGGAGGTCTAATGATATCCAAATTATTTAGTACACTGTTATGATGAGTGAAGCTAATATTTGTGCACTAAATAAGAATGCATGGACCAATAAGGATATTTGCAAAGTCCTCAATGTAGGGGCCTATCCCTCGATCTTACCTAAAATTGAGCTGTCTCCAGTTCGAACTAGCTCCATGTCAGACTCACGCATTCTTCACATGACTTCTTCAGTTAACATTGCCACAAACTCCACGAACTGATAAAGAATGTGGATCGAGCTCCAACTGAAAAACCTGAATAAGTCAAAGCTACCTCTCTATCTCAAACTCAGCAGTTACTCAGTCAATAACCACTAACCACATTGTTCAGGGAATGTGCTCCAGCACGATGAAAAACTGCGGACGAGGCCTATATAAAGAATAAGTTCTAGAAGAGAGAAGGACTAGAAAATTATACGAGAAATCACCCAGAAAACTATATTTTCCAAGATTCTCAAAACTTTAAACTTCTTATTCACAAGATCAAGCATTTCTAAATCTGGAGATAATTTGTAATAAGATATCATCAGCCTCAAGCAACAAATGTCACTATTACAAAAACCCTCAACACGAGGACGTAGTTTTTTTACCTATTTATAGGTTTTCTACCCTAAACACCTGTGTCGTTTCTTATTTTCAGTTATATTTTTTCATATGTACATTAGTGTAAGAGCTAATTCTAGGCCAGATCGAGCTCTTAGAATTATGCCATTACATTTGGCACCGTCTGTGGGAAAATGATTCTTTCCACGATATCCTAAGGCATTCAGTCACTCTACTACAAAATTTTAATCATGGTCACATCCAGGCGACCAGCTACCGGAATCTAGCTAAATCTCTCAGTTGAACCTGAATAACTAACAGAGCTATGGGCGAGTCTCAATACTAAAACGACGAAATGCAATGAGCTCGAACGATAATTAACTTTCGACCGAGAGCTCTGTGAGAAGGAGCTTGACGCTGAACGACAAGCTCGTTTGACAACACTCAAATGACATGAAGATCAAATGACAATAATGCAGACTACCTTACAAGCTTTGCATAATAATTAGCATGCTCCTCCAACACGAGATCGCGATCAGGTGTCAGAAGCCTCCTGGGTTTATGCACAAGAAAGGTTAGAACCTCAAGGAGCCACCAGCAAGGCTATTTCTAGAAATATTTAGAATGAACCTCAACCTTCCATTTATTTGGGGGGAGAGGTCCAATCTGAGATCAGCTGAGGTCACCGATGTTCCATATGTCAAGAGGAAGAACCGAGACCTCCGCCTCAAGTTCTAGCACAAGATTGTTTGAGTGAAGGTACTGGTACTCATAATCCATTACCTCCTCATCAAGCCACTCAACCGACTCGTCACTATGTCATACAAGAGCATATGGACCAACGTATTAAGGAGTTGATCGAAACACAAGTTACAAGGAAGTCCAATTACCAAAGTACTACTCAATATGGAGTCTTCAATATGTAAGTACAAGGGTTCCGATCCAAAAGAGCACATTCAACAATACCGTAACTCATTGGGGTTGTATTCCACTCTCAACCACATTCTTTACAGTCTGTTCACCACAAGTCTACTGGAGGAACCACTCCGATGGTTTCACTCTCTACCTGAAGACTCCATGTACACATTTGACCAACTGTAGAAATAATTCGCCAATACGTATGCTCACAATAGAGGCATAGAAGAAAATTTGTATTCTCTTATCAGTCTCAAATAGTCCCACAGAGAGAAGCTCGAGGGATTTGTAAAGAAGTTCTTGGAGCTCGCGCGTAAAGTAGATAATCTCGATCAAAGAATAGCTGTTACTGCTTTCACCAACGCGCTCCAGCTCGACTGCAAAGCCAAAGAGCACCTCATCCTCAACAAACCTGCGGCCTTGGAGGATATGATCACTAAGGTCAATAGTTACGTCGACCTGGAAATGATGATGTCCGAAAGGCATAAATCAACTAAATCCGTCCTTACCACGAAAGGCCCATCTACAGATCGAACACTAAACCAAAAAAGGGCCAGGGTGACCATAAGTGTGCCAAGGGAAATACCGGCAACCCTCGGAAAGGCAGATCACAAGTCAAGCCAGTCTTCCCAAAGATGAATGTTCGAATCTCCATAATTTTTTCAATCCTCATAAAAGATAAGTTCTACCGTATCTCCTAACCATTGGAACCAATCGAGAACCGACCGTACTGCATGCATCATAAGGTAAACCATCATTCTGCTTACAATTGCTATACTTTACAGAGGTTGCTCGAGTACATTTTCATAGAGGGACGAATGTTCGAATATATTGTCGACCTGGAATCATACAAGGATGGTAGCTATAAGAAGCATATTGAAGTTTTCCAGGTCAAAGATCAAGCTAAGGAGAAGCATCTCTACCATATGCGCCATAACAACATGATCGAGATCAATCAGATCACTAACTCTAACAGATTTAAGTGCAGGAGACTGTCAGAATGCTGTGATCTCACACCTCAAGAAAAAGAAGCTAAACTTCTGGCTGAGTCGAGCAATCGCCGGCTCGGGATATCATTCGAAGATTGCGATACTAGCCATGTCAAATTTCCGTATCATGATAAATTAGTCATAATACTCAAAATGAAGAAGTTTGTCATGCACACAATGATGATCGATACTGGTAGTGGTATTGAGATCCTCTTTCAAAGTACTATCGACCAAATATGATTGGCCGATCAAGTCATTCAAGGCGACACCGATATCAGTGGATTCAATGGTTCTAAAGAAAAGTGAGTAGGGAAGTTCATCTTACCAATTACCGCGGGACCAGCCACAATCAACGTCATCTTCTATGTGATCAACTCCAAATCTCGTTATCTCGGGATTATGGGCCGTTGTTGGATTCATAACATGGAAGCAATCGCTTCCACCTATCATCAAGCACTCCGCTTCAAACACAACGATGGTATCCATAAGATCTACGGTAGTCAAAAGTTTTCTCGAGCTTGCAAAAATACCGTCTCTACAATTCTAGATACCTCTGACATGTATGCTGCATAACAATTACAACAAGCTGATCACCCTGATGATCAACCTTCCATGGAGGAGTTCACCATATACATCAACATTGATGGACCTAGTAGAGGTACTTTCATCGGTACTAAACTGGTTCAACATGAAAAAGACACTCTCATTAAGTTCTTATGACTAAATTGAGGTATTTTTACGTAGTTTTTTGAAGAGGTACCTGGGGTCGATCTGGCCAAGGCATGTCACAAATTGGCCATCAACATCAATGCCATGACAGTCAAACAGAAATAGCGATGCCTAGCACCGCGACTTCGAGATGAAGTTAACATGGAGATCGAGAAATTGATCAAAGTATTCAAGAAGCCAAGTATCCAGATTGGATATCCAACATTGTCGCTATCCCAAAGAAGAATAAAAAAGTCTGAGTTTGTATAGATTTTACCGATCTCAACAAACATACTCCAAAGGATAGTTTCCCTCTTCCCAACATTCATCAGATCCTTGATTCCACAGCAGGTCATGAACCTCTATCTATGATGGATGCTACTTCAGGATACAATCAAATTCTACTCTTGGATGAAGATAAAGAAAAGACCACTTTCATTACTGAAAGAGGGCTTTACTATTATAAATTCATGCCCTTCAGATTCAAGAGCGCAGGTGTAACTTATCAATGATTAATGACTACTATGTTCAAAGCACATCTCGGGAAAGTCATGGAAGTCTAGATTGATGATTTCTTATGCAAGAACGTACAATCCATCAACCACATTTTAGATCTTAACACAATATTTATCATTCTTCGATCTTATAGGATACATTTTAATCCTGATAAGTATCAATTTGGAGTACATTCAAGTCAATTTCTTGGCCACCTCATTAGCAAGAAAGGGATTGAGGCCGATCCAGATCAGATTCGGGCTCTCTTCGACATGCCATCTCCAAAAGTGACAAAAGATGTTCAGAAACTTGCCGGCAAGATTGCCATTGTCAAACCATTTCATTTCAAAATCTTTAGACCGCTGTCGCTGATTGTTCCTATTACTCTACGGTTGCACCAAACGAGGAAAAGTTCAACCAAATACAGAGGTTCAATGAACATTAGAATATGAAGTAGCTTTTCTCGATCTCAAAACCTATCTGGGAAAGTCTCCTATTATGAACACCTTAATAGATAATGAGGAACTGATTATCTACCTAGAAGCTACAGATACTTCACTCAGCTCGGTTCTCATTCGAGTTAAAATGACGATCGAGAAATTAGTATACTTCATCAGCAAAACACTCACTCCAGCAGAAACGAGGTACTCTAAAATTGAAAACTTCTTCTCACTCTTGTTTATACCTCACAGAAACTTAAGCACTACTTCTAAGCTCATTCAGTCAAAGTCATGATGAACTACCCACTCCGGGAGGTTTTTTCCAAGAAAGAAAAATCAAGGAGAGTGTAACAATGGTTACTCAGTTTGGGAGAACATGATATCAAGTTCGAACAACGTCATTCCGAAAAGGGTTTGGCTATTGCAAATTTCCTCACAGAATTTCCAATGGAAGATTCTGAGTGGGAGGAGCACGATCCTGACTTTGCAGAGGAAGTCACAGAGGATCTACCCCCTAAAGCATTTGACGAGCGAGCTGAATGGATTACAAAGAAAGGGTGGAGACTTCTTACAGATGGATCAGCAAGACCCACAGGGTTAAAAATTAGAATCGTATTGATTACCCCTTCCAACGACTGAATTATGAAATCAATTCGCTTGAATTTTAAGGCCTCAAATAATGTTACCGAGTATGAAGCTCTCATTCAAGGAATCGATCTCACTCTCGAGCTCGGCATCCCCAAACTCTCAGTTTACACAGATTCACTACTCATCATCTACCATTATTCTGAGCAATACAAGAAGAATGGTAAGATGATCGAATACGCAGCCCTCGTTACAGATAGGATGAGCAAGTTCGCACAAACAACTCTCAATTATCTTCCTCGAGGAGAAAACCGACACACTGACTCCTTGGCATATCTAGCTGGGGTGTTAGGCATAGAAGCTCTATATCTCCAGATCGAAGTGGCTTCAATCCCTTGCATTGATTGTATTTTTGTATACACGATCAACACTGGGGGCGATAAAGGGGGAGACGACGATTGGCGAAAGCCTTTCTTAGTTTATCTCGGTATCAACAACAAATATGAAGAACCACTTCCAGCATATCCAAAGGAGCACCGACAGCTGATAGACAACTCGATGTGCTACACTAATCAAAACGATACCTTATACCGCCGTTCAGTCATGGGGCCTTACCTTAAGTGCCTCTCTAAACAAAAAGTGGATGAAATGCTCTGCGAATTACATGAAGGGACTTGTGGCTCCCATGCCGCAGGTTGATCACTGGTAAACAGAGCCATGACATAAGGAGTATTCTGGCCTGGCATGCGCAAGAAAGCAGAAGAATACTCATACAAATATGACGCATGTTAGCGATTTGGAAAGATAATACGCGCCCCTACGCTCGAACTCCATGCAAGCAAGGTGTTTTGGCCATTCAAAAGATGGGAACTCGATCTTGTCAGTGAATTTCCTAATTCTCCAGGAAACCGCCACCACCTCCTCGTAGCTACTAATTATTTTACAAAATGGGTAGAAGCGGTTCTACTATGTCGAACCAGTGAAGAAGAGGTCATATCTTTTATCTGGGAACAAATCATCACTCGGTTTGGGTACCCCCACCTAATTCGTATCGATAATGGGCCTCAATTTGTTGGAGAAAAAGTTTTAGATTTCCTCAACCAATACAACATCATTCACTCACCATCCGATCCCTACTACCCTCAAGGCAATGGCCAAGCCGAAATCACCAACAAAACCATCGTGGATGGACTCAAGGAAAGGCTATACTCACAAAAAAGGGAATTAGGTTTGAGAACTTCCTCATGTCGTATGGGGATATCGCACCACTCCACGCCAGTCGATGGGTTACACTCCATTTCTCCTTGCCTATGGCACCGAGGCCGTCATTCTCTCCGAATACCATCATCCAGTCAAAGATCATGAGCTAACTGACGAGTAAAATGAGTTCGAATTGGCTTGCAACCTTAATTGGATCGATAAAACCATGGAACGCGCCGTCGCTAACCTAGGTCGATATCACCATATGATGGCCAGTTCGTACTGTCAGAAGCCGTATCTTCCAAATCAATGATCTCGTCCTTAGAGAAATACCTCAACACCGCAAAGAGCCTCATGCTGGGAAACTAGCAAACAATTGGGAGGCTCCATTAATTATCACAGGTCTCTCAGGCCTGGGATCATATTACCTTATGACAGAAGAGGGAGTCCACATTTCGGGTCCTTGGAATACTAGGCGACTGATATAATATTATCGATAAGTTTCTCACTACTCCATTTCAGTTTCTCGCTTTTTCATTCCAAAAGTGAGATTTCCATCTCCATCCAATGTACATCCTATTTCAGAATTTAATGAAATATACAAGTTTTTCTCCATGCATCTCTCTACTTTGTAGACAATACATAGATAAAATCATAGATGATACTAGCTTTTAATTACCATCATATCAGTTAAATTAGGAATATACTTGGTTTGGCTGACTCTACTAAATCCCTTGTGATTAGAGCAAGGTAGCACTTGTTTTCAATCAAAGAACTCTACCAGACATAAGATAAGGCAAAGATAAAACTACCTTTCATCTCTTTCAATATGTCTGCGATATTCTACCAGTTAAATTCAGATTACGCATAGTTTGACTGACTCTACTCAACTCCAAGATTAAAACGAAGGTAATACTAGTTTTCATCGAAGAGCTCAACCAGACTTAAGATAAAGCAAATGTAAAACTAGCTTTTATCTCTCAACATGTCTGCAAAACATATTATTTCTTTTCAGGTTTATATGCAACCACTATAATAGATTATGTTATGTTGTTGGGATGTCAGCTACGCTTACCCCTACAACAGGAGCTCGACTAGCCATAAATTCTCGAGCTCGAGTAGTCATAACAATCCTACCATGCTCTATTAATTTACCAGGTTGAGGGCCTTGATCCATCCCCATGGAACTTGTGCAATCTCCTCGATCCATATTAACCTTATAAATACATCCTCTTTCTGACATATAATCAAACAAGGTATCTCTATCTAACTCAAGTATTTTTACTTCTTCTACAAAATAAGCAATCACTGCCCTCAGTAATTCTGAATGCGAGGCCTCAGGTATAACTGAGTAAAATAAAATTGCCCTCGACCTCTGAATGAGATCTTCTAACCTCTTGCACCATTCTTTTTGACTCTTCATTTCTCTATCTATTCCATCTGTAAAAGTAATATTCTCTGCAGATTTTTTATCTGCATTAGCTGACTCAACTCGATTAGTCGCCTTCAAGTCAACCACTTGAGTACGAAGTGCCTTGATCTCCTTGTTCAATTCTTCTGCATCTGGAATTTTCTTTAACAATTCCTCTTTATCCTTTAGCACAATCTCCTTCCCTCTGATAACACGCTCTAACCCTTTCTCCATAATAAGAGCAGTGTTCAGCTTTATTTGACACTCACGTAATTTCTCAACTCCTTTACGCACATCCCCTTGAATTCGAGCAACATCCCCCTCCAGATTCCTAATTCGAGCTGATAAGGTAGCAACATCCCTTGGAACAAGAGAAACCCTGGCATTATTTTTATTCTTCTTCGAGCACTCCCCAGCCTCGGCGTTTCTGACACGCAAGTTGACCTACGCCAATTCAGCCTTCAGCTATGCCACCCTTTCATTCAACTCATTGCATTTTTGTTGTACCATCCTAAACTCTATATCCTTTGCAGAGAAAGTTGTAATCAATTGTTCAGCTACAACTTCAGACGTAGATAGATCGTCTCGAGCCCCCATTAGGTCGTTATCTTTAACAACTAATTTCTTCTTCATGGCCCCAACTCGCTCTAGCTATTAGCTAGATCAGATCGAATTTGCTCTTGATCATGCATTTTCTTGGCCAAATCATCTCTTAAACCAGCCACCGACCGATTTAAACCTTCCTCCAATCTTTCTAGAGCCTGTATACGGTAACGGGCCATGTCAGCCTCCCTGCTCTTTACCCTTAATGTATCATTTTGGCTTTTGAGTTTTGCTGTATGTTATTTTAACTCCTTGAGCTCTTTTTGCCCTCTCTTAATTTCGGCATCCTCCTCTCAATATACTGAGTTAGGTTAACAGCAGTCTGTGTTGCCTCAACAAACTTAAAGTGCCTCTTCACTTGTTGATCTTCTCTAGCTTCATTCGCCTCTCTCATCCTATCAAACTCCTCTACAAATTTTTGGTTATATTGGCGAGCATCAGCATCATCATCGCGCAAGTGAGCTGAATCCAATTCAACCTGCATATTAAAGATATATTATATCAAGTTCGATTCAGAACACTCAATTACTACATATGACTCATTTCTAACAAGATATATATTTTTTGACATCTACTGTGTAAAACTACTTCTGAACTTAAGGTCGAAATACAATCTCGGATGGATGCTCCATAACATATACTTCCAACTCTAAGGTACACATTCTCTATATTTTAGTTTGCCAAAAACTAAAATTTTTATGCGCACCTTTCCAGTGCCGTTAACCCCTAAATCGGTAATGGGTTTTTGGTATGTTTATACATTTTATTTATTACTTTGTAGCTCTATACACAAATCAAATCTTTCTTGCTATATTCTAGCGTGCAACTCCGCTTGCGAAGACAACATGGACGCTGAGGTCTCTCTCTCCTTGGCAAGCTCAACCTCTAAATCTTTTATTCTGAGGCATATGCCTTTAAGTTCCTAGAGCAAGGTTTACAAAAGTAACTTAGCCTACATAATTTTATCAAAAATATATCCAATCAGTTTACAAATATTCCACAATATTCATACAATCACAGTACCATCACACTACCCTACCCTCTTAGTTTCCAACTCTGAGCATTCATTGTCATCCCCTTGGTTGTCTCTCACCGTCTGAGGAGACACACCATCCAGTCCATCAACAAACCCAACATCATCATCTTCAGCCTCTTCATCCTCCTCCTCTATATAGGTGTTGGCCCTAATGGCATCTACCTCATCTTCAAAATATCCTTTGGGCATAAGGTGATGCTCGAGCCTGTCATGCTTAGCTACCACCTCCTCCAAATCTAATCTCGTCACTGCCTGAAGCTTATTGATCTCTACTACTTTGGAAGCCTTCAGGGCCTCCAACCGCTTCCCCTCCTTGCTCAAATTAGACTTCAATCGAGCTACGTTCCTTTCGAGCTGAACCTTCTTCCTCATCAGCTCAGCTCTCTCCTCCTCGACCCTGAGGCATATTTCCTTCCTCAGCCGAGCAGCCTATAAAAAAAATCGACCTTATTGATTAGCTCGAATCATAATATAAAATCCATCACAACACGTATTCGAGCATGTGAACCTACTATTTTGCTCATCTCCACCTCCCCGTGGAGAGCTGCCAACCTGGCTTTTTCCTTGACCTCTTTCCAATCGTCCTCCATCTCAGGTCGATCTTCTACAACCTTCACCCCCGACATTTTAGAAGGTTCAACCCTTATCTTTTTCACCTTTTTCGCAGCCTCACCACTTCTCGTGGTCCCAAAAGGCGAGGGACGCTTCTGCATTTGCCTTTTGGGGAACGTTCAAGCTAATTTGCTTGAAAAAATAGACTCAGGTTGTCCAGTGTAGTCCACTCCAGGGGCCTTAGGCGAGTTCACGCACCTTTCCCCATCAGTCCCCTTTTTCTTGATGTTGTCAGCACTCATCATTAGCCTGGTTGACTGAGATTTCATAACTTTTTCAACTCGGCCATTAACACGCTTCTTCCTGCTAATGCGAAAAACCTCCAATACAGCCTCGAACCTAGTCTCCTCTTGAGCAACTTTATCCAACAATGACTCTTTCCTTGTCACCTGTGATCTAGGGCCTGTCATAGACAAAAATCAACATTAACGAACATCGTACAATTTCAGCTATCAATCTCATGCATTATACATTGTTATACTTACGTTGCTTTACAGTTCTAAATAAAAGTTCCATGGGTTCTTCATCATCTCTTTGAAGGCAATCACCCTTCACTCATATCACATTATCGTTCCAAGGTCGACCTGCGCAGTTCAAATCGAAGAAGCAAAGTCGAGTTGAGCTTACATTGAAATATGCCCCTCCACTTACAGAATAGTTTTTTACACCATAAAACTGTAATACATCCTCAAGGGATATCCTCCTCCTTCTCCCATCTCCTTCCCACCGTATTTCAAAGATTCACAAACACTTATCACCTCCCACATGTTCCCGTTCATCTGAACGGGACATGCTCCGATAAGATTCATAATCCCTTTTGCCAGATTGCTGAGGGGAAGACTCAACCCATACTCCAACTGAGACAGGTAACATAAAAATCCCTCTGAAAGTTTACTCTGAACATTCCCATCAAAATACTCCAAGGATATCGATTCCTCTATACCCCTATCCCTTTTCTCCTTCGCCAAATCAGCTAACAAATTAAAATATTCCTCTCCCGTTGCTACAGTGCAACCCCTAAATTGCCTGCCGGCATAATCGATACAGTTACCCCATCTACCTCCTAATGAAGCCTGGCTTTACAAAACTCTTTGAATGCATCCGAACGAGGAGGATAGGATACCAATCTTACAGGGAAATCTTGAAATTGATCAACACCTACTCCTTCCTCACTTCCAGATGCTCCAATCTTAGACTCAGTCAACCGACCAGAGGTCGATGCCTCACTTACTGGGGAACTTCCCATATCAACTATATGAAATGATTTTATCCTATACAACACTCCTCACGATTCGACCTATACACAGGTCCAGGTATCTATCATAATCTTTTACATACACGACAACCACATTCAAATATCTTTCATATATCATATAACAAACAGATTTTCATGGATTATTATAAATAGTAATTTTAAAACTTCTCCTAGCAATAAAAAGTGATCTTCAAAAACATATAGATACATCACAAATCCTCTACTAACCTTCCCTGTTCAATTGTGAATCCAAGGCAGCGCCAAATCCTTTCCTCGCCACTCTACTGTACAACTACCTTCGCGACTCAGTTTCAACGACTCTCTCATGATTTGACTGATGCTCTCTTTCTCTCAAATCTCTACGAGTTTCTATGCTATTTTTGCATCTCTTCTTCCTTCTTCTCTATCTGCTTTTTAAGTTTTTAGAAGTTGAAAAAAGTTTGATTGACGAAGATGAAGCAGTATTTATATTTTCTCTCTCTAACTGCTGGTAGTTATTGAGCCTCGCACGAGCCGTCATCGGTTTTAAAATTGAGGCATCCCTTCCACTATCCATGTCAGACATCTTGCACCTTTTCGGTAAAAATGTATTCCCATCATTGCCCTTTCCCTTATATTTTAATCTATTTTTATCTCTCATTTCGAAATTTCTTTCTAACCTCTCCACACACATAATGACTCACTCTTACATGCAATCGAGTTTTAACAACTTTTCTACAAGGGATAAAATTAAAAACTCCCTGCCTTTTCTGTACGTGCTTTTTATACTCTTATAGCAGTAATGACGTCATTTCCAAAGCTCCCATAACGAAAAGTCAAATATTTTGAAATTCGTTCTTCATAACAGTCACAAACAACATTAAAAAAAATAGAGGATCTATTCGACAACAATTTCTTTCAAATTATTCAAACTCAAACAGTTATATTCTGTCAGCCCAATTTTATATTCGCTTCGTTCACCTCACATATAATTATATCTAAAACAGTCTTGATGACTTGGGGAACCTCATCCAATCAGTAAACCTACAACGATCCTCATATCCTCAAAATTGATCTCTTCTTCAACAATCAATCACACCACCTCTTCTTGATGTGTAGGATCCAGCACCAGTTTGAAAAAAAACCCTCATAAAAAAAACGTGCATACTGAAGTTCCCTGCCCATCGAATCTAGGCCTTCGAACTGACACTCCCTCACTGGCAACTCAGCGTCGTAATTCAACAACCCAAAAATTATCTCCCACACTTCAGCGATCTTTATCTTCAATTGCCCTTCTGCGGCATAACATATTCTTTGGGATCGAGTCCACACCATTCTTATCTCTTCCCCTAGATTAAAAATTCATTCTACCCTTATTTATACATCTTTACTACCAATTTCCCTCAAGTCATGATATTATCTTTTTATTCCGTAACAAAAGCTCCAATATCTTGAGAGAAATTATTTGAACATATCTCTTCCTATCGAGCTCAGTCATTCCATACTTTTTCAGATCGAACTTATTTTTTCCAGATCTAATTTTTTAAAACGACATCTACGAGACCAATTCTTCATTCTGAAACTCCTAATTTTTTTTTCTCTCCCACACTTCGAACTCACGGAATTAGACCATTACATTTGGCCTAATTCACATATATTTGCCTCTTCACACATATTTTCACAGATGAATGTATAACAGCTTGATTATTATAAGTATTTTACTTTCGGATCTCATACATTTCATTTCATACAATATTCTAAAATCTTCGTACAACTCGATTTCTAGAGTTATTCTATTTCTATATCAGTACGAAATTTGGATAACAATTTTTATTCATCTCGAATGAAATTACAAGTGATTTTACAGATAACAAGTCTTTTAAGTACTCAACATCAGGTACTTTACAGATAACACGTCTGTCCAGTATTCAACTTCGGTACTTGTAGATAACAAGTTTTTCAGTGTTTTTACAGCGAACAAGTCTTTTAGGCACTCCAAAATGTTAAGTCCTTCAGTTCGTCCTGCTTAAGTGATTTTTCACCCTGATGCAAAGTAGAAATTGGAAACAACAAGTATCTTCACTTCTATGAGTTTGGTCGAAGTCTATATGAACTTCAAATGGAAACTATGAAAGCTCGAGACTCTGTACTTAAACCAACTCTTCAAACTAAAGGCTTTCTCAATGCCAAGTGGCGATGGAAGTGCAAAAATAGACTTTCATTCTTCATCTCCCTCCTCCACTACCACCATCGCCTCTCTATAACCACCACCCTCGCAGAGTTAGCAGAGAAAGAAGAAGGATAAACCTTAGAATCCATTGTGATAGAAGATATCAGCGTAACTGTAATACAGTTATGCCTATCCCTGCATCTGTCTCCCCAATCTTATCCTCCACAAGGATGTGGAGACAAACCTAACGTTGCTCGCATACTAAGATAGCGTAGTAAAACCACTATCTATAGTAAAACTCATCTTCAGCTTCAGCCACTTCGTTCTCTGACATTCCTCAGTACGTTGGAGGAACAGGAGCAGGTATAGGATCCTCCAAAGACTGATCCCCAAAGAAATTCAACTTCAACCTCTTTATTTCTAAAGCAATTCACTATTCAAGAACCATTCTACGAGTCTTCACCATCTTCAAAACTTGTAGAGAATTTTACAATAGAACAAGCGTACTTTGTCACAATCCTCGGTACAGGTACTCTTTATATAACCCTATATTTATTGGGCATGAACGTTTCCCCAAACGTCATCATTCAATACAGATGAAACTCTTCAAAAACTAGCCGTCACATACATCAATATTCCCATCAACATTCAATGCACGTACATCCCCCTTTGATACGCGCATTTTCCATACAATCAACACCATCATTACTTCTTTCATATTCAAACTCCCCAACCCGAATACCCGTATATCTAAATTCTTTCTCAACCAAAGCCACTCGTGACTTCAGTTGTGAGGGGGCGATTGTAGGGGACTATCCCTCAATCTTACCTAAAATTGAGCTGTCTCCAGTTCGAACTACCTCCTTGTCAGACTCACGCATTCTCTACACGACTTCTCCAGTTAACATTACCACATACTCCATGAACTAATAAAGAACATAGGTTGAGCTCAAACTAAAAAACCTAAATAGGTCAAAGCCACCTCTATCTCTCGAACTCAGTATTTACTCAGTCAATCGCCACTAACCATATTATTTGGAAAATGTGCTCCAACACGATGAAGAACTGTGGAAGTGGCCTATATAAAGAAAAAGTTTTAGAAGAGAAAAGGACCAGAAAATTACATGAGAAATTACCCAAAAACCTATATTTTCTAAGATTCTCAAAACTTCAAACTTCTTATTCACAAGATTAAGTATTTCTAAATCTAGAGATAACTTGTAATACGATATCATCAGCCTCAAGCAATAAACGTCACTATTACAAAAATCGTCAACAGGAGGTCATAGTTTTTTTACCTATTCATAGGTTTTTACCTATTCATAGGTTTTCCACGCTAAACATCTGTCATTTCTTATTTTCAATTAGATTTTGTCACATGTATATTGGTGTAAGAGCTAATTCCAGGCTACTTTGGGCTGATAGAATTATGCCATTACACCCGACCTTTAAATAGTCAGTCAACTTACTATATCTCATGGGCCCATTGCTTCAAGTAAATAATAACTTTTATAATTTTATTACGTACACACCTTGTGTGTCGGGCTTAATTGCTTCCAGAAGTTTATACCTTTCTAGGTAGCTTCATGTATATATCCGTATCTTGTTTCCCATATAGATACGTGGTATTTACATCAGACGTATGTCTAGCTTGTCCTCGACAACTTGACAGATTGATAAGTACTGAAACGTTATAGCATCCATAACTAGGTAATAGGTCACAATGCAATTGATGCTAGATCTCTTAAAGATTTCTTGGGCAACTAGTCTTGTATTGACCTAATTATCTCCCTGAGTTAATCATGTTTCCTTACCATTCCCATTTATAATCAATAGGCACAATGGTATCACTTCGCATTATGTACAAGCTGAGCTCCGCTTGGATTCCAGAGACCTACTTTTATTAATGTACAATAACACACAGTCGTTTACAATAAGAGGTTCTGAATTCTCATCCTTGATGATGAGCACATCAGCGAATATGAATACCTTATTGATGGGTGGTTCCATCCTTGATGAATCGACTATACCATTAGTCATATTTGTCCCTTATTCTGCAGCTCTCTGGCTCAGAATATTTTCTTCCAATGGTGTATCGCGTTAAGCGTGAGCCTCATATTAGTTTACGGTACTAATTCCTCTGGAATGTTCTTCTGCGGTACTAGTTCCCCTAAAACGTTCTGCTGTGTAGGCGTATTACTTATAGGTACATATACTTACGGTACTTTAATAGTGCCTATGAATGCGTTTAGCAATTCATTTACGACCTATTGGAGGTTTGTAATCTGCTAAACCTTATTGCCACCTAACTTATGTATATGGATCTAGATGAGACAATGATGGTGCTTTCCAAGACCTCTTAGAAACATCCTCAGCATTGACTGTCATATCTTCCCCCAATGCTGAGAATATCATCTCATCAAAGTGACAATTATCTCCCCTGCAGTATATATGTTGCCAATTGGCTTTAAATATCTAGTAATAGATGTGAATCATAACCCTCTTAATACCAGGCCAAAATTGAGGGTCTCATCTTCATACATTATTGTGCGATTGATACCTATACAGAACATCCAAATGTTTGTCAATGGGCGATACCGGGCTCCGACCCAGTTACTAGCCGCTTTTGGGAAAAATTATTTGATGATTTACTAAGGGACAAACCCCAATCAGTGTTGTGAGAGCAAAAATGTATCTCCCACACACTAGCTGGAAGCTGTGATCCTAATAACAGTGGCCTAGCAATTATCTTAAATCGCTTGATTAGGTTCTCTGCCAATCCTGAGTTGGGTATGGTATAGGGTACTCACGATGCTCAATCATCTATCCCATTTAGCTGTAAAATAATCATCAAAAGCCTGTGAGTCCATCTCCCAATCCCCCGTCAAGTCGCATCGATCAACTTTGATCGGTTAATCCAAGAACTGAGCATGCGATCGAATGATCTAAGTGAGAAGTCGTGCTAACATTGCATTCCTTGATTTTATGAGTATACAAACGAAAGACCATCTCCAAGATTTAAGTGGGCCACTATGTGAATGGAAAAGTCCATATGTGCCTCCATGGAAGTGTTTGGAGCAAAGGCTAAAGTTCCTAATCCACCTTGGTCATACTAGAATGAAATACTAGACTTTCCTTGAAAGTAATCGTTATACGTACACTCTCTGGATCTTCTCTCCTTTAAGGAAAGTTAAGATGTAATCCCGATAATCCTCCTCACTATCCGAGCCCTGAGGAGTGTATTGGAAACCGTTTCAATAACGTGTTTTAACCTTTAGACATGGAGTGAATGCACATAACCTTCTCTATCATTTTCTCTGATAGTCATAACGTGATAAGTATTATCATGTATCTCTCTAAACTTAGTAAAATCTAGCTGGATTTATTTGTTTATAAAGTAGACTAGATACCCTGTATCGTACCATTATAAAGTAATAGCGTAACGCACTTAGTGCATTCTATCATATTAGACGTACCAATGATATTCGTGCCATCCCCGATGTACAAGGTTAGACAAGAAATATATGCATATCTCAAAAGGATCGAGTGCATGGTACTAATATCTCTTAGACATATATCGTCACTCAGCCGATTATCAGTCATGCTCAATGATCAAATAGATCCATAGGTGGGTTGTAAATAGTAGATCAACTATTATACATGGAATTTAACAACTTCCCAAGCAATAAATTTATAAAATAAAATCAAAGAACAATCTCACATAGATGGGATACCAAACCAGTGCATGTCACGAGCATTCTATTAAACTAAACACTGAAGAGTTCCCAACGCAGTCAATAAGAGAGCTAATATGGTAAAACTACTACTTTAATAAGTAAAGTTACTACTTGGCAATGCTCTCTAGGTGACATCATTCATCCATTGAGAATTTACTACTGTTCATTCTTAGAACTTGATCCAATGCTGCATTGGTATCATGGATGAAATCTAAAACTGTAGACTCTGTTATAGCGTGGTCTGTGCTAGCTGCGATCACGTAATAAGTTCAGGGATGATCTCTTTGGATCATCTAGGGTGCCCTGTAATTCTATACCAGACTATCCCGTATCCATTATAGAATTCTTCCTATTCTATTTTGGTCAAGTGGTGAACTTCTTGTTCCTCTTGCCTCAGGTTACTGATGGTCAGAATTAAATCCTGCCATTATTATCACCTCTCGTTATTCCATGGTTGCAACCCTGTCTGCAACTTCCCCTATCACTGGACCCAACATTGGGTGACTTTGTCACATGCTTACTGTTAGTAGGCATAAGCTTGAGGTTCAAAACAGTAACTCATTATTTTGCTCATAAATGAGGAAAATGATAATTAGGTCTGCGTGCACAGTGATCTATCAAATGTTGCCTCGGAAGCACAATATTTAAAGCGTAGAAATTATAATAAAATATTCCAAATATCTCTATTAACCTCAACTATTTCTCCATGTGAGATTATAGTGAAGTTACACTGCCGAATAAAATTTCTGCCACAGTTGTATAATATATACTATCATAGTATAAGTTAATTCATTATCAGGCCTTCCTGAATATGGAGGCGAGGGTGCCAAACAAAGCTCCTACTTTTTTATTTAGAGACTCATTGTTCTCAACAATAGTCTTTTATAGATTCTGTAATAGCAGATGGATTTTAGTATCCATACAGGACAAGTTTATTGGTACCTGAAATATAAATTGCAGTATAGGAAGTACTCAATATTCTGAGTGTTACCAACATCTATTATGCATGTAGATCAATACCAATAGTAGTACTTGATAGTCATTCCTTGTATAGAGGCAATTCATAGTATTCAAGTCAGTGATTCCCAATCATTACTTATAAGTAAACCTTGTTCATATCCTATTACTTATGAAATCCTATTTAAGTACACGATTTCCAATCATTACTTATGGTTCATAGTATATAGCACAATAAAGTACATAATTCACAATCACTACTTGTAAGTGAACCCTGTTCATGGCTTTATACTCATGAGATCCTATTAAGCGTCAAATCCCAATTTTACCCTGTAAAATGGTGATCTTAACCTTTGTATTTTAATAGAGTCTTAGCTAAGACAGCTATTCTAAACCACTAAATGTTGTGTACATTATTATGAGAACTAAGGTATTCTAAACCCTTGAGTTCTATAAAGGCCTGTATATTCTAGCCAAATGATCTTATTTACTACAAATATGAGGGGTATTAGATGTTTAGCGGACAAGTGGTCCCATCCTAAAGTCAGTTGGGTTCATAAGATTGGCCGATTATGAATGTCTTTGAAATAACATTTTAGGATATTATAGGTTGCTATTAATGCATATATACCTCTAAATGTAATTATGTAACATCTAATTGCACCTAGATATAAAAAATTGATTCCTCAAACACCAAGTTTTTAGAAATATGACTAAGTCAATTCCTAATTGAGCTCTAATTATTTATCCTTGACAATTAATTGTAATTTAGATATGACTCCTAGTCTTATACTAAATTAGTCTTGGTTTTGTATTATCTGATCCCTAATCATAATAATTAATATCCCAGGGGCATACCAGTAATATCTTATTAGCTATCGTAAGATACATAAACAGGTATTACACAATTTACTTATATCACATATAAGTGAGCCAGTGTTCCTATACGAGGCACCTATTCCCAAAAAAGTTTTTAAAAAATATTTTTCATAAAAAAATTCAAAATTGGTCCCCCACGGGGTAAGTCCAGTCAATTTTTTTTTTTTTTTTAAATTGGGCACAATTTGACCAAAAATTGGGCTAGTTATAGTGTATGGACCGATCTGACTCGGTCTGGGCCAAGGCCTGGACTTGGTTGACTTGTCTGAACCGGTCTGCCACGTTTCATGCACGCATAGGTCACACGTGCCACACGTACGGGATGTACACGTGCTAAACATACGTGTCACACACACAGACTACACACGTGCCACACGTGTCATATACACAGACTGTACATGTGTCCACGTGCCACGCACGTGTCTGCCACGTCATTTTCCGGTGACTGTCGGGGAATATCCTGGTGACAGTTCGACAAAAATTCTGGCGATCTTCCGACGTCAGGCCGGCGACCGGTCTCCGGTGACAGTTCGGTGATTGCTACGTGCCACGCACGTCCCAGGCATGCCACACGTGCCATACACATGCTAGGCATGCCACATGCCATGCACACGTGCCACGCTCATGCCATGCCATGTCAGTATGCCACGTGTCCTCGACACGTGTCACTGCTGACGTCACAGTGGATAATGATGATGTCATATCAGATAATTATAAAAAAATAATATTTTATTATCTTGCTGACGTCATCCAACTAACCAGCCCTCCACCTAATGTCAACACATACCCAGTAGTAGACTGCCGTTTATCCAAATCACCCATATAGTCAAAATTCACATAACCCACACAAAACTGATCAATCAAATCTTGTTTACGAAATTCAAAACCAATATCCACAGTACCTTTAATATACCGTATAATCCATTTCACCGCTCGCCAATGATCTCTACCCGGATCATGCATGTATTGACTAACCATACCAACCGCCAGTAAAATATCTGACCGAGTACATACCATAGCATACATCAAGCTACCAACCGTGCTAGCATAAGGAACTTGACTCATATAATCACGTTCCTCATCAATGTTTGGAGACATAGAAGCCTTAAGCTTAAAATGAGAAGCAAGGGGCATACTTACAAATTTTTTATTACCATTAATGTCAAATCTCTGAAGTACCTTCCTCATATAGATAGTCTGAGAAAGACACACCGTTTCATTCTCTCTATCTCTATGAATTTCCATACCAAGAATCTTTTTTGCATCACCAAGATCTTTCATTTCAAATTCTTCACCCATTTGCTTTTTCAGCTTATCAATCTCACTTTTGTACTTGCACGTAATAAGCATATCCACATACAAAAACAAGTAAATAAAAGATCCATCACGTAGCTTGCGTAAGTAGACACAATGGTCATAATGACTCTGCTTGAACTTCTGCCCAATCATAAACAGATCAAACCGTTTGTACCATTGTCTTAGAGACTGCTTTAAACTGTACAACAACCTTTTTAGCTTACACACATAGTCTTCCTTTCCCGCAACTGTAAACCCACTTGGTTGAGTCATATAAATCTCTTATTTCAAATTCTCGTGTAAGAACACCGTCTTAACATCGAGTTGTTGCAACTCCAAATTTAATTGTGCTACCAAGGCCAATAGGATACGAATGGAGGAGTGTTTCACTACCAAAGAAAAAGCCTCATTGCAATATATCCCCTCCCTTTGAGCATAACCCTTGCTTGCAAGTCTTTCCTTGAAGCGTATATCATCATCAAGAGATCCTTGTTTATTTTTGTAGACCCATTTGTAATCGATCGCTTTATTTCCCTTCGGCAACTTCAAAAGTTCTCAAGTTCTATTCTTGATAAGAGAATACATCTCTTCCTTTATTTCTCCCTCCCAATGTTTAGCCTTGGAACTATAAATAGCCCCCTTATAGGTGAAAGGAACATCCTCTTCAATGACCGGAAGGGCATAGGCTACCATGGCCATCGTTTTTGGAAGCACCGTATCCTTTGTAAGCCAACTCGGTTTGCTTATATCCCTCTTTGGTTTACTCTTTGTGATTGACACTACCACCAAAATATCTTCATCCGAACTACCAAATACTCCACCTTCATCCATGTATTCATCATTTGGAACATGTACTAATGGCTCATCACCTATTTTTACACCGGCAGATGATACCCCCTTTTATACAAAACTCTTTGGCCAATATAAAGACGCATCAATCTTTACCCGCTGCAATACCCTGTTGGTCATCTCCTCTGTATGCTCAGAGCCATGTGACTTCATCATAGAAGTCTCATCAAAAGTGACATCTCTGCTCAGAATGATCTTTCGGTCTCCTTATCCTATAACTTGTAACCTTTCACACCCTTCTTACCCAGAAAAATGACATTCCTTACTCGTGGATCCAACTTACCATCCTTAACATGATAGTATACCGGACATCCAAATATATGAAGAGTATCATAATCTGTAGCAGGTTCTCTCGACCAAGCTTCTATTGGTGTTTTACCCTCAATTACAGTCAAATCCAACCTATTAACAGGATAACATGCATATGTCAAAGCCTCAGCCCAAAACGCCTTATCCAACCTAGAATTGGACAACATACACTACACCTTCTTCAGTAAAGTATAGTTCATGCACTCAGCTACCTCATTTTGTTGAGGTATCTCTCTAACCGTGAAGTGTCAAATTATCCACTCATGCCGATATACTTGCAAGAATGGATCACTAGTGTACTCCCCACTATTATCCGAATAGAACGACTTGATCTTTCTACCGGTCTGAGTCTCAATCAACTTCTTCCACGTTATAAAAATTTCTAGGACTTCATCATTCCTCCTCATGGTATACACCCATACACGCCTTGAAAAGTTATCTACAAAAGACACAAAGTAATGTTTCCCCCTAGCGATACATTCTTAGAGGGTCCCCAAACATCAGAGTGAACATAATCAAGGGTTCCACGAGTATGGTAGATCGCGGTGTTCAACTTAACCCCTGTCTGCTTGTCCAGAACGTAGTGTTCACAAAAATCTAATTTATACATCTTGGTACTTCTCAGAAGCCCTTGGTTCGCGAGAACTCTCAAAGACTTTTCTCTCGCATGCGCCAAATGCATGTGCCATAACCATGTGGTATCTTGGGAAGTGGTTTCCTCCCTTCTCGTAGTAGAAACCTCACCATGAATAGCCATACTATCCAAATAGTACAAGTTGTTACTTCTTTTGTGACCCTTCAATATCACCATGGCTCCCTTAAGAACCTTCTTTACCCTATTCTCAGACACAACCTTGCAGCCTTTCACTTGAAGTGATCCAATAATTTTCTTACTCATTTTTAGAATATACTGAACCTCATCAATCTCTTTACCCAACCCATTGTGCAACTTTAGACGAATGGTACCTATCCCCATGATACAGCAAAGATTATCATTTCCCATCAACACCGCTTCATCTTCTAACATTTTTAAATTATAAAAATAAACCCTTTCGGGACAAATATGATAAGTAGCACCCGAATCTAAAATCTATTCTTTTATATCAATAACACAGGTACTAGATGTTATAGTAAAAGAAAAATCATAATCATTACCTCCCATTTCCGTGTCCAGAGTCACATTTATAGAAGAACCTGTTTTTCCCGCTTCCTTCTTCTTAAGCGCGGGACATTCATTTTTCCAATGACCTATTTCCTTGTCAAACCCGCATTGGTCCTTACTCAAGTTATTCTGGTTTCTACCACGACCTCTTAATTTCGACCGAGAGTTGTTACCAAACGGCTTCTTCTTGTTCGAGGATATTTCTCGAACCATTAATACTTCGGATGTAGACTTATCAGTCTCACGTTTCTCTTTTCTCTGGTACTCGTGGTTTACGATGACCATAGTCACATCCGTGTATTTTAATGAACTTTTTCCATAAGTTATCGTCGTAACGAAGTGCTCAAATTCTTCCAGAAGTAAGTTTAAGAACAAGAGAGCCTTGTCTTCATCCCCAACTATCTCTTTAAGATTCGCCAAGTCGGCTAACAACTTAGTGAAGTCATTCAAATGCTCAGACATACTAATTTTTTGCCTCATAGTAAAGCGATAAAGCTTCCTCTTCAAGAAGAGTCAATTTTTGATGCTCTTTACTAAGTACTTCTCCTCTAGTATTTGCCAAATTTCTTTTGTATAAATTTTATTCATCACAAGGTACTTAATGTCTTGAGCAAGACAAGAACGAATTTGGCCGCACGCCCTCTTGTTCATCTTCCTCCATACACTTTCCTATATGTTATCCGGCTTGTCCTCCAATACCTCGTCTAATTCTTGTTGACTTAGGGAATCAATAACTTTGCATCGCCACATGCTGAAGTTATTTGTGCTATTAAACTTTTCAACGTCAATCTTTGCATTGTTGAACATTACCGATGTATTCCTTTTCGGGGCTGAAGAACTAGCTTCAACTTCATCTCCCATGTTTCCCCCAATTTTTATGAACTAAGCAAATCCCAAAGAAAATTGAAATTGAGAAACCCTAAGTTACCTCAAAATCGTATACCACCGAGGAATCGACTTCGCTCTGACACCAACTGTTGAGTCGCAAACCCAGAAGCCAAAACTCTAAGTCAGTTTAGGCTTGCCACAAACAAGCAACATTCAAAGAAATTCACAATACACCAAGTTTAAGGTGGTTCGTTAAATTGCCTCCGTCCACCGTGCGAGAGAGATATAGAGTTTATTCAAGATCACGGCTATAATCACTCAATACCAATTAGAGGTTCTCACTCAAGAAATCCTCTCTATTTGACCCCACCAAAGGATTGACTAAAGGATAGCTCTAAAAGAACTTAGTTTCCCTTTATATACTAGGGGAACTCTTTACACGAATTGTTCAAATCTCGAGTCAAGCAAGTTGTTATAAAACCATAAAAAAAAAGAGTTCCGCATTTTCGTTCGAACAAAATTTGAAGTCATTCGAACGAAATCTGAAGTCATTCGAACGAAATTGACGTTTGGGCCAAAATTCCAGGGTGTTGTCAAAAGGTCGTTCGAACCAAATCTGAAGTCGTTCGAATGACTTGGGCACCTGGGCCAAAATTCTAGGGAGTTGTTCAAGGGTCGATCGAACGACTATCAAACGACCAAGGCAAGAGGAAGCCCCACAAGAGGAATACTCCATGAAGCTTTAAAAGAATCCATCGATAAGGTTTTCGACAAACAATCCTCCCCCGATCACAACTCTAAAATATAGGTGAGTATGATGTTGTTTCTGGCTCTCTAATGAATCCAATTTAATGACGAAGGTTTTGCAGATTAAAGATATTTGGGTACAGGACTTTACAAGTCGAGAAGTGGAGTTTCTGAGGCTAGTACAACTGGGTATTTGCAACAAGGAGAGGAGAGAAGAAATTGTTATAATGTGGCTGGTTTCAGGGAGAAACAAAGGAATAGTAAGGGGTTTTATTTCCTGAAAAATAGGAGAAGTATTAGGCAGTTGGGGAAGAATGAGCAGCCCCATTTCTCTAGGACTCTCCACGGGATTCCAATCGGAAACAGAAGGCTTAACAGGTTGGGATTCTATGAGACAAGGAGTAACTTAAGAAAACATAGGCAATACATAATAAGGCATCATGAGCACGAGCTAAAAATACGTGTCGCTACAAACTGTGGATGGATATGAATGTTAAAATACACAAGGTAGTACTTGTTAATGAATGGTTCCACCCTTCCCCCAACTATTCTATTAGGGTCATCTATGGTGAACTTAACGAATTGACATTTTTCCAAGCCCAGTTACAAGAACGCCTGGACTGCGATCGAAAAAAGATCTGGTTTCAGAGATGTTATCTACCATCAATGCTTTGGGAAAATTTGCTGCTTATGATATCTACATTCCTTCTTGTCTTGAGATATGTGTTATTTCCATTCTCACCAGATGATTTTTCTAGAATATAGTAGGTATACTTATCTCGTTGAATCAAACTGGGAGTTCTTGTTGATTAAAATTATTGGAAATAATTTTGGTTATGGCAAGTCTTGGAGCACAAGATGCCTCTCTACAGCAACATTACTATCCTTAATGGTAGATATTCTCTCAATATTCTTTCTTGTATATTTGTTTCTATGTAACCATGTAGTTTCTTTTCTTGGAAGATTAACTTCTTCTTGCTGTAAGTTTTGTTTATAAATACAAAGGCTCATTAAGTCTCTCCTTATTGAGGTAGACACCCGAAACTGTCTTCAATTTATTAAAAATAGAACATGGTGACTATAAAACAACTGCATTCAAAGTTCTACGATGGGGATCGAGGTTTAGAGGAAGTGCGCTGAGGCACAGACCTAATTCCGAGACACTATTATAGTATGGAAAATAATGCCTTTACAATTTCTTCTACAGATTTCCCAGAATGCAGGCCAAATTGCACCTACTTCACTCCTGGCAAAGTTATACGTAGACTAGGGAAAACCCTTTTCCTCGGGAATATTAGACTTTGAGAAAAAGAAGATGATTGAACCAAATCAGGCCACAGCCCTTTCGAGCCAACTCTGGAGTTAATTGGTCCCATGTTTTAAGAGTGTTTTTTTATGTTTGGGGTGGTTCACTTTCAAAATTATACATGTTTAGCGATAATACAAAACTAGGATGTACCTTGAATATATTTCAAAGATTTAGACTAAAAGGAGGATATGATTGGAGTCTAGTGAACCAAAATCTATGTAAGTTATGTAAAATGAATGAAACTGAACTATAGATTTGCAATAATTTGTATATGCATAACAGTATTTTATAAGACTTAAAAATTGTCAAACTAATCTACATAGAAATTACTTAAACATGAAGAAACTAAATCATAGAAATTTGTTCTCACCGTAGATATGGCGTGATCCAAATAGCAAATCTATACTTTTACAGAGGCTGCAGCAGCATACCCGTGTAGAAGTAATGCACTTTATGCCACGGTTGTTTGGTTATGGCTCAAAGCAGGGGAAGTCGTTCAAACGTAACTTAAGTCGTTCAAACGAAAACTGTGGTGTTTGTTTTGTTAAGTGCATTTTGAAGAGGATTTATTCAAAGGCGATGGTTTGTCTCGTGATGGGTACTTTGCTAATGACCTAATAGAGAGTCTATAAACATAGAGTGCGAGTTCAAAGCCTCTATATAGTGTGTGAGTTAAAAAGCCTCTGTGTGAGAACTTGAAATCTAGAAGAGATGTAGCCTCTATGATAGACCTTGTAAAGAGTTGGTCTTTACAAGGAAGAAGGTGGAGGGTATTCTCTTGGATATTTGATGGTGAGAGGGGAAGGATCTCTTGGTTGCTAAAATAGAAAATCAAGGAAGAGAGGAGATTGAAGGGTTTCAAGAGGAAGGTATGCAACATGGTCTTTGTTGAGGTTATCTTCGAGTTCTTGATGGATCTCTTATGTTTCTTTTATCTCTTGTAAATCTATGTGAGGATTATTGCAAGAGTAGGGATTTTCATGTTTGTTGGAATCCCTTGAGGGCTTGTAATTGAACTTGGATACATAGTGAATTTCTAACTTAGTGGGGGGAGTAGCCTTAGGGTGAGCCTCCGGCAAAAAATATTGTGTCTTGTGTGCATGTTAATTTTGTTTCTAGTTTATTGGCTGAATATTTGTATGCCAAAAGGATAACGGATAAAAACAAATTATGTGTGAGGGGTGTATTCTGCACGTTCACCCGAACAACTGCTATCTAAGTGGTACATTCTAATATAACATGGTAGATTTTCCCACCATTATGAACTATTCATATTGCTAAAGTAGATGGTATTGGCTTTGCATTCAGCAAAATCACGAGCTGAGAACAACAAGAAAAACTTCTCCCCAAAAAAAATGCGCATGTGGTTCACGCATGACTATCTTTGGTAAATCCTAGTTCGGCCGAGATTATTATCACCTCATTTGAGATAAGTGAAGGGCTGAAAATCCCCAGACATCATCAGACGGACATGAGTTGTAGATTCTCATAGAGAAACATAATCCTGCCATGTCATCGGATTTAATAATGTCGTAGAGATAGTGACTTACAAGTTACAATCATTATTTTCAGGGAAGACACTTAGTCTCTCATCTTAGTAAAGGACCCTAAGCAGCTTTAGGATATCTGGTTCGGGTTTCACCAGCCCAAAATTCTAGTTACAGTGTAAATTGTTAATGCCTTACTAGAAAAAACAGAATCAACATTTGTTCGGCCAGCCTCAAATGTGCATGGCTCTACGTACAAATGTTCGACCATGTTGACCCCAAGTTTTATTTTTTGTTTTATTTCCCTTTTTTGAAGCAAATGTTCACCGATTCATAATTTGTCACCACTTGCCTAACTACTTGCCTCGCGACGTTACAAACCCCATAGTCTGCATGTTCCACACGTTCCATTTTTCTTATCAAGATGGAAAGCAAAACTTCAACGTTACAAAAAGTTAAACTGCAAAATGGAATTGGATTATCGAAGTCAAAAAAATTAGGTATGAATTAGGATTTGAGTAATTACGCGTGTATCTGAAAATGAATTTGGTATCCATATCGCTACGAGATATCAACGAATTGAACCATTTAAAATTTCTTTCCTAAAAAACCCATTTAAAATCTACATTACTACTATTCCGACCATGGACAAAATTTCCCTCCAAATTTCTCTAAATACATTTTAATACAATTTCTTAAAAATCATGTGAATTGTGAGAATGGATCTTATATGCCAATAATATGTGCTTTAGCGGAGTAACTGATCAACACTGGCGACAAAACTTGTGCGTTTAAATGCAGATAATTGATGCTGTCGTACTAGGTGTCTTTCTATTAAAATTTGCGGTAACTGGTTTCTTATATTGAAACTCATAAAAATCAGGAAAACTGTCTTGGTAAAGATTAAAATATTTTTGATTATTTATCGCTAGCATCACCTGGAAAGAATGTACGTAGTTTTTGAAAATTCTATGTGCTTTTATTTAATATATTTTGAGAAATTGGGTCAGAACAATTCCTATCAATCAATGATCTAGGAATAAGCAGAAACAATCAATAGTTATTACAATGAATTAAAAGGCACAAACAATTGATTACCCTGTGGAAACTTCTCACTCGGGAGAAAAACCACAGGTCGTTGTCGATAAAATTGGCAACCAAAAATCCACTAATAAAAAAGAGTTACAATCTGAAATACACTTACAAACTTGATAACCTCGTCTCGTGATTATCTATCTTCTGATCTAAGCCTCACGCCCTATCTCTTTCGTTCTCGCCACGACTCTCCTTGATCTCACAACAAGGAACACCCTTCTCGAATCACTCTAGAATGAAGTAGAATTTGACTAATAAAATATCAACCTTAAGATTTTAGGTTTTTTATTGATCTTTATTAGTCTCTCTGATAAAGAATATAAAGCTCTAAAAAAACAAAAACCTGTAGAAGAACTCGGTGGTCGGAAAAACAAACTAAGGGTTGCTTAAATATGAAATTAGTTTTTCCCGAGACTCGTTCGAACGACACCCAAAGTCGTTCGAACGAGATACCCAAATAAGCCTACAAAAAGAGACAGTTTGAAACTCGTTTGAAAATGTTATCTTTTCCCAAAAATCGTTCGAACGAACAGAAAACTCGTTCGAACGAGAAAACAAAATAAGTTCAAAAACAAAGGCGGTTAAAGCATTTTGGTTTTTCCTTTATCAGAGTTCCACTTACCAACTTACCTTCTCGATCGTTGGTTGTAGAAGACTTATCCGGCGGTTTTAATTCTGTTACCGTCTTCGACTGAGATAACTGCCTGACTACATATACACGAAATGAGACAAACCAAAAACTTTCAAGTTTAACTAATATCATTAAAATGCTAATGCTGAGTTGATGTTTATGTTACTAGGCTTCCCAGTGTTTCTTTTATCGCATTAAAAAATATTTTCTCATGGGATCTTTTTCGCCACCACGGGCGAAAGTTCAATACAATCAAACTATAGTGATTCACAATATCTTGTCATCACAATGTACATCGTAATACTGATTCCTTTAAGTAAATGAGAGATAATTCACGTCAGGTGCTGACAGTTGTCCACGACTGATAGCACTTTCTTCTTTTGTTAGACATTAGAGATTATGTTTTTCTTACTTTGAATGACAATTGTGATCGATGTTAAACCTATAATTCGCTTTCACAATACTTCGGAAGCATGGCAACCTCTATTTAAACATTTTTGGGTTCTTGTCTAAGTTCTTTAGTTGCACAAAAGGTCATTGTGGTCATTACCACATACCAAAAAAGGCACAAAATCTCTTAGCTCAAGTTCTCTTCTCATGGGCAATGGTGGTAATTTAGACACTCTTTGAAACTATTTAAGAGCCCCAACACCCAGCTTTTAACAGTGACTCACTTTTTGTTACAATGGAAAGCATTAACAAGGAGCATCTTAGGAGAAGGTGGCATCCTTGAACTGAAGAGGAACACAGGTTAACATTTTAGGTTTATAAGCTTCTTTTCGATTTGTTTTTTCCCCTTTCATTAACAAATTTATTGTAAAATTTTACTCATTTGGATTAAAAATAGGTTTTTCCAATGTTTGCAAGCGCTTGTTTATGGATTTTCTTTTCTTTTATTTTAAATGTTTTTATTATAATTTATATTTGTTAGAATAACAAGAAATTCCAATGCAGATTTTGTTTCTCTTTATCTGGGTTTCCGGTATCATTGTTTCCCAATCATATCTCGCTATTTGCGCCATTTTGGCCACTGAGCTATTGGTTGAGTGGTGGTGTAACCCTCCACTAAGTGAGAGGTCATGAGTTTGAACGCCCATTGGGGCTTCTTACAATAGTTTTGAATATTAGCAAGGACATGCAGATGAATTTATGATCTAAATCTAGTGTTTAAAATATTTTTCCTTGAAAAGAAAAGATGTAGTTTTGAATATTTTGATAATGAACTAGTGATTCAAACGTGGAAATATGTTTCAAAATTCTTCCATAATTATATATCTACTAAAAGGTTTTGCATTTAACTGAAGATTTTCTTTGACTTATGAAAACCACTTTCTTATAAATGTTTTTTCATTTAACTACTAAATCTGTTCTGCATGTTTCAATATGTATGTATTTAGGCTGTTCCTTTTGGGTTTGAAGAAGCATGGGAAGGGTAATTGGAAGAGTATTGTCAAACACTTTATAGTAACAAGGACCCCGGCACATGTTGCTACTCATGCGGAAAACTAATTCTTCCGTCTCGAAAATCCTGTGGTCACTAGGAATTGTGAGGGTGTCAGCCCGTCTCTCGCTACACTGTGAGAGTACGCACATTTCCCCTCTTTACACGTTTTTGATGTCGTGTGGTAATTATTAGTAGTGTTTGCTTTGAATAAGAAAACTACCTTATAGGTGGGATTTCCCTTGTTTTAAGTTTCGAACTCCAACCCTTGGAGAAGTACTTTTGTTAAATAATTGTTAAATGAACCTGTAAAATAGCTTTCCCCTTTAGTTGAGCAACAGCAAGTACGAAATGAGAATAGTTGCAGCAACAGTAATTCAGATAACAAACAGCAATGTATTACTTCAGTAACAAACAACAACAAGGTATTCAGCAGCAAGGTAACAACAACAATGTATACAACAGCAAGGTATTCAGCAACAATGTATACCATAAGTAATACTCCAGTAAACAGCACACAGCAGCAATGTATACAATAGGTAATACTTCGGTAAACAGCACAACAAGTACACCGGTAACAAACATACAGCAAACAGCAACAGCTCGAGGCCTGGGTCATACTCTCTTTAAAGAGTATTTCGGCCTACCTCGGGTATATGTAATAATGGTATGATCTCCTCCAGGATACAACGAACATATACAGTAGCTTCAGTACCGGAAGTCTATGTACAGTAACAATAATTAATATTTCGCACTTCTGCAAACCGTAAACACTAGAGAGAGGGAGTTTGAACAGAGTAGAGAGGAAGAGATTAAACTGGTTTTCTTTGTTATGTTTAAGAAGGTGGTAAACAAAGATATTTATAAAGAGGTTTTACAACGGCTCTCTATTCAAACATGTGAGACGTGTATCCCTAAAGATCAGGTCTCTAACCATTGGTTAAGAAGAGAAGAATGTGATGACCAAAGACCAAACAACCAAATCATTCAAACTCAATCCAAAGATGATAGATAACTTTTAGATAAAAAGATTAGGGTGAGCCTAGCCCAAGTCCAAAGGTCCCCAAGGCCTCAAGAGCCAATTGCTCAATCCCAAGCCCAAGCCCGAGCCCGAGCCATCCGGGCCCCTCGGGCTGCCCGAGAGAGGTCCAAGTGTGTCTAGGGTATAAAATCCCCTCACACACTCACACATCTATACACTCTCTCTATGTCACATGTTACACACATGTCACATGGGTGCTACCTAATATGTTTAGTTCTTCTATTGTTTATAGACAATGTGGGAATAAACTTTAGGCTATAGTTTAGGAGTCGCATAAAAATAGATGATCAAGAGGTTATGGGTTCAAGCTCAAAATGAGGTATAAGTTTTAAAAAATTCCAACAATCCCCCATTTTTAAAAAACTTCCCAAAAAGGATAAATGAATGAGATAAGAAACGAGAGTACGGCTTCGAAATATAGAGATATACTTAAGTAAAAGTGTCCTTAGACTTGATCCTTTACGTAGTAGACAATCTTCAAAGTATAAGAATAATAAGTGATCAAAGTCTTGAACTCATTATTCATTTTTATACAGTGAGGAAAACTACATGCAATCCAACCAGGTGCAAGTTCTAAATGCCAGCACATTTCGGCCATGTGCTTAATCCCAGTATAGATGAAGGCTTTAGAGAATTTAGCCTAATTCTCATAGGAAGCGGCCGCACTTCCACAATCACCTTGGTGAGTCTATTAAGAGTGTTCTTGTAGCTTGACACCCCACTCAAAGAATGAGATATAAAACTCACTAAGAGTTTAAGAAATTGAGCCTTACAGTCGCTGTAAGATATCATGCATTTATACAGTATGTATATCGAGATTAGCTCTGGAGTGACAAGCTCCTAGTTACATGATTCTATATCACAAAGATTTATTTTTCCCATTGAACCAATTTCTCGGGATTTCCAGTCATTTAGGTTGGGTTCCCACCACTTGTGACTCTATAATAGGATTTAGTCCCATCCCTAAGGATGTGCTATACAATTTTTCACGTGACTGTCCTTTCGTCAAAGGATTTGCCAAGTTATTTTTCAATCTTATAAAATTCACTATAACAGTACTAGATATGAGATAACTTCTCATCGTACTATGCTTGTGACGTATCGTTAACTTCTTACCATTATAGTAATTGTAACGTTCTCTGGCTATCGCTGCAGTACTAACTGAGTGGATCAGAATTGGCGGTATAGGCCTACTCTATAAAGGAATATAAGACAAAAGTTCTTTCAACCAACCTGCCTTCTCATTAGCTGTAGCTAGTACTACTAACTCGAACTCCATAGTCGACTGAGCTAGAATCATTTGTTTCTTGGATCTCCAAGAAACTGACCCGCCAGCTATACTAAACACGTATCCGCTGGTAGCTTTGGAATCATTCAAAAATGAGTTTTAATTTACATCGCTAAATCCATCAAGGACCGTGGGAAACTTATGATAATGTAAACTTGGGTTCATGGTCCTTTTCAGGTACCGCATAACTCGATCAATAGCACCCCAGTGCGCCAAACCTAGTTTACTTGTAAATCTACATAGAACCCCTACAACATAAGCTATATCGGGTCCAATACAGTCTGTAACATAGCGAAGGCTGCCAATAATACTTTCATATTCTTTCTGTCTAGCTGCATCTCTACCAAAATATTTGTACTTCTTCAAAATCTTCTCAATATAATGAGATTGATCAAGAGTAATACCAGTGTCTGTGCGTGTGATCTTCATGCCTTAAATTACATTAGCCTCTTCTAGGTCCTTCATATAAAAATTATTATTAAGCATGTTTTTGGTTTCTAAAATAATATGAAGTGTAGAACCAAAAATAAGAAGATCATCAACGTATAAACATATCATAATACAACTTTTACTAGATACTTTATAATATAGGCATTTATCGACAGCGTTAATCTTAAAACCATTTGAAAGAAGTAATTGGTAGATCCTGTCGTGCCACTGTTTTAAAGCTCGCTTTAGACTGTTTTAGGTCTTGTTCAGCTTGCAGGCTTTGTGTTCCTCACTAGGTATTACAAAGCCTTAAGACTGATCCATATATAATTCCTCTTTATGCTCTCCATTTAAAAATATGGTATTTACATCCATTTGGTAAATAATCAATTTGTACATGGCAACAACGGCTAATAATACTCTAATGGTTGTAACACGAGTAACTGGGGAATATGTGTCGAATAAATCAATATTTTCCTTTTGCACATATCCCTTTGCTACAAGTCTTGCCTTATATTTTGCTATAGTACCATATGGTTTAAGTTTTCTCTTTAATATCCATTTACACCCAATAAAACGACTACCAGGAGGAAGGTTAACTTAATCTCAAGTTTCATTTGTAGTAAGAGAATCCATTTCATCATCAATGGCCTCTTGCCACAAATCAGCGTCACTTAAAGTTAACTCTTCCCTAATAGTATTGGGTCAGATTCTATGGTATGTACAACATAATCATTACCAAAATCCTAACGATCTTTAAATGTTTACGTCTACAAAGTTTTAGGTATGTATCATGAGAATCAACAGCTCTTGGGACTTTTACCTGAGGTACATTAGGGGTCGAAGATGTAAGAGGTTGAGAGCCCCCACTACTATCTCCACTGTCCCTCAGTAATTAAGGGAACTTATCCTCAAAGAAATCAACATCAAGTGATTCAATGATAACATTGTCCTTAATATCAAGAAACCTGTAAGCTTTACTGTTAATAGCATAACCAATGAAAACATATTCTAAAGCTCTACTAGCTAGTTTTATCCGTTAAGGATCAGGTTTACGAACATAGGCTAAACAACCTCAAACCTAAAAATAGCTAACATTAGGTTTTCTTTTTCTCCAAATTTTATAAGGTGACAATTCAGATGTGATATGAGGAATACGGTTTAAAACATGACAAACAGATAATAATGCTTCACCCCATTAAGATTTAGGTGATTGAGAACTAAGTAATATAACAACTACCGACTCAGCGTAAGTTCTATTTTTACGTTCATCTTTACCATTAGATTTTGGAGAATAAGGAGCAGTAGTTTCATGTATAATCCTTAAAGATTCATACAAGTTTTAAAATTCATGTGAATTATACTATGTGCCTCTATCACTACAAAATCTTTTAATGTTTCCATCAAACTAATTTTTAACCTTTATTACATATGTTCTAAACATATCTAATGCTTCACTTTTGGGACGCATCAGGTAAACATGAGTATAGTTTGAATGATCATCTATAAAAGTTATAAAATATGTTTTACCATTTCGAGTGAGTGAACCGTCCATTTCACAAATGTCAGAGTATAATAATTCCAAAAGTTGTGTTTCCCTTACAAAACTTGTATGTGAGGTTTTAGTAATTTTAGCTTGACTACAAGTTTAACATTTATCAAAATCATTTAGATCTAATTTAGGGATCATGCCAAGTTTACTTATATTGTGTACTAACTTCTTATTAACATGACATAGTCTAGAGTGCCAAATATTAAAAGAACACAATAAGTAAGCAGAATCAGATTTATTCATTTCAATACTCATTTTGAACATTCCATTGCATGCACAACCCTTTTCCACAAAACCCCACCCTTATTAAAAATATATTGATCTGACCCAATGGTCTGCTAAATCCAGCCTTGTTGAGAAGATAGCTAGAAACAAGATTTTTCCTCATTTCAGGAGTGTACATCACATCCTTCAGAGTCACTGTCCTTCCAGAGGTAAATACCAGTTAAACATCTCTATTGCCTGATACTTTGGTGTAATGGGAATCCCTATATAGTACCTTCTCGTATTCAGTCTCATTGTAGGTCTTGAACCAATTATGTTCATAACAAATATGCCTTGAAGAGCCCGAATCAACCACCCACCTATCGGTTCCACCAACCATGTTGATCTCTATGATCATAGACACTAAGGGCTCTTCGGTAACGTTAGCCTGAGTAGCAGGTCTGCGGTTTTGGCAATTTCTAGATCTGTATACAGGCTTTTTACAATTGAAGCACATAATATAACCTGTTTAATATGGTGGGGATTGTTGGCTCATTCCCTTATTAGGATTCTGGTGTCCATAATTCTGAAGGTTATTCGGATTACCACCGTTTGGACGGTTGTTCCGATTACCACCATTCTTAGCCTTGAAAGGTTTCCCTTTAGGTTTTAGCTGGACCTTCCCTTTGGCTTGAACCAAAAGGATTTCCTCTTTCAGATCTTGTTTTCTAGGTTTTTCTTCAACCTTAAGACTAGTAATCAAGTTCCCCATGGTAAGTTCTTTTGATTTGTGTCGCAGGATATTTTTATAGTCTTTAAAAATCAGCGATAATTTGTCAATCATCACGGCAACCTGAAATTGTTCATCAAGAGGTATCCCTTCGGACTCGATCTCATGTGCAATTTGTTGCATCTCATGTGATCGGAAAATTATTGACTTTTCGTCGAACATAGTGAACTTGAGATATCGGCTTACTATAAACTTTTTAAAGCCAACCTCATCTGTATCATACTTCTTTTGTAATGTATCCCAAATGGTTTTTGCAGATTCAGACAGTAGATAGTTATCATATAGTTCATCCGCTAAACTATTCAGAATAAAATTACGGTACTTGAAATCACCCTCAATCCAGTTCAAATTTGACTCTAAGGTTTTGTCATATTCGTTTACAATAAGATTAGGGTCTGCTGCAGGTACGGGAACGAGAGGTTCTATAGGGTATTCGTGTTCCAGAACATAAGCAACTTCCTTAAGTATGAGATAAAAGAATATTTTATTCTTCCACCTCTTGAAGTTGAGACCATCAAACTTAGAGGGTTTGTTGGAATCAAACTTCCACACTTCTGAGGAAAGAGCCATATTGCAGATAATAATTTTTTTTTTGAAGTGTTAAATAATTGTTAAAGGAACCTGTAAAATTGTTTTCCCCTTTAGTTGAGCAACAACAAGTACGAAATGAGAATAGTTACAGCAACAGTAACTCAGGTAAAAAAAATATATATATTACTCTGGTAACAAATAGTAACAAGGTATTCAGTAGCAAGGTAACAAAAATAATGTATACAACAGTAAGGTATAACAGTAGTAAGGAATTCAACACCAATGTATACAACAGCAAGGTGTTACAATAAAAATATATACAGCAGGTAATACTCTGGTAAACAGTACACGACAACAATGTATACAGTAGGTAATACTCTGGTAAACAGCACAATAAGTACACCAAAAACAAACAGACAGTAAACATCAACAGCTCGAGGCATGGGTCACACTCTCTTTAAAGAGTATTTCGACCTACCTCAGGTATAGATAATAATGGTCTGATTTTTTCTTGGATACAATGAGCATATACAGCAGCTTCAGTACTGGAAGTCTACGTACAGTAATAGTAGTTATTTCGCTCCTTAATAAACTGTAAATACTAGAAAGAGAGAGAGTTTGAACAGAGCAAAGAGGAAGAGATGAAACTGGCTTTTTCTTTTATGTTTAAGAAGGTGGTAAACAAAGATATTTATAGAGAGCTTTTACAACGGCTCTCTATTCAAACGTGCGAGACGTGTATCCCTAAAGATCAGGTTTTTAGCCATTGATTGTGAAGACCAAAGACCAAACAACCAAGTCATTCAAGCCCAAGCCCAATACCTAGATGATAGATAACTTTTTGATAAAAAGATTCGGGTGAGCCTAGCCTAAGCCCAAAGGACCCCCAAAGCCTCCAAAGCCAGAATAGGCAATTGCCCAATCCCAATTCCGAGCCCGAGCCCAAGCCCGAACTGGAGTCCGAGTTCGATCCCAAGCCGGCCTGGCCCACCGGGCCGCCCGAGAGAGGTCCAAGTGTATCTAGGGTATAAAATCTCCTTACACACTCACATACCTATACACTCTCTCTATTTTACTTGTTACACACATGTCACATGGGTACTGCCTTATATGTTTAGTTTATCTATTGTTTATAGACAATGTGAGACTAAAATTTAGGCTATAGTTTAGGAGTTACATAAATATAGATGACCAAGAGGTTTTGGGTTTAAGCTCAAAATGAGGTAGAATTTTAAAAAAATTCCAACAATCCCCCATTTTTATAAAACTTTACAAAAAAGAGAAATGAATGAGAAAAGAAATAAGAGTACGGTTTCGATATATAGAGATATACTTAAGTAAAGGTGTCCTTAGACTTGAACCTTTACCTCAACGTATAAAAATAATAAGTGATCAAAGTCTTGAACTCATTATTCATTTTTATACAATGAGGAAAACTACATACAACCCTACCTGGTGCAAGTTCTAAATGCCAGCATATTTCGGCCATGTGCTTAATCCCAGTATAGGTAAAGGCTTTAGAGAATTTAGCTTAATTCTCATTGGCAGCGGCCGTACTTCCACAATCACCTTGGTGAGTCTATTAAGAGTATTCTTATAGCTAGACACCACATTCAAAGAATGAGATATAAAACTAATTAAGAGTTTAAGAAGCTCAGCCTTACAGTCGTTACAAGATATCATGCATATATATACAGTATGTACATCGAGATTAACTCTGGAGTGACAAGTTTCTAGTTGCATGATTCTATATCACAATGATTTGTTTTTTCCATTGAACCTATTTCTTGGGATTTCCAGTCATTTAGGTTGGGTTCCCACCACCTGTGATTCCATAATAGGGATTTAGTCCTATCTTTATGGATATGCTCAAAACTTTATCTCGAGATAGTCCTTTCGTCAAAGGATCTGCAAAGTTATTTTTTGATCTTTCAAAATCTAATGTAATAGTACTAGATGTGAGATAACCTCTCATCATGCTATACTTGCGACGTATCACTAAATTTTTATAGTAATTGTTCCATACTCTGGCTATTGCAACAATACTATTCAAGTATATCAGAATCGGTGCTATAGGCTTACTCGAAAAAGGAATATAAGGCAAGAGGTTTTTCGGCCAACTTGCCTCCTTACTAGCTGTAGCTAGTGCTACTAACTTAGACTCCATAGTCGACTGATCTAAAATCAATCTCCAAGAAACTGATCAGCCAGCTATACAAAACACTTATCCGCTGGTGGCTTTGGAATCATCCAAAAATGAGTTCCAATCTATATCGCTAAATCAATTAAGAACCGCGGGAAACTTATGATAATGTAAACCCAATTTTATGGTCCTTTTCAAGTACCGCATAACTCGATCAATAGCACTAGTACGCCAAACCTGGTTTACTTGTGAATCAACATAGAACCTTTACAGCATAAACTATATCGGGTTTAGTATAGTCCATAGCGTAGTGAAGGATCCCAATAATACTTGCGTATTCTTTCTGTCTAACTGCCACCCCCAAGTTCTTTAAAAGTTTAACTTGTGAATCACAAGAAGTACAAGCAGGTTTACGATCAAAATATTTGTACTTCTTCAAAATCTTCTCAATATAATGGGATTGATCATGATTAATACCAGTGTTTATGCGTATGATCTTCATGCCTAAAATTATACTAGCCTCTCCTAGGTCCTTTATATGAAAATTATTATTAAGCATGTTTTTGGTTTCTAAAATGATATCAAGTGTAGAACCAAAAATAAGAAGATCATCAGCGTATAGACATCATAATAAAACTTTTACCATATACTTTATAATATAGGCATTTATCTTCAGCGTTAATCTTAAAACCATTTGAAAGAAGTAATTGGTCGATCCAGTCGTGTCACTATTTTGTAACTTGCTTTAGACCGTATAAGGTCTTGTTCAGCTTGTAAACTTTATGTTCCTCACCTGGTATCATAAAGCCTTCAGGCTGATCCTTATATAATTCCTCTTCAAGCTCTCCATTTTAAAATGTGATTCTTACATCCATTTGGTGAATAATCAAATCATGCACAGCAACAGCGACCAATAATACTTTAATGGTTGTCACACGAGTAACTGGGGAATATGTGTCAAAAAAATTAATATTTTCCTTTTCCACATATCCCTTTGCTACAAGTCTTGACTTATATTTAGCTATAGTACCATCTGGTTTAAGTGTTCTCTTTAATATATATTTATACCTAATAGAATGACTACCAGGAGGTAGGTTAACTAAATCCCAAGTTTCATTTGTAGTAAGGGATCTATTTCATCATCAATGGCCTCTTGCCACAAATCAGCGTCACTTGAGGTTAACGCTTCGTTAATAATATTGGGGTCCGATTCTAATGTATATACGACATAATCTTTACCAAAATCCTTAACAATCCTTAAACGTTTACCTCTACAAAGTTTTTAGTCTGTATCATGAGAATGAACAGCTTTAGGAACTTTTACTCGAGGTACATTAGGGGTCAAAGATGTAGAAGGTTGAGAGCCCCTACTACGACCCCCACACTCCCTTAGTAAGTAGGGAAACTTATCCTCAAAGAAATTAACATCAAGTAATTCAATAATAACATTGCCCTTAATATCAAGAAACCTGTGAGCTTTACTGTTAATAGCATAACCAATGAAAACACATTCTGAAGCTCTACTAGCTAGTTTTATCCGTTTAGGATCAGGTTTACTAACATAGGCTAAACAGCCCCAAACCTTAAAATAGTTAATTTTAGGTTTTCTTTTTCTCCAAATTTTATAAGGTGACAATTTAGATGTTATATGAGGAATACGGTTTAAAACATGGAAAACAGATAATAATGCTTCACCCCATAAAGATTTAGGTGATCCAAAACTAAGTAATATAACAACTATCGACTTAGTGATTGTTTTATTTTTGCATTTAGCTTTACCGTTAGATTCTAGAGAATAAGGAGCAATAATTTCATGTATAATCCCTAAGGATTCATACATCAATCATACTCTGTGTCTCTATCACTACAAAATCTTTTTATGTTTCTATATCAAACTAATTTTTAACCTCTATTACATATGTCCTAAACATATCTATTGCTTCACTTTTGTGACGTATTAGGTAAACATGAGTATAACTTGAAAGATCATTTATAAAAGTTAATAGTCTTAAGCAGTCACATGAAGAAATGTTCGAAGCTTTTGTAAAAAAATTTTTGGAGCTCGCGTGTAAAGTAGATAACCTCGATAAGAAAATAGTTGTTATTGCTTTCACCAACGCGCTCCAGCTCGACTGCAAGGCCAAAAAGTACCTCTTCCTCAATAAACCTGCGACCTTGGAGGATATGATCACCAAGGTTAATGGATATGTCGACCTGGAAATGATGATGTCTGAAAGGCATAAATCTACTAAATCTGTCATAACTACAATGGGTCTACCTACAGATTAAAATAATAAACCAAAAGGGGATCATGGTGATCAAAACCGTTCTAAAGCAGTACTGGCAATCCTCAGAAAGGCAGTACATTACCTAAACCGGTCCTCCTGTTGATAAATGTTTGAATCTGCGTAATTTTTCCAATCCTCTCTAAGGATGATCCAGGAGGATCTAGGGAAGAAAGGAGTATTTCATTTCAAATTTGACCAAAGTCGTTCGAACGAGATTTGGAGTCGTTCGAATGAATTTTGGTCTGTTCTGATCGATTATAAATCAACGTCTTAAAAGACCCGCAAGCACACGGTGTACCGTTAAGTACAAAGGAAAGCGGGGTCGTATCCCAAAAGACTTGTGGTGCGAATTATACTTCGAGCTACTAGTTTTATCCAATAACAACGAGTTTGTGTAGGTTTTGAAATAAAAAGAAGAACGAAACAAATTACAAGATAAAATGGAGTGGAAACCAAGGCATCGATTTCACTCCACCCTTTATAACCGTTAGATAGCATAAATAATTAAAGTAAATTACGAGTTCCCGTATCGCATATCCTTGGTCGGGCATATGCAATACATCAAAAGATACAAGAGATTTAGTAATTGGGAGCTACCCATAAACCAACTTATTCAACCATGGTCCGGTTGATAAGCATGGATTATGTTCTCTTCTCCATGTTCCTAACCTATCTTGTTATGATCAAACAAGATGGTTACTTATATCCCTTATTCCTCCTAATCCTAGCTATGGTCAAGCCTAGGATGAAGAAATACAAATATACATTATTATGGGATAAAGAGAAAGTAATTACTATAACTAAGCTACAAAATCTACACTAAGGCTACATTGGGTGGAGCTTCCTCTAGCCTTGGCTAAGAAGATTAGCTACTCATCCCTTTGATCATTGTCATACTACTATTACTACGAAAAAAGTAAAAGACAAGAAAAAGAGAAAGAATAAACTTTATTACTATGAACTTTGATTTACACTCTCCAAGATGATCTCTCATGGATAGGATTTCCCTCCTATTTATAGAGTATAGGAAAGGTTACTAAAAATCACCATTAATATAAAATCCCCTAAATAATGCCTAAAATTATGCATTACAACTCATAAGAATAATATATATATTTAATTCTTTTCAATGGGCTTCCATGCATGGGCCTTTGGTGGACAACTTTAAATGAGAATCATTGTTGGAGTGTATCACCCTTGTTCTTCGTTAAAAACTGGAAAATTGTACGACTTGTTTATCATGTGACCGATTTCTGTAAATACAAACAAAAATACTATTAGTGTTACATTTATTTAATAAATGACTAGGTAGTTATAAATTTAGGAGTTGTTCACATAAATATTACATGTCTATCAAATACCCCCAAACTTATATTTTGCTAGTCCTTAAGCAAAAGTAAACAAAAACTATTTTCGCCTGTCACGCGGTTACATTTAACGTATGCAACAAGCCGTTAAACTCTCAGATTTAGCCTGGTGGACGAGTATTGTCTCGTGAGGGTTTACAATGACTATACCCACAAAAGTCAATAATCACATTTTAAACAAATTTAGAATACACATGACTCAAATCCTGTGAACTTAACCTTACTTAGTTGTGACAAAAATATACCAATGAAAAAATCCTTAAACTTGCTATTCTCCCAAGTATATCAAAAAATATTTTAAGCTTATCCGAAACTAGAGGTACTACCTCAAAATTAGAAAGAGATTCAAGTATTTTGCTTTAGCTATATTTGAGTGTACAATAAAAATAGTTTTATCGCTTAATACGTTGTCTAGAATAATTTACTCAGTTTTTGGTAGTCTAGTTCTCACTGGAATAAATTTAACGGTCAGTTCGACAAGTACCTTAGTCAATTCGTCTTCCTAGAATTTTTCTTTTTTTTTCTTTTATTTTATAAGCCTTTTCTTTTGAGTACTTTATTTCTTAGTTAGGCCTCCGTAGCAAGGAGTTTTTGGACGACAATCCCCGCCAGTTGGCTAAGGTTGCCAGGGTGTGACGCCCCATCATAACCTAGACTCAGGATTCTCAAAAGTAACATTTTTTGTGCTTATTTCGCATAGTTCATGGTCAAACTCGAGATTGGTGATAATTTTTCCTCTTTCAGTTCTTAATCATGCGAGTAGCCTTACAGCTTAAAAGTTTTTAGAGCATATTTGGCTTATTTATTATTTTTTCTTAGGAATGAACTTATTCTTAGGCAGTTTTCTCTCTTGTAGTAAACTATTCCTAACATAAATGCTAAATTTCCCTTATACTGGGCAAAAATCTATTAAATGTATTAATTGCAAAACTACAATGAAGTGCACGTTTTCAAAATATGCCAAGTTTAACTTGAATTAGTCGCTAATAAAAAGATAGTACATCAAGCTTAAGATATTCCAAAATATTTTATTGTATACTTGGTACAATTTCAAAATTTAGGTTTTTCCATAATATTTATGTCAAGGTAAAATCAGTTTAAGTGTTTGAAAATTTGCCAAAAATATATCATGCATTGCCAAAGTGCCATTATTTCACTTTTCTTCAAAAAACATTTAAAGAAATGGTTTCCTACCCCCAAACTTAAATGAAATATTGCCCTCAATGTTTGAGAGCATAAAAAAATGGAGGAATAAAAATTAGAATTTCTCACCTGAATGTGTCATGGGTTGCCTCCCAAGAAGCGCTAAGTTTACTGTCTTCAGCCAGACGAATGTACCCCCAAACTTAAAATTTTCAATATGACTCGAAGGGTACGAAGTTGAAAAGGTGATGTATTATCCTCGTTGCAAATTCTCTTTCAAAAACCAGATAACACATGAATGGTGATCCTTAATATTAGCCCTTAATTGGGCAAATATATTACGTAAAAACCAGAGAGAGTTTAAAGCTGATTCTCTATGAAAAAGATTTTTTCTAACAACTTTGCCTATTATTTGATGATTCCAAGTTGAAAATTTTAGACAAATCAGGAAAAACCATTTTCTCCAAGATAAAGCAAATACATACCCAGGGAACATATTTTCCTTTAGAATTTTCAATACAATCATATGATTACTACATGTTGCAGTAAATAAGAAGATTGGTTTACAAGTATTCATCCCCGAAAATGTACTTGATTCAAAACTCAATTTTCCTGGAAAGATATTTTCTTTGAAAATTTTCAAAACCCCCATGTTATCGTTGATATTCCAAAAAATGTGATAGGTGGTTCTGACAAAGCAAGTCCGTGAGGCATCCCCAAAATTATAATTTTTCAAAAAGAAGTTTTCTTTTAGTAGAAGAAAAACTATATAACATATTTGCGGATGTGGGGATCGGGGAACAATTGACTCTAATAAACATTTAAAATTTATGTGCCTAAAATCATAACTTATCTCAAGGGACTCATCTGACCATTGACGTGGATATCCATTGGCTTAGGGACATGGCCAAGTTAAAACATATTTTTAGATGTTAATGATTGTACCATTTCACGAATCTCAGGATCATTCGAGTCCTCAAAATAATTTAAACATTCATTAATAGAAATACAACAAGAATTATCTCCGTACAAGTCCTCAAAATCATTTATGGTCATGGTACCCCCATTAGGCTCATGAAATGGAGATGTAGGCATAGGTATAGGTGCGGTTGGTGAATGAGTAACCAAAATAGAATCAACCCCTAATAATAGTGGTATATCATGTAAAGAGGGGTCGTCCTCCCACTGGTTTCCAACATTATAATTTGTGTCAGGTGGACGCGGCTCAAGGCAAGGCTGAGGTGACTCATAAGGAGACTGAGAATGAAATGACAAGCTGATTACATCTGCAACAGGTTCAACAATTTCTAATTTCTTGACTTTGGTTCAAATATCATTATCTACAAATTCCTCGTAAATTATCGTATAATGAGATGGTGATTCCATATATTCATATTTTATCCCGTCATCATCATCGTCAGAAAAATCATTACAGGAGAGGCAAAAATAATCAGTCTCGGTCATAGTTTCCTCGAAACAATTTATTGGGTTAACAAATGAAATGATGGATGGTGACATCGATGGCTGAATTTGGAGGGCTTCTTCAAGATCTTCTTGTGACATAGGATCGTCGACCTTAAAGTATTCATCTTCTAAATCTGTCTCACAATATGGTATCCATTCACCCCACGGAGAAAACATTCCTTGATTACGCTTTAATTCATCCATTTCTAAATCACAAGGGGATTTAACTTCAGAATGTTCTTCTTCATTGTTTAGAAGTTTTTCATGCTCTATTTCACTCTACGTAGTTGACAGCTGAGTTATCTGAGTCTCTAATCTAGAAATAGATTAGGTCGTAGAAGTTTGATTCATCAATGTCTATTGTTGGAATTACATCATTTGTTGCTGAAATTGCAATACTTTTTTTTGACTTTCCATTGATTGTTGCATGAAGAGAGCAAGGGTATCTTCTAAAGATGGTTTTAGTGGAGCGGGTGGGAACTGATTGAATGACTGAACGGACTGATGGGCCTGCATATATGAATGAGATTGGAAAGGTTCCATGTATTAAGATTTTTGGTGATCCCATGATTGAAAATGATTATGAGGTTGTTGCGTGATGTCGAATTGTGAGCTGTATGGATTCCAATGTTCTTGCATGTATGACATTTTGAAATAAAAGTAACACCCAATGCAATAAATAACCAATCAAGCCTAAACTCTAGTACATCAACATTTTTTTAAAGTAATAATTAGGTCTCCCATATATTCTTCTATATTCATAATGGGTAGGATGGCAAAAAGCTTTGGTTCCTATACTCCTCTGCGTCATTATGCTAGTACCAGCTTAAAGTAGATGTTCAGCCCTCACGCCCGAGCGAGTCGCCTTATCGTACGTCAGCACTCGGAACGGTGACGTCGCAAACCTATAACCAGTATTTTACGGCGCTAGGCTGGGGCCGTATCTTATGAACCTGTGTTTGTACCCCGGTCCGGTACTCCTATCCGTTGGGTGATGAAATCCCGCGGGAATCTTGCTACTCTTTTTTATTAACAGTTATTTTGAGGTACGGGACGTTCAATTTTCGTGTGATACGAATTTTTTCGTATCCCTAATGGGTGGTCCCACTTGTTGGAGAGCTTTTTAGGTGATGAAATCCCGCAAGTCTCTAATAATTTTTACCTTTACTAATGTTGGAATGAAAAAGAATATTAAACACAGCAATAGGTCAATCCAACCACAACAATTTTTTTATTAGAGCAGCGTGTATTTGCACAGTCCACACGACTTTATGATCCTAGTGCCGGGGCAGAGCGGAGCGGATATCAACCCCTTCTAGATGTCAAGTTTTGGGAAGTACCAACCTACGGGAAGTGTTTCCCGGTGTAGCTGTGGCCACCCCTTCACTTAGGGGGGAAAGAAGGAAGTACCCCTTCACTTGGAGGCACAAGAAGGATGGATTTGATGATGCTTTCAGCTTTACGTATTGTCCGTCTCATTTCCAACTTTGTGACTATCTTGCAAAACAAGATAAAAAAGATTAGTGAACTTGCGACAGCAATATTAATTCAATTTCCAAGTTTATTGTAGTCTATGATATTCTGATTTTTAAATGCGCATATCTTTCAACTCGGTTGAGAGAGAATATTCAATAATATCAATTTGGAAAGATAATTCAGAAAGGAAAAATCTTCAAGAAAAAAGTTTTCTATAATTTAGCTTCCCTAATGCTCAAAATATATGATGAATGTACAACGGCGTCCTTAAGGGAGACTGTTTTTGTACTATTTTTTCAAAACGTCGTAACTTACAAACAACAACACAGAAAAATATGATCTATAGCAATTCGGAAAGGGTTTTGAATTATCTAAAACTTTCGTAGAAAACGTTTTCCTATACTATGAAGTATAGAAGATCAAAAACGGTGAAACATTCAGGGACAGACTTTAAAGCTACTGTAGCGCCAAAAACTCGATTTTTTTTATTTTTATTTTTTCTTTTAAAAACTAAACTAGAGAAACGATAATAATTGAAATACTATATGCTATTACCGGTCACTATAATATAACTTACTACAAAAAGAATAAAAATAATATAACAGAAGGAAAAATAGGCTTAAAATAGTATCTCAATAAAACGCACTTCAGTCCCCGGCAACGGCGCCAAAAACTTGATCGATTATAAACCGACGTCTTAAAAGACCCGTAAGCGCACGGTGTACCGTTGAGTACAAAGGAAAGCGGAGTCGTATCCCAAGAGACTTGTGGTGCGAATTATACTTCGAGCTACTAGTTTTATCCAATAACAACTAGTTTTATCCAATCCTAAGCATCCTAAGGTTTTAATATTCCATTCTAAGCATCCTAAGACTTAGGATGAGAGTTTATCGTATCATCAGTTTGTGCTTAACTGGGAGATTTATGGTTCCACTTTGAAGTCTCTATTTCAAGTTTGTTTGGGGTACTTGCCTCAAAGCCCTATTGATTTGGCTTTTAGTCTTTGAGACAAGAAGGTGTCAGGGTAGGAGGAAGATGAACAAGTTAAAGCTCAGCGTTTCATTGAGAGGATAAGAAAGGTTCATGAGGCAGTTAAAGCACAATTAAAGAAGACTCAAACGAAGTATAAGGCTCGACACGACAAGCATCGGGTTGAGTGTACTTTTCAAGAGGGCAACCTAGTTTGGTTGCATTTGGGTAAGGAACGACTTAAAAAGCTCAAACCTATACGTTATGGTCCATTTTTGATGCTCAAGATGATTGGTGATAATGCATTCCAGTTGGATTTGCCACCTTTCATGAAGATGTATTCGGTGATTAATGTCGAGCATTTGAAGCTGTTTGAGCTGTTTCTTTTAGATGAAGACTCTACAATCGACACTCGCCTACCGTTAGTTGATGACTTATGGATGGAAAGAAAAGATCCGTTGTAGAAGGATGGTATTTTAGAGGGGAAAGTTCATACTACAAGATGGGGTAGTATTGAGTCATTATAAGTTGGGAAGAAAGGTCAGCAACCTAACAAGTCAAAGTGGTACAGCAGGGAAATGGGCATAGCAACATTCCCACATCTCTAGTTCTAGCTTGAACAGGAGCCCAAGGCTCTTAAAGGGGAGAGCCATGATCCAGGACGATCTAGGGAAAAAAGGAGTATTTTATTTCCAATTTGACCAAAGTCGTTCGAACGACTTTAGGTCTGTTCGAATAGACTTTTGAAATTGTTTGAATAAACATGGTTCTGAGGTATTTTATTTGAATAATTTATGGTCTGTTTGAATATACTTTTTTATTCGAATAAAGACTTGTTCTGTTCGAACAGAGGCGCGATTCAGCCTATTTCTTTAGGCGTTTAAGGGCATATTTGTTATATTTTGAAACTAGGAACTTGTAGCCCTATAAAAGAGGGAAGGCTAGGCAAGATTAGGGATCTTAGATGTTAGATCAATGCCATTCTAAAAGAGAGACTTAGGGTTTGAGAGGAATTCAATTATAATTAACTTCGATTAAGTAATAAAAGCTTTAATGGGATTTTCCCAACCAATTGGTGTGTTCTTCGTACAATTATTCATTTTTGGGTTTCTCTATTCGTATTGTAGATTAAAGGTTATGCTATACCGTCCCTCTCAACCATTGAAACCAATCGAGAGCCGCCCGTACTACATGCATCATAAGATAAACAATCATTCTACTAATAACTTATATGCTTTGCAGTGGTTGCTAGAATTCATTTTCAAGGACGGACGGATGTTCGAATACATTATCGACCTGGAATCATACAATGATAACAACTATAAGAAATTGCTCAAAGTCGTCGAGGTCAAAGATCAAGCTGATGAAAAACATATCTACCATATGTACCATAGCAACATGGTTGAAATTCAACAACTCTTGCCGATTCAAGTGCAGGAGACTGTCAGAATGTTGCGATCCCACACCTCAAGATAAAGAAGCCAAGCTTCTACCTGTCGAGCAATCGTTGGCTTGGGGTCCTATTTGAAGATTGCGATATTAGTCATGTAAAATTTCCACATCATGACGCATTAGTCATAATGCTCAAGATGAAGAAGTTTGTCATGCATATAATGATGATTGATACTGGAAGCAGTATTGAGATTCTCTTTTAGAGCACAATCGACCAAATGGGATTTGTTGGTCAAGTTTTTCCTAGCGACACCAATATCAGTGGATTTAATAGTTCTAAAGAAAAGTGAGTAGACAAGATCATCTTACCTATTACCGCAGGACTAGCCACCATCGACGTCGTCTTCTATGTCATCAATGCCAAATATCGTTATCTTGGGATTATGGGCCACTACTAGATTCACAGCCTAGAAGCAATTGCTTCTACCTATCATCATGCACTCCACTTCAAGCACACTAATGGTATCTATGAAATCAAAGGTAGTCAAAAACTTTCTCCAGCTTGCAAAAACACTGTCTCTGCTATTCTAGATACCTCAGACAGATACGCCGCATAACAATTGCAGAAAGCTGATCACCTTGATGATTAACCATCTACAAAAGAGCCTACAAAATGCGTCAAATATTGATAGACCTAGCAGAGGTACTTTTATCAATACCAAGCTGGTCCAACACGATAAGGATGTTCTCATTCAATTCTTATGACTGAATCGAGATGTTTTTGCATAGACTATCGAAGTGATATCTAGTGTCGTTCCGGCCAAGGCATGTCACAAATTAGCCATCACCATCAATGCCCCGACGGTCAAACAGAAATAGCGACGACTATCACCTCGCCTTCGAGATGAAGTTAACATGGAGATTAAGCAATTGATCAAACTGGATTCATTCGAGAAGCCAAGTATCCAGATTGGATATCCAACATTGTTACTGTCCCAAAAAAGAATGGAAAAATCCGAGTTTGTGTAGATTTTATAGATCTAAACAGACACACTCCAAATGATAGTTTCCTTCTTCCCAATATCCATTAAATTCTTGATTCTACCGCAGGTCACGAACTTTTATTTATGATATACGCTGCTTCGGGGTACAATCAGATTCCTCTCTTGAAAGAAGATCAAGAAAATGCCACTTTCATCCCTGAAAGAGGACTTTACTGCTCCAAAGTTATGCCTTTCAGACTCAAAAATACAGGCGCAACTTATCAATGGTTGATGACTACTATGTTCAAATCACATCTTGGGAAAATTGCAGAAGTCTACATTGATAATCTCTTGTGCAATAGCATACAGTCAATCAACCACATCACAGATCTTAACACAATATTCAACATTCTTCGATCTTATTGGATGCGGCTTAATCTTGATAAATGTTAATTCGAAGTATATTCAAGTTGATTCCTCGACCATCTCATCAACAAGAAAGGGATTGAGGCTTATCCAGATCAAATTCGAGCTCTCCTCAACATGCCATCTCCAAAGATGATGAAAGACGTACAAAAGCTGGCCGGCAAGATTGCTGCAATCAACCGCTTTATTTTAAAATCTTTAGATCGCTGTCGTTGGCTATTTCTACTACTCCATAGTTATACCAAACATGGAAAAGTTCAGCCCAGCGCAGAGATCCAATGGACATCAGAATGCGAGGCAACTTTTTAGGTTATCAAAACATATTTGGGGAAGTCTCCCATAATGAGCACCCCAGTAGATAATGAGGAAGTTATCATCTACCTAGTAGTTACAAATACTTCTATTAGCTCAGTTCTCATTCGACTTGAAGTGAAGATCAAGAAGCCAGTCTACTTCATCAACGAAACCCTCACTTTAGAAGAAACAAGGTATTCTAAAATTGGGAGACTCCTTCTAACTTTTGTTTACACTTTATAGAAACTTAAACACTACTTCCAAGCTCATTCAGCCAGAGTCATGACAAACTACCCACTCCGAGAAGTTTTATCCAAGAAAGAAAAATCTAGAAAAGAGTAACAATGGTTAGTCAGTTTGGGAGAACATGATATTAAATTTGAACAACGACATTCAGAAAAGGGTCAGGCCGTTACCAATTTTCTCATGGATTTTCCAATGGAAGATCCCGAGTTGGAGGAGCACGATCCTGACCTTGCCAAAGAAATTACAGAAGATTTACCCACCAAAACATTTGACGAACGAGCTGATTGGGTTACAAGGAAAGGGTGGAGACTTCTTACAGATAGTTCAGCAGGACCCGTAGGGTCAAGAATTGGAATCGTATTAATTACCCCTTCTAACGATAAAATCGAGAAATCAATCCGCTTGGATTTTGAAGCCTTTAACAGTATCACCAAATGCGAAGCTCTTATTCACGGACTCGACCTCGGTACTTGACCTCGTACTCTTCATCCACCATTACTCTGAGCAATACAAGAAGAATGACAAGATGATCGAATATGTAGCCTTCATTGCAGATAGGATGAGCCAGTTTACAGAAGCAACTCTCTATTATCTTCCTTGAGGTGAAAATAGACATACCGATTCCTTGGCTTACCTAGCCGGGGTCTTGGGTACAGAAGCTAGATATCTCCAGATCGAAGTGATATCAAACCCCAGCATTGATTGCATTTTTGTATACACGATCAATACTGGGGAGATATAGAGGAGGAGGACGATTGGCAAAAGCCCTTCCTTGCCTACCTTAGCACCGACTGATACAGGATGATCTAGGGAAATTGGGAAATTAGCCAAAGTCATTTAAACGAGGTTTGGGGTCGTTCGAACGAGTTTTGGAGTCGTTCGAACGACTCATTCGAACGATTCCCTATTTCGTTCGGACGACCAATGTTCACCTCTCTAAAATTTTGGCCCAAAGACAAATTTTGTTCGAACGAGCTTGGATGCTGTTTGAACGACTGGTCAAGTTTTTAGGGTTTTAGACCAATTAACGTAAAGTCATTCCAACGAGCTTGGATGTCATTCGAACAAGCTTGGCGTTGGTTATATTTTTGAGGCGTACATTTTCCCCGAGATGCGTTCTATTTATATTTTAAGTTCCCTAGTATATAAATGAGACTTAGGTTATTTTTCTAGTTCTAGGTTAGCTCAATAAGAGTTCTGAGGAATAAGCTTAGGGTTTAGAGTAATTCAAGTTATAATCAATTGATTTGAGCAATTAAAGCTTTTAAAGCGATTTTTCCCAATCTAATTTATCTGTTCTTCATACTTTCTGCTAACTAAGGTTTTTCTTTGTATTGTGGATTAAGTGGTATTAGTTTTCCAGTTACGATCTTTGATCGGGGGTTGAATGTGGTTTATGGTCTCTATACGTGATTGTCTTAAGTAAACGAAGGAGAAGCTAGTAAGTCCGTTGACAATTCATCGCCAACCAAATTCGAAGAAGTAGGACGATTTGAAGATGGGCGATTCCAACGATAGACTTACGACTTTGGAAACGACAGTTTTTGACCGAACTTCTGCTGTTGGGGAGTTTGTTGAACAATTGCATCTCACGAACCTCACAAAGGCTTCCACTTTGGTGAAATGGCGAGATCACTCGAAGAAGAAAGGGGTTATGGAGGTGGATGAAGAAGTGGATAATGTGGAGATCAATAGTAATTATAGTGATGTCAAATCCGTCAAGGAGCGATCGGATATTGGTAAGTCATCGAATCCTACGCGTAATCTTTGTATTAATTTTAAGATTGAAATTCTGGTATTCGACGGTTCAATCGATGCCGTGATATTGGATAACTGGTTAGATAGGTTAAGAACTTATTTTTTCGTTTACGAATACTCCAATACTCAGCAAATTTGCTTTGCTATGTTGAAATTTGCAAGTCATGCACTCATGTGGTAGAAATCTTATCAGAAATGCCACGATGTAAAAAGTTTGAGTAGGAAAGAATTCAAGGTATTAGTGCGAAAATAGTTTTATCTGATTGGGTATAAGGAAGAGAGATGGTATAAGTGGCACAATTTGTGCCAAAAGTTTGAGCAATCCGTACAGGAATACACTACGGCATTTTATAACCAAACTTTGGTTTTGGACATTGATGTGGACGAGTATGAGGTGTTCATAAAGTACACAGAGGGTTTGTTGGAGTCCATTAGAAGAGAGTTGAAGATCTTTACTGTGGCTAATATCGAGGATGCTACCGTGAAGGCAATTGCCATTGAAGACAAGTACATGAAGAGTGACAAAGAAGATGACAAGCCAGAGGGTTATAGGGAAATTGGGAAATTAACCAAAGTCGTTCAAACGAGGTTTGGAGTCGTTTGAACGACTCATTCAAACGACTCCCTATTTTGTTCGAACGACCAATGTTCATCTCTCTTGAATTTTGGCCCAAAAATAAATTTAGTTCAAACGAGCTTGGATGCCGTTCGAACGACTTGTTAAGTTTTTAGGGTTTTAGACCAATTAGCGTAAAGTCGTTCGAATGGGCTTGGATGTCGTTCGAACAAGCTTGGTTGGTTGTATTTCTGAGGCATGCTTTTGCCTCGAGATACGTTCTATTCATATTTTTAGTTCCCTAGTATATAAAGAGGACTTAGGTTATTTTTCTAGATCTAGGTTAGTTCAATAAGAGTTATGAGGAAGAAGCTTAGGGTTTAAAGTAATTCAAGTTGTAATCAATTGATTTGAGCAATTGAAGCTCTTAAAGGGATTTTCCTAATCCAATTTCTGTGTTCTTTGTACTTTTTTTCTAACTACGATTTCTCTTTGTATTGTGGATTACCGACAACGAATGCAAATGACCACTTCCTGCAGATCCAAAAGAGTGCCTACAGCTGATCAAAAACTCAAAGCGCTACACAAATCGAAACAGTTTTTTATATCACCATTTAGTCATGGAGCCTTACCTCAAGTGCCTCTCCAGGAAGAAAGTATACAAGATGCTCAGAGATTTATATGAAAGGACTTGTGCCTCCCATGCTGCAGGCCGATTACTCGCTAACAGAGCCATTATACAAGGACTATTCTGGCCAGACATGCACAAGCAAGCAGAAGAGTACTCACGTAAATGTGATACATGTCAACGACATGGACAAGTTATTCGCTCCCCTACGCTTGAACTACATGCAAGCATGGTGTTCTGGCCATTCAAAAGATGGGCGCTCGATCTTGTCGGTAAATTTCCTAATTTTCCATGTAACTGCCGATACCTACTCATAGCTATATATTATTTTAAAAAATGAGTAGAAGCAGTTTCACTATGACGAACTAGAGAAGAAGAGGTCATCTCTTTTATCTAGGAATACATCATTACTCGGTTTGGATCCCCCCACCTAATTCGTATCGATAATGGGCCACAATTTGCTAGAGAAAAAATCATAGTTTTCCTCAATAAACACAACATTATCCATTCACCATCCAATCCCTACTACCCTCAAGGCAATGGCCAAACCAAAATTACCAACTAAACCATCGTGGATGGACTCAAGAAAAGACACTCATAGATAAAAAGATACTGGGTATGAGAGCTTCCTCATGTCTTATGGGCATACCACACAACTCCATGTCAATCAACCGGCTGTACCCCATTCCTCTATGCATATGGCACCGAAGCCGTTATTCCAATAAAATATCATCATCCAGTCAGTGATCATGAACAAACTAACGAAGAAAATAAGTTCGAATTGGACAACAATGTTAATTAGATTAATAAGACTAGGGAACGCGCTATTGCCAACCTAGGTCGATATCACCATATGTTGGCCAGTTCGTACAATAGGAGAGTCTGAAGCTGTACTTTCCAAATCGATGATTTCATCCTCAGAGAAATTCCTCAATATAGAAAAGATGCACATACCAGGAAACTAGCAGAAAATTGGGAGGGTCCATTCCTAATCATTGGTCTCACTGGCCTGGGATCATATTATCTCATGACCGAGGAAGGAGTTCATATCTCAAAACCTTGGAACACTAGGCGATGGAAACGGTACTATCGTTAAGTCCCTAACTATTCCACTTCAAATTCTCGTTCTTTCCATTCCACAAGTGAGATTTTCATCTCCATACAATGTACATTTTATTCTATTCAATTAAAACTTCCAAGTTTTTTCCTGCACAACTCTCTACTTATGTAGACAATATATAGATTAAAGCAAAGGTAATACTAGCTTTCAATCGACCTTTATTTCGGTTAAAGCAAAGGTAAAACTTGCTTTGATTAAACTCTATACATAATCTGCGATTAAAACGAAGGTAATACTAGTTTTCAATCAAAGAACTCTACCAGGCATAAGATAAAACAAAGGTAAAACTAGCTTTCATCTCTCAATATGTCTGCGACAAATACTTTTATAGGTTAGACATAAAGTCATTACAAAGGATCATTTTCTACTGATGGGAGGCTAGCTATGCTTTCCTTGTAATAGAAGGATGTTCAGCAATAAATTCTCAAGCTCAAACAGCCACAGTGATCCTATCTTGCTCTACCAATTTAGCAGGTCGAGAACCTAACTCCATTTCCATAGAGTACATATAGTTTCCTCAATCTATATCAGCTCTATAAATACATCCACTATCCGATAAATAGTCGTGTAAGGTATCTCTCTCTAACTCAAGCCTTTTCACCTCCTTAACAAAATAGGCGATCACTATCATTAACATCTCTGAGCGCAATGCCTTGGGCACGACCGTCTTAGAAAAATTCTATCTCGCCATTTGGAGGTGTGCTTTCAACCTCTTGTTTCGTACTTCATGCCATTCCATTTGACTTTCTGCATGGGACATATGATTAATATGCTCTCTCGCCTTCTCATTTGCTTTATCTGACTCAGCCTGGTTCATCATCCTCAATTTTGCTACCTGGGCACGAAGTTCCTCGACCTCTTTGTCTACGCCTACCCCAGCAGGGGATTTCATTAACAAATCATCCTTTGTCCTTTGTAAAATATCCTTACCTCTGATCACCCGCTCTAACTCCTATTCCCTGACATGAATAACATTCAGCTTACTTTAGCACTCTCTTAACTGCTTATTCCTTTTTTGTACGTGACCTTGAGTTCAAGCTACGTTTCCCTCTAGCTCTATAGTTCGAGTTGATAGGCTAACAACATCTCCTTGGACAATGGAAACCTCGACATTACCTTTATTCTTCCTCGAGTGCTCTCCAGCCTCGGCATTTTTGGCGCGCAAATTGGCCTGACCCAAATCAGTTTTCAATTGTGCCACCTTCTCATTCAACTCATCACATTTTCTTTGTACCAAACGAAACTCTATATCTTTAGTAGGTAAATCTACAGTCAACTACTCCACTACAATTTTGGAGTTCGACAGGTCATCTCGAGCTCTCTTCAGCTCGATATCTTTCTCAATCATTTTATTCTTCAATCGCTCCAGTTCGCTCCAAGTACTCACTAAATCAGCTCGAGTCTGCTCTTGTTCATCTGTTTTGCTTATCATTTGGTCCTTCAGACTGGCCACAAAACGACGTAACTCTTTCTTTGACGTTTCAAATGCTTGGATACGGTATCAAGCCATGTCAGCCTCCTTACTCTTTACCATTAGCGTATCATTCTGGTTTTTGAGTTTTTTAATCTTTTCTTTCATCTCCGCGAGCTCCTTTTGCCCATTACTAATTTCGGCATCCTTCTCCTTGATCTTTCGAGTGAGGTTATCAATGGTTTGTGTTGCCTCAGCGAACTTAAAATGTACCTTTACGTGTTAGTCCTCCCTATCTTCGTTTGCCTCTCTTATTTTATCAAACTCCACCGTAAACTCTTGGTTACATTGGCGTGTCTCTTCTTCACTCAAGCGAGTTGACTCCAATTTGACCTACATATTGCAAATACAATACATCAAGTTCGATTCACGACACTTACTTAATACATATATCTTATTTCTAACAAAATTTCTATTTTTTGACATCTACTATGTGAGACTGCTTTTAAACTTAAGGTCGAAGTATGATCCCAATTAGATGAACAATAACATATACTTCCAATTCCAAGGTACACATTCTCTATATTCGAACTTTTTTAAAAATTTGATATTATCTATACACAGTTGAGTACCATTGCCCCTAAACTGTTATCAACTTTTGGTTTGTCTCTACGCTTTAATTTTTACTTTGTAACTCTAGAGTAATGAAACATACAAGTCAAATATTTCCTGCTTTTTTCTAACTCGTAGCTCCGCTTGCGAAGTCAACAGGGACGCTGAGGCCTCTTTCTCCTTAGCATGCTCATTCTCTAATTCTTTTATCCTGAGGCACATATCCTTACGTTCCTACACACAAGGTTTACAAACATAACTTAGCTTACATAAATGTATCCTACATTGATCAATACGGTTATAGTTCACAAGCCCCTCATAATCACACAACCAAATAGTCAACAATTTTTCTCAACCTTCTCATTCACATTCTCTGGATTAACATCATCATCCCCTTCATTCTCTTGCACAGTCTGGAGAGAAACTTCATTTAACCATCTCACAACGCCAACCCCATCGTCCTCAACCTCCTCTTCTTCAACATAGGTATCCTCCATAATGTCATTCACCTCAATTTTGGAGTATCCCATTTTCATAAGGTAGTGCCCAAGTTTATCGTGCTAGACTACCACTTCTTCTAGATTCCTCCCTGCTTCTACTGTCAGCTTGATAATCTCCACCTCTTACGCAGCCTTCACAGAAACTAGTTGCTTCCCTTCTCGAACCAAGTCGGATTTCAAGCGAGCTACCTCCTTATCAAGTTCTGCCTTCCCACTTTTGAGCTCGACTTTATCCTCCTCCATCCTAAGGTAGATCCCCTTCATCAAACGAGCAGCCTGCAAACAAACAATAAAAACAAATCAAATACATTTTTGGAGATACATCACTATATAAAATTCAAAGTAAACTCAAATCATCAAATTTACCACTTTTCTCATCTCCTCCACGCCTTGGGAGCTGCAAGCCTCACCCAATCCTCTATAGCTTTCAACTCTTCTATACCAGGTCGATTCTGCGACCTTCACCCTAACCAGTTCAGAAGAAGGATCTACCCTTTTCTTATTCACCTCTCCCTCGACCTCATAACTCCCCGTAGTATCAGAGGTCGAACCACGCTTTAACATCTTCTTCTTTAGAACATGCCTGAGCTAGTTTGCTTGACGTAGTAGACTCTGGCACGTCCACAAAATCTACTTCTGAGGCCTTTGGCAAAGCTACTCGTCTTTCTCCATCAGCTCCCCTCTTCTTGTTACCACCAACACCCATCATAAGTCTTAATGCTTGAGACTTTTGAACTTTCTCAGACTTGCTACTAACATGTTTATTTCTATTTATACCAAGATCTTTCAGCACCACCTCGAGCTCAACCCCTTTTTGAGCAATAATATCTAACAGGGACTTCTTCTTCTTCACCTTCGACGAAGGACCTGTCAAACAATAACACATTATCAATAACAGAACAACATTTGATTTCAGCAGTTTAATATTATACGTTATTACACTTACATTGCTTTACAGTTCTATATAGAAGTTCCATGGGTTCTTCATCGTCTCTGTGAAGGCAATCACCTTTCACCCAGATGATATTATCATTCCACATTTGACCTGCTAAATTTAGATTGAAGAAAAGAGGTCGAGACGAGCTTGCAAAAAAATATGCCCCTCCACTTGCAGAATAATTTTTTACTCCATACATAAAATTGTAACACATCTTCAAGAGATATTCTCCTCTCCAGCTCATTTTCCTCCCAAAATTTATTCAAACTCTAATATACATTTATCACCTCCCACATGCTCCCGTTCAACTGGACAGGACATGCCCCTGTGATATTCATCATCCCTTTAGTAAGACTTCTAAGGGGTAAATATAACCCATACTCCAACTGAGATAGATAACATAAAAAACCTTCTTCCTGGTTACTCTGAACATTCCAATCATAATACTACAAGGAGATCAATTCATCTATTACCTTGTCCAATTTCTCCTTCTCTATATCCGCCAACAGGAAGAAATGTTCCTCCCCAGATCCTACTATACAACTTCGAAACTGCTTTTTGATATGTTCTATAAAGTTCCCCCATCTTCCCCCTAGAAGAGCCTCGGATTTACAAAACTCCCTAAAAACATCAGAGTTTGGAGGGTATATTATCAATTGTCCAGGGAAATCTAAAAATTGAACCACTCCTACTTTGTCCTCCCCATCAGATCTATATTATCAGATTTAACTGAATGACCAGAGGTTGACACCTCCATCACAGGGGAAGTCCCTATCTCAACTATAAATTGAAGATGAGCTTTGATTCTACAGAAATACTCCTCCCGCTTGACCTACATACAGGTCCAGGTATTCTATCATTATCTTTTATGCATACATCATACATATACGTATATTATTTACATCTCCTTTATACACATATCTCAAACACATTTTAATAGGTTACTATAAATAGTAATTTTTTGAAATTTGAAACTACCAAATTTTTTCACAAAATTTGCATTAACTGTATCACAAAAATATTCTACTAACCTTCAACGTCGAAAAACGAATCTAATGTACTGTTGTACAACCGCATTCTACTATACACTGTTGTACAACCGCATTCGTGACTCAGTCTCCGCAACCTTCTTTCATCTTGACTGTGGATCACTCTGATCTAATCTTTCCAAAGAATCTCTACTATTTTTTCTCTTTCCTCTCTCTTTCTATTCGTGACTCAGTTCAGAAGAAGGATTTACAAAACTCTGTGTTGATATATAGAATAACTCTTATGATTGAAATCGAGCTATGAGTAATTCAAAGATTTACGAATAGAGGATGGAATATAATACATCTTTTATTAAGCTCCTCTATAAACACCAAATATTTTACAACCATTGCCTCCTCTATAAACACATCTTTTATTAAGCTCGAATTACAAGTACTTTACAAATAATAAGTCTTTTAGGTACTTTACAGATAACAGGTCTTTCAGGTACTTTACAGATAACAAGTCTTTCAGGTACTCTAAAACACCAAGTTATTCAGTTCATCTGACTTCAGTGATATTTTACTAAAAGAATCTTTTGAAGCAAAATAGGCATTGGAAGTCACCAGACGTCCTTCTACCTTCACACCATCTTACTCTTACCAGAAACTGGGTTTATAGGAAGTCTGGACATGATAGCAGAAAAGTCAGTGCTTGAACCAACTCTTCAAATAGAAGGTCTTCTTAGAGCCAAGAAATGATGATGGTACAAAAGCAGAGTTTCAATCTCCATTTTCCTTCTTCACTACCACCATTGCCTTCTCTATAACCACCACCATCAAAGAGTTGGTGGAGATAAGGAAAGGCCCGACCTTAGAATTCAATCCTACGCATGGGCAGTTTCACCAGCCCCCACATCTGTCTCCTTAACCTTGTCCTCCACAATTATGCGGAGACACCTCTAACGTTCTCGCCGGTTAAGACAACGTAATGAAATCTCCACATATAGTAAAAATCATCTTCAGCTTCAGTCGCTTCTTCTTCCGACATACCCTAATACGTCGGTAGAACGGGAATGGGAGTGGGTATCTCCAATGATTGCTCACCGAAATATCTCAACTTATATTTTTGCATCTTCTCATAGACTCTCTCTTCATAAACTATTCTCCGGATCTTCACCACTGTAAATCTAGACTTCCAGAGAATTTTTCAAGAAACAACACACATTGCCAGGATCCTCGGTACAAGTACTATTTATATAACCCTCATATTTTATGCGCAGACACATTTCAAAGCAGTCATCATTCAATACAGAGCCACTCTCAGAACTCCAAGCATCACGTACATCAATACTGTCAACATCATTCAATGCAGATACATCCCACCAAATAAAATAAATTCCCATTTTCCATGCTAGTCAAATCAATATTAATACGTTATTTCTTTTCAACTTCCAATACCACAACTTCATATATTCTTTCTCAACCAAAGCCACTTGTGACTTCAGTTGTGAGGGGGCGATTGTAGGGACCTGTCCCTCGATCTAACCCAATTTAAATTATTTTTAATTCGAACTGCCTTCATATCAGACCTACATATTTTATACGTGACATAAACAATCACCATTAACATCTACACCACAGACTGATGAAAAATGTGGGTCAACCACAATAGAAAAGCATGAACAAGTCAAAGACATTTGTCTCTCATGAACTCGACAGTTATTCAGTCAACTGCCACTTACCACATTATTCAGAAAACGTACTTTAACACGATGATGAATTGCAGGCAAGGCCTATATAAGGAAAAGGTTCTAGAAGAGACAAGGACCAAAAAAATATACGATAAATCACCAAGAAAACCATATTTTCTAGATTCTCAAACACTAAAATTCTTATTTATAAGATCAAGTATTTATAGTTTGAGAGATCCCTTGTAATACGATATCAGCCATAAGCAATAAAAGTTACTATTATTAAAATCCTTAACTCGAGGTTGTGGTTTTTTACATATTCAAAGGTTTTCCACGCTGAATCACCTGTGTCATTTCTTACTTCACATTAGTTTTTGTTACATGAACATTTTTGTAAGAGTTAATTCTGAGCCATCTCGAGCTTATGGAATTAGGCCATTACAACATATATGTAGAGTTGATTCACATGCAACAACACATTGACAAACTGCAATACAATATATAATTAAACAATGACATTGTTTTACATTGATAAACTGTAACACAATATATGATTTGTCAAACTGTAACACAAACATTGTTTGTATTGACAAACTGCAACACAACACAAACTGTAACACAGTGACATTGTTTCACATTGATAAACTACAACACAAACATTATTTCAACATACCCCAAAGCACATTGTTAACAGAAAGTTCAAAGCCTCCAATTTTTCCTAGGTGGCTTGATAGTTTTCTTATAAGGATTTACTTGAGCATTTGTCCCTGGTGGCATGGGTGGTATCACCGGTGTTTGCCTCTCTTGTGATTGTGGAGCTTCTACAGGGACTAAGTTACTGAACCACTCATCTAGAAACCTTTGGTAATTTGTTTGCATAGCTCTTCCCCTCCCTTTGCCAGCATTTGAACCCTTGCAACACCTTCACTTCTTTCCCTCCCTCTACTAGAATTTGATGCACTTGAAGCACCTTCAGTTCTTCCCCTCCCTCAGTCAGAATTTGAGGAATTTAATGCACTTAAAACACCTCCAGTCCTTCCTCTCCCTCTGCCAGCATTGGATGCCCTCCCACTACTATTCCTTCCTCCAGCTATGGGTGTTGTTTATTCTTGAGTAACATCTGATTGCTGTAACTGACTTAAGAATACTTTGGTTGCTTCACCTATGCAAGTTTTCTTATTATGGCCAAAAGTAGCACACTTCCCACATCTTTTTTGTTCTTTATGCACCTCATCATCACCCTTGATTCTCTCCTTTCTAGGTCTTCCCCTCCCTCTCTGCAATGGTAGTGGATCAACCACATAAGGTGGCTACATAAGAAGCAACAAATTAACATAATACAATTAAAAATGAGGCATAAAAAGCAACAAAAAGAACAGTGTGTATACATTAAAAGAACAAAGTGAATATGCTAAAAGAATAGTGTGTATCATCAGATACTAGATGTAAAATACCATAAGAAGCAACAAAGTGAATACATTAAAAGAACAGTGTATATCATCAAATGTATAATGCCACTAAAGAATTTAAACTTACAAAGGCCCAGTGTATATCATCAGATACTGGATGTATAATACCACTGCCACATATGAAGCAACAAAGTGATATGGTGAAAAAAACTGTAAGAAAATCAAATGAAAATGCATGAGACAGTGAAATCAAATAAAAAAAATTAATAAATAATTTTTTTTAATAAATTAGGAAAATATATTTCTTACCTTTTCAATGATTGCCTCGTTGGGATTAATACACTTGCAGCATGGATACAAGGCATTCCTGTCAATTGCTACTAAATACATTAGCAAGTTCTCTCTTTTAGGTTTAGTACCCACCTTGCCCCAGTACTAGAGGTTGAATTCAATTCATTCTTGTTATCTCCTTCCATTAAATGCTTAAGATGTTTAATAAGCATCAAGCATTCGTTTTATAAGCATCAAACTTAGTCACTCAAATGCTTTGGCAAGTGGTTAATCTATGATCTTCATGATCCACCAATTGAAAAACTCACTAAATTTATTTGGTTGTGTGTTCACATTTTACAGTATAATCAAAATAAGATCTACAACAATGTTCAAATGGTTCTTTCTCCAAGTAGTCCTTTGCCCCAGGGATGTCAATACCAAGCTGATTAAGAAATTCTTGTTTTTCATTCTACCTAAAAGCTCTTGTTGCTCCCCATGATAGTCTTTCTAAGTGTGCTCCCTTGTGGTATTTTTTCATGTCTTTAAACATGTGTCTGAAACAAAACCTATGATTTGTATTTAAAAAAATCTTTCCCACTAAATCAATAAGCCCCTTCTGCTTATCAGAGATAAAGGTCAATTTTCCTGGGTGTATAGATAAGTAAGGTTCTATCTTAGAAAGAAAATCAAGCCAACTGTCTTTACATTCATTTCTGCACATGTATACTCTAATTGGGAACAAGCCACTGTTGGCATCAAGACTAAGTAGATAGGCAATCCCCTCCATACTTACCTTTTAAAAAACAACCATCTAGCCCCAATATAGGTCTGCACCCCTTAACAAAGCCATTCAAAGATGCCTTGAAAATCATTAGAGTACCAGTCCATTACAATGTATCATCTGTCTCCAGGTTCTAGTTATGCTCCCAGGATTGAATTTTAAAATCTCCATACACAATGAAGGCAAGTCATGGTAACCCTGAGCATAAGACCTAACTATACTCTCCATGCAGATTTGTCTTGAATTCTAAGAAGTCTAGTAACTAATCTCAACACCATACTTTGTCTTCATTCTGGCCTTAATTGCCTTGGGAGTCATTTCCCTAACATCTCTAACCAATGATTCAACTTCTCTAGCAACCCATGCTGCATTACACAAGGTATTTTCTGTCCCTAGCTTTCCTTCACAAGAATGTTGAAAGTTACCATGTCTTAAAACCCTAGTGTGCCCATCATTATTTCTTGATATAAATACCAGCAACTCACACTTTTCTTATGAACACTTTAGCCTCAGTCTAGTATTGTCATTCTTGATGCATACATATGCGAAGTGGTTTAAAATTCCAAACCTTCTCATATGTTCTCTAGCTTCATATATAGTTGCCCATTGCATCCCTACCTTAAAGTTTTTTAAAGCCAACTGTCAATGGTGTTTTGACAATGTCATCCTTCTCTTTACTATAAATATCATCCAATTCAACATTAACACTTTCAAATTCATTACCTCTTTCAAGATATTTAGCATTAGGAATATAATCCTCATCATCAGATGAGTGAGTGTTGTAATAACCATCCTCAGGCCCCAAACAATCAATCCCAACTTGGGCATACATAACTCATTTCTCTTGTTCTTCATCTATATCATCATATTCACTTTCACTTTCTGGCACAATGTTCATTGGAGTTTCTATCCCATAATCATCAATTTCCTCTAGGTTAATCTTTTTGTCACTATGATAAATTTTAGGTAAATCATCCAAGTCTTCTTCTTCTGAGAAAGCATTCTTCTTGAACTTTGCATTATGCTTTTTGGTTGTCTTCTTTGCATCAACTATTGGTGTTTTCTGTCTCTTGGCTGGTTTATTGGCAGCTTTGCTAGGTTTGGAAGGACTCATTACCACTGCTTTTCCCTTTCTTTTAGAATTGGTCTTAACTAGGGTGGCCTTAAATGTGGTGGTATTCTTCTCTTTTGTATCTTTTGGGGATATGATATAATCTATATCATCTTCATCTAGAAGAACATACTCCCCAACTTCATCAACCATCTCTCTTACTACATCTATTGACTTAATGTGAAAATGTACTCTCATTGGAAAACTTTCATCACCCTGTGCCCACATGTCCCTCAAATCATCTGTACATCTGACAACAAAAGGCAACTCATTGTACAAACATATAACCTCTATCACATTCCCCTCTGGAATATAATTCCCCACCCCATGGTGGTCATTAACCTTAACTATAATCTTTCTCGCATATTCCTCATAAGTTATCCCCTCCCCACATAATTATATCCCATACTTAAAAATCTTCCCCCTTGTATAATCGTTGTTAACCCATCCTATAGGACTCATTTTACCCTACTTTCCCCCATAGTTAATGAAAACATGCCTCAAATCTTATGAATGCATGCATAGAGAAAACCCAATACAACTTAACAATTAAACATGATATAGTATAATTAGTACTAATATCCTAAAAAGAATCCCAATTGAGTAACAAATACCTTAAATTATGAAACCTCCAATTTAATTACAAACCCTAAAAAAATCTTAATTTCTAATAAACGCAAAATTAGGTATCCAAATCATACACATTGAGACAGATATAGTACATACCTTGGGAAGGGAATATGTCTCAATATTGTTTCCCCTTTTTCTGGAGGAAGGTTCTCATCTTCACCATTATCAAAGACAGTGATGAGGTTTTTATCATCTTCACCAATCTCATCTATCAATTTCATCTTCCCCTTATTGGCCTTCTTCTTCGAGTTTTCCTTCTTCACAATTATCAGAGAGAATTTAAGAGAGAGAAAACAAATTGAGAACATTGAGAACTTCATAGTGACAGTGAGAGAGAAGAAGTTGAGAAAGGGAGAAAGAGAGAACAAGTTGATTAACACGTGCGCTATAAAGGTATTTTAGTATTTGAAAATGATCAGATTTTAACTGGGTCAACTGCGGTCAATTGCAGTTAACCAAGGTCAAACTGCAAATAAAGGACTATAATTTTTTCTTCTTCTAAATGGCAGGACTTAAGTCAAATATCCATATAATATTAGGACATAAGTCTAATAAACTCATTTTATTTTATCGTTAGGAATTAAATATTGTGTTCTGGAGTTCTTGGGTAGCTCGAACTTTGTATATTTCTCTCTTAAATGTCAGGCTTCTTGTTAGTTTTTTTCTTCTTCGTTGGATTCTTAAGGGACTTGTAATGACAATCTTATAATTGCTCTATCAGAACGTTTTGCTGCTATAATTATGAGGATACGAGAGCCTAAGACAAATGCATTAATAATTGCTTCAGGCAAAATGGTGAGTTTGTCCTTTAAAAAGTACTTTTATCTTACTCGGTTACTGATAAAGTCTCTATGTTTCAAAATAGGAAATATATACAAGTAAAGTAATTTTCCTTGTGATAACATAAGAATATGGGTAACTAGCACTTCAATTCTGAAAATGAAATATACAGCAATTTAACAAATCAAAATGAATGTGGGCCTGGGTGATTCCCCTGCAATTATAATTTTTACATGATTCTTGTATAGTACTTTTGATTCCATAGATGTCCAATTGATCGATTATAAAACCGATGTCTTAAAAGGCGCGCAAGCGTACGGTATACCGTTAAGTACAAGGGTAAGCGAGGTCGCATCCCAAGAGACTTGTGGTACAAACTATACTTCGAGCTACTAGTTTTATCCAATAACAATGAGTTTGAGTAGGTTTTGAACTAAAAAGAAAAAATAAACAAATACTAAAAAATATGAGTTGTATAAGTTGGAGTAAGAACCAAGGCTTAGATTCCACTCCATCCTTTATAACCGTGAGATAACATAAAAAATTAAAGAAAATTACGAGTTCTCGTATCTCATAACCTTAGTCGGGCATATGCAATACATCAAAAAATAAAAGAGATTTAGTGATTGGGAACTACCCATAAACCAACTTACTCAACCATGGGCCAGTTGATAAGTATGTATTATGTTATCTTCTCTATGTTCCTAACCTATCTTGTTATGGTCAAACAAAATGGTTACTTAGATTCATTACACCTCCTAATCCTAGCTATGGTCAAGCATAGGATGAAGGAATACGAATATGTAATATTCTAGGATAAAGAGAAAGTAATTACTCTAACTAAGCTACACAATCTACACTAAGACTACATTGGGTAGAGCTTCCTCTAGCCTTGGCTAAGAAGATTAGCTACTCGTCCCTTTGATCATTACCATATTACTTGCTTAAAGGAAATGACTAGAAAAAGATAGAAAGAATAACCTTTATTACTATGAACTTTGATATTATACTCTAATATAAGATGCCCAATTACAATGGGGGGAGGGTTCCTTTTATAGGAGAAGGAACCCAAATTTATAAACTATACATTAAATTGTAAATAATATTTTCACAATAATATCTTCTAATTTTACAACCAATCTCCTAAGATTTTTGTATATAATTCTTTTAAGTGATGTAAATATCTTTTTTAATGGAAACTTTTGCATATATCTTTAATATAAAATATCTTCAAGAATCTTGGATACAATATATTCATTGTTCTTATTCTTCAGGAATATTTGGGTATATATTTCTTCAATCTTGAGACCAAATATATTGTGTCTTTGACTTTGTGTGCTATGAACTACTGGAGACACTTTTACTTGACTTTAAGAGCTTGGTTTTAAATATTCATATTCAATAGCTACAATCAAACAAACGCACATAAGTACCTTAAATTAAATATAATGGATGACTAAAATATATGTTCGGGTATATTAAAAATGTCATAATTACGTGCTCATCAAATACCCCCAAACTTGTAATTTGTTCGTCCCGAGTAAAATAAAATAATAGCCATTTTTACAGGGAGTATGATTGTATTGAGCATATGCAACAAGCCGTTAAACCTTCAGGTTTAGCCTGGTGGACGAGTGTTGTCTCGTGAGGGTTTGTATTGACTATACCCCCAAAAGTCAATAATGACATTTTAAACAATTCTAGAATACACATGACTCATTTCATGTGAACTTATCCTTACATAGTTGTGACAAAAATATACTAATAAAAAAAATCCTTAAACTTGTTATTCTCCCAAGTATACCATAAAATATTTTAAGCTTAACCAAAACTAGAGGTACTACCTCAAGATTAGAAAGAGATTCAAGCATTTTGTTTTAGCTATATTTGAGTGTACAGTACAATTAGCTCTATCGCCTAATACGTTGTCTAGAATAATTTACTCAGCTTAGTAGTTTAGTTCTTACTAGAATAAATTCAACAGTCAGTTCGACAAGTGCCTTAGTCAATTTGTGTTCCTAGATTTTTTTATTTTTTTTTGTAAGTCTTTTCTTTTGAGTACTTTGTTTCTTAGTGAAGCCTCCGTAACAAGGAGTTTTTGGTCGACAATCCCTGCCAGTTGGCTAAGGTTGTCGGGGTGTGGTGCCCCATCATGACCTAGACTCAGGATTCTCACAAGTAACATTTTCTTATGCCCTTTTCACATAGTTCTTGGTCAAACTCGAGATTGGTGATAATTTTTTCTCTTTCAGTTCTTAATCATGCGAGTAGCCTTGCAGCGTAAAAGTTTTTAGAGCACATTTGGCTTCTTTTTTTCTTCTTCTTAGGAATGAACTTATTCTTAGGCAGTTGTCTCCCTTGTAACAAACTATTTCTAACATAAATGCTAAATTTCCCTTACACTAAGCAAAAGTCTATTGAAGGTATTAATTGCAAAACTACAGTGAATTACATGTTTTCAAAATATGCCAAGTTAATTTGAATTAGTCGTTAATAAAAAAATAGTACATCTAGCTTAAGATATTCTAAAATATTCTAGTGTATACTTGGTACAATTTCAAAATTTAGGTTTTTCTATAATATTTATGTCAAAGTAAAATCAGTTTAAGTGTTTGGAAATTCGTCAAAAATATATCATAAATTGTCAAAGTACCATTATTTCACTTTTCTTCAAAAAACATTTAAAGAAATAATTTCCTACACCCAAACTTAAATACAACATTGTCCTCAATGTTTAAGAACAAAATTTAATACATGAAATGGGAAATAAAAACTGAAACTTCTCACCTGAATGTATTTTGGGTTGCCTCCCAGGAAGCGCTAAGTTTTACCGTCTTTAGCCAAACGAATGTACCCCCAAACTTGAATGTCATGATATAAGTCTAAAGGGGCACAAATTGCAATAATTAATAAACTATTCAAGTTGTAAGTTCTCCTTAAATAACCGAGGAACACCAAAATTATCCTTTTCCTGTAATAACCAGATAATTGAAAAATAGTGGTTCTCCTTATTTACACCTAATTGGGCTGATGCAATCATGATACATAAAAATAACTCAGAGTCTAATCCCCCAGGATAAAGATTTTCCTTATTTAATTTATGGGGAATCTCACTTTGAGATATTTTACAAGGTATAACCCCATACACCAAAAATGTATTTTGATATCCATCATTCTCCAAAAATTGACTTGAACCTTTAAAGTGATGTCGATCGAGTGGTTGTGGGTCAGGCTCAAGTTTGAATGACTCAGTTGCCGGTGATAATGCTTGCACTATTTTAATAATTACAGGGTCGTCCAAGTATTTGAAATAATTCCAACATTGATCAATAGAGTAAATACAACTATATTTATCGCACAACAAATCCTTAAATTCATTAGCAATTATGGTACTCCCAAGTGGCATGTAAAATGAAGATGTAGGCATAGGTATAGGTGTGGTTGGTGAAGGAGTAACCAAAACATAATCAGCACCCAATAATAGTAATATATCCTATTTTGAAGGGTCGTCCACCCACTGGTTTTTAATATCGCAATTTGTGCCAGGTAGACGCGGCTCAAGGAAAGGCTGAGGTGACTAAATAGAAGACTGAGAAAGAAATGACAAGTTGATAACATCTGTAATAGGTTCGACAATGTCAAATTTCTTGACTTTGGAATAAATATCATCATCTACAAATTCCTCGTATGTTATCGTATAATGAGACGGTGATTCCATATGTTCATATTTTATCTCGTCATCATCATCGTCAGAAAAATCATTAGAGGAAAGGAAAAAATATTTAGTCTTGGTCATAGTTTCCTCGAAAGAATTTATTGGGTTGACAAATAAAATGATGAATGGTGACATCAGTGGTTGAATATTGAGGGCTAAATTTGGAGGCGATTGAGAAAGAATTGTATTAAACATGATAGCTGCTTCTTCAAGATCTTCTTGTGACATAGGGCCGTCGACCTTAAAATGTTTATCTTCAAAATCTACCTCACAATATGGTATCCATTCACCCCACGTGGAAAACATTCCCTGATTACGCTTGAATTCATCATTTTCTAAATCATCAGGGGATTTAACTTCAAATTGTTCTTCTTCATTGCTTATTAGTTTTTCGTGCTCTATTTCACTCCACGTGGTTGACAACTGAGTTATCTGAGTCTCTAATCTAGAGATAGATTGGGTCGTAGAATTCTGATTCACCAAAGTCTGTTGTTGGAATTATATCATTTGTTACTGAAATTACACTAATTGTTGCATGAAGAGAGCAAGGGTATCTTCCAAAGATGGTTTGGGTGGAGCGGGTGGGAACTATTTGGATGACTAAACGAACTGATGGGCCTGCATATAAAAAGGAGGTTAGAAAGATTCTACGTATTGAGAATTTTGGTGATCCCATAATTGAAAATGATTTCGAGGTTGTTGCAGGATGTCAAATTGTGAGCTGTATAAATTCCAATGATCTTGCATGTATGACATTTTGAAATAAAAGCAACACCCAATGCAATAAACAACCAATTAAGCCTAAACTCTAGCACATCAACATTTTTTAAAAGTAATAATTAGGTATCCCCTATATTCTTCTATGTTCAAAATGGGTATGATGGCAAAAGGCTTTGGTTCCAGCTTAAAATAGATGTTCAGTCCTCACGTTCGAGCCAGTCGCCTTATCGTACGTCAACACTCAAAATGGTGACGTCACAAACCTACAACCAGTATTTTACGACGCTAAGCGGGGGCTGTATCCTATGAACCCGTGTTTCCACCCCGGTCCGGTATACCTATCCGTTGGGTGATGAAATCCTGCGGGAATCTTGCTATTCATTGTTATTAATAGTTATTTTGAGGTCCGGGATGTTTAATTTTCTTGTGATACAAATTTCTTCGTATCCCTAATGGGTGGTCCCACTTGTTGGAAAACTTTTTGGGTGATGAAATTCCGCAAGTCTCTAATAGTTTTTATCTTTACTAATGTTAAAATGAAAAAGAATATTAAACACAACAATAGGTCAATCCAACCACAATAATTTTTTTATTAAGGCAGCGTGTATTTGCACAGTCCACACGACTTATATGTCCTAGTGCTGGGGCGTAGCGGATATGTACTCCTTCTTGATGTTGAGTTTGAGAAGTACCAACTTACAGAAAGTGCTTCCCGGTGTAGCTCTGGCCGCCCCTTCACTTAGGGGCCACAATAAGGAAATTGTTGAAGTAGCTTTGAGCTTTTTGTATTTTCCGTTCATCGCTTTCCATGCTTCTTCTCTTGTTAGCAATGCCAAAAATTACCAAGGTTCGATCGACGTGCTTTATCAAGAATAGAGAGTATTAATAGAGATTAGCCAAAAATGGTCTTTTATCACATTCTAATTCAAGCAAAACTTGCAAAAGCAACTCGTACTCAAGCACGTTAAACCTTTTGGGGCCGGTAAAAGGCTTCCAAAAATTACCAAAGCTCGTACTCAAGTTTGTGCTCGTAACAAAAGCAACTCGTGCTCAAGTTAAAAAAAATCAAAGCTTGTTAAAGCAGGCGCTCAAGTTCGTGCTCAAGCTCGAAAGCTACTCATGCTTAAGTTCGTTGGACTCACAACAAAAATATTTTTTTATTCAAGTACCTTAGTAACGTTTTCTCTTGATTTCTTTAAACTTAGCAAGTGAACATAAATACAAGACAACATGAGCATGAAATAAAGAATTGAAAACAAATGTCGGGCTGTTCCAATTTTAACTATTGTGGTACTGTGCCTACAAATCTTTAAACAAAATGCTTATAGTAAAATTAACCACCAAATATGAAGTAATGGTTTTACACCACTAATAAAAATAAATAAAGGAGTACCGCACACCAACAGTAGCAAGTTGTGCCAATCAAATGTTAATGTCCCAAGTTCCCCACATCCACGTACGTTACACCTTGTAGGATAGTAACGTAAGATGAATTTGGAAACTGTGGTATAATCTTCCAACGAATATCTCTTGAGCACCAAACAATGGCTCGTGTTTGAGCCCAAGTATTCCAAAATCCAAAGCAAAAAAGTAGAAAAAGAGAAGAAGAAAAACAAAAAGAAAAAGAAAAATTGGCTTAAAAATAATGACTCAAAAATAAAATAAAACACACCTTTACAACTCCCCGACAACGGCGCCAAAAACTTGATCGATTATAAAACCGACGTCTTAAAAGATCCGCAAGCGCATAGTGTACCGTTAAATACAATGGTAAGTGGGGTCGTATCCCAAGAGACTTGTGGTGCGAACTATACTTCGAGCTACTAGTTTTATCTAATAAAAATGAGTTTGAGTAGGTTTCGAACTAAAAAGAAGAAATAAACAAATACTATAAAATATGAGTTGTATAAGTTGGAGTGAGAACCAAGGCTTAGATTCCACTCCACCCTTTGTAAGCGTAAGATAGCATAAATAATTATAGCAAATTATGAGTTCCCGTATCGCATATCCTTGGTCGGGCATATGCAATACATCAAAAGATAAAATAGATTTAGTGATTGGGAACTACCCATAAACCAACTTACTCAGCCATAGTTTGGTTGATAAGTATGGATTAAATTTTATTCTCCATGTTCCTAACCTATCTTGTTATGGTCAAACAAGATGGTTACTTAGATTCATTATTCCTCATAATCCTAGCTATGGTCAAGCATAAGATGAAGGAATACGACTATGTAATATTTCAGGATAAAGAGAAAGTAATTACTCTAACTAAGCTACACAATCTACACTAATACTACATTGGGTGGAGCTTTCTCTAGCCTTGGGTAAGAAGATTAGCTACTCGTCCCTTTGATCATTGTCATATTACTTGCTTAAAGGAAATGACTAGAAAAAGATAGAAAGAATAACTTTTATTACTATGAACTTTGATATTACACTTCAATATGAGATGCCCAATTACAATGGGGGATGGTTTCTTTAATAGGAGAAGGAACCCAAATTTAAAAACTATACATTAAATTGTAAAGAATATTTTTACAATAATATCTTCTAATTTTACAACCAATCTCCTAAGATTTTTGCAATTTTTTTTTAAGTGATGTAAAAATCTTTCTTCATGGAAACTCTTGCATATATCTTAAATATAAAATATCTTCAAAGATCTTAAATGCAATATATTCTTTATTCTTATTCTTCAAAAATATTTGTGTATATATTTTCTTCAATCTTGAGACCAAATATATTGTCTTTGACTTTGTGTCCTATGAACTGTTGGAGACACTTTTACATGACTTTAAGAGCTTAGTTTCAAATATCCATCTCCAATAGCTACAATCAAACAAATGCACATAATAACCTTAAATTAAATATAATGAACGACTAAAATACATGTTCGGGTATATTAAAAATATTAGATCTTCAGTTCAACACATCATTTACTTTCCCGAAATTACGAACTTCCTAGCACCATCAAGGAAGTTTGGTGGACCGTTCTTTACATCACAAAATACAGACACGCCCTTTCACTTAAAATATTATTTTTATTTCACACCTCTCATTTGTGTGTCGTATTGCCTGCATATTTATTATCATTTTATAAATATAAGACACTAAAAATTTGTTAAAATGTTACAAATATATAAGTTGAATAAAGATAGGTTGATTTACAGCTAATAAGAGCATCTCCAGCAGCTGCTGCTCCTAATCCAGGCAATAATTCAGATTCGGGGCAGGGGTGCAGAGGCCAGCAGTATTTTCTAAGTGTTCTAAATGAGGTGTGCTAGGTGCATGCGCCTAATCATTAAGCGCCTAGCTAATAGTTAAACGTCTAGTTTTGAATTATTGAAGATTCTATGCACTTAATGATTAGGGGCCTAGATCTGTTTTGTAGCACTCCACCTCCGCTCTGTATTTGGAGCTTTGAACCAAGGCTCCAGCTCCGAATCTGGATTCTGAGCTCACTGTTGGAGGCCACTTTTAGTGATTATTCTGAATTTTGAGTCCAATCAGGTGTCTGGGTGTCTCTGAGATGCTTTAACAAACTAGGAAACAAATATAGATGTTAGTAGAATTTACCAAGTGTCTAAAGAATTGGAAGCTTTTAAAGAATATGTAAAAAAGTTGATGATCCAAACAAGGAGTGCCCATTTGTGTGTCCACACGAGTGTCAGTGTGTCAAAGTGTAAGACACGTTTAGGACTCGAATTTTTTTTTCATTTTTTCCAAATATGGAGTTTTCATGTTGCATGGCCCTTGCAGAGGACAAATAAAGTAAAGGTGAGTCCTTTGTAGAAATAGGGTTCCCCATCACCCTTGCACATGTAACAATAACGATTTATCATTGTACCCAAACTCTTTGTGGGTTGTACTGGACAAAGTCTCTAAGAAGTGATAGTCTTTTGATCAAGATTAGAGATCTTTGACGAGAGATATTGGCCTTCTTTATAGGTATTTACTCATGCTCCTTGATTTTCATAAGCCATTCTCTTTAATTTTTGGCTTGTACCCTATGTTTATTCAGGTATGTACAGGAGCTAAGAGCGAACATCAGTCAAAACTGGCTGCAAGAAAGGTAATATGCCTGTTGAAATTCGTTTTTTTCCCCCTCCTCTTTCTTGCGATGTAGTAGAGACTGTGAAAGAGGTCTTTACTTGTAACAAATTTATTAACATCTGATCAGTATACAAGAGTAGATTAATATGTCTGCTAGCTTATTACCATCTCCCTTTTAAACTTATATTTGTTTCCAGTATGCTCTAATTGTTCAGAAGCTTGGATTTGCAGTGAAGTTCAAGGTAACTTATCTTGACATAATAACTTTGTCCTGATCTTAGTCTCTTACATATTTTGAACCTTTTCATCCTTAGCGAATCACATTTTGTGACTACTTCTATTTCTTGCTGTCAAATATAGGACTTCAAGATTCAGAATATTGTTGGTTCTTGCAATGTGAAATTCCCAATCAGGCTTGAAGGACTTGCATACTCTCATGGTGCCTTATCGAGTGTAAGTAATGATAGGTCATTCTTTGGCGTTCTATTAGTAGCAGTTTGGGAATGATATAGCAAAATAAGTTAGTCATGTCTGATTGATTAATAGATGCCAGTGACTATCAATGAGTTATCTTGATAAATAACAGTGTAAAATATTGTTACTGGTTTAGGGCTCTAATCAATGATCTGAAACTTGGGTCTTTACCTAAAATGGTAGATTCAAGTCCAAATTATACAATTTGTTGCTGCTGCAGAAAACTCAATCCACCAACATTTGCCTAGTTACATTTTTATATTTCTAGGCTTTGCGTTCGTCTATATTTGAACGCAGCTGAATCATGTTGGTACAGTATGAGCCAGAAATTTTTCCTGGTTTGATATATCGGATGAAGCAACCAAAGGTTGTGCTGCTCATCTTTGTCTCGGGGAAAATCGTTATTACTGGGGCTACGGTAATAAATGTGTTGGTTATTTATGGATTCCTTTTGTTACTAGGTGTGCTCCCTATCTCATACTCTGTATTACGTGTACGGTGGTTTTATAATTTGCAGATGAGAGATGAGACTCACACTGCCTTTGAGAACATATACCCAGTCCTCTCAGAGTTCAAAAGAAATCCGCAATGGTATGGTACTATGCTGTTTTCTATATTCAGGACGTCAATTATTTAAAACGTTGACCTTGATTACTACTTTTCTTCACTTTTTCTGATATAATGTCAAAAGAAATGATTCACTTTACACCGGGGATCCTCGTTTCGTTTGCCTCTTTAATACTTGGACAATGGGAACTTATATTATGAGCTGCACCTTAGCATCCCTCAAGAATAAGTTACTAAAACAGCTGATATTACTGGTGTAAATTGAGTCATGTTCATCTTTAATGTAGTCTAAAATAGAGGTGATATTAGGAATCCATGATAGAGCTGGACCATGAACCTTGTTACGGATCCTGCATCTGCCGCAAAACAGTATAAACCAGAAAAATCATAAAATAACAGGTTCCACCAAACGGGTCTTAGTGGTCACGCAACTCTCGAAATTCTCAAGTATAATTTCTGTTAGAGAGTTACTTAAGCAACTAGGTTCGTTCCCATTTTTTTGTATAAATAATACTTCAAATGTTTTATTTCACATATTCCAAAATTTATCCTGTTCCTGGTTGAGCCGTCTACTCGATATCCATTAGTGAACTCACAAGTTCTCTCAAATTCTTGATGTTGGACTATTTATGTACTCAATCTGAATATCTATATATAGATAATATGAATTGGCAAAAAATGGCTTTCTCAGATTTTAAGGGCTGGCTATTCAGTGAAAATCTTATAGCCGCAGGCTTAATTCTTTTCTCTAGGAGTTTCTAGAAAGCATCCATATGAATTAGTGATTTTGATGCTCTTGGTCTATGGCCTTAGAATTTGTGATTTATTTGTAAAACCAAAGAGCTCTTGGTTTTGATGCTGTCATTCAAACAGTTCTGAGAGAGCATCCATATGAATTAGTTTATGGTCTTTAAACTTGCGATTGATCAAATAAAACCTTAACCTGTGTGTCCCATGTCTTTGTATGTTCTGGTTCTACCTTGTCTGGTCGCAGTCAGTAAACCTGAATTTCTATTGCCAACTGACTTAGAACCCACCAGTGTTTCCCCTTATCCCAAGTTCCTAATTAGTATTTCATTTTATTTTCTTGCAGAAGTGTATGATGGATCATTTGAAATAAATGGAAGCTATTTGAAGAGGTATACAAGTAGGCGGCATTCAAAACAGTAGTGATTTTTTTTATTGATTGGCACAGATTGAAAATAAACGAATTTTAGAGTACAAGACAGAAGGCTCCTCGCAATAGGTAGCTTAAAGACATTTAGAAGATGGTCATTGGTTGTTTCCGAAAATTTTCACTATCTTAGAATGCAGAATAAGGGAGCTGTTTTCGTTGTATTGAAACTTTTGGGGTAAATTTCACTTTTGATCTCCGGAAAGTTCGCCTTATTTTCAATATACTAATATACTTTACCCCTTCTAAAGAACTACTCAGGCTTTTTTGCTCATACTGTATTAACCCCTAGCTCTTGCCCCCGTATATATATATTTTTTCTTTTGGTAAATAAAATATATAAATAAGAAACAAGAGCAAGCAACTGTTTTGTGGTTACAAATAACAATAGTAAACTTACGAAGAACACTATCCTTGACTCGAGATTAGATTTTGCACAGTGAAACTCATGTCATAGAACAGTATATGGTAATATTTGCAGGATTTAACTGTACAAATGTAATATTACGGTCCATTTAAACAACCAACCGAGTTTCGTATCATTCAGTTTAGCAGAATTCTTTGATGTTTGATTGAACTTGTCTGACACATCTGATTAACACTAATGACTATAGACATGTCTATATCATATATCAATTATATTCATGAAGGCGTACATCAAAATGTGTTAACGGTTGGAATTTAATAGTATATGAACAATCTAAAGATGAGTCGATTCAAAAAGATTGGGTGCGGCAGTCTAATAATGAACTTACCTACAGCTTATAACACCTTTGTTGAAAAATAGGAGTTGTAGCAAGACAGCTCCCAAGATGCACTAATATATGCCTACGGAGGAATACCTGACCGACGAACGGTGTCAAGGGAGATCCCCTAATTGCTAGTTTGCAAAGTTCTGCCACTAGAGGGTAGAGGCAGACCCCTAAAAGCTTATCCCCTAATTTCTCTATGTGGGCTTATAAACACACCATTGGACGAGATTTTAATACAGCTGTCAAATATCAAATAACTGGCTCACCCAGCCGTGTTAAGTAGTAGAGATATTTTTGTTTGGAGTTGAAAACTGCTTGTGTGAATTGATCTCAGGAGCTCTTAGTTTTCATTTTCCGAGCACTAGCCCTCAGGCTTAGGATTTCAGAATCCATGAAATATTGCTAATTAATAATCTAAGAATAGCTTAAGAAATAAGGCCATTTTGCGCAATTAATTATGTATTAATTTGAGTAATCCCCAGTGTTTTATGATCATATTTCCAATGTATCCCACCATTTGCATTTTATTCAACTTTAGACTTTAGCACGACCAACTACCTTGTGCTCTAGTGGTGATGGTGTGGAAGCAACCATCGGGAGGTCAAAGGTCGATTTTCACCACTGGTGGTGTTTGAGGTTGGTATGAGCTCGTCGGTCTTGCACTGCTCATGTGGTTTGCGGGAAATTGCATGAGCCCTAGAGGATCTAGTCGGGAAATGACAATTCGCGGACCATTTGGTCCGGACACCTCTCTAGCTAAAAAAAACTTTAATACATATTTTGCATGTTTGACCAGATAAACTATAATTGATTGGCTTGCATGCATTACCTGAAGTCAATTTTATTCAGTTTTTTTTCAAAATTCAATACTACCATTTTATTAAAAGTACAAAAGATACCAAAATAAGCTCAAAAGTCTTAAATCTTCCTGGAGATTTAAGTAATTTTTCTAAGACATCAAGTACTATGTATGGTTGATAAGTCTTAAATATTACCACAATAAGGGTTATCTCCAAGTAACCCTTTTAAGTTATTGGCTTGGAGATCATCCAAACCACTCACATAGGCTACAATCTGATCAAAGCGTAACAGTAGTCTACAAGAGATATCTCACAAAATAAAAAGAAGTTTTAAAATAAATTCATTTCTTCCGAAAAATTATTTGCCCTTATTTAAAGTTTGGGCATTCAAACAATATTCCCAATACTAAATGAAGAACATATGTAAGAGATTTAAAATTGTCTCCCAACAAAGGTCTGACCGAAACCCCAGTTAGTAGGAACAATATTATCAGACTCAACCATCCAACCATCACTGGTTGTAACTTGAAACGACAAGTCTTAACCTTGCAACGGCGTCGAAGTCTGCCAATTTTGACCCCAATTTCTTGACATTTGTATCCATCCCGTCCTAGACCCCTTAATTTTAACATTAGTAATATCTCCCGCACACATGGAACCCGTCGGTATTGAACTGGGACAACACCTGCTCTGTATTCCGCAATTTTTAAAAACATGGGCATTGAGAGGTCAAAATGCTTCTGCGGTGGGTTGCACCAAAGATCGTGAGTCTTAGTGTAATTTGGAGGGCAGAAGTTGGTGGCCGTTACACGAATTGAGCCTGTCTAACACCATTGGGGGTCGTTGAAGCATTGAATTTCAAAGCAAGCACTACATGTTTGCCCATTGTTAAAAAGGGCGGTACTCAGTGCGGCTGTCTCAAGACCGTACTGTTGTTTGAACAGATCACCGTAACCACAAGCTCCTTCTGTAAAGACAAAAATATAAATGTATGGTTATGATTTTCTTACTAATATCTATTTCAAATTTTATCTTTCCTATCATCAATATCTGATTATCAATTTTTGATACAAAATCTAGAATATTGAGAATTGACTTAAATATTTGTGATTTTTGCTCTATTTAAGATGGTATCAACCATATCTTACTATTTTGTGAAACTGAAGTATGATACATAGGATATATTTGATAAAATATCATAACAGTGATTCGATAAATCAGCCATATTCAAAAAATTATAGAAATGAGTAAACCTTACCGAATTTCAAGCGATTCAATTGAAATAAACTAATGTAGCATATATGCTACGGTAAATTCATTGAAAACAAACCGGTAAAGAAAAGAGAACCTCTTATGACGAAGATGAAAATAGTAAAATAGATCATCATAGTTTTCGATCAAAACATACATAAAACCTAAAAAGCAAAAAAAAAAAAAAAAACACCCAAATATATAGCTCAAGTCTCTTACATAAACACAAAGGAAATAACAATGTCAATAAGAAGAAAAGTAAAAAAAAATGATGGATTGAGAACGCACTCATGGTGTCGCCTCCATGCATATCCCCATAGAAAGTTGCATAAGCAGTGTCCCAACCACCTTGGCTTCTTGCTGATTTGAGGATCGTGAGGACAACCATAAACATCACCCAAAGCACATTGTATTGACTGAGCCATTTCTATTTGTCTCAATTCTTGTCAAATGTTCACTTAGACTCATGATATTTATAGTAAACTTGTCAATATGTCAAATGTTCACATATTGTATTGTGATTATTATCACAATCTAATTAATAAAGTAGATTCTTAGGATTTTCTACAACGGTTTTACTAGATTTTAGATTTGATTTTGTATTAAGAGAACATTTGTGTCACGCCCCCAAAATTGGCTTCTTAATAAACTATTAAGAACGCGAATTCTGAGATGTAACGTCGGGCATCCTAAAGATGAACCCCGAAAGACGTACTACAATTTAAACAAATCATAAATACATCTACAACACTATGACTACGCAGCGGAATAATAATCTAAAAAGAGATAGAAATGATTACCAATGGTAACTAAAACTCCAAAACTGGCAAGTCCAGCTTGCTCCAACTCACTATCATCGCTACTGCAACTATTCACCTGAAAAAGTATATATGCGCAAGGCGACAGCAAGCAACGCCCAACAAGTACAAATATCCAAGGTCATAAGACATGATAGACCAAGATAAACACAGAAAAGAGACATGAAGATTCTAACGGAAGTATTGGAGAATATCAACCAAGCTACAAGTTCTAAGGAGGCAGTCAAAGTAAAACTAATATTCTACCAAGATATCAACGATAGCCTAAACTTAGATCTAACTACTACAACCTAAGAAGTACGGTTAATGAGGAAAGATAATTTGGAAGTCACGTACACAGGGTCACTTTTAATTCAGTGGGACCACACTCTCGCACCCTTCTGTCCTCAACAGAAGCGTATCCCTTATTGGCGAGCCAGGGATTGGCGGATTCCTTTTTAGTGAGAAAGGAATTAGCGGGTAATGCACCTGATCAGGATGTTCAAGGAATTTCAACCTACAGGTCTAAAGCCTATTTTATTTCAACTTTTAAAGATCTGCCCACGGGATGCTCGCGAAGCATGCAGCCGAGAAGTAACCGGGAAAGAATTTAGGGACTTGCAACCCGGGAAAACTGATAAACAGTTACCTCATATTTGGTTTAGGGACTCGAACCCAAGGACCGTAACAGCATAGCCCTACTGTGTACATTAACTCGAAGTTATCCTAACAGAATGGAAATGAAGAAGTTTGAATCCTATAAAAATCAAATGATCTGCCTGTCCCTGCCTAATCAGCATCTGGGACTAAATCCCAAGACCTACCGCTCTTACGACCAGATGATCTATCTACCCTCACTTTAATAACAAGTGGGGACTCTATCAAATGAAGTATAGCTCCAACATCCAATGCTATCTATCGTAACATTCCCAATAAGTGCGACTATATCAAAAGGAAACCCTAAGCGTCAAAGCGAATCTAAGTCGCGTACTACTGAATCATGGAAAATCCAACTGAATCACTATCCCCAAAGACATTCCAAAGAATCATCTAAGTTGCTCTAGAATAAAAGACTTGCCCAAATGTCAAAAAGGATTCACGGTCTCTCTTAGACAACCCAGACCCTATAGTACTTCTCTCAAAGTGATCAATGCCCAGCACTTGGATACCTTGTCCCAAAATAACATCATAAAACTCTTAAAGTTCTTATACTACCATAAAGCCTAGCAACTATTATTAGACCACCCTCGTATAACCATTTGCAATAGTAAGAAAACTAACGGTGTCCAACCACTAAACTAATATATGAAATAACCCGTAAACATCTCCACCCACAGAGACTATGCACCATCAATATCCTCAAGAAACTAACATGAAACTTAATAGTCCAACCATACTAAGATGTCCAACAATCACCATAGTTACCCACCTTAATTACCAAGGTTTCTTAATGATATTCTACCTGTATAATCTCAAAACTCAAATCTAGACATAACTAAACATGTTATGCATTCTGACCATAAGTTTGCATTCCAGACGTATCTACAACTCTTAAATCTATTAATCACAACTCCAACTATATAAACATCCCAATTATCGATTCGAAATTTGATAAGAAACTATTAAGGTCCTCATGTCAAGTCCAAATAAAATCCCCCATTCATACCCATATAAGATTACCCTTTAACACACAATACCCTTCCCATAGTCCATATATCAAACCACAATAAATTCCTACAATAACCAAAGAGTATATGATCTTCCTTAATGCATAACAACCCCATAAAAATTGTGACTTAAGAACAGTATTCAACTTACTAAACGACACAAGAACTTGGTAAAAGATATAGTCCCTAAGCATTTGCAATAAATGTTACTGAACATGAATCTATTAATAATCAAGAACGGGACAAAGATATAGCTCAACTTAAGCTCAATAAAGACTAAAGTTGTGATTAGAAACTAGGGATAGGTACTTTAGTGATAACAATAACAGGAGCATGATTAGCTGAATAAGATCGCATACATGAATATGGGTTCAAGAAATTAAACGTATAATCTCTATAAGTGTGAAACCTCACTACAATCATGGCATATGAAAAGGATAAGAATACTTGCCTTGGGTAAATGGACGGAGAAGGAATTTGCTGTATCTTACTTCAATCATCAACCTTGCCAAAGCATCTTCAAATTCAACAAAATTAGATTTAACCAAGATGGGTTTGAGATTAAAAGGAGAAGTGGGAGGTTATAGGTCAGAATCCAACCGGCATAATGTTGTTCTCCGATGAGATTCTAGAGAGAGAAAGAGAGATTGGAGAAGGTTGATGGAGGAGAAATAGGGAGAAGAAGGAGAGAAGCAAGGAGTTATTTCGGTGGTGGGTTGAATGGGTTAGGGGAACTAGAGTTAAGATCACGTACTACCGGGTGGAACGAGTTTAAACCACAACTACTACACAACTAGTTATAACAAAAAGCGGGGCGCTACAATTTGAATTAACTGTGGTTCTCATGATCAGGAAATCTTACCATTCAATCTTAGTTCGAGATGACACAAAAGTGGACATCTCTATTATGCTTACTCTCTAACTGTTAATAAAGTATATTGTTCCATGATCTTAGAAAGTAAACAAAAAATCTTTACATGATCTCAATTTAATATTATGAACAAGTAAATAGATTTGTAACGAAAATGCCTAAGAAAATTAACATAAGGGGATTTTGAATTTAAGAAAATAAGACTGTGATTGTTTGTAATGAATGTAGTGGAAAGAAGATTTAACCACTTATTGCTAAAAATTGACATGATGCATTGAAATTTTGTCATGAAGTATGCAATTTAATATATAAATGTGATATATGAAAACATGCAGGGTAGACCAAGACATAGCAATTAGTTTATGATTATAAATTAACATTTACACTAAACCTGCATTAACCCTACATATATTCTCTCCTGAGATCTTTTGGGACCAAGATTATGAGGGAATATGATCAAACTTAAGATTATAAGGCAATATCAAAAGAAATGCCCAAACATCGGCTCCAAAGCTCACCAAGTTCATATTGTCGTTGGGAGTAGTGAAGTACATCATCTTGATTAATCATTCGTGAGTAAGGACAAAACCCTCATTTGAAGGCAATTTCTAAGGCTAAATATGCAGACAACCCCTGCCACATTACAATTGGAAGGGAGGCGAATGATAATTGTACAATCGACACTCGCTTACCGTCAATTGATGATTTATAGATGGAAATAGAAGTTCCATTGCAGGATGATAGTATTCTAGAGAGGAAAGTTCATGCAACAAGACGGGGTAGTACCGAGTCGTTCCGCGTTGGGAAGAAAAGTCAACTACCTAGCAAGTCGAAGTGGTATAAGCCTCATTTTTTAGGCATAAATTGGCAAGTCGTTCGAATGACCTGGGTTCCCAGAAGACCAATTCTAGTTGCCTCTGCTTTTAGGCAAAAATTGGCATATCGTTCGAACGACATTTGGATTCGTTCAAACAACTAAGTTCTCATAAAGGCCAATTTTAGCCGCCTTGTTTTCTAGGCTTAATTGATCAAGTCGTTCGAACGACTCATGGGTTCGTTCAAATGACTATCGTGTTTCTTTCATAATTTTAGGCATTTCAAGGGCATTTTTGTCATAATTTGTAACTTGAAACATGTAACCTCCATAGAAGGGCAAGGCTAGGCAAAAAGAGAGGATCCAAGTTTTGTAAGAGAGACTTAAAGTTTGTAGATGAATTCAATGAAATCAAATTATTGAGCAATTGAAGCTCTAAAGGGAAAATTTTCTAGCTAATTGTTTTGTTCACATTATTTCTTCGTTTAGGTTAATATCAATTCGATTGTTGATTACCAACACTTTGCGTATATGGACGAGGTCCTCCTCCCATGTTTGACTATATATAAAGATATCATCTAAATAAGCTAAAATGGTTTACTAATAAGGGGATTTGATGAATCTATATCCGAACCTTCATCATCATCTGAGATATATGAGTGATCAACCTTTTTGGAACCCTTAGAAGAAGAGGACTGAGATGAAGACGTGAAAACAACACTCTTGTTCTTCTTAGGGTTTTCCATTCTCATCTCGAGTTCAAACGTTCGCAATTTTTCAGCCAATGTATCGGGTTTCATTTTCTTAAGATCTTGTGCTTTCTCGATAACATCATGTCTGGATCTAAAGCTCTTAGGAAGAGATCTTAGAACTTTACAAACTATTTAAACATTGGAGTACACTGCTCCTAATGCGGCTCTAGTATTTACGATATCACTTAGTCTAGCATAGAACTCGTCAAAGGGTTCATTTTTACTCATTCTTATATTCTCAAATTGAGAAGTAAACATTTGAAGCTTATTTTCTTTGACTGTATCATCGCCTTCATGAGTTTGAACTAGGATATCCAAGCTTCTTTAAAAGTGATACATGCAGAGATATGTCAAAACTCACTTTGACTCACAGCCATAAAAATTGCATTGAGGCCTTTAGAACAGTATCCTTTTCTTCTCTTGACCATTGGTTCCAAGGTTTAAGGACCTCAATAACACTCCCTGGTGGACCTTGCATCACAGTAGTGGGTGTCCATCCATCCTCAACAGTAATCCATACATCTTCTCCGATTGATTGTAAGTATGCAATCATTCAAACTTTCCAGGATGGGTATTCTTTGCCATCAAAGAGTGGATGGCGATTTATAAGACCTCTAAACTTCTTAGAACTCATCATTCTCAAGCAAACTATCCGAGATTCACGATTAGGTTGTTAAACTTTGAAACGTGACCGTTTTGATACCAATTGTAAGTTCTAGATCACTTGAGACTAACCAATTTCGATTATTTTAGGTCTAAATCGAAAGGTCATAATTCCTTTAAATTAATGGTCTGTGCTTAACCTAAATTAAGTTGATTCAATTAACTAATGTCAAGCAAGCAGTTGGAAGCATAAAGACACGGGCACAAATTTTTAACCCTATGAGAAACCTCTCTCAGGAGAAAAACCCATAGGTCGCTATCGAATCTCTCGACAGCTAAACAACCCACAATGAAAAAGAATTACAAGATTATGACTACTTACAGACTCGATAAACACATCTTGTGGTTATCTCTCTTCTAATCAAGCTCCCAGCAACCAATTTCTCGTTCTCGAAACGCCTCGCCTTGGATAATGCACCAAAGCTTCAAAGCTTGAATCGCTCAAGTTCTTCAATCCATAATCAGGGTTTCTTGATCAATGATGATTAATTCAAGATATGAGTATTTTAATTCTCTATTGAATCTCTCAAGAGTAATCTCTTCTCACTCTAAAAAACAAGCCCTTCGAAAAATTGATTTTTGAAGAAGTGAGTTGTAAAAAAATGAAAGTTGTCTTTTATTAGAAAACATAAATCACATCTCTGTTCAAATTTAAATAAATGTATTCGAATAGAAATTGGGCTGAGCCAATCTATTCGAATAGAAAATAAATCTATTCGAATAAAAACCTGACTGATGCATTTTATTCTAATACAATAAATTTTATTCGAATAGAAATGTTCTCAGTTCTATTTGAATAGAAAAAGAATTTATTCGAATAGAAATTTTGTTCTCTTTAAAAACATACTTTTTACCTGGGCTTGATCTTTAGAAACAATAAGTTAGAAACCCGCTTACCTGTTTAGTGCCAGTCCAGCTGTAGTCTCTCCACGTGCACTCACTAACGTCGGATAACCACGAGATAGTGCTGACATCTATTCTAGATACTAAATGAAACAAACTCTAAAAATGGATGTTTCATAAACAATCACGAAATCATCTATAAAAGCACGAAGTACTTCATTCATCAACCGCATAAATGTTGTTGGAGCATTGCATAACCCAAATGGCATTACCAACTACTCGAAGAGTCCTTGTTTGGTCTTGAAAGCCGTCTTCCATGTATTTTCTTCCCGGATTCTAACTTGATGGTAACCCGACTTAAGATCCAGCTTGGTGAATACCGTGCCTTTTGTAACTCATCTAAAAGATCGTTAATCTGTGGAAGCGGATAACGATTATTAGGGCTATACTGGGGTCGGTTTGGCCCGGGTCCAGGCCCATGCCTGATCTGACCCGAACTTATCGGGTTACCAAATTATAAACTTGGACCCGAACCGACCGGGCGCATAACCCGAACGCGAACCGAACCCACATTAAACTAAATAGCCCAAATGCAAGCCCACATTGAAGGTAACAGCAAAACACAAAACTAAATAGCCCACATTGAAGGTAGCAGCCCACATTTTAGAATTAACAAAATAGCCCACATTAAACTAAATAGCCTACATTAAACTCAACCTTCATAAATTAGTGGTAACATCCCACACTTCAGAAGGTAACAACCCACATTGAAGGTAATACAACCCACACTTCATAAATTAGTGGTAACATAGGCCAAAATCCCGAGATTTTGCTGGATCTCGCTCGAGACACATGAATCCAAGGTGACTGAACTTGTCAAAGACAAATTAGTGGTAACTTCAGATTTTGGTGAACTTGTCACTGACTGATCTGATGAAAATGATGTGAACACCGAGACCACAGTGTTTCCCTGAGCACTCGAGACACATGAAAATCCCGTATGAGACTGATGCCCATTGACGTTCTTTTGGAACAATCGACGCAGGTTTTATTTGAGAAACGTGATTGAAGGTCTCGAAGGCGCCGAGAGGCTGCCATTAATGGTAGATTTCAGAGAGAGAGAGAGAGAGACGTTGTTGAAGATCACCGACACACCTCTGGTTTTGTTGTTGTTGATGTGAGAGAGATATAGAAGATGTGAAGGGAGGGAGATCTAAGAAGGCTTGTTGTTGATGTGGAGGGAGGCAAAACTTCGAGAGTGAGAGTGAAAGTGAGAGAGAAGATGTGGAGGGAGGGAGAGAGGCAGATCTGTAACAATTAACTTTCCTCAACTTTGAACAATTAACCATAAAGGTCTAAACCGGTTCGGGTTTAGTCGGGTCTTTCAAGGTCTAAACCAAACCCAAACCGATGAGATCCGGGTTCTGAAACATATAATTGAAACCAAACTGGCTGTTCTTCAGAACCGGACCGAACTAGCCAGGTCGGGTCGGTCCGGATCGGGTTCACCGGTTTTATGTATAGCCCTAGGTCTCATAATGGTTCATGCATGACTATCTTGGTTCGGCCAAGATTATTATCGCCTCATTCGAGCTAAATGACGAGTTTTGAAAATCCCTTTAAATCATCAGACCCCACATGAGTCGTAGATTCTCATAAAGAAAACATAATCCAGCCATGGCATCCGATTTAATATTGTCGTAGAGATAGTGACTTACAAGTCACAACCATTATATTAAGGGAAGACACTTCGTCTCTCATCTTAGTAAAGGACCTAAGCAGCTTTAGGAGACCTGGTTCAGGTTTCACCTACCCAAAATTCTAGTTACATTGTAAATTGTTAATGCCTTACAAGGAAAAAGAAATCAACATTTGTTCGGTCAGCCTCAAATGTGCATGATTCTACGTACAAATGTTTGACCAAGTTGACCCCAAGTTTTGTTTCTTGTTTTATTTTCACTTTTTTGAAGCAAATGTTCACCGATTCGTAATTTGTCACCACTTGCCAAACAACTGCCTTGCGACGTTACAAACCCTACTGCCGCATGTTTCACACGTTCCATTTTTTCTTATCAAAATGGAAAACAAAACTTCAACTTTACTAAAAGTAAAATGGCAAATCAGAATTGGATTTTTGTTATCGAAGTCAAATAAATTAGTTACGAATTAGGATTTGAGTGATTACACGTGTATCTCTAAAATGAATTTGGTATCCATTTGTGTAAGGAGTGCTTTGCTTCTTAACTCTCGAAATATCGCTACGAGATATCAACGAATTGAACCATTTAAAATTTATTTCCTAAAAAGTCCATTTGAAATCTACATTACTACTATTCTAACCATGGGACAAAATTTCCTTCCAAAAATTTCTAAATACATTCTAATGCAATTTCTTAAATATCATGTGAATTGTGAGAATGGATCTTATAAGCTAAAAATATGTGGTTTAGCGGAGTAACTAGTCTACATTGGCGACAAAACTTGTGCACTTAAATGCAGATAGAGATGTTGTCGTATTAGGCGTCTTTCTGTTAGAATCTGCGGTAATTGGTTTCCTATATTAAACTCATAAAAAATAGGAAAACTGTCTTGGTAAATATTAAGATATTTTCAATTATTTGTCGCTAGCGTCACGTGGAAATAATGTAGTTTAACTAATATCATTAAAATGTCAGCATTAACTTGATGTTTCTGTCACTGTGCTTCCCAGTGTTTCTTTTATCGCATTAAAATATAATTTATCAAGGGATCTTTGTCGTCACCACAGGCAAAAGTTCAATAATATCAGCCTATAAAGATTTGTAATATCTTGCCATAAAAATGTACATTGTAATACTAATTCCTTTAAGAAAATGAGGGCTAATTCACGTCAAGTGCTGACAGTTGTACATGCATGACAGTCTTTTATAAGACCTAAAATTCGTCGACTAACCTACATAAAAATTACTTAAACATGAAGAAACTAAATCATAGAAATTTGTTCTAACCATAGATATGGCGTGATCCAAATAGTGGAGGCTGCAATAGCATGCCGCGTAGAAGTAATGCACTTTCTGTCACTGCCATCTATACTTCTCCTCCAAATAAAAAACCCGTATGTTGTTCATGCACGATCACACACACACATACACGAGTCATAGATTCTCATAGAGAAATCATAATCCAGCCATGTCATCCGATTTAATAATGTCGAAGAGATAGTAACTTACAAGTTACAACCATTATTTTCAGGGAAAGGTTGATGTCGTTTGTTTTTGGGTATAGAGGAAAGGGAGGGTTCAAATTAAAAACGAGATAGGTTCGGGCTCCGTTACTATGATAAATCTCGCTAAGGTAAGAGCAAAGAAAGGGAGAACAATTGAATGTATTGCCTTTGGGAGAAGGCCCCAAATTAATACAGAGTATAATGCTACAGAAAATGAAACTACAGCTATAGCGTATACATATATAGTAATAGTAACACAACTGTAAATACAGCTAGTGAATATAAGAAATACACAAGTATATATACTCTTGATATTTAGAGCATCTCCAACAACATGGTATACTGTTACTTTTCACATACTTTTGCAAAAACTCCTTCCAACAGGAGTATGATGTTCAACATACTTACCCCCATACCCTTCCAAAGTATGTGAATCCAGAACTTGAAGAGTGGTATGTGCATACTACTTTTGTGGGTCCCGAGAAATTTGTTGGAGCAAAGTGGCATGCAATACTAGTATCCAAAATTGGAAAAAGCATATTGTCTCTCTTGGAGATGCTCTTAACATATAGCACTTCTATATCCAATTATCCATAGCACTCTACAACATATATAAAATATTCCGTTGTAGTATATTACATCATCATACTTGCAGAATCCAAATACATCTTATCTTGAAACCATTTCTGACAACCACGTACGATTAAAGATCCACTGCTCATTGTTGAGATCATCGATGCACATGATCTCATAGTGCATTGAAGAACTAGGATTGGAGGATGAAACAAGCTTATGAATATCATTGTAGTACATGAAGAAATGTCCCAATTCTGATGGAAGTTTGATTTCGGTTTTCGAAAACAGGTTCACAAAACAAATCTCTTCGGAAGGAGTTTCGATTGCAAGGAGCCACTCTTGCAGATCACTTTATTCCGTAATTCTGGAACTTCTACAGTATATGTTTTACTAGTATAAGGGATTACAAAAGTAAAATATCCACTTTGATCTTTAATATGGAGCAATAATAATGGTGGTTGACGAGGCAAAAGATGGCGGTTCTCCAATGCCACCGATCGCCATAAAACACATACAGAAGTAACAGAACCAAAACCAATATGGTCAGCGATGCGAATTATTTTCGTGCAAATCAAACGTAAGAGTTCAAAGGGTAAATCACTCCAACCACGAGCCATACTTTGTAATTTCTTTGCCATTAATAATTTCCTTTCAAAATAAAGATAAACCCAAAAATTCAATGATAAGATCTTGGGCTAGAATTTTATAAATTGAGAGACACCCAAATCAATCAAAACAGAGTTGAGTGGATAGTGCTATGGTTTCAATCAAACCTTTCGATACCGAGAAAGAAGATGAGCTCTAGAGTTGGCCTTTACTCAGTGTTTTTTTCCAATGAAAAAGTTAACCTACAGAGATTATAAAAAATTAGGGCACAAAGTTGGGCTCGGTAGGGTGCCAAACTAGATTTTGCGGTTGCCAAATATAAAGAAAAGTTTATGCTTTGAGCATATCAGGTCTTACAATGGTTCATGCATGACTATCTTGGTACGTCCTAGTTTGGCCGAGATTATTATCGCCTCATTCGAGTTAAATGAAGGGTTTTAAAAATCCCTAGAAATCATCAGACCCCCACGAGTCGTAGATTCTCATAAAGAAAACATAATCCAGCCATGGCATTCGATTTAATATTGTCGTAGAGATAGTAACTTACAACTATTATTTTCAGGGAAGACACTTCGTCTCTCATCTTAGTAAAGGACCGAAGCAACTTTAGGACATCTGGTTCGGGTTACACCTACCCAAAATTCCAGTTACATTGCAAATTGTTAATGCCTTACAAGGAAAAAAGAAATCGACATTTGTTTGGCCAACCTCAAATGTGCATGGTTCTACGTACAAATGTTCGAACATGTTGACCCCAAGTTTTATTTCTTGTTTTATTTTCCCTTTTTTGAAGCAAATGTTCACCGATTCATTATTTGTCACCACTTGCCAAACTACTGCCATGCGACGTTACAAACCCTACCGCCGCATGTTTCACACGTTCTATTTTTTTCTTATCAAGATAGAAAGCAAAACTTCAACTTTACAAAAAAGTACAATTGCAAAACAGAATTGGATTTTTGTTATCGAAGTCAAATAAATTAGGTACGAATTAGGATTTGGGTGATTACACGGGTATCTATAAAATAAATTTGGTATCCATTTGTGTAAAGAGTGCTTTGCTTCTTAACTCTCGAAATATCGCTACGAGAAATCAACGAATTGAACCATTTAAAATTTATTTCCTAAAAAGCCCATTTGAAATCTACATTACTACTATTCCGACCATGGGACAAAATTTCCCTCCAAAATTTTCTAAATATATTTTAATGCAATTTCTTAAATATCATGTGAATTGTGTGAATGGATCTTATAAGCTAAAAATATGTGGTTTAGCGGAGTAACTAGTCTACATTGGCGACAAAACTTGTGCACTTAAATGCAGATAGAGATGTTGTCGTATTAGGCGTCTTTCTGTTAGAATCTGCGGTAATTGGTTTCCTATATTGAACTCGTAAAAAATAGGAAAACGGTCTTGGTAAAGATTAAGATATTTTCGATTATTTGTCGCTAGCGTCACATGGAAGCAATGTAGTTTAACTAATATCATTAAAATGTTAACGTTGATTTTTGTCACTGGGCTTCCCAGTGTTTCTTTTATCGCATTAAAATAAATTTTCTCAAGGGATCTTTGTCGTCACCACAGGCAAAAGTTCAATAATATCAGCCTATAGAGATTCGTAATATCTTGCCATAGAAATGTACATCGTAATAGTAATTCCTTTAAGAAAATGAGGGCTAATTCACGTCAAGTGCTGACAGTTGTACACGACTGATAGCACTTTCTTTTTATTCAAGACATTAGAGATTATGTTTTTCTTACTTTGAATGACAATCGTGATTTATGTTAAACCTATAATCCGCATTCACAATACTTCCGAAGCATGGCAACCTCTATTTTAACATTTTTGGGTTCTTCTCTAAGTTCTTTAGTGCACAGAAGGTCATTGTGGTAATTACCACATACCAAAAAAGACGCAAAATCTCTTAGCAAGTTCTCTTCTCATGGGCAATGGTGGTAATTTAGACACTCTTTGAATCTATTTAAGAACCCCAACACCCCGCTTTTAACAGTCACTCACTTTTTGTTACAATGGAAAGCATTAACAAGGAGCATCTTAGGAGAAGGGGGAATCCTTGGACTGAAGAGGAACACAGGTTAACATTTTAGGTTTATAAGCTTCTTTTCGATTTATTTTTGCCCCTGTCATTAACAAATTTATTATAAAATTTTACTCATTTGGATTATAAAATTTATTTTTTCAATGTTTGCAAGTGCTTGCTTATTTTCTTTTATTTTCAAAGTTTTTTTTATATTTGTTAGAATAACAAGAAACTCCAATGCAGATTTTGTTTCACTTTTTCCGGTTTCCGGTATCATTGTTGTCCAATCATCTTTCGCGATTTGCGCCATTTTGGCCACTGAGCAATTGGTTGAGTGGTGGTGTTGTGACCCTCCACCGAGTGAGAGGTCATGAGTTTGAATGCTCATTGGGACTTCTTACAATAGTTTTGAATATTAGCAAGAACATCCAAATGAATTTATGGTCTAAATATAGTGTTTATGATATTTTTCCTTGATAGAAAAATATGTAGTTTTGAATATTTTGATTATGAACTAGTGATTCAAGCGTGGAAACATGTTTCTTTATTTTTTAACATTCTTTCGTAATTATATATTTACTAATAGGTTTTGAATTTAACTGAAGATTTTCTTTGATTTATTAAAACCATTTTTTTATAAAGTTTTTTCATTTAATTAATAAATCTGTTCTTCATGTTCAATATCTATGTATTTAGGCTGTTCCTTTTGGGTTTGAAGAAGCACGGGAAGGGTAATTGGAAGAGTATTGCCAAACACTTTGTAGTAACAAGGACCCCTGCACAAGTCGCTACTCATGCAGACAAATACTTCTTCCGTCTCGAAAATCCTGTGGTCACTAGGAATTGTGAGGGTGTCAGCCCGTCTCTCGCTAAACTGTGAGAGTCCACACGTTTTCGATGTCGTGCGGTAGTTATTAGTAGTGTTTGCTTTGAATAAGAAAACTACCTTATGGGAGGGATTTCCCTTTGTTTAAAGTTTTGAACTCCAACCCTTGGAGAAGTACTTTTAAGTTTATGTAATTAAGCCTAGGGCTTTCTTCCTTCTCTCTTTGAAGGAAAAGAACCTAGCTATATGTTGGTTTATAAAAGTTTTATGTTTTTGTATCTCCTTCCTTTTGATTACCTTTTGGATTATTGTTTCCAAAGTTTTGACTCTTTTGTTGCTCTGATATTTTTCTTCTGCGAGTATCCAATTTGTAGGAATAATTTTTCATTGATTGATTTGGAGTTACCCGGAAAGGCTTAGGTCACTCGTTTTTCTGTACTCTTTGGTTCTTCCATGAACTTGCATTCTTGTATCTCATTCTTCTGTCCCATATCGTCATGTATTGATTTAGTCTAATGTGCTGCTCAAAGCCTTAAAAAATCACAGAACAGTAATTTTGTGACGATTTTTTGTTAAGCTCAATGATTGTCGTTTCCAAGCAACACATGCTGATCATATTACTGCCTGATAAAACTTGGGTTACTATTTTATTTTCCTTTCATATTGTATGATATACCACCCAAATTCAAAGCTCTCTACATTTTGAGCTTTATGTTCTACTATCCCCTAGGAAACTTGATCGATATAAAACCTACGTCATAAAATGACCCGCAAGTGAATGATGTACCATTGAGTACAAATAGAAGTGGGGTCGTGATAAGAGGATTTTAGGGGTCCTCTAGCAAAATACCCGCCCAAAGTACGGTTATCGAATTGTAGCACAGATGAGTGGGATCAAATCCACATGGAGGTTTGGGAAAACAAATACTTTCAAGGTCGAATAAGATTTTATAAGAGATCGATTGAAAAGAAAGAAATAAAACAAATAATTAACAAGAGAATTGCTACAACTAAAGTATGGCCCAACCAAAACAATATAGTTATCATGTAGTTTTACTAAGCGGATTATTCATATCTAAAATCCTTAGTAAGGCATTTTCGATGTAAATGACAACCACAGATCCATGGATTGGCATCTATGATTTGGTCAAAATATGTTTGCCTAAATCTGATATGTATGAGAAATTCTTTCAACTATGGTTAAGCTTGGTCAAATCTCTTCTAACGAGTCATCTTCGTTTTTGCCCCAAAATCCAGTTTAATGGTTATAACACCCGATTTTGGCTAAATTGTCTAAATCTACTTACTAGCTATGGTTAGCCTAAAAGTTGATTATAACTATTTTTGAAGATTGTAAATGAGAACTAATCCTTGAACTACAATATAACTATTGCTACTTGGGTAAGGGCTTCTTTCTAGTCATAACAAGAAGGGATTAGCCTTCTATTATTCCCAAGATCATTGCATGAACTAACTAACTATTTAGAAAATAAAATAAAAGAGAAGGGGGCAATTTAATAAAATTAAGACTTTATTTCTTCTAAACTTGCTCCAATATGAGATGCCCAATTACAATGGGGGGCTGGTTATTTTTATAGGAGAAGAAACCCAAATTTAGAAACTATACATTAAATTCTAAAAATTATTTTCACAATAATTTCTTTTAATATTACAAACAATCACCTATGATTCTTGAATATAATACCCTTAAGTGATGTAGAGATCTTTCTTCATAGAAACTCTTGCATATATCTTTAATATAAAATATCTTCAAGAATCTTGGATGCAATATATTATTTGATCTTATTCTCCAAGAATACTTGTGTATATATTTCTTCAATCTTGAGACCAAATATATTGTATCTTTGACTTTTTTGTGCTATGAACTGCTAGAGACACTTTTACTTGACTTTAAAAGCTTGGTTTCAAATATATATCTCCAATACCTACAATCAAACAAATGCGCATAAGTACCCAAAATTAAATATAATGGACGACTAAAATACATATTTAGGTATATTGAAAATATCATAATTACGCTCTCATCAAATACCCCCAAACTTGTCTTTTGCTCGTCCCGAGTAAAATAAAAATAATAGCCACTTTCGCAGAGAGCGCGATTGCATTTAGCATATGCAACAAGCCTTTAAACCCCCAGGTTTAGCCTGGTGGACGAGTGCGTGAGGGTTTGCAGTGACTATACCCACAAAAGTTAATAATGACATCTTAAACAATTCTAGAAAACACATGACTCATTTCCTTTAAACTTATCCTTACTTAGTTGTGACAAAAATATACCGATGGAAAATCCTTAAATCTGCTATTCTCCCAAGTATACCAAAGAATATATTTTAAGTTTATCCGAAACTAGAGGTACTACCTCAAGATTAGAAATAGATTTAAGTATTTTACTTTAGTTATATTTGAGTGTATAGTAAAAATAGTTTTATCGCCTAATACGTTGTTAAGAATAATTTACTCAGATTTTGGTAGTCTAGTTTTTACTAAAATAAATTCAATTGTCAGTTCCATAAGTGCCTTAGTCAATTCGTCTTCCTAAAATTGTACTTTTTTTTTTGCAAGTATTTTCTTTTGAGTACATTGTTCGTAGTGAAGCCTTCGTAACAAGGAGTTCTCGGTCAACAATCCCCGCTAGTTGGCTATGGTTGCCGGGGTGTGGTGCCCCATCATGACGTAGACTCAAGATTTTCACAAGTAACAATTTTTTATGCTCCTAGTTCATGGTCAAACTCGAGATTGGTGATAATTTATCCTTTTTTAGTTTTAAATCATGCGAGTAGTCTTGTATCGTGAAAGTTTTTAAAGCACATTTGGCTTATTATTTATTTTTCTTCTTAGGAAAGAACTTATTCATAGGCAGTTGTCTCCTTTGCAGAAAATTATTCCTAACATAAATGTTAAATTTCCCTTAAACAAAACAAAAATCTATTAAAACTATTAATTGCAAAACTACGGTGAAGTGCATGTTCTTAAAATATGCCAAGCTAACTTGAATTAGTCGCTAATAAAAAATAGTACATCTAGCTTAAGATAGTCCAAAATATTTTAGTGTATACTTGGTACAATTTCAAATTTTAGGTCTTTGCATAATATTTTTGTCAAGGTAAAATCAGTTTTAAGTGTTTGGATATTCGTAAAAAATATATCATAAATTGTCAAAGTGTTATTATTTCACTTTTATCGAAAAAAACATTTAAAGAACTGGTTTTCTACCCCCAAACTTAAATGAAACATTGCCCTCAATGTTTGAGAGCATAAAAAAATGGAGGTTAAAAACTGGAATTTTTCATTGCCTTCCAAGAGGCGCTAAGTTTACCGTCTTCAGCTAGATGAATGTTCCTCCAAACTTAAAATTTTCAATATGACTGGAAGGGTACGAAACTGAAAAGGCGATGTACTATCCTGGTAATAAATTCTCTCTCAAAAACTAGATACCACATGAATGGTGATCCTCAATATTAGCCCCTAAATAGATGGATATATCATGTAAAAACCTGAGAGTGTTCAAAACTAAGTCTTTAAGAAAAATATTTTTCTATAAACTTTGCCTATCATTTGATGATTCCAAGTTGAAAATTTTAGACAAATCATAAAAAACCATTTTCTCCAAGATAAAGCAAATACATACCCCGGGAACATATTTTCTTTTAGAATTTTCAATACAATCATATGATTACTATGTGTTACAGTAAATAATAAGATTGGTATACAAGTATTCGTCCCCGAAAATGTAATAGTTTTAAAACTCGATTTTCCTGGAAAGATATTTTCTTTTAATTTTTTTAAAAACCCCATGTTATCATTGATATTCCAAAAAATGTGATAGGTGGTTCCGACAAAGCAAGTCCTTGAGGAATCCCCAAAATTATAATCTTTCTAAAAGTTGTATTTTTAGTAGATGAAAAACTATATGACATATTTGTGGATATGGGGATCGGGGAACAATTGACTCTAACAAACATTTAATATGTGTGCGCCTAAAATCACAACTTATCTCAAGGGACTCATCCTGAGCATTTATGTAGATATTCATTGGCGTAGGGGTATGACCAATTTGAAACTTATCTTCAGATGATAATGATTACACCATTTCACGGATATCATATTAGGATCATTCGAGTCCTTGAAATAATTTAAGCATTCATTAACATAAATATAATAAAATTTATCTCCGTACAAGTCCACAAAATCACTTATGGTTATGGTCCATTAGGCTCAAGCGATGGAGGTATGGATTTAAGGAAGAAAGATGACGAATGACACTAGTTGGGATAAAGATGAAGCTCATATTTTCTCAAAGATCGATGTTGAATTCATAATTTCAAGAAATTTGTTATCTTCTCATCATTTGAGAAATCGTCTAAGAATTTTGAAAAATACTCACTTTCTGTCATGATATTATTTTCGAATTGGTGGGGATCTATCGGTGAAAGGATGGGTAATGACATCGGTGGTTGAATGTTAAGGGCTGAATTAGGAGGTGATTAAGAAACAATTTTATTTAACATGTTATCCGCTTCTTTTAGAGCTTCTTGTGACATAGGAACATTAACCTCAACATGGTTATCTTTTAAATCTGTATCGTAATATGGTATTCATTCACCCCAAGGGGAAAATATTATATGACTTTGCTCGATTTCAATATTTTTTAGACTAGAAGTAGAATTTACTTCGAATTCTCTATCAAGAATGTTAGCCGAATGTTCTTGCTCATTCTCATTCATCATGGCTGCTTACTGACTTATCTGAGTCTCTAGCCTAGAAATAGATTGAGTCGTATATGTTTAATTTAACTAATTTTATTGCTAGAATTGTATCATATGCTGCCGAAATTGTAATGCTTGTTTTGATTTTTCATTGATTGTTGCAAGAATAGAGAAATGGTATCTTCTAAAGATAGTTTGGGAGGAGCAGGTGATAACTGTTTGAATGACTGGAAGGATTGATGGGTCTGCATATTGGAATGAGGTTAAAAAGGTTCCACATATTTTGAGTTTTGGTGGTGCCGAGATTGAAAATGATTTTAAGGATATTTTGGGATGCCAAAATGTGAGCCGTATGAATTCCAATGTTCTTGTATGTACAAAATTTTACAATTAAATTAACACCCAATTAAAAAATCATTCTAGACTAAAACTCTAGTACTTCAACATTTATTCTTAAAAGAAATAATTAGGTCTCCCCTATATTCTTCTATGTTCAAAAAAATGTAGGATGGTCAAAGGCTTTGGTTCCTTCAATTTCCTGCGTCACTGTATTATCCAAACTCTGTATTGATATATAGAATAACTCTTGAAGTCGATCTATGAATAATTCAAAGATTTACTAATAGCAGATAAAATGCAATGTATGAGATTGGAACTTTAAAATCTGTTATTATAATTTGAGTTATACAAATATGTTTGTAACATGAAATATATGTAAGGATTTATCTTCGAACTGAGTAACTAAGAATAATTTGGGGAGATAGATAACTGTAGAAGTTTTTGATTTAAGAATGGGAAATTCGAGCTCAGGGAGGTTGTTCCGAAACATTAGATTTGGAAAGAATAAGTTCAATATAAAATAGGCCAAATTCATTGAGGTAGATGTGGATAGATAAGTTTAAATAATTTTTCTCAGGATACTAAAGATTTTCGCTGTAAAAGTGCATAATATAATTACGAATTGTGGGGGATCTGGAGTAAGCATAAAGAATGGGAAATTAGCCTTTAAGCAGGTAAAAAATATAAATGGTGTGGACTCGATCTGAGAGAATTCGCTATGTCATTAAGGGACGGTTGGCGATAAAGATAGTTGAAGTGCGATAACAGATTTTTGGATTGCTAGACTATGATGCTGACCTGCCAGTGACCAAGTGTCAGTTTGAAGGTTTTGATTGGATGGGTAGGAAATTTAAGTAAGAACATGGCTTCTATGAGGAGCTATTCCGGGAAGTGATTATGGAGCCTTCAGCTCAAAAAGATACTGTGAGACTAATTACTTATGTAGAGATCGAGTTGGAAGATGTGAGGATTGTTGGAGGCGAACTGATCAGGTGTGGCTCCCCAGGACATCGGGGTTGTTTCAGGTATAATTATATGTAAGGGAATAAATTGTGTGAGTTCGAATAACTATAAAATAAATGTAATGAGAATGAAGTTTGAATTTGTCCTCTACTTTTGCAAATATTATTTATGACTGTTGTGAAAAATAAATTTGAATATTTTTGAAAAGTTGAGAGCTTTGAAAATGACGTCGATACTTCTATAAGTAGAAGAAGCAAGAAAAAATAGAAAAAACAGACAGCTTTTTATTTTGTCTATGGTGAAAAGGTAGGGAAAGTTCAATTGTGTGTAAGTGTTGAGTCATCATGGGTGTGGGGAGGTCAGTGGGATATTTGGAAAAGAGAGATAAAAATATATTAAAATATAGGGCAAGGGGCAATGATGGGAAAGTATTTTCACCGAAAAGGTGCAAGGCGTCTGACATTAATTGTTGAAATGATACCTTGGTTCCAAAATCGAGGGCGGCTCATGTGAGGCCTAATAACTATAAGTAGTTAGAGAGAAAAAATATAAATAATGCTTCATCTTCTTCATTCAAGCGTTTAACAACTTCTGAAAACTTAAAGAGCAGTGAGAGAGGAAAGGGAAAAAATAACAGATAATTTTGTGAGGAAGTAATTGAGAGTGATCCATAATCAAAGTGAAAGAGAGTTGTAGAGACTGAGTTATAAAGGTGGTTATATAGCAGCGTTGTGAGGGAAGGGTTTGGCACTGCGTCAGATTCATATTCTGACATAGAAGGTTAGTAGATGATTTGTGATGCTGTGGATGTGTTAAGCTTTTATATTTTGTGCATAATGGAAGGCATTGTTTAGGGAATTTCTCATTGATGTTGATATTTTATAAACCCTCCTATACTCTATAAATAGGAGAGGAATCCCACCCATGAGAGGACATCTTGGAGAGTGTAAATCAAAGTTCATAGCAATAAAGGTTATTCTTTCTCTCCTTTTCTTATCATTTCCTTTAAGAAAGTAATATGGCAATAATCAAAGGGATGAGTAGCTAATCTTCTTAGCCAGGGTTAGAGGAAGCTCCACCCAATGCAGCCTTAGTGTAGATTGTGAAGCTTAGTTAGAATAATTACTTTCTCTTTATCCCGGTATATTCCATATTCGTATTCCTTTGTCCTATGCTTGACCATAGCTAGGATTAGGAGGAGTAATAAATCTAAGTAACCATCTTGTTTGACCATAACAAGATAGGTTAGGAACATGGAGAAGAGAACATAATCCATACTTATCAACCGGACCATGGTTAAGTAAGTTTGTTTATAGGTAATTCCCAATCACTAAATCTCTTTTATCTTTTGATGTATTGCATATGCCCGACCAAGAATATGCGATACGGGAACTCGTAATTTACTTCAATTATTTATGCTATCTCACGGTTACAAAGGGTGAAGTGGAATCTAAGCCTTGGTTCTCACTCCGACTCATAAAACTCTTATTTTCTAGCATTTCTCTTTTCTTTACTTACAAACCACCAAAACGAACACGCTGTTATTGGATAAAATTAGTAGCTCGATATAATTAGTACCATAAGTTTTTTGGGATACGACCCCGTTTACCCTTGTACTTAACAGTACTCCGTGCGCTTGCAGGTCTTTTAAGACATCAAATTTATAATCGATAACAAATCCAAAAATTACTATTTATAGCAATCTATATAAATCTGTTTGATTTATTCGTAAAATGAGATATAAAAGATATATGTATGTATATGTAAAATATAATGATCGAATACCTGGACCTATATGTAGGTCAAGTGTGAGGAGTTTTGTGTAGGATCAAACCTTATCTGTAGTATTGTAGTTGATATGGAGACTTCACCTATTAATGAGACATCGACCTCTGGTTGATTAGCGAGTCCGTGAATGTAATATCTGATAGGGAGGATGGAGTAGTTGTTGTTCAATTTCTAGATTTCTATGGAAAATTGGTATCCTTAATCCACAATACGATTGAGAAGCTCTAGTTAGTAGAAAAGTAAGAAGAACACTAATTGGTTTGGAAAAATAAGAGATTCGATTACTTAAAACGAAGTAATTACAATAAAAACTCTAAAACCCTAGGCTTCTTCCTCAGAACTCTTTCAAGATCTAACATAGAAAAGAAATAACCTAAGATCCCTCTATATACTAGGGAACTCGAAAATTCAAATATAACGCATCTCGAGATAAAAGTACACCTCAGAAATATAACCACTGCCAAAGTCGTTCGAACGAAATAGGGAGTCATTCGAACGACTTTACGCCAATTCGTCTAAGGCCCTAGAAACTTGACAAATCGTTTGACCGACATCCAAGCTCGTTCGAACGAAAATTGTCTATGGGCCAAAATTCCAGTGAGTATGTAAAAGGTCGTTCGAACGAAATATGGTGTCGTTCGAACGACTTGGGTTTCCTGGGCCAAATTCTAGAGGGGTAAAATTGGGTCGTTCGAACGACTCTCAACCTCTTTCGAATGACTTTAGTAATATCCCAATTTTCCTTAGATCCTCCTGGATCATGGCTCCCCTCTTTAGGAGCCTGGAGCTCCTGCTCAAGTTAGAAATGGATATTTGGGAACGTGGCGATGCCCAATTCCCTGCTGTACCACTTCGACTTACTAGGTAGCTGACCCTTCTTCCCAACGCGGAACGACTCAATACCACCCCGTCTTGTAGTATGAAATTTCCTCTCTAGAATACCATCCTCCTACATCGGATCTTTACTTTCTATCCATAAGTCATCAACTGACGGTAGGAGAATATCGATTGTAGAGTCTTCATCTAACAGAGACGGCTCAAATAGCTTCAAATTCTCGACATTAATCAACGAATACATCTTCATGACAGGTAACAAATCTAACTGGAATGCATTGTCACCAATATTCTTGAGTATCAAAAGCAGACCATAACAGATTGGTTTGAGATTCTTACCTTCCCCCTTAAGCCATTTCTTTCCCAAATACAACCAAACTAGGTCACCCTCTTGAAAAGTATACTCAACTCGATGTTTGTCGTGACGAGCCTTATCCTTAGCTTGAGTCTTCTTCAACTGTGCTTCATTTGCCTCAGGAACCTTGCTTATCCTCTTAATAAAACTTTGACCTTTAACCTACTCTTCTTCTTCCTTCCCTGACACCGTCTTGTCTCTAAGACTAAATGCCAAATCAAAAGGGTTTTATGGCAAGTACCCCAAACAAACTTTAAAAGGAGACTTCAAAGTGAAACCATGAATTGCCTGATTAAATGTAAACTGAAGATACGGTAAACTCTCATCCCAAGTCTTAGGATGCTTAGAATGGAATCCCCGTAATATATGTACCAAAGTGTGATTAACAACCTATGTTTGCCCGTCAGTCTACAGATGAAAAGCGGTACTTCTCTTCAACCTAGTGTCTATCATCCCCCATAACGATCTCCAGAAGTGCCCCAAAAAGTGGCTATCCCTATCAGATATAATAGAAGAAGGGAGCCCAAAATACCTCTAGACGCCTCTAAAAACAATCGCGCTACTCCTTCCCCGATGACCATCTTCTAGCATGGAATAAGAACAATCATCTTGCTGAATTGATCCACCACCGCAAAAAATAGTGATTCTTACACCTGGTCATGGGCAAACCAACCATAAAATCTATCAAAATGCTATCCTAAGGTTGACTAGGAACTGACAATGGTAAGTACAATCCTATCTTCCTATTGGAAGGCATCGATGTGTTGCATAGCATGTAACCACAAACCACACGAGCAACATCGACCTGCTTCTTCGGCCAATAAACATAACGCCGTATATTTAAAAAAGTCTTTTTAACCTCGAAATGATCTACCACCCGGGAACAATGTGCCTCTCGAATCTACTGCAAACGGTCGCCACCCTCGGGAATACATAGTAGACTGCCCCCTGTAAATCAAGCCATCCTTCAAAACATACTCGCATGTCTTGCCTTGTAGCAACTTCTCGTGAATCACACTGAGCTCCTTGTCATCGTCATACCCTAAAACGTACTCAGAAGGAATAATAGGCTGGATTTGCATAGCTACCAACAAAGCAAAAATAGTTGGTAATGGGGGTCGAGATAACATATCAGCCATCTTGTTGTCCACTCCTTTCTTATACTTTATCAATAAGGTAAACTGCTGAAGGTAGAACATCTACTTTATTTGGCAAGCTTGGTGAAGCTTGGACTGCGTAGATAAGAACTATAATGGTTTGTGATCGGAATGTACCACAACCTCCTTCCCCAATAAGTAACTCCGCCAATATTTTACTGATTGATATAACGCGTAGAATACCTTATCGTAGGCAGGATAGTTGCGTAGTTCTCCTATAAATATCTCAGAATGGTAAGCAACTGTCTTCCCATCCTGTAAAAGGATTGCCCCCAATGCATAGTCTGACCCATCTGTCTCGACCTCAAAAGGCCACTGTAAATTGGGCAATGCTAACGCTGGTACATCCGTAATCTTCCACTTCAGTAACAGAATTTTTTTTCATGGTGTTCTTCCCACGCAAACTGTACCCCGGTCTTCGTCAAAGAATATAACGGTGCGGTTATTTGTAAAACATGTCGAATAAACTTTCGTAAGTACTGACAAGAACCCATAAAAAACTCCTCACTTCCGTCACTGTACGAGGTTGAGGCAAATTAGTAATGACCGAGACCTTCTCTGGATCAACTTTAAGCTCGCCGCCACCAATAATAAATCCCAAATAGACTAGCTCATTCTTCCCAAACTTGTACTTCTTCCCGTTCAAAAAAAGTTGTGATCGCAAAATGCCCAACACTTTGCGTAAAATCTCAAGGTGTTCCTTCCATGTACAAATATATATTAAGATATCATCCAAATACACAATCACAAAATAATCAATAAACGCATGAAGTACCTCATTTATTAGCCGTATAAACATCGTCGGGGCATTGCATAACCCAAAGGGCATCACCAACCACTCAAATAGGCCCTGTTTGGTCTTGAACGCTGTCTTTCAAGTATCTTTTTCCCAGATTCTAACTCGATTGTAACCCGACTTAAGATCCAACTTGGTGAAAAACTAAGCCATCTGCAACTCATCCAAAAGCTTGTTAATCCGTGGAAGCAGATAATGATTCATCACCGTGATCTTGTTCAACGCCCGATAATCTACACATATCCTCCAAGACCCATCCTTTTTTGGTACCAGTAACACCGGTTAACCACAAGGTGAGCAACTTAGATTAATAACTCTTTGCTCCAAGAGTTCGTGTACCTGTTTCTTGATCTCATCAGACTCTGTAACAGAAGTCAGATATAACCCAATATTGGGTAGTGACTAACCATTCACCAAGGTGATATCATGCTCCACATCCCTCTTACGCGACATCCCTTCTATACCCAGAAACAAGTCTTCATACTCCTCTTGTCACACATTGCCAAACGAGACAATACCGTAGCCGACGGACCCTCTTGAGCCGGTCGAACCAACAATAATACAAATTTGCTGCTGGCATTAACCAACCTCTTCGCCTAAGTCGCCATTACCAAATTACTGGTAGTGATTTATTCCTTACACGTATTGATATGAAACTCCATCCCATCCTTCACCAGACGATACTTGCGAGCTCGACGGTAAAGAATTGCATCTCGATCCCAAAGATAAGGGCTACCTAAGATGACTTGACAAACGTCCAACGGAACCACCTCACATGTCACTTCGTCAATAAACTTTTCTGTAATCGTAAACTTGAATGTACGCTACTTAGTGATCTTCAACTCCGCTTCTTTCTAAATCTAACCAAACCATACGGCTTAGGATGAGCCACAGTAGCCAAACCCATCTTCTTCACAACTGCCTTAGAAATTAAATTCTTCTGACTACCTAGATCAATAATGACCTCAAGTAAGCTCTGCTTTACCTAAATTCTGACATAAAAAATCTCTTCCTGACTTGCCTCGTCGATAGCTAAAGGTTGTTTAAACATTAGAGTAAGCTTAGGATTTGGCTTATCTAAATCTGAAAGATCCACAATCATTTTCGTTGCGGCTAGTGTATATTTCTCTTTCTTGCTCTTCTCCTTCTTCGGCCGAAGTTTCGAGTGAAGTTTTCAACATCTATCTGAATTGTGCCCATTAGCCTTACAATGACTACAAATAGTCCCCGTGATTGAAGACCCCCCTCCTTTGAACTCCCCTTTCTGATCAAACTTCCAAGTAGACTTGCACCCCGACTTGCTCTTGTCTTCTTTCTTGTCATTCTTTAAATACTTACCTTTAATGACAATTAATTTAATGGTTGCATCCTCGAAATTTTCTACATTAAATAGCTTTAATTATCTTATAATGGACTCTGAATAAACCCCTGTATACTTCATAAACACTTTGTACTCATCCACGTCAATATCCAAAACCAACGCTTGGTTATGAAACTCTATAGTAAATTGTTGTACGGATTGCCCAAACCTTTGGCGTAAGTTGTGCCATTTGTACTATCGCTCCTGTTCATACCCAATTGGATAGAATTGCTTCCTCACCAAAACTGTGAATTCCTTTCAACTCAGACTTTCGACATCATGTCATTTTCGATAGGATTTTTACCACAATAGTGAGTGACTTGCAAATTTTAAAGTAGAAAAGCAAATTTTCTCAGTGTTGGAATATTCATTAACAAAAAAATAGGTCTTTAACCTATCTAACCAATTATCTAATTTCTCAGCATCGACGAAAGCATCGAATATCAAAATCTCAATTTTAAAGCCAATATAAAGATTACGCATAGGATTCATTGACTTACCAAATACTGGGCGCTTCTTAACGGAATCGGCATCACTAGAATCACTATCTATCTTTGCATTATCCCCGTCTCCATCCACGTCCATAACCCTTTTCTTCCTCGAGCACCCTCGCTGATGAGAGCGGCCTCGCCGTGTCAATGAAGCGGAAGCCTTCGTGAGGTTTGCGAGATGCAACTATTCCACCAAGTCCCCTACAGTAGAAGTTAGGTCAAAAATATATCATTTCCAAAATTGTGAGTCGATCGTCGGAATCGCCCATCTCTAAATTATTCTTCTTCTTCGAATTAGGTTTGCGATAGATCTTCATCGAATTCACTAGCTTCTCCTTGATTTGCTTGAGACGGTCACGTGTAGAGACCATTAACCATAATCAACCCCCCAAGAATCACAACTGGAAAACTGATAGCACTTAATCCACAATATGATTAAGAAGCTCTAGTTAGCAGAAAAGTATGAAGAACACCAATTGGTTTAGAAAAATAAGAGATCTGATTAATTAAAATGAAGTAATTATAATAAAAAACTCTAAAATCCTAGGCTTCTTCCTCAGAACGCTTTCTAGATCTAACACATATAAAAGATATAACCTAAGTTCCTTTTATATACTAGGGAACTGAAAATTACAAATAGAACGCATTTCAAGGCAAAAAAACGCCTCAGAAATATAACCACTGCAAAAGTCGTTCGAACAAAATAGGGAGTCGTTCGAACAAAATAGGGAGTCGTTCGAACGACTTTACACCAATTGGTCTAAAACCCTAGAAACTTGACAAGTTGTTCGAACAACATCCGAGCTTGTTCGAACGAAAATTTTCTACGGGTCAAAATTCCAGTGAGTATGTAAAAGGTCGTTCGAACAAAAAATGGTGTCGTTCAAACAACTTGGGTTTCCTGGACCAAATTCCAGAGAGGTGGAATTGGGTCATTCGAACGACTCTCAAGCTCATTCGAATGACTTTGGTAATATCCTAATTTTCTAGATCCTCCTGGATCAATCCTATCCTCTAAATTCTGATATGTTTAGAGAGTTTTATAAAGCCAAAGCTTCTGTAGGGGGAAGATGGGGTAATTATGTAGAACTTTCCGGTAGGTATTTTAGTAGTTATATTGTTAGATTTAGGGTGGAACACTTCTTTATGTTGGCTGATTTGGAGAAGGAGAAAGTAGACAGGGGTTTAGGCGAATCAATCTCCTTGTAGTATTATGATGGAAATGTCCAGGGCTATTTGGAAGACGGTTTTTTGTATTATCTGTCCCAATTGGAGTATGGGTTGTCTCTGCCCCTTAGCAATCTTGCGAAAGGGATTATGAACATCATTGGGGCATGTCCTGTTTAGTTGAACGGAAACATGTGGGAGGTAATAAATGTTTGTGAATTTTTGAATAAATTATGGGAGGAGGATGAGGTTGAGAGGAGGATATCTCCTGAAGATGTCTTATAGTTTTATGGGGTAAAAAACTATTTTGCAAGTGAAGGGGCATACTTTTTTGTGAGTTTGGCTCGACCTCTTTTTTTAGATCTGAATTTAGTAGGTTGAATGTGGAATGATAATGTTATATGGGTAAAGGGTGATTGCCTTCAGAGAGATGATGAAGAACCCATGGAACTTATGTGTATAACTGTGAAATAAAGTAAGTATAACAATGTATAATGTATAATGTATAATATTGAAATATTGAAATTGTATGTTGCTTGTTAATGATAATGTATTGTTGATTGACAGGTCTTCAATCGAAGGTCACGAGGAAGGAGTCTCTGTTTGACACTATTGCTCAGGAAGGGATTAAGCTCGAGACTGTTTTAAAAGAACTTAGCATCAGCATAAAGAAATGTGCTGACAACCAGTTTGAGAAAGTTTAAAAGTCTTAAACAACGAGGCTAATGACGGGTGTTGGTAGCAATTAGAAAAAGGGAGCTGATGGAGAGAGACAAGTGGTCTTGCCCAAGGCCTCTATCTAGAGTGGACTTTGCAAAAGTGCCAGAGTCTACTACGTTGAGCAAGTTAACTCAGGCATTTCCAAAGACAGAGGATACTAAAGCGTGGCTCGACCTCAGGAATCACTGGAAGTGGTGAGGTCGAAGAAGGGGTAAAAAAGATAAGGTTTGACCCTCCTTCCCAACAGACTGGGGCGAAGGTCGCAGAGGGTTGACTTGGTGAAGAAGATGAGTTAAAAGTGGTAGAGGATAAGGCAAAGTTGGAAGTTTGTAATGGTGAGGAGAAACTGAGTAAAATAGTATGTTTGATAATTTAAGCATTTTCTGAATTCTCTATGATGATTTGAGCTAACAATGTGGTCGATGTATGCTGTGTTTTTGCAGGTTGCTCATTTAATGAAGGGGATCTGCCTCAGAATGGAGGAGGAGAAAGTTGAGCTTGAGAAGGGGAAGGCCGAGCTCGATAAGAAGGTAGCTCAACTGAAAGCTGACTTGGCTAAGGAGGGGAAGCGACTGAAGGCTCTGAAGGCTTCTCAAGAGGTGAAGATCAACGAGCTGACAGTGGAGGCGAGAAAAATTAGGGGGAGATGGCAATCCAACGTGATAGACTTGGGTGTCAGCTCCTTAAGATGGGATGCTTCAAAACTGAGGTAAATGACATTATGATGGACACCTATGTTGAGGAGGAGGAAGATGATGAGGTAGAAGATGTCACGGTTGGAGTCATAGATGGATTAGATGGTGTCTCTCCCCAAACGGTGCTAGACAACTAAGGGGATGACAATGAGCATCCAGAGGAAGAGAACGAGAAGGTAAAGTATAATGTTGACACTATGATTATGTGATTATGAAGGGCTTAAAATGTTGTAATCTAATGGAATATTATTTGTTAAATAGACTTCTGTAGGCTAAGATGTTCTTGTAAACCTTGTTGTAGGAACTTAAGGAAATGCGTCTCATAATGAAAGACTTAGAGAATGAACTCGCTAAGGAGAAAGATGCCTCAACATTCCTGTTATCTTCACAAGCGGAACTGCAGGTTAAAAAAGAGCAAGAAATATTTGACTTGTATGCTTCATTACTCTAGAGCTACAAAGTAAAAATTAAAGCGTAGAGACATGCCAAAAACTTGCTATCAGTTTAGGGGCAATTACACTCAATTGTTGTATATATAATATTAAAGTATTGAAAAAGTTATAATATAAAGAATGTGTACCCTGAAATTGAAAGTATATGTTATTGTTCATCAAATCGAGATCATACTTTGACCTTAAGTTTAGAAGTAGTTTCACACAGTAGATGTCAAAAAAATAGAGATTTTGTTTAGAAATAAGATGTATGTATTGAGTGAATATTCTGAATCGAACTTGATATATTGTATCTGTGATGTGTAGGTCGAATTGAAGTCAGCTTGTTTGAGCAAAGAAGAGACACGCCAATGTATCCAAGAATTTGTGGCGGAGTTTGATAGAATGAGAGAGGTAAATGAAGATAGGGAAGATCAACATGTAAATATACATTTCAAGTTCGTTGAGGTAACTCAAACCGCTGATAACCTTACTCTAAAGATTAAAGAGAAGGATGCTAAAATTTGTAAGGGATAAAAAAAGCTCGCGAAGGTGAAGGAAAAGGCAGCGAAACTCAAAAGCCAGAATGAGGCGATGATGGTTAAGAGTAGGGAGGTAGACATGACTCGATATCATATACAGGCATTAGAAACGTTAGAAAAAGAGTTATGTCACTCTGTGGCTAGTTTGAAGGATCAAATGATCAGTAAAATAATCAAACATGAGCAGAATCAAGCTGATCTAGTAAGTATCAGAAGCAAACTAGAACAATTGAAGAAGAAAATGGATGAGAAAAATAACGAGCTGAAAAGAACTCGAGATGACCTATCTAACTCTGAAGTTGTGATTGAGCAGTTGACTGCAACTTTGCCTGCTAAAGATATAGAGTTTTGATTGGAATAAAGGAAATGTGACGAGTTGAACGAGAAGGTGACACAGTTGAAGACCGAATTGGCTCAGGCCAATTCATGTGCCAGAAATGCCAAGGCTGGAGAGCGCTCGAGGAAGAATATAGGTGATGCCAGAGTCTCTATTGTTTAAAGGGATATGGCTAGCATATCAGCTCGAATTAGAGAACTGAAGGGAAATATAGCTCGAACTTAATGTCATATACAAAAAGGAAATGAGCGGTTAAGGGAGTGTCAAAGTAAGTTGGATGCTACTCTTACCAGGGAACATGAGTTAGAGCGGGTTATCAGAGGTAAGGAGATTTTGATAAAGAAAAAAGATGAACTGTTATAGTAATCTTCAGCTGGAGAAGATGTAGATAGGGAGCTTGAGGAACTTCGTGCTCAAGTGGCAGAATTGAGGTCGATGTACTAGGCTGAATTATCTAAAGCTGAAGCAAAGGCAAAGGAAAACATCGAGTTTATATCCCGCACAGACCATCACATGGAATGGCATAAAGAATAATATAAGAGGTTGAAATAACACCTTTAAGCAGCAAGAGATAATTTTTCTAAGATGGTTGTGCCATAGGCATCGTACTCAGAGATGTTAATGGCAGTAATTACCTATTTTGTTGAGGAAATTAGAAGGCTCGAGTTAGAGCGGAATACCTTGCATGACTGTTTGTTGGGTAGAGGATACATCTGTAGAGTTGAAGTAGATCGGGGAAAATGTATGAATTCCATGGAAACGAAGTTAGGTTCTTGACCTGCTGAATTGGTAGAGCAAGGCAGGGTCACTGTGGCTACTCGAGCTCTAGAATTTATAGACGATCGCCCTCTTATTGTAAGGAAAAGCGTGGTTCACCTCCCAACAGCAGAAAAGACTTCTTTATAGTTGTTGTATATGTAACCTGAAAAAGTATATGTCGCTGACATATTAAGAGATGAAAGCTAGTTTTACCTTTACTTTATCGTATGTCTGGTAGAGTTCTTTGATTGAAAACTAGTATTACCTTTATTTTAATCGCAGAGAATAATTGTCACAGCCATATTGAGAGAGATGAAAGTCAGTTTTACCTTTACTTTATCTTATGTCTGGTAGAGTTCTTTGATTGAAAACTAGTATTACCTTAATTTTAATCTCAGAGTATAATTATTGCAGCCATATTAAGAGAGATGAAAGCTAGTTTTACCTTTGCTTTATCTTATGTCTGGTAGAGTTCTTTGATTGAAAACTGGTATTACCTTTGTTTTAATCGCAGAGTATGTATTGAGTCGATCAAAGCTAGTGTTACCTTTGCTTTAGCCAGAATAGAGGTCGATTGAAAGCTAGTATTACCTTTACTTTAATCTGTATATTGTCTACATAAGTAGAGAGTCATGTGGGAAAAAACTTGAAAGTTTTCATTGAATAGAATAGGATGTACATTGGATGAAGATGAAAATCTCATTTTTAGAATGGAAAAAGTGAGAACTTGAAATTGAGTAGTGAGGGACTTAACGATAGTACCATTTCAGTCTCCTAGTATTCCAAGGATTTAAGATATGAACTCCATCTTTGATCATGAGGTAATATGATCTCAGGCTAGTGAGACCTATGATAAGGAATGAACCCTCCCAATTTTCTGCTAATTTTCTGGCATGTGGCTCTTTTCTGCGTTGAAAGATTTCTCTGAGGACGATATCGTCCATTTGGAAAGTGCAGCCTCTAACTCGTCTGCTGTACGAACTAGCCAGCATATAGTCATATCGACCTAGGTTGGAAATAACGTATTCCCTAGTCTCATCAATCCAATTAAGGTTGTAGGCTAATTCAAACTTGCTTTCTTCGTCAGTTAGCTCATGATCTCAGACTGGATGATGATATTTTATTGGAATGACAGCTTTGGTTCCATAGGCGAGGAAGAATGGGGAACAACTGGCTGATTGGCGTGGAGTGGTTCGGTATGCCCATAAGACATGAGGAAGCTCTAGTATCCAATTCCTTTTTTTTTCGTGAGTGAAGCATTTTCTTGGTGATTTTGGCTTAGCCATTGCCTTGAGGGTAGTTGGGATTGGATGGTGAGTGGATGATATTGTGTTTGTTGAGGAAAGCTATGACTTTTTCTCCAACGAATTGTGGCCCATTATCAATTCGAATTAGATGGGGGCATTCGAACCGAGTAATGATATGTTTCCAGATAAAAGAAATGACCTCTTCTTCTCTAGTTCGACCGAGTGTAACTGCTTCTGCCCATTTTGTAAATTAGTCTGTAGCTTCGAGTAGGTATCGACAGTTACCTGGAGAATTAGGAAATTTGCTGATAAAGTTGAGCGCCTATCTTTTGAATGTCCAAAACACCTTGGTTGCATGTAGTTTTAGCGCAGGGGCACGGATCATTTGTCCATGTTGTTGACATGTACCGCATTTGTGTGAGTACTCTTTTGCTTGCTTGCGCATGCATGGCCAGAATACTCCTTATGTAATTACTCTGAGTGTGAGTGATCGATCTGCGGTATGAGAGCCACAAGTTCTTTCATGTAAATCTTTGAGTATTTTGCCTACTTTCTTTCTGGAGAGGCACTTGAGATAAGGCCCTGTGACTGAACGGCGATATAAAAAACCGCTTTGATTTGTGTAGCGCTTTGAGTTATTGATCAACTGTCGGTGCTCCTTTGGATCTTCTAGAAGGGGTCCTTTGCATTCGCTATCGTTGCCAAGGTAGGCAAGGAAGGGCTTTTGCCAATCATCATCCTCCACTTTATTGCCCCTAGTGTTGATCGTGCATATAGAAATCCGATCAATGCTGGAGGTTGTTATCATTTTGATCTGGAGATATCAGGCTTTTATTCCTAAGACCCCGGCTAGATAAGCCAAGGAATTGGAATGTCTATTTTCACCTCAAGGAAGATAATCGAAAGTTGCTTTTGTGAACTTGCTCATCCTATCTGTAATAAGGGTTGCGTATTAGATCATCTTGCGGGCGATAAGTAGTAAATCTGCATAGACTGAGAGTTTAGGAACGCCGAGCTCAAGTGCAAGGTTGAGTCCATGAATAAGAGCTTCGTATTAGGTGACATTGTTGGAGGCTTCAAAATCCAAGTAGATTGATTTCTCAATTATGTCGTCAGAAGGGGTAATCAATACGATTCAAATTCCTAATCTTGCGGGTCCTGCTGATAGATCTGTAAGAAGTCTTCACCCTTTCCTAGTAATCTATTTTGCTTGCTTGTCAAATGTTTTGTTAGGTAGATATTCTGTAATTTCTTCTGCAAGGTCAGGATCGTGCTTCTCCCACTCAGGATCTTCTATTGGAAAATCTCTAAGAAAATTGGTAACGGCCTGACCCTTTTCAGAATGACGTTATTCGAACTTGATATCATGTTATCCCAAACTGACTGACCATTGTTGCATTCTCCTTGATTTTTCTTTCTTGGATAAAACTTTCTGAAGGAGGTAGTTCGTCATGACTTTGACTGAATGAGCTTAGAAGCAGTGCTTAAGTTTATGTGAAGTGTAAACAAGAGTTAGAATGAGTCTCTCAATTTTAGAATACCTCATTTTCCCTGAAGTCAGGGTTTTACTGATAAAGTAGACTGACATCTTAATTTTTCCTTCAAGTCGAATGAGAACAGAGATGATTGAATTATCTATAACTGCTAGGTAGATAATCAGTTCCTCATTATCTTTTGTGGTGCTCATGATGGGAGACTCCCCCAAATAGGTTTTAAGATCCTTAAAGTTGCTTCGCATTCTGATGTCCATTGGATCTCTGCATTTAGCTAGACTTTTCCACGTTTGGTACAACCGTAAAGTAGTTGGAACAACCATTGGCAGCAATCTAAAGATTTTGAAATGAATCGGTTAATAGCGGCAATCTTGCCGACAAGTTTTTGTACGTCTTTCATCATCTTTGGAGATGGCATTTGAGGAGATCACGCATTTGATCTAAGTCGGCCTCAATCCCTTTCTTGCTGATGAGATGGTCGAGGAATCAGTCTGAATGTACTCCTAATTGATACTCAAGATTGAGTCGAATCTTGTAAGATTGAAGAATATTGAATAATGTGTTAAGATCTGTAATGTGGTTGACTGACTGTATGCTCTTTCACAAGAGATCATCAATATAAACTTCCACGATTTTCCCAAGATGTGCTTTGAACATAGTAGTTATCAACCATTGATAAGTCGCGCCTACATTTTTTAGTCCAAATGACATGACTTTATAGCAATAAAGTCCTCCTTTAGTGATGAAAGTGGTTTTTTCCTAATCTTCTTCCAAGAGTAGAATCTAATTATATCCAGAAGCAATGTCCATCATAAATAGAGGTTTGTGACCAGCTGTGGAATCAAGAATTTGATGGATGTTGGGAAGATAGAAGCTATCCTTTAGAGTGTATTTGTTTAAATCTGTGAAATCTACACAAACCCAGACTTTTTCATTCTTCTTGGGGTCAGCGACGATGTTGGATATCCAATCTGGATACTTGGCTTCGCGAATGAATCCCACTTTGATAAATTTCTCAATCTCAATGTTAACTTCATCTCGAAGACAAGATGATAGTCGTCGCTATTTCTATTTGATCGCTATGGCATTGATATTGATGATAAATTTATGACATGCCATGACCGAATTGACCCCAGGAATCTCTTTGAAAGTCTACATAAAAATATCTTGATTTAGTCGTAAGAATTGAATGAGAGCATCCTTATCATGCTGGACCAGCTTGGTACCGATAAAAGTACCTCTACTAGGTTCATCAATGTTGACATATTCTGTAGGCTCTTCTGTTAAAGGCTGATCATCAAGGTGATCAACTTTCTATAAATGCTATACAGCATATCTGTCTGAAGTATCTAGAATGGTAGAAACAATATTTTTTCAAGCTTGAGAAAGCTTTGGACTACTATTGATTTCATTGATACCATCATTGTGCTTGAAGCGGAGTGCTTGAAAGCGATTGCTTCTATGTTGTGAATCTAGCAGCGGCCCATAATCCTAAGATAAGGAGATTGACATTGATGACATAGAAGATGACGTCGATGGTGGCTGGCCCTGCAGTAATAGGTAAGATGATTTTTCCTACTCGCTCTTCTTTAGAACCATTGAATCCACTGATATCAGTATCACTTGGAATAACTTGATCAGCCAATCCCATTTGGTAGATTGTGTTCTTAAAGAGAATCTCAATACCGCTTCCAGTATCGATCAACATTGTGTACATGACAAACTTCTCCATCTTGAGCATTATGACTAATGCATCATGATGTAAAAATTTTACATGACAAATATCATAATTTTCAAAGGAAATCCCAAGCCGGCGATTGCTCAACTCAGTTAGAAGTTTGGCTTCCTTATCTTAAGGTGTAAGATCGCAGTATTCTGATAGTCTTCTACGCTTAAATTGGCAAGAGTTGGCGATCTGATAGATTTTGATCATGTTATTGTGGTACATTAGATAGAGATGTTTCTCCTCAGCTTGATCTTCGACCTGGACAACTTCGAACTGCTTCTTATAACTGTTATCCTTGTATGATTCCAAGTCGATAATATATTCGAACATTCGTCCCTCCTTGAAAAGTCATTCTAGCAACCTTTGTAAAGTATAGTAGTTGTCAGTAGAATAATGGTTTACCTTGTGATGCATTCAGTACGGGCGGTTCTCGATTGGTTCCAATAGTTGAGAGGTACGGTATAGCTTATCCTTGAAGAGGATTGGAAAATTTGTGGAGATTCGAACATTCAGCCTTGGGAGGACTGGTTTGGGTAGTGAACTGCCTTTTTGAGGGTTACCAGTATTTCCCTTGAAGCGCTTTTGATCACCCTGATCCTCATTTGGTTCAGTATTTCGATCTGTGGATGGACTTTTCATGGTTATGACAGATTTAGTAGATTTATGCCTTTCGGACATCATCTTTTCTAGGTCGACGTAACCATTGACCTTGGTGATCATATCTTCCAAGGTCATAGGTTTGTTGAGGAAGAGGTGTTCTTTGGCCTTGCAGTTGAGCTATAGCGAGTTGGTAAAAGCAGTAACAGTTATTTTCTGATCGAGGTTATCTACTTTACGCGCGAGCTCCAAATTTCTTTTCGTAAAAGCCTCGAGCTTCTCTCCGTGTTAATGTTTAAGACTGATAAGATAATATAAATTTTCTTCTTTTTCTCTATTGTGAGCATACGTCTTGATGAATTGTTTCTGCATCAGATCGAATGTGAGTATAGAATCTTCAGGTAGTGAGTGGAACCACCGGAACAGTTCTTCCTGTAGACTTGTTGTGAACAAACGGCAGAGGATATGGTTAAGATTAGAATATAATCTCAATAAATTATGGTATTGTTGAATATGGTCCTTTGGATTGGTGCCCTTTTATTTACAAATTTTTAGAGTATGAAAACCTTTCGGTATTTCCATATCGAATAGTTCTTTGGCAATCAGACTCCCTTGTGACTTGGTAAGGTCATATGTAGTGCCCAAAACTTGTGCATCGATCAGCTCCTTGATACGATGATCCATATGCTCTTATGTAACATATTAACGTGTCGGTTAAATGGCTTGACGAGGAGGTTGAGGATTGTGAATACTGGTACCTTCACTCAAACGATCACGTGCTGGATTTTAAGGTTGAGGTCACTGTTCTTCCTCCTGACATTTGGAAAATTGGTGACCTTAGTTGATTTTAGACTGAACTTCTCTATCCAAATGAATGGAAGCTTGATGCTCGTGTTGAATATTTCTATAAATGGCTTTGCTAAATAGCTTTGTTGGTGGCTCTACGAGGTCCCAACCTTTCCCGTGCAGACACCCAGGAGGTTTCTGGCAATTGATCGCGATCCCTTATGGGAGGAGCCTATTGAGTGTCGTGCAGAGCTTGTTATACAGCCTGCATGGATGTCCCCCGGTTTTTATATCGTTTGAACACTGTCAAACGAGCTTATCATTTGGCTTCTAGCTCCTTCTCACAGAGCTCTCAGTCAAGTATTAATTAACGTTTGAGCTCATTGCGCTTCTCTGTTTCGGCGTAGAGATTCGTCCGTAGCTCTGTAAGCTATTCCGGCTCAACTAAAAGATCAAGCTAGATTCCGATTATTGGTCATATGGAAGTGATCATGATTGAAGTTGGTAGTTGAGTGAATGTATGCCTTAGGATATCGTGGAAATATCTTCTTTTCCACTGACGGTACCAAATATAATGGCCTAATTCCGTAAGCTCGAAATGGCTCAGAATTAGCTCTTACACCAATGTTCCTGTGACAAAACTAATGTGAAATAAGAAATGACACAGGTGATTTAGCGTGGAAAACCTCTGAATAGGTAAAAAAACTATAACCTCGAATTGAGGGTTTTTGTAATAGTGATTTTTATTGCTAATATCTTATTACAGGTAATCTCTCTAGCTAGAAATACTTGATCTTATAAATAAGAAGTTTGGTATTTTGAGAATCTATAGAATATAGTTTTCTTGGTAATTTCTCGTATATATTTCTGGTCTTTGTCCCTTCTGGAACTTTTTCTTTATATAGACCTTGTCCGTAGTTCTCTATCGTATTAAAACACGTTCTCCAAACAATGTGGTGAGTGGTGTTTGACTGAGTAACTGTTGAGTTCGTGAAAGACATGTGCCTTTAACTTGTTCATGCTTTTCTATTGTGCTCAACCCACATTCTTCATCAGTTCATGGCATAAGTGTCAATGCTGACTATTTATGTCACATGTAGAATGTGTGAGTCTAATATGGAGGTAGTTTGAACTGGAAATAGCTCGAATTGGGTTAGATTAAGGGATAAGTCCCTACACCAAGTATACCAAAGAATATTTTAAGTTTATCCGAAACTAGAGGTACTACCTCAAGATTAGAAAGAGATTCAAGTATTTTTCTTTAGCTATATTTGAGTGTATAGTAAAAGTTGTTTTATCGTCTAATATGTTGTTAAGAATAATTTACTCAGTTTTTGGTAGTCTAGTTTTTACTAAAATAAATTTAATGGTTAGTCCGACAAGTGCCTTAGTTAATTCGTCTTCCTAGAATTTTACTTTTTCTTTTCTTTTGCAAGCCTTTTCTTTTGAGTACATTGTTTCATAGTGAAGCCTCCGTAACAAGGAGTTTTCAGCTGACAATCCTTGCCAGTTACCTAAGGTTGCAAGGGTGTGGTTCCCCATCACGACCTAGACTCAAGATTTTCACAAATAATATTTTCTTATGCTCTTTTCACATAGTTCATGGCCAAACTCGAGATTGGAGATAATTTTTCCTCTTTCAGTTCTTAATTATACGAGTAGCCTTACAACGTAAAAGTTTTTAGAGCACATTTGGCTTCTTTTTTTTCTTCTTCTTAGGAATGAACTTATTCTTAGGCAGTTGTCTCCCTTGTAGCAAATTATTCTAAAATAAATGATAAATTTCTCTTAAACATAGCAAAAATCTATTGAAAGTATTAATTGCAAAACTACGGTGAAGTGCATGTTTTTAAAATATGCCAAGCTAACTTGAATTAGTCGGTAATAAAAAGATAGTACATCTAGCTTAAGATAGTCCAAAATATTCTAGTATGTACTTGGTACAATTTCAAACTTTAGGCTTTTCCATAATATTTATGTCAAGGTAAAATCAGTTTAAGTGTTTAGAAATTTGTCAAAAATATATCATAAATTGTCAAAGTGCCATTATTTCACTTTTCTTCAAAAAACATTTAAAGAAATGGTTTCCTACCCCCAAACTTAAATGAAATATTGCCCTCAATGTTTGAGAGCATAAAAAAATGGGGGATAAAAACTAGAATTTCTCACCTGAATGTGTCATGGGTTGCCTCCTATGAAGCCCTAAGTTTACCGTCTTCAGCCAGACGAATATACCCCCAAACTTAAAAATTTTAATATGACTGGAAGAGTACAAAGTTAAAAAGGTGATGTACTATCCTGGTTGTAAATTCTCTTTCAAAAACAAGATAACACATGAATGATGATCCTCAATATTATCTTAAAATTGGGCAGATATATTATGTAAAAGCCAGAGAGAGTTCAAAATTAATTCTCTAAGAAAAAAAAATTCTAAGAACTTTGCCTATCATTTGATGATTCCAAGTTGAAAATTTGAGGCAAATTAAGAAAAACTATTTTCTCCAAGATAAAGCAATCACATACCCAGGGAACATATTTTCCTTTAGAATTTTTAATACAATCATATGATTACTACGTGTTGCAGTAAATAATAAGATTAGTACACTACATGAAAAATGGCTATTAGCGAGAGATATAATTGTCGTTATTGCCTGATTAACGACTTATATTCTGTCGCCAAATATGGAGTCGGTATTGTTACCGACAATTATAAATGTCATGATTTTACAACTTATAAATATGTCATTCTTTATAAAAATACGACGCTTATAAATGTTGTGCTTCTGTCATTTCAAGGAGACAAATGTCGTTTAATTTTAACATAAACCACAAGTATATATGTCGTTATTTTTGTTGTTTCATGGGGAAAACATCATTTAAAATTAACCATACACGACAAAAATATATGTTGTTTTCATGAAAAATAATTACCCTGTCAAAATTTTGGACTAGATGGATTTGAACTATCAACATCTCAATTTTTGAGCACTCTATCCATTTTGAGTTCGTAGTCCATACAAAAATCAAATCATACAAAAGCTAATCACCATAAAAAGTACAAATAATACACAATTTCAAACAAGTCTAATGCGAAGTTCATTTTCAAGAATCCATAAAAAAGTTAAGGAAATAAACTATGCATAACAACAATCAAATTAGACTTACTTCTATAACTTCTACTTCATCATTCTCATTATTAGCCTTATATTTCTCCATAGCAACAATGTACTCCTCCTTAAGCTCGGCAACTCTATCTAGATAAGTTTGTTTCTCCTAAAACATTTAACAGATTAACGATAAATCAAAGAATCACGTAAATACATTAAGGATAGATGTTACTGGCACTTACTTCCTCCCCCATTGCTCTCCACGCCCCACCACCTTCCTTACCAACCTTTGACAAATTTAGCAAAACCAAAATTAGTTCATAGTTCATACTGTAGATGATATCTAAACTAGTATACCGCTAAGTGCTCGGGACCGATGCTAGCTTTGACATTTACAAATACCTTCATGCTAAGAGTAAAGGAAGAACCTAATTAAAATCGATTAACCTTCTCACATCTTCAACTACTCTTCGTCTTTATCTAAAGCTGCTCGATCCTACAAGTTTTAAAAAGATGACCATTATTAGTCCATTACTAACTAACCAAAATCAAACAACAAAGTGACCATTTAAACCAGACTTACTTCTATAACTTCTACTTCATCATTCTCATTATAAGCCTTATATTTCTCCATAGCAACAATGTACTCCTCCTTAAGCTCGGCAACTCTATCTAGATAAGTTTGTTTCTCCTGAAACATTCAATAGATTAACGATAAATCAAAGAATCACGTAAATACATTAAGGATGGATGTTATTGGCACTTACTTCCTCCCCCATTGCTCTCCACGCCCCACCACCTTCCTTACCAACCTTTGACAAATTTAGCAAAACCAAAATTAGTTCATAGATGATATCTAAATTAAGAGGTTAGGAATTGATCCATCGTACCACTGAAGCACTCTTGTTGCCTGGATGTGTTTCCTTGAACGTCTTCCTAAAATCATCCCTAAACAACAAATAGTAGCGTCTTCCTACAATAATCTGCTGGGAAATATGGAAGGCAAGATGCAGTTTTAGATATGATTTAGTCGAGATTAGACTGGAGAAAATCATACTCAGTATTGCTAATTGTTTACAGGAATGTATGAGAAACTCAGCCCTGCTAGCTGCAAACAATTATTCAGATTCCATCTCCATTTCTTACAGCTCCAAAATAGAAAAGCATTGCATAGAAGGGTGACTGTGGTTAGATGGATCAAATCACCTGCAGGATTTTTCAAACTGAATACTGATGGATCAAGTGTAAATGGTACTTGTGGTGCAAGAGGTATAGTAAGAAATTACAAAGGAGAAATAGTATTTGCATTTTCAGCTGCATTGGGCTCTAGTACTAACACTAAGGGAGAAATATATGCTCTTTTGTTAGGTCTGCAACACTGTCAACAAAATGGGGTGGGGGGGGGGGGGGGGCTCTCATAGTTAAAGTTGATTCTGAAGTAGTCTCCAACTGGTATAACAAAGGTTATCAAGTTCCTAGTAGATATGCTGGTATATGGAAAAGGGTGATAAAGATTGGAAGACATCAGCACTTTAGTTGTAACATATTTTTAGAGAAGGTAATCATACCCCTGATGGTCTAGCAAAAGAAGAAAGCCAACAGGTAAGTGAACTCCATTGGCACATCAACAGTTTATCTAAAGAGGTAAGGGCAGCTTACAACCTTGATAAAATTGGATTAGCATATTTGAGAAAATGAGTGTTCTATTTATGGGGCTAAGGTGTAGGTCCTCCTCTTTGTAATTTCTTTAGAAATTCATCTATAAAATACTACCTTCCAACAACAACAAAAATAAAAATAAGGGCTAAACCGGGTCATTTCTCAAGATTAATAGCCAACAGCCCTGTAAATTTGTGCAAGCATACGTCAGACATAAATCCTGCATAAGCACTAATTCCAGTTTATATTTACTTAGAAATTTAGGGGACTTACAAAGCACAAAGACACTCTTGGTCTGAAATAGCAAAAAGAACAAGAGACTGCAACCAGTAATAGTAGGTTTGCATAACATGCACTTCAAGGAATCTTATAAATCCTTGGGGGCTTGCGTGTAGTTCACATAAAATTTGTATATTCAAACACTTGGCATTACTATTGTTTTTTTCAAAATTTTATCTGTCAGTGTAATTAGTTATTATGGTTGATAAGGAAACTGTCAAAATATAAGCTAGTACTTTTGAGTAATAGCAAAAGAACAAACTTTTACTCCATATTTATTGCAAATGTTTTCAGCAAGAAGAAGGGAATAGGCAGAATGCTTGTTTGCTTTAGTTTTAAACACAACGACGACTTAGTTCGCTTCCATGTACCATCAAACACTTAGTTTTAAGCACAACGACGACTTCTATAAAATCAAAGGCAGTCAAAAGCTTTCTCAAGCTTGCAAAAATACCGCCTCTGCCATCCACAACACATCCAACATATTTGTTGCATATCAATTATAGAAAGCTAGTCACACCGATGATCAGCCTTCGACAGAAGAACCAACAAAATACTTAGACATTGATGAACCTTGCAAAGGTAATTATATTGGTACCAAGCCGGTCCAGCATGAAATGGAGGCCCCCGTTTACTTTTTATAAATGAACTGAGATGTCTTCGCTTGGACTTTAGAAGAAATGCCAGGAGTCGACCCAGCCAAGGCTTGTCACAAATTGAGAATTAACAGAAATGTCATAGCAGTCAAACAAAAATAGGAAAGGCCGTCACCTCGTCATCGAGATGAAGTCAACAATGAAATCGATCAATTGATTGAAATTGGATTTATTAGAGAAGCTAAGTACCCGGATTAGATCTTCAACATTGTCACAGTTCCAAAGAAGAATTAGAAGGTCTGGGTTTACGTAGATTTTACATAACTAAAACAACACACTATAAAGGATAGTTTTCCTTTTCCAATCATTCATCAAATTCTCGATTCAACGGTAGGACACGACCTCTTCTCCATGATGGATGCTGCTTCCGGATACAATCAGATACCCCATCTATACTACGATTAGAAAATGACCACTTTCATCACTTAAAGAGGGCTCTACTATTACAGAGCCATGCCTTTTGGACTGAAGAATGCTGGAGAAACTTATCAATATTTAATGGCAATAATGTTCAAAGCTTACATAAGAAGGATCATGTCACAGTTCTTGATACGATCTTCCATAATTTACGCTCATACAAAATGAGGCTCAACCCTGATAAATGTTACTTCGGAGTGCACTAGGGAAAATTCCTAGGATATCTTATCAGCAAGAAGGGAATTGAGGCCGATTAAGATTAAATTTGAGCTCTATTCAACATGTCGTCTCTAACAACAAATAAAGAGGTTTAAAAGCTCACTGGAAAGATCACCGCTATCAATTGGTTCGTATCTAAGCTTTTAGATTGATGCTGATGGTTGTTCATGTTACTTCGAGATTATACTAAATGAGGAAAGATTCGACCCAACGAAGAGATCAATTGGACAGAAGAATGCGGGGTAGCTTTTCAAGAACTCAAAAACTATTTGGGGAAGTCACCATAATGAGCACCCTAATAGACAATGAGAAATTGATCATTTACCTTGCAGTCACAAAAAACTTTCTTAGCTTGGTCCTCATTTAACTTGAAGGAAACGTTGAAAAGCCGGTGTATTTCATCAGCAAAACCCTCACTCCAGCAGAAATAATATATTCCAAGATCAAGCAACTCTTTCTCACTCTCGTTTATACTTTACAAAAGCTCAAGAACTACTTCTAAGCTCATTCCGTCAAAGTTATGACGAACTACCCACTCTGGGAAATTCTATCTGAAAAACAAAAATCAAGGAGAGTGCAACAATGGTCTGTGAGCTTAATACAAGATGATATCAAGTTTGAGCAGTGCCATTCAGAAAAACAGTTCAAGCAGTTGCCATATATCTAGTAGATTTTCCTGTAGAAGATCCAAATTGGGAGGAGCATGACCCTGATCTCATAGAAAAAATAATTGAAGATCAGCCTATCAAGCCCTTTGATAAATCTGCAGGGTTAGGTATTAGAATCGTACTGATTACTCCATTAAATGACAGAATCAAGAAATCAATCATCTTGGATTTTAAAACCTCGAATAATGTTATAGAATACGAAGCTTTGATTCATGGGCTGGATTTAGCACCCGAACTCGGCATTCTCGAGCTATCAGTCTATACAGATTCATTACTCATAGTCTACCACTACTCTGAGCAATACATAAAGAATGGCAAGATGGTCGATTATGCCGCCCTCGATGCTGATAGAATGAACAGATTTATAGCAGCTTCTCTCAACTATTTACCACGAGGGGTAAATAGATAGGCCAATTCCTTGGCTTACCTAGCCGGGGTCTTGTGTACAGAAGCACATTACCTCCAAATCAAATTTATATCAACCCCCAACATTGATCTCCACTCTTTATGCGTGATCAACATTGGGGGTAATGATGAGGACGACGACGATTGGATCAAAACCTTTTTATCGCCTATCTCAGCCTGGAGAATGAATGTGACAGACCCCTTTGAGAAGATCTAAAGGAACACTGACGGTTGATCGACAATTCAAAATGTTATACTGTTCCGACATGCCATTTATATTGAAGATCAGTAGTAGGGCCTTATCTCAAGTGCCTCCCCAAGTAACAAGCAGTTGGAATTCTCAAAGACTTATATGAAGAAACATGTGGCTCCCATGCCGCCGGTCGGTCACTTGCCAACAGAGTGACTACACAAGGAGTATTCTGGCTGGGAATACAGAAATAAGCGGAGGAGTACTCATAAAGATACGATGCCTGTCAGTGACATGGACACATGATACGAGCACCTGTACTCGAATTCCATATGAGCAAGGTATTCTGGCCTTTCAAGAGGTGGGCACTTGATCTATTGGGAAAATTTTCCAATATGCCTGGTAACCAAATATTACTTTACAAAATGGGTGGAAGCAGTTCCCCTTTGTCGAACTGAGAAGAAGAAGTCATCTCGTTTATCTGGGAATATACCATCACACGGTTTAAATGCCCCCACCTGATTTGGATAGATAATGGGCCGTAGTTCATTGGAAAAAAGAGTGTGGCTTTTCTTAACAAACACAACATCATTCATTCCCAATCCAATACTACCCCCAAGGAAATGGACAGGCCAAAATCACTAACAAGACGATAGTGAATAGAATCAAGCAGAGGCTTCAATCAGAAAAGAAAGGAAATTAGATACAGGAACTACCTCATGTCTTATGGGCATACCGTACTATACCACAATAATCAACTGGATGTTCCCCCTTTCTCCTGGCTTACGGCATTGAAGCCATTATTCCAGTGGAATACTACCACCCTGTCAAAGATTATAAGCTAACAGACGAGGAAAATGAATTCGAGCTAGCCTGCAATATGAACTGAATCGATGAGACCCAAGCTCGAGCTATTGCCAACCTGGGTCGCTATCATCATATGCTAGCCTGCTCGTACTATAGAAGAGTTCAAAGCCATGATTTCCAAATTGATGATCTAGTCCTCAGAGAAATCCCCAAGAGCAGAAAATAGTTAAATGCTGGAAAGCTCACAGAAAATTGGAAAGGTCCTTTTTTGATCGTTGGCTGTACTGGCCTTGGATTCTGCTACCTTATGACAGAGAAAGGTGTCCAATACCAAACCTCTGGAATACTTGGAGATTGAAACAATATTATCGCTAAGTTCCTAGTTCCCAAGTACAAAATACCTCTATTCTCATTCTTTACATTCCAAAGTAAATTTAAATTTCCAACAGTTTGTATATTCTTTTCAACTCAATGAATACTTTCAAGTTTTTTCTTACATTATTCTATACAGACATACATATAGTATCTACTAAATCTCCAAAATTAAAGCAAAGGTAACACTAGCTTTTAATCGATCCGTCTATTCTTAAAGATTAAAGCAAAAGTAATACTAGCTTTCAATCGATATATCTATACTTAAAGAATCGATACATCTATACAAATATCAACAATTAATAAAAAAGTAATATTAGTTTTCAATCAATGATCTCTACTATCTTTAAAACACAAGATCAAACATAGGTAACACTTGCTTTTATCTCTCTAAACATCTACCATACAAAAGCAGCATATCACTTATACAGGTTTTTCTTACAGAAGTTCAGCTGCGCTTTCCCCTACCATGAGAAGTCGTGAAGACATAAAATCTGACGCTCGAGCAGCTACAATATCTCTTCCTCACTCTACTCATTCTGCAGTAATAGGGACTATATCAGTTTCCATAGAGTTAAGGAAATTCCATCAATCTACTTCAACATTGTAATTACATCCTTTGAATACCAAACAATCATGCAAGATATCCCTTTCGAATTCTAGCCTCTTTACTTCTTCTACAAAATAGGCAATTACTGCCATTATCTCGCTCGAGCGCACCTCCTCCATGGAAATCCTGTGTCGATTCAGAACTGCCAACTCAATAAAATTCACCTTTAGTTTCTTATGATGCTTGTCCAAATGAGCGTAATGGGCATTAGCTTGCTCTAAGCATCTCTCTAAGTTTCACATGGCATCAGTCAATTAAGATACCAATTCCATCAACTTTTCTTGCTCAGCTCAATTTTTCATTTTTAACTCCTCCAGTTCACTACGTAGTGCCACTAACTCCACAACATTTACATCACATCCCCCTAGCACTAGAGTTCTTCAACATCTCATCCTTTTTCTAGATAACTTCATTTAACTCTTTCTCTTTGAGAAGAGAAACCTCTAACCTATCACCACTCTCTCTAGCTCATTTATTAGTTTTCCTTACAACAGCTCAAACAAAAACTAAATCTACCTCCAACTCTTTAATTTGAGCTTGGGTATTAACCACATCACCCTTCGCAGTTATAACCTCAACATCATTCTTTCTCTTCTTTGACCTCTCTCCAACCTTGACCTTCTTGTCATGCGAACTCGCCAAGTCCGCCTTCAACTTCGCCACTCATTTATTAAGTTTATCACATTGATTCTAAGTGCTCTGAAGACTAACATTTTTTACCTACATATCCTCACTCAACTTCTTCACTACACTTTTGGCACTAGCCAAGTCAGCTCGTGCGTTCACCTCTTCGTTTTCCTTCTTATCCATTTGCCCCCTTAAATTTGCCAAATTATCCTTCAGGTCTTTTGCTTCCACCTCTAGCATTCTGATGGGGTATTACGCGATATCCGCATCCTTGCATCTTGTTCCCAAAAATTCTACCATGCTCTTTAACTTTGCCACTTCATTTTGTACAATCACAAACTCCCTCTACATTTTTTCCTTTTCAGCATCTTTAATTTGAATATGCTGGGTCAGGTCATTCATAATCATCTCCATCTTAGCAAGCTTAATCTCCACTTTGACATATTGATCCGCGCTATCTTTACTTGCCTCTTTCATCCTTTCTAAATCGAGCTTACACTCATAATTGCATTCCATAGCATATTCTTCACTAGCTCGGACAACTTCTAACTCGGCCTGCACAAATAACTCGATTCAACAATACTTCACAAATACAATCAATATACTGCAGTTTACAATATTACTCACATATCTAACATAATTCTATATATCACGAGCCAACAAAATGAGATTCTACTTAGCCTTCAAGCTAAGAAGTATTCTCAACCTGGTGGCATACCATATGCATCTTAGAATCCAATTAAACCACTGATTCTTTCAAATGTCAAGGTATATATTTGTTACACTCCCATTCTCTTTCTTACATTTCCAACAAAAATGTGATTATTTGCTTCTTGGGTTACTCTCGTTATCGTTTTATGACACAACACCTCTAGAGTTTTAAACCTACAGTGATTTTTATTTGTGGTTACTTTTCTCTAAACTCTTATGCCAACCCACAGGAGTTACATATATAGCTATTATAATTTTTTTTTAGCTTATTCTAACCTGAAGCTCTGTATGCAAAGTCAATAGAGTTGCTGAAGAGTTTTGCTCCTTAGCGAGCTCTTTCTCTAAATCCTCAATTCTGAGATACAACCCTTTCAGTTCCTACAAATCAATATTTACAATATATCATAGACTACTCCATCATTATCCTCCAAATATATTCCATTCAATAATAGTCTTTCATTCACAAAACAAATGAACTTCAATGTTTACTCTACCATCTCATCCTCTCCTCCTCGATTCTCTAAATTAGTCATTGCCGAGACCGCATCCAACCCTGGCACAGCCTCATGAGGAGCACTACCTTCAACATCTGACTCCTCTTCTGTCTCGTCCTCCCCCACTTCCACAAAATGCCCCCCATTATAGCCTCAATATTGGTCATGGAGTATCCTAACTCAAGGAGCTTTGACCGAGGTTATCACGGGAAAAAACAACTTCCTCTACGTTCTTTTTTACCTCTGCTGCGAGATCACGAATAGTTATCTGAAACGAATCTTTCAGGTTTGTTACCAGAGAGTTTGAACGTTCCCTCTCATGTACTAAGTCTGCTTCGAGCTGAGAAATTCTCTTCTCGAGCTCATTCCCCCTATCCTCAAACCCAAGGCAGATTACTCTCAGCACACAATAAACCTATAATAAACAGAACATTTTTGTTCGAGATTACACCGGCATAAACAAATAAAAGTGTTACACTTACCCTACAAAGCTTTAGTTTCACCGATATGTCTAAACCCTCAACACCTTCTCGAGCTGTAACCCTTAACTTGTTCTTCACCGCTAACAGCTCGTCCTCTACAACCGAACTACTCCCATCCTCCTTCACCTTGCTCACTTAAGCAGAAGCTTCACCTTTCCTCTTTTTTGAACCCATTGTGACCTCTACACTTACCATGGTCGCCGTGTTTGAACCATCAACTTTTATCTTCCTTTTTGGATGTCGCGAAATTAATTTGCTCAACGTAGCCCCTGCGGGCTTGGGCTTTAGTGACATCGGTATAGCCTTTACTAATTTTGAAGCTAGTCCGATGTGCGATGGTGCTTATCATCCTTCTCCCAAGGTCATACCAATTCTACACATTTTTCTCTTAGTTTGGGACTTATGAACTTTTTTCAACCTGTTGTTCACTCTCTTGAACCTGTTTATCTCGAGCTCTCTCAATACAATCATGAGCTTTGATCCCTCTCGAGCTAATGTATCAATCAACGATTACTTTCTCGCAACTTGAGAATGGGGATCTGCATACAAAAAACATTGTTACATACGCACAGGACGCTAACACAACAACAACAGTTTGATATCACAATTAATTACTTACTTTTCTTCATAGTTTTATATATAAGGTCCATGGGTTCCTCGTCCCCTCTTAGGAGACAATCGCCTTTCACCCATATCATGTTATCATTCCACACTCGTCCTGCCAAATTTAGGTCTCAGAATAGAGGTCAAGATGAACTAGAAGAGAAGTAAACGCCCATAGTCGTCGCATAATATTTCATAGTATAATACTACAACACATTTAAAGGGGCTATCCTCCTCTCCACCCCCTTGAATGCCCACCTTCTGTTCAAATTATCGTACACATTTATCACCTCCCATACATTCCCATTTAGTTGGGCAGGACATGCCTCAATAGCATTCAAAATACTTTTAGCCAGATTTCATAAAGGCACCATCAACCCAAAATCTAACTGGGCAAGATAATACATGAATCCCTCATCTAGATCACCTTTGACACCCCCATTGAAGTATTCAAAAGAGATCGACTCGTCCACTCCCCTCTCACGTCTCTCGTGCTTTAAATCTGGAAATAAGAAAAAGTATTGCTTCCCATTTTCAATGGTACACCCCCTAAAGGGCCCCCCTGCATGTTCTATCATCTCACCCCATTCACCACCTAGGCTGTTTTTAATTTTGCAAAACTTGAACACATCTGAATCTATAGGATCTGGTAAATAGTTACCAGGGAAATCTAGAAACGCTAAATTATTTACCTCTAACTCCACTGTATATGAGCTCTTAGTTGATATCTTACCCACCATAGATTTTATAACACCAATTTTTACAGGTGCATCCTCAATCATACGACCCGAGGTCGAAGTCTCCATATCAAGGATATGCTCAAAATTAAGGCATATTTCTACACAAGCTTTCTCACACCACTACCTCCAAACAGGTCCAGGTATTCCAATCATATTTCTTTATAATTTCTTATATATATATATATATATATATCATACCCAACATATATGCTTTTCCATACAAAATGCCAAATTACAGTACAAAAACCATTTTTTTAAGGAATATCCTAATATAGCAAATTTTGGAAATTCAAATATACACAGAACTGGTAATTTTCAAAACCCTACACATATGCTTCTATTACAATCACATAACAATGGGAATCAGTACATTCAACAGTAGCCCACTAGCCTTTAACGTCAAAAAATGAATCAGGGATCTCCAACGCCTCCTCCATCACAGCAACACTATGCAGACATCATTTTTTCTAAATCTCATCAATGGTACGACCCTTTTCCCTCCAACAGTGATGACTACTCTCGTTTGATCTTTCCCTATATTCTCTACAACCTAGTTTTTCCTCTTTCTCTCTCTAGATTTTTGTCTCCCTATTTTTTGCAAACGTTTAGATGAAGAAGAGGAAAGGGTATTTATACTTTCTCTCTCCAACCGCTGGCAGTTATTAAGGCTCATACAAGTTGCCCTCAATTTTGGAAATGAGGCGTCCCTTCTATTGTTCATGTCAGACGTTTCGTACATTTTGGGTAAAAATGCATTTCCATCACTACTCCAAGTCTTATATTTAAATGTATTTCTCTCTCTTCTACCTAAATAACTCTCACACCTACCCACACTTATAATGATACACTCCACTTACACACAATTGAACTTTGTCTCCAATAAAAACAAAATTGATAATCTGATTCCTATTCTCCTACTCTTGCTATTTATACAACTTCTGACGTCATTTCCAATGCTACACCATTTTAAAATTCAAATATTTATTTCCAACAACATTCACAGCAAATAAAGAGTAAATTTGGAACATACTAATAACACACTACTTTACTTATATTTATTCGAGCTAACAGAAGTTCGCCCTCTCAAATATAGTTACACATAAAATAACCAAGATGCCCTGGAGTACCATACCTAATGAGTTCATTCGGAGTAATTCACTCATCTTCCTTAGATATTTCCTCCAGAGCAATTTCCTTCACCATAGTTTTTCGAGCTTCAGGATCAACGATCAATTCCCAAAATACTTCACACCAAAAGTGACGCCCAACCTCGTTCTCCCTCGCCCTCAAAGTGTAACCATCAAACTGTGTTACAGATTCAGGTAAATGGGAATCATAATCTAGCCTTCCAAATATCCTCTCATGAACTTCAGCAACCTTTACCGATAAATGACCCTCAGACGCATGCAGAGCTCTCTAAGAATGTGTCCTCACCATCTTTTCACCTTACAAATTATATTTCCAACCTTTTTATACCTAACAATTGTGATCACATCAAATCCCCCTCCCCCTCATTCAACATTTAGGATTGTAAGTATCACATCCCTCTTATCCCTAAATTTCAACCACACTTAAATCACGTTAACAATTTATTAACTTCCATCTTCTCCGAGCAAACTCCACATATATGAGATTTTTGAACTTCTATTTTTCGAACTAATCTCCAACTCTATTGCACATGTTTTGCCTAAATTACATACATATCCATACATGTCAAATTTTTCATTTTATCAGCTCGGTTTACTTAAATTTTAGTTCGAAGCAATTAATGTTTTGTACATTCCACATATATATCTAACCATTTCCATCACACATAGGTCAATCTACCGAAATTTTTAAATACCATGTTAATTTCTAGTTCGATGTATCAACAAATTTACTGCAAAACTTTTTCATTAGCTCAAAAATTCCTTACAGAATACTTTACCGATACCACAATATTTTAGACACTTCCTACAAATTGATCTACAGGTTACAATATCTAGCAGTTATCCACAATACTTGCACTTTGAAACTAGAAGCTTTTTCCGTATGAAACACTTCTTCAAGAAAATAATGATGGTTTTAACAGATAGATGCATACTTCCAATCCGGTGGATAGAAGCATAATTCCAACCTTAAACCACCACCACCGTCTCTTCCTCCATAACCTCCACCAGCTCATAAATGCAAAGAATGAAGAAGATACCACCTTCTACAGAGCCTAATTGCTCACAAGATAATGACAGTACTTCTTGGGACGTACGCCGGCTTCCTCATTCACCTTATTAATAACATCCTTTACAAAAAAATGCAGACATACCCGATGATGCTCATCTGACCGAATCAAATAATAGAATCACCATATATGATAGTAGTCATTCTTAGCCTCCGTTACTTCCTCACCAATCATCCTATGATACGTCAGAGGAACAAGTATGGGTGTAGGGAAATCTAAAGGTTGGTTGCCAAAATATTGCAACTGGAGCTTCTCTACTTCAGCATGAACCCTGGCTTTGTATACTTGGCATCTAGTAGTTACCATTATCAATACAGGAAAATAAAGATAGAGTACTTTTAGAGGAATAACTGATGATACCGTATCAACAATATTTATAGAAGAATAACATTCAATGCAAGGAAGAATTTCCAAACCAGTCAACATTCAATACAACAATTACTGGGAAACCCAAAAGCCAAATACATCTATCCTTTCCAATGCAATTAATGCCAAATCCAATCTTTAATATAGAAGTCACAAGTTCTAAACTATTCTAATTCCACATTATACCTTTCCAAATTCTAAAACACAAAAATTTACCAGACGTTTCTCAACTAAAGCCGCATGTGCCTTCAGTTGCGAGGGTGCGATTGTGGGGACCTGTCCCTCGACCTATGCCAAATTCAAGTTACCTCAATACCAGACTCACACATAATACACGTGACATACACAATCATCAATGATACCTGGACAACAAACTAAGAAAGAATGTCGATCAAGCACTACAAAAAATATGAACAAGTCAAAGATACCTGTCTCCCTCGAACTAGTAGTTACACATTCAAGCTACCTCCTGTCCTATTTTCAAAAAAACGTGCCTCCATACGATAATGAGCTGAGAGTGAGGTCTATAAAAAGGATGAGTTCCAGAGAAGAAATGACCAAGAATTTTTTATATTACAAGGCCAAGATTTTCTAGCTTAAGAGATCAAAACTTGTAATCAAATATCAGCCTCAAGCAATAAAGTTACAGTTACTGAATCCTCAAATAGAGGTCATAGTTTTTACCTATTTAAAGATTTCTGCGCTAATCACCTATATCATTTTTATATTGGGTTATACTAATTATTGTTATAGGTACATTTGGTGTAAGGACTAATTTTGAGCTATTGCGAGCTAATACAAAATTAGGCCATTACACTTTTAGTATAAGCTATGATAAGTTACTAATATAGGAACATTTTAGGTCATCAATGTAATTAGATAAACATCTATCAATTATGTAATAACAACGATTATTATAATATTGCATATGCATCTGATTATACTAAAATTGTATCTGAAAATTATCACAATCAATCAACGTTAAGTTCTCGATGATAATAGTACTTGCCTTTATTAAGAATAACAACAGGACCTGGGGAATTGATATGAATAGCCCTGATATAAATAAACTTTAATTCTCTAGCAACCTTTCGCCTAGATTCCTTGTACCTTCCACTTTTGGAGTAGTTAAACAAGTTAGGAAGGTCTAATTTTACTCTCTCCAAGTTTCTCATAAAAGGGAAAATGTTGGGTTTAAGAATTTGGGGATGGGGTCGGTTTCTCTCTCTAGAATGTAAGGAAAATATATGGGTTTAAAGTATTTTGTTCTCTCTCCTTCTGGTTTGCTTGACGGCTGAGAATATATAAGTTACAATTGTTATTGGAGGAGAAGATTAAGGGTGGAAAGAGGAGATTAAGGAGAAGGTGGAGGGGAACTAGGAAAAGCTATGATGGTATTTGATTGGGTATTTTGCAACCCAAACTCAAGTAAGTACTCGTGATAGGCTACTACAAGGAGCTATATAATTTTAAGTGTAGGGACCTATCCCTCGATCTAACCTAATTCAAACTATTTCCTATTCAATCTACCTCCATATCAGACTCACACATTCTCTACATGTGACTTGAACAGTCAGCATTAACACCTATTCCACGAACTAATATAGAACGTGAGTCGAGCACAATAGAAAAGCATGAGCAAGTCAATGATACATGTCTCTCACAAACTCAGTAGTTACTTAGTCAAATACCACTTACCACATTGTTCGGAGAACATGCTTCAATACGATAAAGAACTGCAGATAAGGCCTATATAAAGAAAAAGTTCCAAAAGAGATAATGACCAAAAATATATATGAGAAATCACCAGGAAAACTATATTTTCTTGATTCTCAAACACCAAAAATTTTATTTGCAAGATCAAGTATTTCTAGTTTGAGATATCACTTGTAATAGGGTATCAGCCTCAAGCGATAAAAGTCACTGTCACTGTTACTAAAGAAGACATTTCCACGATATCATAAGACATGCATTCGCTGTACTACCAATTTTAATCATGGTCACTTCCAGACGACCAACAGCCAGAATCTAGCTTGATCTTTTAGTTGAGCCAGAACAACTTATAGAACTATAAACAAATCTCCATGACGAAATAGAGAAATGTAATAAGCTCGAACGTCAGTTAACTCTTGATCAAGAGCTCCGTGAGAAGGGGATGGAAGCCGAGCGACAAGCACATTTAACAGCGTTCAAACAACATGAAGACCAGATGATAATCATACACACTGCATTACAAGCTCAGCAAGACACTCAACAGGCTCCTCCAATAATGGATCACGATCAAGTGCCAAAAACCTCTCGGGTTTCTGTACGGGACAGATTAGGACCTCGAGGAGCCACCAGCAAAGCTATTTCTAGCAAAGTTATTTTTTTTGAGTTTATCTGTTACCATTCAAATATGGGGGATTGTTGGAAAATACAAAAGAGGTTTTGGATTTTTTTTTGTTTGAATGGTAGAACTAAGTGTTTAGTCCCACATTGGATATGAGGGAAGCTCAACTCAACTATTTAAATAAGTTTAACACTTGACTTGTTGTGATGTGTATGAGAGTTGGTGGGTCACACGTGCATGTGCGACATATGCGACCCATGTGTGCAAACTAGCTTGGGTGCATGTACTACCCATGGGATTGCTCGACCTAGGAGCCTGTTTATTATTATAAGTTTATGATTAGGCCTTGGGGCCATGGGCTCATGGGGATTCCTTGGAATACTTAGTTACATTTTTGTGTTTGAGGTACGAGTTGGGTTGTCTCCAACAGACGCACCTTAAGATGTGATTCTTGGAGAAGATGCACTGACTTGAGGTGTGACCCTTGGTGAAGAGTCACATATGCTCTATAAAACCCAACTTTATTTTTATTTATTATCATCAGTTTTTCAGAGTTTTCTTTTGTTATTTTCCAATAGAGAAAACAGACGCAATCAAAGTTTGTTTGGTAGAGAGAGAGAAGTATTTTCTTCTCTCTATGACTAATTGTTGTATCCTGGAAGACAGGGGCCTATATTCCTGCAAAGGACTATGGTAGGGGAAAATCTTTCTAAAAAAGATAGTGTGTATTCACTAGACTCTATCATCTCCTTAGGAGGTGTTGTTTGTTCATGCAGATTCGTATATATTTCTTCATCATTCAAGATTGTTATTTTAACATCCATTTGATGTATTTCAAGCTTATGCACTGCTGTAATAACTAACAACATACGAATGGAAGTTATTCTTATCTCCAAAGAATATGTTTCAAAATAGTCCAAGCCTTATTTTTGCCTATAGCCTTTGGCAACAAGCTTGGCTTTGTACTTTCCAATTTAGCCATTAGGTCTTAATTTTCATTTAAAAATTTACTTGCAACCTATAGGTTTGTTGCCAGGTGGAAGATCTACTAATTCCCAAGTATGGTTGTGGATTATAGAGTTTATCTCACTCTGTACAGTCTCTTTCCAACTACGAGTTTTAGGGGTAGCCATAGCTTCCTTGAAGGTTCGAGGCTCATTTTCTAATAGGAATGCTACAAAATCTTTGCCAAAAGGCTTAAAAACTTTAAGTCATTTCCCACGTCTTGGTTCTGCATTAAAATCAAAACTTGTAGAAGTGGTACGCTGATCTCTACTAGAAGCAACATCAGTTGTTCTTTTAAGATGATTTACATTATCACTTTTCTTAAATGGAAATATATTTTCAAAAAATATAGCATCTCGTGATTCAATGATAGTATTATCATGCATATCATTTATTTCAAATTTGTATATGAGAAATCTATATGTACTACTGTTATTGGCATTGCCAATAAAAATACAGTCAATAGTTACTTAGATCTTTTTGGCAATGGTACATGTATCTTTGCAAGACACCCCCATACTTTTAAGAACTTTTAGGAAGGTTCTCTACCTTTCCAGAGTTCATAAGGAGTTTTATCAATCTTCTTGTAAGGTAACTTATTGAAAATATAATTCACAGAAAGTAACGCTTCCCCCCATAGGTTTTGCAGGAAACCAGAACTAATAAGCATAACATTAAGCATATTTTCAGTCATTTTTTAGATTTTTTTAGATTGTTATTTTTCAGAACATATTTCTTTATCATAAAAAAATAATATTTGAGTCATTTTTCAGAATATATTTCTTTATCATCAGTTTTTCAGAGTTTTCTTGAGTCATTTTTCAAGAGAGAAAATAGATGCAATCAAAGTTTGTTTGGCAGAGAGATAGAAGTGCTTTCTTCTCTCTGCGACTGATCGTTGTATCACAATTACATTATTATGGTATGAACTTGAATCTTGATCGAGGAAGTTTATCGGAGCTCGTGGGACGAGCGAGGGTCGAAGACGGTTTAAAAAAAGATTTTTTCAAAGTTCTGTGTGAATAAAGTATTTGTCTATTCGAATAGAAGAGGCAGAGGCATGATTGATCGAATAGACTTTTCTATTTTTTCAAATAAAAAACAAGTCGTTCGAACAAGACAAGAAGTTGTTTGAACGAGATTTTGTCTGTTCGAACATACTTTTTTTCTGTTCAAACAAAACCCTCATACCCACTTTGTTTGAATAGACTGAGAGTCTGTTCGAGCAGACTTTGTTAAGCCTGTTTTAGAAGTTCATTCTGGAGGCGTTGGTGTATCTCGTGATTCATACTTTAAGTCTATCTTTATGTAATTAGTCTTCTAACATATAAAGAGGACTTAGGCTATTTGTTAGCCTATCTTGGTAAGTTTAATTTTTGAGAGACCTAAAATTTGATAGACTCCATTAAAGCTTGAGAAGCCTGGAGAGATCATTGTAACCCATTTGAATATCATAGTGGATTATTCAGGGAGTGGTTTTTTATCTTCAAGATTTTTCCACTTCCCTCATCTGGGAATTCTTGTATCCTTGTTGTTCTTGTTTGATTATTTATTATGTTAGGGCTTATTCTGGGTATCGTTCTTATCAGGGAAGAGAGAGTAGCTACTTTGATTCTCAACAATTGGTATCAGATCAAGTGTAACAAGGCTTGTATGGTGAAGAGCGATGGCCGATAAGGAGAACTTGAAGATCACGAGTTCAATCTATCTAATTTTGGAATGTGGAAGATGCAGATAGAAGATTACCTCTATCAGAAGGATCTTGATTTACCACTGGGTAGAGTTGAGATAATGCCAGCAAAATACGATATTGCTAAGTGGACACGATTGGATCGTAAGGTACTTAGAACGGTTAGGTTAGCACTGTCATCTCAGATTCTACATATGATCTCTAAAGTTATGACAACGATGGGTTTGATGGAGACGTTGTCCGCTATGTACTCGGAACCGTCCGGGGACAATAAGGTATACCTTTTACGGTGCTTGTTTACTTTGAAGATGAAGGAAAATGGTAGTGTACAAGCTTTTATCAGTGATTTCAATACCATACATGCTCAACTGAAATCATTTAAAATCACTTTTACCGAGGAGGTGAGAGCGTGGGCACTTTTAGGGCAGATGGTTGAGAGCTGGGAAGGGTTCATTACAACTGTGAGAAACTTATCAGGGAAGGAAGACATCAAATTTGATACAATAGTCTCTTTGATTATGAGTGAAGATAATAGGCGTAAAACATTTAAACCCTCTCAGAGTTCAAATGGCAGTGTGTTGAATGTCAAGGAAAGAGGGAGGTCTTACAGAAAAGGGATAAAATTTGGAAGGGGCCAATCAAAATCAAGATGAAAGTTTAAGTCGCCCGGTGCATGTTGGACTTGTCGAAAGAAGGGTCACTTCAGGCGAGATTGTAACTCTTCTTCAATAAAAGATAATGATGAGGAAAAAGATACAATGAACCTTACTGAGGAGGTTAGTTCTGACGAGGCTCTACTACTATCATGTGATGATGTTAGTGAATCTTGGATAGTTGATTCGGATGCCTCTTTCCATGCTACTGCAAACGCAGGTTTCCTAGCAAATATTGTTAAAGGTGACTTCGGTACAGTCTTTCTTACAGATAAGAGTGCACACAATATTATTGGAAAGGGAAATGCCAAGTTGTTATTGCCTTCAGGGAGAATGTTAGTTTTACAGAATGTGCGACTTGTACCTAAATTGGGGCATAACCTTATATCGGTTAGCAAATTGGCAGATGATGGCGAATATGTAAGTACTTTTGGTACAACCTTCTGGAAGGTTACAAAGGGAGCTATGGTAGTAGCTCGAGGCTTGCGACAAGGAACGTTGTATACAATGTAAAGTACAATTTCTACTAATTGTGTGGCCCCTCCGGGGATTGATACAAGTACGTGGCATAAATGGCTCGGTCACATGAGTGAAATGGGGAAGAAGATGATGGTAACAAAGAGAAAGCTAGAGGGTCTTACTGAGGTTGATCTCAAGTTTATGAAGAGTATGTTCTTGCGAAGCAGAAGAAGTTCAGTTTTAAAATAACTGGAAGATCAAAGAAACCTAAAAAGCTGGATCTTGTACACATAGATGTTTGGGGGCCAACCAAGGTATCTTCTCTTAGTGATTCTCATTATTATGTTACTTTCATTGATGATGTTACTCGTAAACTGTGGGTCTACTTCATGAATAACAAATTAGACATGTTCAATAAATTCAAGAGGTGAAGGGCTCTAGCTGAAAATGAAACCGGTTTGAAGCTAATGTGTCTCAGGCCAGATAACGGGGGCAAATACTGTAGTGACGAGTTTGAAGACTTTTTCGCATCAAACGGGATTAGGAGACTATTTCCAGAATACAGCAACAAAATGGTATTGCAAAATGCATGAACCGAATAATAAACGAAAGAGTGAGGAGTATAAGACTTTACGCTGGATTGCTAAAATATTTTTGGGTAGATGCAGTTAGTATGGAAACATAGTTGATTAACAGAGGGCCTTCAACGGCTTTAGATTTTGAACTTCTTAAAGAAGCATAGACTAGTAAAGAGGTAAACCTAAATTACTTACATATTTTTTATTGTACCTCATATGTGCTTGATAATTCATATACAAGGACAAAGCTAGATGCAAAGTCGACAAAGTGCATATCCATTGGATACGGTGATAATGACTTTGGGCACCGATTTTTGGATGCGAAGAATCAAAAAGTTATCCGGAGCCGTAACGTTACACTCAATGTGGAAGTCTTGTATAAAGACTTTAAAGTGCCCAGTGAAAGAAATAGAAGTGAAGCAGCGGAAAGCGTCGACATTGAATTTGAACCTTCTTAAGAGGTTAATGAAGAAGTCATTGTTGAGTCTGATGCACCGGATCAAAATGAGTAACCTAATGATCTAGACATTCCAATAGCATTTCAAAAGGAGCCGAGAGTTGCAAGAATTTTGGCTAGATACGTTAACTCACTAAATCACTTGTTACTTACAAATGGTGGTGAACCTAAAAGTTACAAGAAGAATTTAGATGTGGAAGACAAGAGCAAGTGGGAGCTTGCTACGATGATAAGATACAGTCATTATCAGTTAATCAAACTTGGGATTTAGTTCAGTTACCAAAAGGGAAGAGAGTATTGCACAATAAGTGGGTATACAGATTAATATATGAATCTGACTGTTCAAGGAGATTCAAGGCTAGACTTGTGGTGAAGGGCTTTTAACATAAAGAAGGCGCTGATTTTGGTGAGATTTTTGCTCATGTTGTGAAGATGTTTACTATTCAGGTTGTGATTAATATAGTTGCAGTTGAGGATTTGCATCTTGAGCAGCTTGATGTCAAAACAGTTTTTTTTCACGATAACCTTGATGAAGAAATTTATATAAACTAGCCAAAAGGGTATTCGGTTAAAGGGAAAGAAGATCTTGTGTGCAGGCTCACGAAGAGCTTATATGTTATGAAACAAGCGCCGAGACAGTGGTATTTGAAGTTCAAACAATTCATGTCCAAAAATTATTATTTGAAGAGCAATGTAGATCACTGTTGTTTTATCAAAGATACAGGGAATTCGTATATTATTCTACTTCTGTATGTAAATGATATGTTGGTAGCAAGTGTTGACATGGGAGAAATTGTCAAGTTAAAGGAATAGTTATCCTGGGAGTTTTCTATGAGGACTTGGGTACAACAACAAAAATTCTTGGTATACGTGCTACAAGGGACAGAAAGCGGCGAGAATTAAAATTATCTCAAGCTGAGTACATCGGTAAAGTACTTAAGAGGTTCAATATGGATAGTTCTAAAGTTGTTAGTACACCATTGGGAGATCACTTCAAATTATTAAAGGATTGTTGTCCGAAGGCGCAAAAGGATCGTGATGAGATGCAGAAGAGTCCTTATCAATCCGCGGTTGCCTAACATACGCTATGATTTGTACGAGATCAGATATTACCCAAGTAGTGGGAGTTGTTAGTAGGTATATGAGTAATTCAGGCAAGGAGCATTAGAGAGCTGTGAAATGGACACTGAGGTATCTAAAGGGGACTCAAGATATAACATTATGTTATGAGGGTTCTCAGATATGCTTGCAGGGCTTTGTTGATTCTGATATGACCAGTGACATTGATAGGCTGAAGAGTACTAGTGGTTTTGTTTTTATATTGGGAAGCGGTGCGGTTACATGGCTTTCTAGGCAATAAAAGATTGTAGCTTTGTCTACGACGGAGGCGGAATTTATTGCGGCTACAGAAGCGTGCAAGGATATGATTTTGCTTAAAGGGTTGATGAAAGAGCTTGGTAGAGAACAACTTTCTCCTAAGTTGTATAGTGATAGTCAAAGCGATATACACTTAGCGAAGAATTCAGCTTTTCACTCTAGGACCAAAAATATTGATATTCGGTATCATTAAATTCGCTCGCTCCTCGAGGACGGTGTGTTGAAGCTCGTGAAGATTCATACTAATGTGAATCCGGCCGAGATGTTTACGAAGGTGGTGACTTTTCAAAAGTTGACGACATGTACAACTTTTGTGGGTCTTCAAGATTGAAGGTCTGGGTAGTGCGAGCAATTCATTTGGAGATTTGTAGATGGGTTACAGGATTCGATTTCAAGTGGGAGATTGTTATGGTATGAACTTGAATCTTGTTCGAGGAAGTTCATCGGAGCTCGTAGGACGAGCGAGGGTCAGAGACAGTTTGAAAAAGGTTTTTTCAAAGTTCTGTTCGAATAGATTATTTGTCTGTTCAAACAGAAGAGGCAGAGACATGATTGTTCGAATAGATTTTTTTGTTTATTTGAATAAAAGACAAGTCATTCAAATGAGACAAGAAGTCGTTCGAACGAGATTTTGTCGGTTCGAACAGACTCATTGTCTGTTTGAACAAAACACTCAGAACCCACTTTGATCGAATAGACTGTGAGTCTGTTTGAACAGACTTCGTTAAGTCAGTTTTAAGTTTGTTCTAGAGGCGTTGGTGTGTCTCGTGATCCGTACTTTGAGTCCATCTTTATGTAATTAGTCTTCTAACATATAAAGAGGACTTAGGTTATTTGTTAGCCTATCTTGGTGAGTTTAATTCTAGAGAGACCTAGAATTTGAGAGACTTCATTAAAGCTTGAGAAGCTTGGAGAGATCATTGCAACCCGTTTGATTATCATAGTGGATTGTTCGGGGAGTGGTTTTTTATCCGCAAGGGTTTTCCACTTCCTTCCTCTAGGAATTCTTATGTCCTTGTTGTTCTTGTTTGATTGTTTCTTCTGTTACGGATTACTCTGCGTATCGTTCTTGTCAGGGAAGAGAGAGTAGCTACCTCAATTCTCAACATACATGACTAGTCATTTTTTATATGTTTCTTTACTATGCAAACTGGGTTTCGGAAAGACCCGTAACCATATTGGTAAAGAAAAGAAAAATCTACAACCTGGAATGAATGGTAACATCGTTATAGGGTCCAACCACGGATGGTTAATAATTTTCGAAGACAACATCAATATTTACCTTTTAAATCCCTTCCTGTCTGAAAACAACATGATCATGCTCCCCTCGTTGTTGACTTTGGTACACAATGGAATCGAACAAGGTAATGTTATGGATTATCGTTTACATAAGGCAGTTGTATCCAACAATCCTCTAGTAACCGTCTCTAACTATGCTATTGTAGCCATTTACAGTAAATATGGTAGACTGGTGTTTTTCAAGCATGGTCACAATGATGCTTGGACTATGAATCATAAAAGTTACTATTCGGGCGACTACAAATTCATCGATGTTATGTGCTATAAAATGAGTTTTATGCTCTTGCCATAACTGAAGAATTTTTTGCTTTTGATATCCATGATCATTCTTGTCCCAAGGCACGAATTGTACTTCTACTTCCAAGAAATCCTCATCAGATGACATTTTGTACGCATAAGTATCGCGATGAATTGTTAGAGGAGGTCTTGCTGATTAAAAGGGATGAGAATCACAGCAATCCAACGTCTCCATTTGAAGTCTACAAGTATGAACCACTTGGGGAACGTCAGGTGTGGGTTGAGATAAGGACATTATTTGGACAGACAGACTATATTCTGGGAGCAAAACTGTGTTTTCTCCATTTCGCCCAAAAACTTCCCAAAATACAAGCCAATTGTATTTACTTCACTCAAGGCAGATTTGTACACGAGGGGAAACCTCTTGACTTGGGCGTATTCGACTTGGTGAAAAGGAGGATGATTAGGCCAAATCCTCTGAGGGACTTTGAAAGGATCATGCCACCACCTATTTGGATCGAGCCTACTCTGCAGGGGGGGGTAAGTCATTAGTCATTAGTCGTCTATTTTTCAGTCATCTATTTGATGTTTTTTTATGTTTGGACTGTTTTCCATTTAAGCTACTATTTGTTAGAAAAACTACAAACACAAATGCAATATTTCAGATTATAAAAACATTACCAAATGCAATATATAAAGACAGTAGGAGAAAACATGCAAATATTAGCTTCTTAGGCCAATGTAACACGAGAACTCATTTACTAGCCCCTAGCATCCCCATCTCGGCAGTCTCTGGAGAAAATTAAACAATTTTAGGGAAAGAGAAAGTAACAGAAGTTAGGAGTTTAGTGCTAGATGCCTTGCATCAGCCATAAAATGGTATAGGAATTATTTGAGAAAGGGGTTTATTCTAGTTGGAGTCCAATAGTCCCACTGTGTGTTCTTGTCAAATTTATGTTTTTTTGTTGTGTATACAAATCTTAAACTCCCAGTGTGCCGAGTATAGATATGCACTAGCACCTTTTCTTTTCTCTCTTTTTCTTCTTAAAAGCACCTTTTTCTCTCTGAGTCTATAACTCATCTGAAATTCTCTGCTTTTTAAGTTTGTTCTGTATTCCAGCAAAGTAGAAATGAGGATGATTCTGCATTTCTTGTTTGGGATTCTAGGGAATGGTGTTGATCTGTTTCTTTTCCTTGTTCCCGCGTAAGTTCTTACCGTATTTACTACCTCTACAAAATAAGATTTCTCTTTGCATCTCTACAATTTCAATATTTGTGTTTTTTCTTCTTCCATCTGGCAGAATAACATTTCAAAGAATCATAAAGCGTAAATCTACGGAGAAGTTCTCATGTGTTCCTTACATCATCTCCTTGCTCACCTGTCTTGTAAATGCTTGGTAAAGAAGCACATACAAACTACTGTTTAGTGTTTACTTATCTGTAAGATAAATTTCTTGGTTCGAAACACCTGTTTAGTGTTTGACCTAGGTTAAAATACCATTTTTTAACCTTGTGCTGGTGACCTAGGAACTCCCTAGAACCTACTAAGCTTCTTTATGGCTTATATCAAAATAAGTAAATAGCATAAACGTAAATAAATTATAGATAGTGAGAAATGACCATGAAATGACGATTTACATCAGAATGACTTGACGAACTTCCAGATTCAAAAATAATAAAAAATTATTTGTTTCAGAGGTCTATAGTAATATTAGCGCGTTGAGGCCTATAAGGGAAATCTTAGAGTTAATATAAATAGAGATAGAGATAGGTTTTTTTTTTTTTTTGCAAGGCGCAAGCCGGTTTTATATAGGGATCCGTAACCCTGAGTTTTTAACCCCACGAGTTTTCGAACCCACAACCTCTCTCTAGGTGGAGAGGTACAACCACCACTGGCCAAGAGCCAAATGGTAGATAAGTTTGTCAATGTTGAAGGAATTTTCCAATTTATTAGAATTAATTTGATTCAACGAACGTACAGGTATGGGCTACCTTTTGTATCCCCAAACAACATTCTACTGAGCACCATTGACTTTACTGGTGCAGCGATTGAGTCTGTATACGTGGTGATCTTCATTGTATTTGCACCAAAGAAGGTGAGGGTGAAGACATCGATACTCCTTGCTGTGGTGATCATTGTATTCTTTGGATTCGCTCTCGTGTCTCAATTTGTAATCCCTCAACATTATAGGCAGCTCTTCTGTGGTCTGACTACCACCATCTTATGTATTTGCATGTATGCTTCACCTCTAGCAGCCATGGTAAGAACTATATATTTGTGTAAAAAACTGAAATTAGGAGGGGGAAAACAGTTTATTATCGTTGTATGTATGCTTCACCTTTGACCATAATACCACCGAATGTGCAGAGACTGGTGATTGAAACAAGGAGCGTGGAGTTCATGCCATTCTTGTTATCGCTGGCTATGTTCCTTTGTGGAACATTCTGGTTTGTCTTTGGCCTTCTCGGTCACGACCCCTTCATTTCGGTGAGTGGTTTTATTATTAAAATCAATCTATCCTCTAGCTTCTAATAGTTTAGAATGATTGGTAACTGCAGATGTGTTTCTAAGTAAAAATTTTGTGTTACAGGTTCCAAATGGTGTTGGGTGTGGGTTAGGAGCATTGCAGTTAATCCTGTATGCGATTTATCGGAACAACAAAAGAGATGGGGATGGGACCAATCCAACAGCAACAGCGACTGCGCCTTTGATGATGATAGCAGGGAGAAGGGATTTGGCAAAGAGGAAACGGCTAGTCCAATTTCTAATATCCCTGCAGCTGCACATATTATAAACTAAATTTATTTTATCATCTCGTGATGGTTTGTTACATACCCAGTTCTTTTTTTCGCATTATTTGTATCGTAAAATTGCTGGAGTAACTCAGTTTTGTCGTGTAGCCTCGTTCTGCATAGTCTTAATCACTCAAATGAAGTAAGGGGTGATTATTCCCTAATCTACTCATGCTAATTATAAAATGTTTGGTGGTATAAGTGTTGTGCCGCACCGCGGAAGCCGAACACCGATTCAATCCGATTAGCAATGAACAAACTAAAAGAATAAACACAATCAAACGAGAACACACAATTACCGTGGTTCGGCAAACTGCCTTCGTCCTCACCAAATATAGAAAAAGTTTTATTCAATGATCCAAGGTTTCAAGCACTCACAAACCAATTTGAGGTCTCTCAATATTTTCCTCTCAAAAGATTCCACACCAAAAGATATAACCAAGGGTGGCTACCAAATACCCTCAGTTTCCCTTGTATAATTTGGGGACATATTACATCAACACCGATTACAAAGCAAAACTAAAGGTCTAAACGACCTCTCAAAAACAAACCTTCGCACCGTCGTTCGAACGAGACTTCGAACGATTATGAGTATCGTTCGAAACGATTCAAGCAAACCAAATGAAGGTGGTTACTGGATCAAAATTTAGGCAAAATATTGATCATCGTTCGGACGGCCATGAAGCCCATTCGAACGACTATGCACCTCCAAGTCTTCATTTGTAACTGGGTCAGTTTTTAGGCAAAAAATTGAGTCTTGTTCGAACAGGTATTATGCCCGTTCGAACGACTATGCACCACCCCACAATTCTCCACCTCGGTAAAGATTTCTTCAAATCTGAGCCAAACTTCACCAATCCAACAAATCAAACTATCTCTTACCTAAACAAACGTCCTAAAAGGACCAAATCGACTATACTAAAATAATGGTTGTCTGCGTACCGTGGATCAAGTCTCCCGTAGTTCCCAATATCCCTGTTAGGGGCCAAATCAATCCATATGAAAGATTTGGACCAAGTCCAAACAATGATTAAACTTAATCCCATAAACAACTTTCGTAAACATATCACCTAGGTTATTACTCGTGTCAATCTTCTTCAACAAAATCTCACCTTCTTCAAGTATCTCTCGAACAAAATGGTAATGCACATCAATGTGCTTCATGCGTTAATGATGAACTTAATCTTTCGCCAAAAAAATAACACTCTGACTATCTCAAAACATATCAAGATGCTCCATCTTAATGCCCAAATCATTCAAATGACCATTCATCCAAATTGACTCTTTAATCGCTTCAGGAAACGTCATATACTATGCGTTAGTAGTAGATAAGGCTACCATTGACTGTAGCGTAGATCTCTAACTAACCAGTACTCCTCCACCCAATGTAAAAACATACCATGTAGTAGACCGTTTTCTATCCAAATCACCCATATAGTCAGAATCCACATAACCCACACAAAATTGATCAATCGAATCTAATTTACGAAATTCCAAACCAATTTCACAATACCTTTAATATACCGTAGAATCCATTTCACAACTCGCCAATGATCTTTTCCTAGAACATTGATGTACGCATAATTATGACATTTTTAATATACCCAAATATGTATTTTAGTCGTCCATTATATTTAATTTTGGATACTTATGCGCATTTGTTTGATTGTAGTTATTGGAGATGGATATTTGGAACCAAGCTCTTAAAGTCAAGTAAAAATGTCTCTAACAGTTCACAGCACAAAAAGTCAAAGACACAATATATTTGGTCTCCAGATTGAAAAAATATATACTCAAATATTCTTGAAGAATAAGATCAAAGAAGATATTGCATCCAAGATCCTTGAAGATATTTTATATTGAAGATATATGCAAGAGTTTCCATGAAGAAAGATCTCTACATCACTTAAAGAAATTATATCCAAGAATCTTAGGTGATTGGTTATAATATTAAAAAAAATTATTGTGAAAATATTATTTAGAATTTAATGTATAGTTTCTAAATTTGTGTTCCTTCTTCTACATAAAGATCCATCCCCCTATTGTAATTGAGCATCTCATATTAAAAGGTAATAGTGAACAAAGTTAATTATCTTCTTCTTCTTCTCTTTAGTTTAATTTTTGTTAATGTCATCATTAGTTGTTAATACAATAAAGTCCGAGATGAGTGGCTAATCTTCTAACTAAGGCTAGGTTGAGGCATCTTCTTGGATGAGCAATAGTTGGCATTAATTAGGTTCTAATTAATTTTCTCTTAGTACTTTATGATTGATAAGTTAGTACATCATATCGAAGGCTTGACCATAGCTTCGGTTTGGTATACGATAACTTTGGATACAAACAAGTGCTACTAATCGTAGACTTAATTTGGAGATCTAAAAAGAAGAAACACAAGAGAGCTCACTCAAGCCTAGCCATGGTAATTAAGTTGATAATTCTCTAAGACACTCTTCACAATTACTTAAAAGCATAACCACTAAATGCTTGACCATAGATTTAGTGGTTTATTTTATAACATCGTATGTGTCTTAACACGAACATATGATGGGTAAAGATATTAAGATTTATTTGTATATCGATTAGTTCTTTGAAAGGTAGAGGCCAAGTCCGAACCTTAGCTCTCTCTCTCTCTCTCTCTATATATATATATATATATATATATATATATATTTAAGTTTTATAATTAACTTTTATTTATTCATTTAGATTTATCTCTTACAAAACCGTAATTCGGTCTAGAAAGTATTTGTTTTCCCAAACCTTCCTGTGGATTCGATCCCACTCATCCGTGCTACAATTCGACAACTGTGTCACAGGTTAGTATACCTTACTGCTGTGGCATCTAACGTTGTGGTCTAGACTGTGGTTGGTTTAGTCCTGATGTTGATTTGGTCTTGAGTACTTTTAGAAGCTGATCTAATCTTATGGAGCTGAACGTTAGTAGAGTATTTTTAGGAAGGAGTAGTTTAGCAAACTGCTATAAATAAAGTATTGTAACTCAGGCTTATATCATCCGAGAGTTTATGTATTTCCTTATTCATCAAGTAATAAATTGTTCTTCTTTTAAACTCTTCAATTTATAACATGGTATCAGAGCTAGGTTAAAGAGTTGTTGAAGAGTTATATTTTTTTTTTGAGTAGTTGTTACAAGCTCTCTCGGTTCTTTTGTTGAAGGAATTTTATTCTACTCATGATGAATGGTGGAGGTGGTTTTTCCCATGTCGCCGTAGAGAAACTTGTCGGTACTAATTACCAGTATTAGAGGCTTTGCATGGAAGCTTATCTACAGGGACAAGATTTGTGGGAACTTGTTTCCGGTGATGAATCGGTAATTTCGGATGATACTCCGCAAAATGTTGATGTGTGGGCCAAATGGAGGGTCAAATGTGGGAAGGCTTTGTTTGCTCAAAGAACATCGATCAGTAAGGACCATATTGATCATGTTCGTGATATGGCTTCACCAAAGTTAGTGTAAGAGACACTCGAAAGGTTGTTTACTCAAAAAAATACAATGCGGTTGCAATTTTTTTAGAATGAGCTTGCAGCAATTACACAAGGGAGTATGTTAATTTTAGGTTATTTTTTGAAAATTAAAAATTTGTGTACTAAAATTTCATAATTGGATACGGAGGAGCCTATCACTGAAGCAAGGTTACGCCATTATCTCATTCGTGGGTTACGACAAGAGTTTATGCCATTTATTTCATCGATACAAGGGTGGACAAATCAGCCTTCTATAATTGATTTGGAGAATCTGCTCTCTAATCAAGAAGCTCTTGTTAAACAAATGTCTAGCAAGTCCATATCAGAAGTCGATGACGTTCTCTTCACCAAAGACAAGTGGAGAAATAAAAATATGTCAAAATCAGTTTCAAGTGATGGCGAGCAGTCAAAAGCTAACGAAATAGAGTCGAGACGTAATCTCAGAACTTGTTTTAGGTGTAGAAAGCCGGGGCATATAAAGATAAATTGTCGTGTGAAGGTCGTATGTAATAAGTGTGGAAAACCAGGCCACATCCAGTCAAATTGTCCCGTGACGCCATTGGATCACAATATGAATGTTGTACATGAGGACAATGATGATGATCACCCGGAATGGGAGAAATGCTATTCAATTGAAGTGATTGATCAGCTAGATAATGTGGCTTCTATTATGCGCCAGACTAACACATGTAAAGATGCTAGTATCTCCATTGATTATGAAAGGAGTGGATTCTTGATTCTGGTTGTTCGTATTATGCAACAGGTAAGGAATCCTTACTCTCAGAAGTTCGTCCCCATAACGGGAAGGCGAGCTATTGTTACAGCTGATAACTCAATACATCCAGTCACAAAAGAAGGTCACTTGAATGTCAAAGATGGGAGTACGAATGGCGATGGTATTGCTCTCAATAACGTTTATCAGGTTCTAGGGCTGAAAAAGAATCTTGTGTCAGTCTCTCAAATAATTGACTCAGGGAGGTATGTTATTTTTGGTCCAGATAATGTAAAAATTCTAGCAAATTTGAAGAGTATTGCAGCTGATGTACTTCTTACTGGGGAAAAGATGGAGTCTTTATTTGTCATGTTTGCAAGTGAGGCATATGTTGAAAAGACAATCCAGAATGCTAGTGCGGCACTTTGGCATGCTCGGTTAGGCCATGTTGGATATCAAATGTTGCAGCAGATTTCGGCGAAGAAGTTACTTGATTGGGTTCCTTGTCTGAAAGAGGTACGAAATGATGTGGTTTGTTCGGGTTGTCAATATGGTAAGTTGCATTGCCTTCCTTTTCAGAGTTCATTGAATCGAGCGTCTACTATGTTCGAATTGGTCCATTTAGATCTAATAGGACCTACACGAACACCTAGCTGCACCGGTCTTTGCTATGTGATGGTTATCACGGACGACTTCTTTCGATACACTTGGGTGTACTTTCTAGAACATAAAAGTGAAGCTTTTTCTAAATTCACCAAGTTTAAGCTGATTGTGGAGAAAGAGTTTGAGTCGAAGATCAAGTACTTGCGGACAGATAACGGGGAAGAGTATTTGTCGGATGAATTTTTTAACTATTGCAGTGAACATGGAATTCGTCGACAAATGACATGTCCAAAGACCCCACAACAAAATGGAATTGCCGAACGGAAGTTGGCTCATCTTGCGGCAATGACCTTGTCTTGGCTGCATAAAAAAATCCTTCCTAGAGAGCTTTGGGCAGAAGCTGTTCAATGTACTTGTCATGTGATAAATCGATTGCCTCCTCGGTCAGGTATGGAGAAATCTCTCTTTGAAGCTTTATACAATCTTAAGCCAAATGTGGGTTATTTTTGGGTGTTTGGATCACTATGTTATGTTTATGTACCAAAGGGTAGTAGAAACAAACTATACCCAAAGCAAGAAAATGTGTTTTTGTTGGCTATGATCCACACAGGAAAGGCTGGAGATATATGGATCCAGTAACATGGAAGTTTGTTGTCTCTCGAGATGTGGTATTTGATGAGGTGTCGACGTTTTATTCCGTTTTCGATATGAGAAGTAATGCAAATGGTCTTGAGCCTTTTTCTGGTGAAGATGCATTCAGAGAACGGGGGAGGAGTACTTCATTGTTCGAAGAAAGAAATCAACAAGGCGATCAACAGGACGAGGCCATGATTCGAAGGTCGACAAGGGAAAGACGGTGTCCAAATTATTTAAATGATTATGAGGCTAACCATTGCACTATAACATCTTGTTTTCACATAAGAGTTACAGGTGATAACGAACCTACAAGCTACAATGAGGCCAAAGGAATTCCTGAATAGGACGGTGTAATGCGAGAAGAGATTTTAGCTCTAAAAAAGAATACGACTTGGGAGCTAGTACCAAAGCCAAAGAGCTCTGAATTAGTGACTTGTAAATAGGTTTACAAGTTAAAGAAGAAGGCTGATGGAACTGTTGATAGGTATAAAGCTCGCCTCGTTGCACGTGGGTTCTCTCAGCAATACGGACTGGATTATGAGGAGACTTTTAGTCCTGTTGCAAAGATGGTGACGGTTCGAACAATTATTTCCTTGGCTGTGTACAACGGTTGGATTTTATGGCAACTCGATGTCAAGAATGCTTTCCTGTACGATGAGTTGGATCGTGAGATATTTATGGAACAATCGCAGGGATTTGTTTCAAAGGAGTTTCTCGATCATGTGTGTCGACTCAAGAAAGCGTTATATGGTCTCAAGCAAGCTCCATGTACTTGGTACGGTAAGATTGCTCAATACCTTAAATTTTGTGGATTTTAACTCTCCTCTTAAGATCCTAGTTATTTGTTAAGTCGAAGTCATCTATGTACACGATGATTCTTCTATATGTGGATGACATGATTATTACTGGAGACAACAATGCTGAAATTTCACGTCTTAGGGATGACTTGTCTCTTCGTTTTGAAATGAAGAATTTGGGTGAGGTATATTGTTTTCTTGGCTTAGAAATGGAAAAGTCAGATGGATATTTTGTCTCTCAAAGGGGGTATGCAACAAGTCTCTTGAATCATTTTGGGATGGATGACTCGAAAATTATGGCGACTCCTATGGAACCTTGCCTCAAGCTCAGAAAAGTTGAAGGGGAGTTCTTGAAGGATGCAGCAAAGTTTCACCAACTTGTGGGTAGTTTGTTTTATTTAACTATCACAATGCCTGACCTTGCATATTCGGTAGGAGTTGTGTCTCAGTTTATGGATAAGCCTTGTACAGGTCATTTGATCGCAACAAAAATAATTCTTCGTTACGTAAAAGGGACCTTGGATTTTGGGCTGATGTACCGGGAGAATGCAAAGCTTTTATTACAAGGATTTGGTGATGCAGATTGGGTGGGTGATGTAAATGACAGACGTTCGACTACTGGCTATTGTTTTAATACAGGTTTGGCCGCCGTCTCCTGGTGCAGTAAAAAGCAAAGAACGGTTGCTCTTTCAAGTACGGAAGGTGAATATGTGGCAACAACTATGGCTACTCAAGAGTGTATTTGGCTTAAGAGGCTAATTGAAGACATCACCGATACATTGGAGTATCCAGTTCCAATTCACTGCGACAATGAGAGTGCAATCAAACTAGTTGAAAACCCCGTGTTTCATGCTCGCACGAAGCACATTGAGATTCATCATCATTTTGTTCAAGAAAAGGTATTAAATCAAGAGATTGATTTGAAAAAGATAGGGACTGAAGAGCAAGTTGCAAATGTCTTTACTAAAGCACTAACAAGTGCCAAGTTCGAAAGGTTTCGACGTGCTTTTGGTATTATTAATCGTAAGCTTGGACTAAGGGGGAGTGTCACAGGTTAGTGCACCTTACTGCTGTGGCATCTTACTGTTGTGGTCTAGACTGTGGTTGGTTTAGTCCTGATGTTGATTTGGTCTTGAGTACTTTTAGGAGCTGATCTAATCTTAAGGAGCTGAACATTAGTAGAGTATTTTTAGGAAGGAGAAGTTTAGCAAACTACTATAAATAAAGTATTGTAACTCAGGTTTATATCATCTGAGAGTTTATGTATTTCCTTATTCATCAAGTAATAAATTGTTCTTCTTTTAAACTCTTCAATTTATAACAAACCGTACTTTGAGCGGTTATTTTGTTAGAGGACCAAAACAAACCTCTTATCAAATGGTGTCGTTGTCGGGGAGGCATCGTTGAAAACTACTCTTTCTAATACCGAATTGTCTTTGTTAATTCTTTCAAATAACATCTATATGTTGCCAATGATTTTTAAATATATTGTTTCTTGTATAGTAAGTTGTAGTATAGTGGGCCGGTAATACAATTAAAGTGTTTCTAATTTTCTTTCAAAATAAAAAAATAAAAAAAAGTAAAATAGTTGTGGTTCTCGGTGTTTCAGTTACACATTTACTTTCTGATGGAGCAAATTCCATAGTTTAGCAAGCTTAAGGTTTGAGTATTAAAATATTATGTTTAAGGTTTTCTGGTTTTGAAGTGGACATCTTCAAAGAACATTAAATTTTAAACTCCATTTATTTATGCTCACTCATCTTTAAATGCTACCTGCTAGTCCTTACATTGAATAACACATTTTAGACAGCTTGCTTGGGTGATTCTTTTCGAGTTTGCTTGGGCTTTGGTGCTACGTACAGCAGCAACTTCACAGTGTAGGTGCAGGAATTTTTTCTAACACCGTAGAAGAAGCTGCTTGTAGATTTTGGTGCTTGGGTACGACAGCACTTGAAGCAGGGGCTTAGAACTTTGCGAAGGTGCTGATATATCAAATTCATATCTTTACATCTCATCGAAGTAAGTCAGATTTTGGTTTTGGAATCTTAGAGGTAATCCTAAAGTTCACATGCTCTCTTTCGGTTTTGTATTGGCATATTAAGGCACTTCGATATTTGCACAGAATTTTGAGTCATTGGCCAAGTATTTTAGTTATGCAATTGTTAGCCAAGAGACCTATGTACTTTTCTAAGATTACAAGGTCAGAATCATATTTTTACTCGTTCGTTCTCATATACCTTGCATATCTAGGAAGTATTAAGTATGCTTTAAGGTCTGTGGCTAAAGCAGTAAATACGTGGGAGTTGGTATCTTTGGCTATTTTGAAACAATAAGTGTATTTCGACCATCTCGTGCTTGTCTTTTTTGGGATTGTGTATGTGTGCATGCTTGGTTCGGCTTAATCCACACATGACGGTTCTTGCTTGGTAACTTTGTTTAAGCAGCAACTTAATAATGTCCATCGAGAGCATCATTTAATCACATCATCATAGTCACATTAATTGATCACATTATTTTTTGAGTATATAATTGTAACTTTCGCAAAGCACTACGCCTAAATTTGTTTTCTTCTCTTTTCAGGTTTGTTTTGGGACATGGAAAAAGGTGTTAAAGTGAGAAAAAGAGCGAGGACGAAAAATACGCAAAGCTGAAAGCATCATCAAATCCATCCTTCTTGTGCCCCCTAAGTGAAGGGCACTTTCTTCTTTCGTCCCCTAAGTGAAGGGGCGGCCACAGTTTCACCGGGAAACACTTCCCGTAGGTTGGTAATACTATAAACTTATTATCTAGAAATGGTTCATATTCGCTCCGCTCTGGCACTAGGAACATAAAGTCGTGCGGACTGTGCAAATACACGTTGCTCTAATAAAAAAAATTACTGTGTTTGGATTGACCTATTGCTGTGTTTAAAATATTTTTTCATTCCAACATTAGTAAAGGTAAAAACTGTTAAAGACTTGCGGGATTTCATCACCCAAAAAACTCTCTAACAAGTAGGACCACCCATTAGGGATACGAAGAAATTCGTATCACACAAAAATTGAACATCCCAGACCTAAAAATAGCTGATAATAAAAAAATGCAGCAAGATTCCTGCAGGATTTCATCACCTAATGGATAGGTGTACCGGACCAGGGTACAAACACAGGTTCGTAGGATACGGCTCTAGCCTAGCGCTGCAAAATACTAGTTGTAGGTTTGCGACATTACTGATAATAAAAAAGTGTAGCAAGATTTTGGCGGGATTTCATCACCTAACGGATAGGTGTACCGGATCGGGGTACAAACACAGGTTCATAAGATACGGCCCTAGCCTAGCGCTACAAAATACTAGTTGTAGGTTAGCGACATCACCGTTCTGAGTACTGACATACGATAAGGTGACTCGCTCAGGCGTGAGGACTGAACATCTTCTCTAAGCTAGTACTAGCACAGTAATTCAGGGGAGTGTAGAGACCAAAGCCTTTAACCATCCTACCCTTTTGTGAACATAGAAGAATATAGGAGAGACCAAATTATTACTTTTAAAAAAACATTAAAGTGTTAGATTATAGATTTGATTGATTGTTTACTGCAACGGGTGCCAATTTTATCGCATATTAATTTGTGCACGATCAATGGAACACGTGGAGAAAAATGTTTAGGAAGTTTACCATAACCTTTACCCATTTATGGCCTACCACCTCTCCTAGTCAATGCAATAGAGGACTTAGGAGCCCCAATTTGGGAGGAGAGTGGTTCATTTCGAGTTTCTCTAATTTTGGATAAGGGTAACCCATCTAGAGTTGACCCAATTGAGCTTGTTGTTTACCTAGAAATCAAACCCCTAATCATGGTTGCCTCCAAATCTCATAGGGACTATCAGACCACAGTGGTCAGCGATATACCTTCGTGTATCGTGTTACCAGTCGTTACAACAAATTACTATGAAGTCAAGCCTAGTATGATCCAAATGTTACCTACATTTCATGGGCTTGATTCTGAGAGCCCTTATAAGTACGTCCACGAATTTAAGAAAATCTGTGCGCTCTCAAAATATCAATATTTTAGTGAGGATTATGTCTGCCTTCGTTTATTCCCATTTACGCTAAAAGACAAGGTAAGTCATTGGTTTGATTCATTAGTACCAGCATCTACCAATTCATAGGACCAAATGGAGACCAAGTTTAAAACCAAATGGTTTTTAATGGGAAAAACCCTCGCTCATAGAAATACAATTGTTAAATTTGCTCAAAATAAAAGTAAAACATTTTACGAGGCATGGGTGAGATATAAGGATCTTCTTTCACAATGTCCCCATCATGGTTTTAAAAAGCAATATTTATCCCAGATCTTCTATCGTGGAATAACCTCTTATAATCGTTATAGACTAGAATCCATGCATAGTATAAAATTCCAGGACCTTAAACTTGATAGAGCTTATGAGGAGTTTGAGACATTGGCTGAGAACTCTCAGCAGTAGAATTTTGATCCATATAGAAATGTTTATACAACCAAGAAAGGTAGCTTATACGAAATGAGTAAGGGAATAGCCATAAAAGCCCAATTAGATACTCTTACCCAAAAAATTGAGGTTATGACTATGAATCAATCTAAGGGTAGTGTGAACCAAGTTCAGCAACAGGGTTGCACCATTTTTCATGATGTCACCCATGTGACTCCAAAGTGTCCCATGTTCAATGAAATGAATGATAATCAAGAGCAAGCGAATGCTTTGAATAATACCTACAAGAGGCCATTTGACCCGTACAAGCTAACTTGGTAGAACCACCCAAATTTTTTATGAAAGAACAACCAACCCAGTTCGGGTTTTGGAGAGCCACAAACCTTAGTTCATAACTTGCCTCAAAATCCCTATTCTCAGTTCTATCCTCAGGTATCTCAACAAACCTTTCAGTCATCCAAACAGTTCCTACCTGCTCTACCCAAACCATCTTTGGAAGACACTCTTTCTCTCTTCATATAATAATCAATAGAAAGTTAAAAATAGGCATTGCAATTTTAGCAACAAATGATGCAATTCCAGCAATAGACATTGTTGAATCAAAACTCTACGTCACAATCTATCTCAAATATAGAGATACAAATAGGGCAATTAGTAAATGCAATGAATGAGAGAACACCAAGTAAGCTGCCTAACCAGCCTGAATCTAATCCTAAAGGACAACCTAGGTTTGAGCCTAACTCAATTCTCAAACAACTTAATGTCATTACCACCCTTCAAAGTGGCAGACAAATTGATAATCGAGTTAAAACACCTAGGGTTGAGCGACCACCTGTTATGATTGAGGTTGAGGTACGTACAAATAAATTAGTGGCAGTCAGCACCCAAGAACCTTCTAAGATATCTAAAGAGTTGTCTACTTCCTCCGTTCCCGTATCCAAGGCTCATTTTGAGCCAAAAGTGTCATATCCGTAATGCCTTCTTCCAGCAAACATAGGGATACATTTTGATGAGATATTGGATACATTTAAACAAGTTCATATAAATATTCTAGTACTTGATGCAATCATGCTTATCCTGGCTTATACCAAATTTTTTAAGGATGTGTGTACCAGGAAAAGGAAAATCAATGTGCATAAGAAAATCTTTTTGACTGAAACATTAACCCCTCCTAAGCTTCATGAACTTGGAAGTCCGACCATCCCTTGTAAGATTCGAAATCACAAGGTGGATAAGGAATTACATAAATTAAGGGCTAGTGTGAATGTCTTTCCATACTCAGTTTATTAGAAATTAGGACTTTGAGAACTCGAAACTACCTAGATGATACTCCAATTGGCCAACAGGTCTATACGACACACATGTGGTATCCTTGAGGATATTCTTATCAGGGTCGATGATCTCATTTTTCATGTAGACTTTGTCATATTGGACAGTAATGATGTCAAAAATCCTAGTTGTGAGATCCCTATCATATTGGGTTGCCCTTTTCTTACTACTGTCCATGCCATTATTAAATATTTTAATGGTGTCTTACAACTATCCATGGGTGACTTAAAAATCAAACTCAATATTTTTAATAATAATACCTCAAGCCCAGATTCTGATAACATGGTTTAGCCTAATATGATTGACTCTCTAGTTTATAACTCTTTCCCTAAATTCTTTTCTGAAGACCCATTAGAATCATGTCTTGTAAACTTTGGTGAGGACTTTGATGAAAACACGATCGTTGAAGAGTTTAATTCCTTACTTAATTTAAATCAACTCCTATTTTTAACATGTCCAAATGGAGACTTAGATTGGAACCTCTTGAACCATCAACTACTTTACCTATTTCATCCATTTTTAAACCACCCCAGCGGGACCTCAAGCCATTACCTAATACTCTCAAGTATGCCTTTCTAGGTGATTCTAAAACTCTACCTGTGATAATAACTTCTAATCTAGATCCTGACCAGGAAGGTAGACTATTGCATGTCCTTAAAAAATATAAATCAGCCACAGGGTAGTTTATCGCAGACTTGAAAGGAATTAGCCCGACCATGTGCATGCATCGTATCAATCTCGAGGAAGGTGCTAAAAATTTGTGCAAGATGCAACGACGTTTAAATCTAACTATGATGGAGGTGGTTAAGAAAGAAGTTCTTAAGCTTTTAAACTTGGGTATCATATACCCTATTTCGGATAGTAAGTGGGTCAGTCCTGCTCAAGTTGTACCCAAGAAACCAGAGATTACTGTAGTCAAAAATGAGAATAATGAATTAATCCCTACTCGTATGACCATCGGGTGGCGTGTTTGTATCGATTACAGAAAGTTGAACACGGTTACTAAGAAAGATCATTTTTCTCTTCCATTCATTTATCAAATGCTTGAACGATTAGCGGGAAAAAGTCATTATTGTTTTCTTGACGATTATTTTGTATAAAATCAGATCCCCATCACTCCAGAAGATCAGAAGAAACCCACATTCACGTGTCCCTACAAGACATATGCTTATCGACATATGTCATTTGGTTTGTGTAATGCACCCGCTACATTTCAACGTTGTATGATGAGCATATTCTCTGATATGGTTGATAAATTTATCAAAATCTTCATGAATGATTTTTCAGTGTTTGGTTCCTCTTTTGATGAATATTTGTACCATTTAGGGCTTGTGCTAGAATGATGTACTCAAACCAATTGGGTGTTAAAATAGGAAAAATATCACTTCATGGTAACGCAAGGGATAGATCTTAGGCATATCATCTCCAACAAAGGGATAGAAGTTGATAAGGCCAAAATTGATATTATATCTTATTTACCTCCTCATTGGATGGTTAAGGCCATTCGATTATTTCTAGGCCATGCTGGGTTTTATCGTCGATTCATCAAAGATTTTAGCAAAATTTCCCAACCCTTATGCAATTTACTTGCTAAGGACACTGATTTCCGCTTTGATGATGAACGTTAAACTTCTATTAAATTTTGCTCCAATCAACTAACTGCCCAACTGAGATCTTCTATTTGAATTAATGTGTAATGCCTCTGACTACGTTGTTGGAGCAGTTTAAGGGAAAAATAATAGATAAAAAAATCTTATATTATTTACTATGCCAGTCACGCACTCAATGATGCACAAATGAATTACTCCACCACTGAAATGGAGCTATTAGCCATTGTGTTTGCATTAGAGAAAAAAATTTCATACCTTCTTGGATCCAAAATCATTGTCTACACCGACCACGCGGCCTTAAAATATTTGTTATCCAAAAATGACGTTAAGCCTCAGTTAATCAGATGGATCCTCTTATTACAATAATTTGACATTGAAATTCGAGATAAGAAAGGTGTTGAAAATGTCGTAGTAGATCATTTATCCCGACTTCTGATCGAAGGTGGTGAAGATCACCTCCATATCTTTGAGATATTTTCTGATGAACAGCTTATGGCTATTACACAACTACCTTGGTATGTTGACATTGTCAATTATCTTGCTACTAAACGATTACCTAACCACTGGTCTAAGCAAGATAAATCCAAATTCTTATACGAGGTTAGACGTTTCAGTTGGGATGATACTTATCTATAAAAATTTTGTTCTGACCAAGTAGATCAAAGGATTTTTGTATCCTCTAGCAAAATACCCACTCAAAGTATGGTTGTCGAATTATAGCACGGATAAGTGGGATCGAACCCACAAGAAGGTTTGGGAAAACAAATACTTTTTAGGCCGAATTAAAATTTTATAAGAGATAAATCTAAAAGGAATAAATAAAAACTATTTATAAAACTTAATGAGAGAGAGAGCTAAGGTTTGGACTTGGCCTCTTACTTTTAAGGTACTAATTAATATTTAACAAGATCATAATATCTCCACCCATCATATGATCGTATTAAGACACATACGATGTTGTAAAATAAACCACTAAATCTATGGTCAAGCATTTAGTGGTTATACTTTTAAGTGATGGTGAAGAGTATCTAGGAGAATTATCAACTCAACCATGGCTAAGTTTGATTGAGTTCTCTAGTGTTTCTTCTTGTTTAGATCTTCAAATCAAGTCTATAGTTAGTAGCACTTATTTGTAACCAAAGTTATCGTACACCAAACCAAAGCTATGGTCAAGCCTTCGATATGATGCACTAACTTATCAATCATAAAGTACTGAGAGAAAACTAATTAGAACCTAATTAATACCAACCATTGCTCATCCAAGAAGATGCCTCATCCTAGCCTTAGCTAGAAGATTAGCCGCCCATCTTAAACTTCATCGCATTAACAACTAATGAAGACATTAAAAAAAATAAACTAAAAGAAAAGAAGAAGATAATTAAATAAAAAATAATAATTTATTTCTTCTAAACTTGCTCTAATATGAGATGCCCAATTACAATGGGGGAGGGTTTCTTTTATAGGAGAAGGAACCCAAATTTAAAAACTATACATTGAATTCTAAAGAATATTTTTATAATAATTTCTTTTAATATTACAACCAATATTCTTGCATATAATTCCCTTATGTGATGTAGAGATCTTTCTTCATGGAAACTCTTGCATATATCTTCATTATAAAATATCTTCAAGGATCTTGGATGTAATATCTTCTTTGATCTTATTCTCCAAGAATATTTGTGTACATATTTCTTCAATCTTAAGACCAAATATATTGTGTCTTTGACTTTTTATGCTAGGAACTCATGGAGATACTTTTACTTAACTTTAAGAGCTTAGTTTTAAAATTCCATGCCTAATGGCTACAATCAAACAAACGCAAATAAGTACCCAAAATTAAATATAATGGACGACTAAAATACATGTTTGGGTATATTAAAAATATCATAATTACGCGCTCATCAAATACCCCCAAACTTGTATTTTCCTTGTCCCGAATAAAATAAAATAATATCCACTTTCGTAGGCTACACAGTTGCATTTAGCATATGTAACAAGCCGTTAAACCCCCTGGTTTAGCCTGGTGAACGAGTGTTGAATGCGCATGACTCAATAATAACATTTTAAACAATTGTAGAATACGTATGACTCATTTCCTGTAAACTTATCCTTACTTAGTTGTGACAAAATTATACCTACGGAAAATCTTACTATTCTCCCGAGTATACAAAAGAATATTTTAAGCTTATCCGAAACTAGAGGTACTACCTCAAGATTATAAAGAGATTAAAGTATTTTTCTTTAGCTATATTTGAGTGTACAGTAAAAATAGTTTTATCGCCTAATAAGTTGTATAGAATAATTTACTCAGTTTTTGGTAGTCTAGTTCTTACTGGAATAAATTTAATGGTCAGTTTGACAAGTGTCTTAGTCAATTTGTCTTCCTATAATTTTACTTTTTCTTGCCTTTTCTTTTGAGTACATTATTTCTTAGTGAAGCCTCCATAACAAGGAGTTTTCAGTCGATAATCCATCCCAGTTGGCTAAGGTTGCCAGGGTGTGGCGCCCCATCATTACCTAGACTCAGGATTCTTGCAAGTAACATTTTCTTGTACTTCTTTCACATAGTTCATGGTAAAACTGGAGATTGGTAATAATTTTTTCTCTTTCAGTTCTTAATCATTCTAGTAGTCTTGGAACATAAAAGTTTTCAAAAGCACATTTGGCTTATTTTATTTTATTTTATTCTTAGGAATGAACTTATTCTTAGGCAGTTGTCTCCCTTGTAGTAAACTATTCCTAGCATAAATGCTAAATTTCCCTTATATTGAGCAAAAATCTATTGAATGTATTATTTATAAAACTACAGTGAAGTGCACATTTTTAAACTATGCCAAGTTAACTTGAATTAGTCGCTAATAAAAAGAAAGTACATCTAGCTTAAGATATTCCAAAATATTCAAGTATACACTTTGTACAATTTCAAAATTTAGGCTTTTTCATAATATTTATGTCAAAGTAAAATCAGTTCAAGTGTTTGGAAATTCGTCAAAAACATATCATAAATTGTCAAAGTGTCATTATTTCACTTTTCTTCAAAAAGAATTTAAAAAAATGGTTTGATACCCCCATACTTAAATCAAGCATTGCTCTCAATGTTTGAGAACAAGTAAATAAATAGAAGAGGAAAACTAAAATTTCTCACCTGAATGTGTCATGGGTTTCCTCCCAATAAGCGCTAAGTTTACCGTCTTCAACCAGACGAATGTACCCCCATATTTAAATGATTTGTAATGGTACTATAAGGGTACACAATATCAGCTTTGATATAGTAGATCATCTAAAAATGTTATCTTTTCATCAAAAGTGTAGGACTCTAAGTACGGCTTTAATCGTTGGCCATTGACCTTAAGAATATTCATGTTCTTAGGATCCTCCACCTCCACGGCCTCATGAGGAAAAATAGTTTTAACCGTATAGGGGTCATGCCAACGGGATCGTAGTTTCTCAAAAAATAGACGAAGCTTGGAATTATAAAGTAATACATTTTGATTGGGCTCGAAGGTCTTACGAATAATTAATTTATCGTGAAAAACTTTGGTACGTTTCTTGTAAAATTTTTAACTTTCATAAGCCTCACGACGAAGTTCATTCAACTCGGAAAGTTGAAGCTTTATCTTGGATTCTGTTTGGCCCATCTTAAAGTTAAGGGCCTTTGTGGCCCAAAGAGTTTTGTGCTCTAATTCCACAGGCAGTGGCAAGCATTCTCAAAGACAAGCCTATAGGGTGACATTCCAATCAGGGTTTTATAAGTTATTTGATAGGCCCAAAGAGCATCATCCAGATGATCAGACTAGTCTTTGCAATCAGTTCGAACAACTTTTTATAAGAAAATTTTAATCTCCCGATTGGAAACATCTACTTGACCACTTATTTGTGGATAGTAAGGTATGGCAACTTTATGAGTAATTGAATAATTTTTCAATAAAGCTTAAAAAACACTATTGCAAAAATGTTTCCCACCATCACTACTAACTGCTCGAGGAGTACCAAAACGATTAAAAATATTTTTTATCAATTTGACCATAGGCTTATGGTCGTTTGTCGAGCATGCTACCGCTTTGACCCATTTAGAGACATAGCCCACTACGACTAGAATATAAAGGTTACTACAAGATGATGGAAACAGGCCCATAAAATTTATGCCCCAAACATTTAAAAGTTTAACAATAAGAATGTTGTTTAGGGGCATCGTGTTGTGGTAAGAAATATTGTCGGTCCTCTGACATCTATCACAAGTATAACAAAAGGTCTGTGTATCACGGAAAAGGTAGGCCAATAAAGACCAGATTGAAGAATTTTGGCAACTATTTTCTTGGTATGGAAATGCCCTCCACAGGCATAGGTGTGGAAAAACATGAGTACGCTCTGGAACTTATTATTTAGAATGTATCTTCAAATAACTTGGTCGGAACAAAATTTATGCAGATAAGAATCGTCCCAACTGAGACGTCTAACTTCGTGTAAGAATTTTGTTTTATCCTACTTAGACTAGTGGTCAGATAATCATTAAGTAGTAAGATAATTGACAATGTCAACATACCAAGGTAGTTGTATAATAGCCATAAGCTGCTCATCAGGAAATGTCTCTAAGATAGGGAGGAGATCTTCACCACCTTCGATTAGAAGTTAGGATAAATAGTTTGCTACAATATTTTTGACACCTTTCTTATCTCAAATTTTGATGTTAAATTTTTGTAATAAGGGAATCCATCAGATTAACCGAGGTTTAGCATTCTTTTTGGATAACAAATATTTTAAGGCCGCGTGATCGGTGTAGATAATAATTTTGGACCCAACAAGATATGACCGAAATTTTTCTAATGCAAACACAATGGCTAATAACTCTTTAGTGGTAGAGTAATTTATTTGTACATCATTGAGTGTGCGACTGGCATAGTAAATAACATGAGATTTTTTATCTACTCTTTACCCTAAAACTACTCCAACAACGTAGTCAGATGCATCGTACATCAATTCAAATGGAAGATTCCAGTTGGGTTGTTGGATGATTGGAGCAAAAGTTAGCTCTTGAACATTCATCATCGAAGTGGAAACTAGTGTCTTTAGCAAGTAAATTGCACGAGGGTTGGGAAATTTTACTAAAATCTTTGATGAATCGATGATAAAATGAAGGAGGAGGTAAGGAAGAAATAATATCAATTTTGGCCTTATCAACTTCTATCCCTTTGTTGGAGATTATATGCCTAAGAACTATCCCTTGTATCGCCATGAAGTAATACTTTTCCCAGTTTAATACCAAATAGGTTTGTGTACACCATTCTAGCACCGGCTCCAAATAGTATAAGCATTCATCAAAAGAGGAACCAAACATTGAAAAATCGTCCATGAAGATTTTGATAAATTTATCAACCATATCAGATAAAATGCTCATCATACAACGTTAAAATATAGCAGGTGCATTACACAAACCAAATGGCATACGTCGATAAGCATAAGTCCCGTAGGGACATGTAAATATGGTTTTCTCCTGATCTTCTGAAGCGATGGGAATCTGATTATATCAAGAATAACTGTAAAGAAAATAATAATAACTTTTTCCCACTAATCGTTCAAGCATTTGATCAATGAATGGAAGAGGGAAATGATCTTTCCTAGTGACCGTGTTCAACTTTCTGTAATCGATACAAACACGCCACCCGGTGGTCATACGGGTAGGGATTAATTCATTATTCTCATTTTCGACTACAGTGATCCCTAATATCTTGGGTATAACTTGAACAGGGCTGACCCACTTACTATCTTAAATAGGGTATATGATACCCGAGTCTATTAGCTTAAGAACTTCTTTCTTAACCACCTCCATCATAGCAGGATTTAAACATCATTGCTTCTCACACGAATTTTTAGCACCTTCCTCGAAATTGATGCGATGTATGCACACGGCCGGGGTAATTCCCTTCAAGTCTGCTATAAACCACCCTATGGCTGATTTGTGTTTTCTAAGGATACTCAACAGTCTACCTTCCTGGTCAACATCTAGATTAGAAGCTATTATCATAGGTAGAGTTTCATAATCACCTAGAAAGGCATACTTGAGAGTATTGGGTAATGGCTTAAGGTCCAACTGGGGTGGCTTAATAATGGATGGAATAGGTAAAATAATTAATGGTTCAACAGGCTCTAGACTAGGTCTCCATTTGGACATGTTAAGGCATTAAACTCTTCAATGATTGTGTCTTCATCAAAGTCATCACCAAACTTTACAAGACATGATTCTAATGGGTCCTCAAAAAGGATTTGGGGAAAGAGTTATAAACTAGAGAGTCAATCATATTAAGCTCATCCATGTCAACAGAATCAGGTACCTGAGTATTATTGTTAAAAACATTGAGTTTGATTTTCAAGTTGCCCATAGATAGTTTTAAGACCCCATTGAAGCAATTGATAAGGGGAGGGGCAGTAGCAAGAAAAGGGCGGCCCAATATGACGGGGGATCTCACAGCTAGGATTCGTGACATCTTCAGTATCTAAAACAACAAAGTCTACAAGAAAAATAAGAGTATCAACCTTGATAAGAATATCCTCAAGGATGCCATGTGGGTATCGTATTGACCTATTAGACAATTGAAGTGTCATTCGGGTAGGTTCGAGTTCTCCAGTCCTAATTCCTGATAGACCGAGTAATGTATGACATTCGCAGTAGCCCCCAAGTCGAGTAACGCACTATCCACTTTGTGATCTCTAATTTTACAAGGGATGGTTGGGCTCCCAGGATCTCGAAGCTTATGAGCGGTTAATGTCTCAGTCAAGAAAACTTTCTTATGCACATTGATTTTTCTTTTCCTAGTACACGCATCCTTAAGGAATTTGGCATATACAGGAATAAGCATGATGGCATCGAGTACTAGAATATTTATATAAACTTGCTTAAATGTATCCAATATCTTGTCAAATTGAATCCCTTTATTAGCTGGAAGATGGCATTGTGGATAAGGCACCTTTGGCTCAACACGTGCCTTTGTACGGAAATGGACGAAGTAGATAACTCCTTAGATTTCTTATAAGGCTCATGGTTTCTTACTACAACTGGTTCACTCGTACCTACGTCATCCTCAATACCAACTGGTGTTGGCTCAGCCCTAGGTATTTCAACTCGGTTACCAATTTATCTACTAAGAAGAGTAGTAATGGCATTAAACTATTTTGGGATTAAACTAGAATAAAAACTCGGTGGTCCTTTCGAATTAAATACAGGATTGCTAGGTAGCTAACCTAGTGGTCTCTCATACAATGTATTTCCCAATTGTCCTATCTGAGTCTCTAAATTAAATATAGATTGGGATGTAGAATTTTGATTCACCAAAGTCTGTTGTTGGAATTGTAACATTTATTGTTGAAATTGTAACGTTTGTTTTTAACTTTCCATTGATTGTTTCATGAAGAGAGCAAGGGTATCTTTCAAAGATGGTTTAGATGGAGCGGGTGGGAACTGTTTGGGTGACTGAAAGGATTTCTGAGATGCCTGAGGATAATATTGAGATAGGGGATTCCTAAGAAAATTATGACCTGAGGTTTGTGGCCATCCAAACCCGAACTGGGTTGGTTGTTCTTCCGCAAAAATTTTGGGTGGTTTTCCCAAGTTGGCTTGTACGTGTCAAAGGGCTTCTTGCAGATATTATTCAAAGAATTCACTTGCTCTTGATTGTCATTCATTTCATTAAACATGGGGCACATTTTAGTCACATGGGTTACATCATAGAAAATAGTGCAACCCTGTTGTTGAACTTGGTTCACACTACCCTTAGATTGATTCATAGCCATAGCCTCAATTTTTTGGGTAAGAGTATCTAATTGGGCTTCGATGGCCGTTCCCTCACTTACTTCGTATAATCCCCCTTTCTTGGCTGTACGAACATTTCTATGTGGATAAAAATCTCACTGCTGAGAGTTCTCAGCGAATGTATCAAACTCCTCATAAGCTCTATCAGGTTTAAGGTCCTAGAATTTGCCACTATGCATGAATTCTAGTCTATAACGATTCTCAGAGGTTATTCCACGATAGAAGATCTGGGCTAAATGTTGCTTTTCAAAGCCATAATGGGGATATTATAAAAGAAGATTTTTATATCTCTCCCATGACTCGTAAAATGTGTCACTCTCATTTTGAGCAAATTCAACCATTATATTTCTAAGAGCGAGAGTTTTTCCCATTGAAAACCATTTGGTTTTGAACTTAGTCTCCATTTGGTTCCATGAATTGATAGATGTTGGTGCTAATGAATCAAGCCAGTAAAATGCTGATATTTTGAAAGTGCATAGATTTTCTTAAATTCGTAGACGTGCTTATAAGGGATCTTAAAACCAAGCCCATGAAATGTAGGTAACATTTGGATCATACTAGGCTTGATTTCATAATGATTTGTTGTGACGACTGGTAACACGATATATGAAGGTATATCGCTCACCACTAAGGTCCAATAGTCTCTAAGAGATTTAGCGGCAGCCATGATTGGGGGTTCGACTTCTAGCTCAACAACAAACTCAATTGGGTCAACTCTAGATAGATTACCCTCCTCCAAAATTGGGGTCCTGAGTTCTTTATTGTGTTGATTGGGTGAGGTTGTCGCCCCCTCCGCTTTGGCTAAGGTGGTGGGCCGTAAATAAGTAAAGGTTCTGGTGAACTTCCTAAATGTTTTTCTCCACGTGTCCAATTGATCATGCACAAAGTAATAATGCGATAAAATTCAGCACCCGATGCTGTAAAAAATCAATCAAACCTATAATCTAATACTTCGACATTTTTTAAGAAGTAATAAGTAGGTCTCCTCTATATTCTTCTATGTTCACAAAAGGGTAGGATGGTCAAAGGCTTTGGTTCCTACACTCCCCTGCATCATTGTGTTAGTTCTAGCTTAGAGTAGATGTTCATTCCTCACGCCCGAGCGAGTCACCTTATCGTACGTCAACACTCAGAACAGTGATATCGCAAACCTGCAACCAGTATTTTGCTGTGCTAGGCAGGGGACGTATCCTACAAACCCGTGTTTGTACCCTGATCCAGTACACCTATCCGTTGGGTGATGAAATCCTGCGGGAATCTTGCTACTCTTTTTTATTATCAGTTAGCTTCAGGTCTGGGACGTTCAATTTTTGTGTGATACGAATTTCTTCGTATCCCTAATGGGTGGTCCCAGTTGTTAGAGAGTTTTTTGCGTGATTAAATCCCGTAAGTCTCTAACAGTTTTTATCTTCACTAATGTTGGAATGAAAAAAAAATTAAACACAACAATTTGTTTATTAGAGCAGTGTGTATTTGCACAGTCCACACAACTTTATGTTCCTAGTACCGGGGCGAAGCGGATAGCATCCCCTTTTATATGTCAAGTTTAGAAAAGTACCAACCTACGAAAAGTGTTTCCCGGTGTAGCTCTGGCCGCCCCTTCACTTAGGGGGTGAAAGAAGGAAGATCCCCTTCACTTAGGAGGCTCAAGAATAATAGATTTGATGATGCTTTCAGCTTTGCCTATTTTCCGTCCCTTTTGTGACACTCATCCTTTTGTGAGACAATAGGTTTCTCGATCTTTATGTGTTTTCCAGAGCCTGTACACCAACTAAGTGAAAAAGAATAAGAGGCTTCCAAGTCTAATTTGTTATCCCCTACCAAACACAAGTAAATAGTTGAGGAGTCGTTTTAATACAGAACAGTAAAGCAACAACAAACAAACTGAGTTTATGAAGTAATCAAGCATACATCAAATCAGGGCCTAGAGGGTAAGCAAGTTGTTGAGAATTGAGGTAGTTAATCTCTCTTCTACGATAAGAACGATATGCGGAATATGTCAATCAAGTAAACTAAGAAACACAAAATAATAAAGAACACAAGAATCCCCAGAGGAGGGAAGTGGAAAACTCTTACAAATGAAAAACTACTCCGCACAAATAATCCACTTATAATCAAATAGGTTACAACGATCTATCTAAGCTTCTCGAGCTTTAATGGAGTCTCTCAAATTCTAGGTCTCTAGAATTAAACTCACACAAAAGTATAGGCTAACAAAATAACCTAACTCCTCTTTATATACTAGAGGACTAAATACAAGTAGAATGGATCTCAAGGCAGAACTCAACATCTCAGAAGAACTTACAAAAGACAACCTAGCACAACTCGTTCGAACGAAATATTGAGTCATTAGAACAACTTTAGCGATTATAGGTTCCAGCCCTAGAAACAGACATGTCATTCAAACGAAATCCAATCTCGTTAGAATGACTTCTTCGGTCTTTGAATCAAAACGTAAAATTAGACAATCTCATTTGAGCGACTTTGACCTACTTTGAGTTCATCTTCAGCAATTCGAATAGAACCAGCTCGAGTCTTCAGGTAACATAACTAGTTCAAACTTCAAGTAACTTAACCAACTCGAATCACCAGGTAACCTAACTAGCTTGAACTTCTATCGATCATATCCAGTTTGAATCTGAACATTGAAAATCCCATTTTCAATCTGTTTCAATCCGACTTCAATCCTTGAACTAAAATAACTCGAACTAAAATGACCTCGAACGTAATTTGAGTTCATACCTTAACACAAGCATCCATCAAATTATGGTCTAGAGGGTAAGCAAGCATATCATGTGAAGTGTTTAGTTCTCAAAGTTGGTGATGAAAAAAATTATTGCTCGCATATCATGTGATAAATAAAGCTAGCCCTACACAGCTTTTAAATCAAGCACAAATAAGTGTAGGGCAACAATGACCCCACGCACCAAACCTCGTAAATAAAAAAGATGTTCGTAACAATGCCCCCACGTAAATAAGCTATAGCACCAAACGTCGTAAATAAAATAGATGTTGGTAATGTTCTAACCCAACCTCCAGAAGTACGATCCTAAAATTTAGAAATATTATAAGCAGCCACGAAGCAACTGTAGCGCCAAGAACTACCATTATTTTATTTTATTTAAAGAATATAATTAGAAAAACTTTAATATCATTACCGGCCCACTATACTACAATGGCTATACAAGAAATAAGGAATTTAGAAATTATTGGCAAGATATGGACGGTATTAGAAAGAATTAACAAAAAACATCGGTATTAGAAAGAATAGTCTTCAACGATGCCTTCCCGGCAACGGTGCCATTTGATAAGAGGATTTTTGTGTCCTCTAGTAAAATACCCGCTCAAAGTTCAGTTGTCGAATTGTAGCACGGATGAGTGGGATCAAATCCATAAGGAGATTTGGGAAAATAAATACTTTCTTGGCTAAATTACGATTTATAAGAGATAAATCTAAAAGGAATAAATAAAAGCTAATTATAAAACATAATAAGAGAGAGATCTAAGGTTCAGACTTGGCCTCTTCCTTTCAAAGCACTAATTAATATTCACCTAGATCCTAATATCTCCACCCATCATATGTTGGTGTTAAGACACATACGATATTGTAAAATAAACCAATAAATCTATGTTCAAGCATTTAGTGGTTATACTTTTAAGTGATAGTGAAGAGTGTCTTAGAAAATTATCAACTCAACCATGGCTAGGCTTGAGTGAGTTCTCTGGCGTTTCCTCTTGTTTAGATCTTCAAATTAAGCCTACGGTTAATAGCACTTGTTTGTAACCAAAGTTATCGTACACCAAACCGAAGCTATGGTCAAGCCTTCGATATGATGCACTAATTTATCAATCATGAAGTACTAAGAGAAAACTAATTAGAACCTAATTAATACCAACTATTGCTCATCTAAGAAGAAGCCTCATCCTAGCCTTAGCTAGAAGATTAGCCGCTCATCTCAGACTTCATCGCATTAACAACTAATGAAGACATTAACAAAATTAAACTAAAAGAAAAGAAGAAGACAATTAAATAAAAACTAAAACTTTATTTCTTCTAAACTTACTCCAATATGAAATGCCCAATTATAATAGGGGAGTGTTCCTTTTATAGGAGAAGGAACAGAAATTTAAAAACAATACATTAAATACTAAAAAATATTTTTATACTAATTTCTTTTAATATTACAACCAATCACCTAATATTCTTGCATATAATTCCCTTATGTGATGTAGAGATCTTTCTTTATGAAAACTTTTGCATATATCTTCAATATAAAATATCTTCAAAGATCTTGGATGTAATATCTTCTTTGATCTTATTCTCCAAGAATATTTGTGTATATATTTCTTCAATCTTGAGGCTAAATATATTGTTTCTTTGACTTTTTGTGCTAGGAGCTGCTGAAGACATTTTTACTTGACTTTAAGAGCTTAGTTTCAAAATTTTCATCTCCAATAGCTACAATCAAACAAACGCACGTAAGTACCCAAAATTAAATAAAATGGACGACTAAAATACATGTTCGGGTATATTAAAAATGTCATAATTACGTGTTCATCACAAGTTATTAGGATATGCATTCCAAATGTTGAGTTCCAGAGCGTACTCATGTTTTGCTACACCTATGCTTATGGAGGGCATTTCAGTACCAAGAAAATGGTTGTAAAAATTCTTTAATCTAGTCTCTATTGGCCTACCCTTTTTCGTGATGCACAGATCTTTTGTTCTATTTGCGATAAATGTCAGACGACCGATAATATTTCTCACCGTAACATGATGCCTCTAAACAACATTCTTATTGTTGATCTTTTTTATGTTTGGGGCATAGATTTTATGGGCCTGTTTCCTTCATCTTGCAAAAACTTTTATATTCTAGTCGTAGTGGACTATATCTCTAAATGGGTCGAAGTGGTTGCATGTCCGACAAATGACCATAAGCCTGTGGTCAAATTGATGAAAAATATTTTTAATCATTTTAGCACTCCTCGAGCAGTTATTAGTGATGGTGGGAACATTTTTGCAATCGTGATTTTCAAATTTTATTGATAAATTATTTCATCACTCATAAAGTTGACACACCTTACCATTCACAAACAAGTAGTCAAATAGAAGTTTCCAATCTGAAGATTAAAATAATTTTAGAAAAAATTGTTTGAACTGATCGCAAAGACTGGTCAGATCGTCTTGATGATGCTCTTTGGGCCTATTGAATAGCTTATAAAACCCCAATTAGAATGTTCATTCGATATGTTTGTGATGATTTTGGTGACTGATCTTGTGATACGAAGAATCGAAAAATTGTCCAACTTATTAATGTGATATCTAATGATGATGTCTTTTGAAAAGACATGGATAAGTTGACCGGAAAAGTAGATTTATCGGGGTCATGTGAGTATGTAAAAATCTCTGCAGAGATAGTATTGGAACCATTGGTTGAAAAAGTCCAACAAGAATCGTATACTCCTCCGATTATAATGAAAAGAAGAACCATGGTTTTGAGACCTGCGGCCCGAGCTACTTGGGTATCGCGATGACAATGGTTAATTACATCATTGATTGCAAAAGAATAAGTACGGAGAGGCTTTAAAAGTTTACAAGAGGATGTTCTTGATTATTTATTTTTTTGAGAAAAAAATATTCAAAAACATTATTACATTGTTTTGTGTGGTATGGTAGCTTTTGGCATAAAGAGTTTGATTTGGCGCGTTTACAAATGTTAATTTGAAGATGGGTGAAGTTATGGGAACCTCACATTTCAAATTTCAAGTGGGAGATTCGTTGAAAATTGTAAAATTTTGTAAGTAGGTCTTCATGATTGAAGGTATGGGTAGTGCGAACAATTCATTTGGAGAACTGGAGATGGGTTATGGTAGATTCGATTTCAAGTGGGAGATTGTTAAGGGTGAACTCGATTGATGGTCATTCGAACGAGATTGGAAGTCGTTCGAACGAGATGCTTGTTTCTAGATTGGAAACTTGGTTCCATCAAAGTCGTTCGAACGAAAACCGCGTTGGCTTGTTTTGTAAGTTTGTTTTGAGACGTTGAGTTTGCCTCGAGATCTGTTATACTTGTAATAAGTCTCCCAAGTATATAAGGGAAACTTATGTTATTTGTTAACTATTTTTTGGTTGTAATCTCTGTGAGTTTAATTTTAGAGAACTAGAGTTTGAGAGACTCCATTAGAAAGCTTGAGGAAGCTTAAGAGATTGCTTGTAACCTATTTGATCATAGTGGATTGTTCGCGGGGAGTGGTCTTTTATCTGTAAGGCTTTTCCACTTCCCTCCTCCGGGTAAATCGTTGTGTTTTGATTTCGTTTAATTTCTCAATTGGCGTTTCCATTTATCATTCTTGGGTGAGGGTTTTTTTAATAATGCATGTTCGCCTATATTTTCCACCTTCGCCCAATTTTCACCAGTTGTACAGAATTTGAATACTCGAAACCAAGTCCTCGAGGCCGATGTAAGACGACATCGTGCAACAAGATACAAGTCTTCTGACGCCATAACAAAGCAGTATTTTGCATATAACTCGCCCGTGTTTTATCGGCATTGAGGGATTACAGCTTTGTTGAGGTATGACCAACATTTATAGCACTCATATATCCATAGCAATCCACAGCATATAGAGAATATTCTGTTGTAGATACCCGCCTGATACATCATCATACTCGTAGAATCTAAATACATCTTGTCTCGAAACCCATTTCTGACAACCACATACGATTAAAGATCCACTGCTCATTGTTGCGATCATTGATGCACATGATCTCATAGTCCATTGAAGAACTAGGATTGGAGGATGAAACAAGCTTATGAATATCACTGTAGTACATGGAAGTTTGATTTCGGTTCTCGAAAACAGGTTCACAAGACAAATCTCTTCCGAAGGAGTTTCGATTGCAAGGAGCCACTCTTGTAAAACTCCACACATCACTTTATTCCATAATTCTGGAACTTCCACAGTATATGTTTTACTAGTATAAGGGTTACAAAAGTAAAAGTTTCACTTTTGATCTTTATTATGGAGCAATAATAATGGTGGTTGATGAGGCAAAAGATGGCCGTTCTCCAATGCCACCAATCACCATAAAATACGTACAAAACCAAAACGAATATGGTCAGCAATGCTGATTATTTTCGTGCAAATCAAACGAAAGAGTTCAAAGGGTAAATCACTCCAACCGCAGGCCATACTTTGTAATTGCTTTGTCATAACTAATTTCCTTTCAAAATAAAGATAAACCCTAGACAATGAAAAACTTACCCTAAAATTCAGTGATAAGATCTAGGGTTAGAATTTGATAAATTGAGAGACACCCAAATCAATCAAAACAGAATTGAGTAGAGTTTATGCTTTAAGCATATCAGGTCTCACAATGGTCCATGCATGACTTTCTTTGGTACATCCTAGTTCGGCCGAGATTATTATCGCCTCATTCGAGATAAATGAAGGGTTGGAAATCCCTAAACATCATCAGACCCCCACATAAGTCGTAGATTCTCATAGAGAAAACATAATCCAGCCATAGCAACCAATTTAATATTGTCGTAGAGATAGTGACTTACAAGTTACAACCAATCTTTTCAGGGAATACACTTTGTCTCTCATGTTTAGTAAAGGACCTAAACAGCTTTAGGACATCTGGTACGGGTTTAATACTGCCTTGCGATGTTACAATTTACCGCATGTTTCACACGTTCCATTTTTTCTTATCAAGATGGAAAGCAAAACGTCAACTTTACAAAAAGTAAAACTGCATAACAGAATTTGGATTTTTGGTACGAATCCAGCCATAACAAAAAGTAAAGATTAAGATATTTTCGATTATTTGTCGCGTGGAAACAATGTAGTTTAACTAATTCCATTAAAATGTTAACGTTGATTTTTGTCACTGGGCTTCCCAGTGTTTCTTTTATCGCATTAAAATATATAGAGATTCGTAATATCTTGCCATAAAAATGTACATCGTAATACTGATTCCTTTTAAGAAAATGAGGAATAATTCACGTCAAGTGCTGACAGTTGTCCACGACTGATAGCACTTTCTTTTGTTTTGCTAGACATTAGAGATTATGTTTTTCTTACTTTGAGTGACAATCGTCATCGATGTTAAACTTATAATCCGCATTCACAATACTTTGAAAGCATGGCAACCTCTATTTTAACAATTTTGGGTTCTTGTCTAAGTTCTTTAGTTGCAAAGAAGGTCATTGTGGTTATTATCACATAACAAAAAAGACGCAAAATCTCTTAGCTCAAGTTCTCTTCTCATGAGCAATGGTAGTAATTTAGACACTCTATTTCAACACCCAGCTTTTAACAGTCACTCACTTTTTGTTACAATGGAAAGCATTAACAAGGAGCATCTTAGGAGAAAGGGGCATCCTTAGACTGAAGAAGAATACAGGTTAACATTTTAGGTTTATAAGCTTCTTTTCGATTTATTTTTGCCCCTTTCATTAACAAATTTATTGTAAAATTTTACTCATTTGGATTATAAAATTGGTTTTTTCAATGTTTGCATGCGCTTGTTTATTTTCTTTTATTTTCAATGTTTTTTCATATTTGTTAGAATAACAAGAAACTCCAATGCAGATTTTGTTTCTCTTTTCCCGGATTTCCGGTATCATTGTTGCCCAAACATCTCTCGCGATTTGCACCATTTTGGCCACTGAGCAATTGGTTAAGTGGTGGTGTGACCCTCCACCAAGTGAGAGGTCATGAGTTTGAAAGCTCATTGGGGCTTCTTACAATAGTTTTGAATATTAACAAGAACATGCAAATGAATTTATGATCTAAATCTAGTGTTTATGATATTTTTCCCTGATAGGAAAAGATGTAGTTTTGAATATTTTGATAATGAACTAGTGATTCAAGCGTGGAAATATGTTTCTTTATTTTTTAACATTCTTTCGTAATTATATATCTACTAAAAGGTTTTGCATTTAACTGAAGATTTTCTTTGACTTATTAAAACCATTTTCTTGTAAAGTTTTTTCATTTAATTAATAAATCCTTTTGGGTTGGAAGAAGCATGGGAAGGGTAATTGGAAGAGTATTGCCAAACACTTTGTAGTAACAAGGACCCCTGCACAAGTTGCTACTCATGCGGAAAAATACTTCTTCCATCTCGAAAATCCTGTGGTCACTAGGAATTGTGAGGGTGTCAGCCCGTCTCTCTCTAATCTGTGAGAATCCGCACATTTCCCCTCTTTGCACGTTTTCGATGTCTTGCAGTAGTTATTAGTAGTGTTTGCTTTGAATAAGAAAACTACCTTATGGGTGGGATTTCCCTTTGTTTTATGTTTCGAACTCTAACCCTTAGAGAAGTACTTTTGAGTTTATGTAATTAAGCCTAGGCCTTTCTTCCTTCTCTCTTTGAAGGAGAAGAACTCATTTTGATTACCTTTCCGATTATTGTTTCCAAAGTTTTGAATCTTTTGTTGCTTTGATATTTTTCTTCTGCGAGTATCCAATTTGCAGGAATAATTCTTCATTGAATGATTTGGAGTAACATGGAAAGGCTTAGGTCACTCGTTTTCCTGTACTCTTGGTTCTTCCAAGAACGTGTATTGTTGTATCACTTTCTTCTCTCAATGATATTTAGTCTAATGTGCTGCTCAAAGCCTTAAACAATCCCATAGCAGTAATCTTGTTGAGTAAACTAACGAATTTTTGTTAAGCTCAATGACTGTTGTCTTCAAGCAACACATGCTGATCATATTACTGCCTTAAAAAACTTGAGTTACTATTTTCTTTACCTTCCATATTGTATGATATACCACCAGAATTCAAAGCTCCCTGCAATCCGAGCTTTATGTTCTATCATTCCCTTAGAAACTCGAAGAAGTTTTTTTTTTTTTTTTTTGAAGAGAAAGCTAGGGTTAGGCAGACCCTCACCAGATTTCATTACCAATCAAAACCTAAAACAGCCTAGGGTATTTACATTGTACATCAGCTATACAAATTTTCTTTAGAGTATAACTAAAATCCTGAGGAAAGGCAAGCTGATCGGAGAGAATATCCATTTGAGCAGCTATGTGATGGGCAGCTTTGTTCCCCTCCTTATAAATGAATGAGCAAATAAATTTTTCAGCTTCATCTTTCATCTTCTGAGTCATTCTGATATTGTGGATGCATTACCAGGGAGGTTTCCAAATTTTATTTGTGATGTTTTGGGCATAACAAGAGTCTGCCATTACTTCATATCTCTTGATACCTAGGCTTGTAGCTGTTTTAATTCCTTCACAAACAGCATATAGAGCAATTTCCCCAATACTACTAAGGTGATTTGCCAAACCATTAAAAGCAAGAACTGGGATTCCATTTTTCAGTCTTATGATGCCCCCAAAAGCTTTCCTAGTTGGGGAGAGGCATCCACTTGTGTTTACCACTATATCCATAGAAGGATTCCATCCAATCCAGTTAATCTGCTTGAGAATTCTAGGGGTGAATTTTATTCTCCAAGTGCTTGTGATAGCAACAGTATTTGGGGTAGAGAATAGACTAAAAGAAGAAACATTGCACCTTGTATCCACTTCAACTTTAATGATGCCTAGAACTGTTTCTTCATCACTGCTTTGTTGCCGGAACTGTCTTTTATACCTTTCTGCCCATATATGGTAGATAGTTGCAGGAAATACAATTTTGAGGATTCTCGAGATGTTATTATCTCTATTGTAGTTTACAATCCAGTTTGTTTCTTCTGCCCAATCTCCTATACTTCTTGTAATGTTTAAAGAGTTGAGAATGTTACCCCATATATTGTGAGAAAATAGACAAGAAAAGAAGAGATGATCTCTATTTTCTTCTGTTGTTGTGCATAGAGAGCTGATCGATTATAAACCGACGTCTTAAAAGACCCGCAAGCGCACGGTGTACCGTTAAGTACAAGGGTAAGCGGGGTCGTATCCCAAGATACTTGTGGTACGAATTATACTTCGAGCTACTAGTTTTATCCAATTACAATGATTTTGTGTAGGTTTTGAAATAAAAAGAAGAATGAAACAAATTACAAGATAAATTGGAGTGGAAACCAAGGCATCGATTCTACTCCACCCTTTAAAACCCTTAGATAGCATAAATAATTAAAGTAAATTACGAGTTCCCGTATCGCATATCATTGGTCGGGCATATGCAATACATCAAAAAATACAAGAGATTTAGTAATTGGGAACTACCCATAAACCAACTTACTCAACCATGGTCTGGTTGATAAGTATAGATTATGTTATCTTCTCCATGTTCCTAACCTATCTTGTTATGGCCCAACAAGATGGCTACATAGATTCATTATTCCTCATAATCCTAGCTATGGTCAAGCATAGATGAAGGAATACGAATATGCAATATTCCGGGATAAAGAGAAAGTAATTACTCTAACTAAGCTACACAATCTACACTAAGGCTACATTGGGTGGAGCTTCCTCTAGCCTTGGTTAAGAAGATTAGCTACTCATCCCTTTGATCATTGTCATAATACTATTACTACGATATAATTAAAAGACAAGAACAAGAGAAGAACAAAAACTTTATTGCTTATTGAACTTTGATTTACACTCCTCAAGATGCTCTGTCATGGGTAGGATTCCCCTCCTATTTATAGAGTATATGAAGGGTTACTAAATATCACCATTAATATAAAATCCCTTAAACAATGCCTAAAATCATGTATAGATATTACAACTCATGAGAATAATATCTATATCTAATTTTCTTCAATGGGCTTCCATGCATGGGCCTTTGGTTGACAACTTCAGATGAGAATCATTGTTGGAGTGCATCACCATTGTTCTTCGTTAAAAATCAGAAAATTGTACGACTTAATTATCATGTGACCGAGTTTTGTAAATACAAACAAAAGCATTATTAGTGTCACATTTATTTAATAAATGACTAGGTAGATATAAATTTAGGAGTTGTACACGTAAATATTACGTGTCTATCAAATACCCCTAAACTTATATTTTGCTAGTACCCGAGCAAAAGTAAACAAAAATCATTTTCGCATGTCACGAGGTTGCATTTAGCGTATGCAACAAGCCGTTATACCCCCAGGTTTAGCCTGGTGAACGAGTGTTGTCTCGTGAGGGTTTACAGTGACTATACCCACAAAAGTCAATAATGACATTTTAAACAATTCTAGAATACACATGACTCATTTCCTGTGAACTTAACCTTACTTAGCTTTGACAAAAATATACCAATGAAAAAATCCTTAAACTTTCTATTCTCCCAAGTATATCAAAGAATATATTTTAAGCGTATTCGAAACAAGAGGTACTACCTCAAGATTAGAAAGAGATTCAAATATTTTTCTTTAGCTATATTTGAGTGTACAATAAAAATAGTTTTATCGCCAAATACGTTGTCTAGAATAATTTACTCAGTTTTTTTGGTTGTCTAGTTTTCACTGAAATAAATTCAACGGTCAGTTCAACAAGTACCTTAGTCAATACGTCTTCCTAGAATTTTGTTTTTTGTTTTTTTGTAAGCCTTTTCTTTTGAGTACTTTATTTCTTAGTGAAGCCTCCGTAACAAGGAGTTTTCGGTCGATAATCTCTACCAGTTGGCTAAGGTTGCCACGGTGTGGTGCCCCATCATGACCTAGACTCATGATTCTCACAAGTGACATTTTCTTGTGCTCCTTTTACATAGCTCATGGTCAAAATTGAGATTGGTAAAAAAAAATTCTCTTTCAGTTCTTAATCATGCGAGTAGCCTTGCAGCATAAAAGTTTTTAGGCTTATTTATTATTTTTTTCTTAGGAATGAACTTATTCTTAAGCAGTTGTCCCCCTTGTAGCAATCTATTCCTAACATAAATGTTAAATTTCTTTTATACTGAGCAAAAATCTATTGAAGGTATTAATTGCAAAGCTACAATGAAGTGCACGTTTTCAAAATATGTCAAGTTAACTTGAATTAGTTGCTAATAAAAAGATAGTACATCAAGCTTAAGATGTTCCAAAATATTCTATTGTATACTTGGTACAATTTCAAAATTTAGGTTTTTCTATAATATTTATGTCAAGGTAAAATCAGTTTAAGTGTTTGGAAATTCGTCAAAAATATATCATATATTGCCAAAGTACCATTATTTCACTTTTCTTCAAAAAGCATATCAAGAAATGGTTTCCTACCCCCAAACTTAAATCAAGCATTTCCCTCAATGTTGGAGAACAAGAAAATAAATGGAAGAGGAAAACTGAATTGTCTCACCTGAATGTGTCAAGGGTTGCCTCCCAAGAAGCGCTAAGTTTACCATCTTCAGCCAGACAAATGACCCCCATACTTAAATGATTTATAATGGTACTATAGGGGTACATAATATCAGTTCTGATATACTGGATCATTTAGAAATGTTATATCTTCATCAAAAGTGTAGGACTCTAAGTACGGTTTTAATCGTTGGCCATTGACCTTAAAAATATTTTTGTGTTTAGGATCCTCCACCTCTACGGCTCTATGAGGATAAACAGTTTTAACTACAAAAGGGTCGTACCAACGAGAACGTAATTTCCCAGGAAATAGGCGTAGCCGTGAATTGTAGAGTAAAACTTTCTGATTAGGCTCAAAAGTTTTGCGAATAATCGACTTATCATGAAAAGCATTAGTTCGTTCCTTATAAATTTTTGCATTTTCATAAGCCTCGTGACGAAGTTCGTCAAGTTCAGAAAGTTAAAGTTTTCTATGTAATCCGGCTTTATTCATTTTAAATTTGAAGGCATTTGTAACCCAGAGAGCCTTGTGTTCCAATTCCACAGGTAAGTGGCAAGCCTTCCCAAAGACAAGTCTATAGGGTGACATACCAATCGGGGTTTTATAAGCTGTTCGATATGCCCAAAGGGCATCATCAAGACGATCAGACCAATCTTTACAATCGGTTCGAACAATTTTTTCTAAAATTCTTTTGATCTCCCGATTGGATACTTCTACTTGACCACTTATTTGTGAATGATAAGGTGTGGCAACTTTATGAGTGATGGAGCAAGTTTTCAAAAGATTTTGAAAGACACGGTTACAAAAATGTTTACCACCACCACTAATAATTGCCCAAGACGTGCCAAAACGATTAAAAATGGTTTTCAAAAATTTTACCACGGGCTTATGGTCATTCATTTGACATGGCACCGCCTCAACCCATTTAGAAACATAATCAACTGCAACTAGAATGTAAAGGTAACCGCGAAATGAAGGAAATAGGCCCATAAAGTCAATGCCCTAAACATCAAATAGTTTAACAATAAGGATGTTGTTCAAGGGCATCATATTTCGATGAGAAATATTCCCGGTCCTCTGGCACCTATCACATTTAGAACAAAAGGTATGTGCGTCACAAAAAAGGGTAGGCCAATAAATACCAGATTGAAGGACTTTTGCAGCAGTTTTCTTGGTCGCAAAATGCCATCCGCAAGCTAAAGTATTGCAAAATGTGAGTACACTATGGAACTCATCATTTGGGATGCATCTCCTAATCACTTGGTAGGAACAAAACTTATAAAGATAAGTTTCGTCCTAACTAAAACGTCTAACCTCGTGCAAGAATTTGGTTTTATCTTGCTTTGACCAATGGGCAGGTAATCGTTAAGTAGAAAGATAATTGACAATATCGGTGTACTAAAGCAGTTATGAGACAGCCATGAGCTGCCCATCAGGAAATGTCTCTAAGATAGGGAGAAAATCTTTAGCACCCTCAGTGAGAATTTGAGATAGATGATCCGCAACCGCATTCTCAATACATTTCTTATCTCGAATTTTGATATCAAATTCTTGTAACAAAAGAATCCATCTGATTAACCGAGGTTTGACATCTTTTTTAAATAGTAAATACTTTATGGCCGCATGGTCGGTAATGATTTTGGATCCAATAAGGTATAATCAAAATTTCTCCAAGGAAAACACAATGGCTAATAACTCCTTCTCCGTGGTAGAGTAATTTAATTGTGCGCCATTGAGCGTGCGACTAGCATAGTAAATAACATGAGGTTTATTATCTACTATTTGCCCTAAAACCGCTCCAACAGAATCAGAAGCATCGCACATGAGCTCGAAGGGAAGTTACCAATTGGGAGGTTGGATGATAGGGGCTGAAGTTAATAAAAGTTTGAGCTTCTCAAAAGCTCTTAAACATGCATCATCATAGTTGAAATCAGTGTCCTTAGCAAGTAAATTGCACAAGGGCTAAATTTTTTTACTAAAATCTTTGATGAACCGGCGATAAAACCCAGCATGCTCCAAAAATGATCGAATGGCCTTAACCGTCTGAGGTGGAAGTAAAGTAGAGATAATATCGATCTTAGCCTTATCGACTTCAATCCCTTTGTTGGAGATAATGTATCCAAGAACTATCCATTGTGTCACCATGAAGTGACACTTTCCCAGTTAAACACCAAATTGGTTTGTGTACATCGTTCTAGCATGAGCTTTAAATGGTGTAAACATTCGTCAAAAGACGATCCAAACACTGAAAAATTATTCATAAAGATTTCAAGAAATTTATCAACCATATAAGAAAATATATTCATCATATAACGCTGGAATGTAGCGGGTGCATTGCATAACCCAAATGGCATACGTCGATAAGCATATGTCCCATAGGGACACGTGAAAGTTGTCTTCTCCTGATCTTCTGGGGCAATGGAGATCTGGTTGTATCCAGAATAACCGTCAAGAAAACAGTAATGTCTTTTTTTGGCTAATCGTTCAAGCATTTGATCAATGAAAGGAAGAGGAAAATGATCTTTTCTTGTGACCGTGTTCAATTTCCTGTAGTCTATACATACACGCCACCCAGTGGTCATGCGGGTGGGGATAAGGTCATTATTCTCATTCTCAACTACAGTAATCCCTGATTTCTTAGGTACAACCTGAATGGGACTGGCCCACTTACTATCCAAAATGGGGTATATTATACCCAAGTCCAAAAGTTTGAGAACTTCCTTCTTCACCACCTCCATCATGGTGAGATTCAACCGCCGCTGCATTATGCGAGAATTTTTAGCAGCTTCCTCGAGATTGATGCGATGCATGCAAACGGCCTGACTAATCACCTTTAAGTCTACTATAGACCACCCTAGGGCTGATTTCTGTCTTCTAAGAACACCCATCAATCTACTTTCCTGGTCAACATTGAGATTGGAAGCTATGATCACAGGCAGAGTGTTAGAATCACCTAAGAAAGCATATTTCAAAGTCTTAGGTAATGGCTTAAGGTCTAACTTGGGTGCATTAACAATGGATGGAATAGGCAAAGTAGTGGACGGTTCTAGAGGTTCAACATGAGGTCTCCATTTGGACTAGTTAAATATAGGTGTTGAGTCGAGTAGAGCATTAAGCTCTTCAACAATCAGATTTTTATCAAAGTCTTCACCAAAGTTCACAAGACATGATTCTAAGGGGTCCTAAGAAAATGATTTAGGGAATGAATTGTAATCTAGGGAGTCAATCATATTTAGCTCAGCCATATCATTAGAATGAGGGACTTGAGTATTATTGTTAAAATCATTGAGCTTGATCTTCATGTCTCCCATTGATAGTTGTAAGCCCCATTAAAGCAATTAATAATGGCATGAGAAGTCGCAAGGAAAGGGCGACCCAATATGACGGGAATCTCACAACTAGGATTCTTTACATCTTCAGTATCCAAAACAAGAAAGTCCACAGGAAAAATGAGAGTATCAACCTTTATAAGAATATCCTCAAGGATACCACGTGGGTATCATATTGACCTGTCAGCCAATTGAAGTATCATTCGGGTAGGTTCGAGTTCTCCAAGACTTAAATCCTGATAGACCGAGTAAGGTAAGACATTCACACTAGCCCCTAGGTCGAGTAACGCCCAATCTACTTTGTGATCTCCAATTTTACAAGGGATGGTTGGGCTTCCTGGATCTCGAAACTTAAGAGGGGTTAATGTCTCAGTCAAGAAGACTTTCTTGTGCATATTGATTTTCCTTTTCCTAGTGCATGCATCCTTAAGAAATTTGGCATATGCAAGGATAAGCATGATGGTATCAAGTGCAAGAATATTTATATGAACTTGCTTAAATATATCTAATATCTCATCAAATTGAATCCCTTTATTACCCGGAAGAAGGCATTGTGGATAAGGCACCTTTGGCTCAAAATGTACCTTTGGTAGGGAAATAGACGAGGTAGGCAACTCCTTTGATTTATTAGAAGTTTCACTCGTACCGACCTCATCCTCAATAGCAACGGGTGTTGGCTCAACCCTAGGCATTTCAATTTGGTTATCAATTTGTCTACCACTTTAAAGAGTTGTAATGAAATTAACCTATTTTGGGATTGAGCTAGAATCAAACCCTGGTGGTCCTTTCGGATTAGATACAGGTTGGCTAGGTAGCGGACCTGGTGGTCTTTCATGCAATGCATTTGCCAATTGTCTTATCTGAGTTTCTAGATTATAGATAGATTGGGATGTAGAATTCTGATTCACCAAAGTCTGTTGTTGAAATTGCATCATTTGTTGTTAAAATTACATTAATTGTTGCATGAAGAGAGCAAGGGTATCGTCCAAAGATGGTTTGGGTAGAGGGGGTGGGAACTGTTTGGATGACTGAAAGGATTGTAGAGATGCCTGAGGATAAGATTAAGAAAGGGTATTCCTAGGCAAATTATGACCTGAGGTTTGTGGCTCTCCAAAACCTGAACTGGGTTGGTTGTTTATCCACGAAAAATTTGGGTGGTTCTGCCAAGTTGGCTTGTACGGGTCAAAGGACCTCTTGTAGGTATTATTTAAAGCATTCACTTGATCTTGATTGTCATTCATTTCATTGAGCATGGGGCACATTTGGGTCATATGGGTTACATCATAGCAAACGGTGCAACCCTGTTGCTAAACCTGGTTCACACTACCCTTAGATTAATTTGTAGCCATAGCCTCGATTTTTTGGGTAAGAGTATCTAATTGGGATTTGATGGCCGTTCCCTCACTCATTTTGATAAGCCACCTTTCTTGGATGTACGAATATTTCTATGTGGATCAAAATCCCACTCCTGAGAGTTCTCAGCCAATGTCTCAAACTCCTCATAAGCTCTATCAGTCTCAAGGTCCTGGAATTTGCCACTATACATGGATTATATCCTATAACGATTCTCAGAAGTTATTCTACGATAGAAGATCTAGGTTAGATGTTGCTTCTCAAAACCATGATAAGGACATTGTGAAAGAAGATATTTATATCTCTCTCATGCCTCGTAAAATGTTTCACTCTCATTTAGAACAAATTCAACAACTGTATTTCTAAGAGTGAGGGTTTCCCATAAAAAAACCATTTGGTTTTGAACTTGGTCTCCATTTGATCCCATGAATTGATAGATGCTGGTGCCAATGAATCAAGCCAATGACTCGCCTTGTCTTTTAGCGAGAATGGGAATAAACGAAGGCGAAAAGAATCCTCAATAAAATGTTGGTATTTGGAGAGCGCACAAATTTTCTTAAACTCGTAGACGTGCTTATAAGGGCTCTCAGAATCAAGCCCACAAAAGATAGGTAACATTTGGATCACACTAGGCTTGATTTCATAATGGTTTGTCGTGACAACTGGTAACATAATACACGAAGGCATATCACTCACCACTGGGGTCCAATAGTCCCTAAGAGATTTGGCGGTAGCCATGATTAGGGGTTCGACTTCTAGCTCAGCAATCAGTTCAATTGGGTCAACTCTAGATGAATTACCCTCCTCCGAAATTGAAAAAACTCAAAATGGATCACTTTCCTCCCAAACTTGGGATCCTAAGTCCTCTATTGTATTGACTGGACGAGGTGGTCGCCTTCTCCACATAGGCTGAGGTGGTGGCTCATGAATTGGTAAAGGCTCCGGTAAGCTTCCTAAACATTTTCCTCTACGTGTCTAATTGCTCATGCACAACTAATAATCAATAAAATTCGACACCCGGTGTAGTATACAATCAATCAAACCTAAATTTTAGCACATCAACATTTTTTAGAAGTAATAATTAGGTTCCCCTATATTCCTTTATGTTCAAAATGGGTACGATGGCAAAATGTTTTGGTTCCTATACTCCCCTGCGTCACTATGCTAGTACCAGCTTAAAGTAGATGTTCAGTCCTTACGCCTGAGCGAGTTGCAAACCTACAACCAGTATTTTGCGGTGCTAGGCTGGGGCCATATCCTACGAACCCGTGTTTGTACCCCGGTCCGATACACATATCCGTTGGGTGATGAAATCCCGCGGGAATCTTACTACTCTTTTTTATTAACAGTTATTTTGAGGTCCGGGACGTTCAATTTTTGTGTGATACGAATTTCTTCGTATCCCTAATGGGTGGTCCCACTTGTTGGAGAGCTTTTTGGGTGATAAAATCCCGCAAGTCTCTAACAGTTTTTACCTTTACTAATGTTGGAATGAAAAAGAATATTAAACACAGCAATAGGTCAATCCAACCAAAGCAATTTTTTTATTAGAGGACCGTGTATTTGCACAGCTCACACGACTTTATATGTCCTAGCGCCGGTGCGGAGCAGATATGTACCCCTTCTAGATGTCAAGTTTTAAGATGTACCAACCTACGGAAAGTATTTCCCGGTGTAGCTGTGGTCGCTCCTTCACTTAGGGGGCGAAAGAAGGAAGTGCCCCTTAACTTAGGGGGCACAAGAATGATGGATTTGATGATGTTTTTAGCTTTACGTATTCTCCGTCTCATTTCCAACTTTGTGACTATCCTGCAAAACAAGAGAAAAATGATTAGTGAACTTGCAACAACAATATTAATTCAATTTCCAAGTTTATTGTAGTCTATGATGTCCTGATTTTCAAATGCGCATATCTTTCAACTCGGTTGAGACAGAGCATTAAATAATATCAATTTGAAAAGATAATTTAGAAAGGAAAGACATTCAAGAAGGAAGTTGTCTAGAATTTAGCTTCCCTACCTCTCAAAACAAGTGAGTAATGAACACGGCGTCCTTTACAGAGACTATTTTTTACTATTTTTTCAAAAGGCTGTAACTCATAAACGGCTAAACAAAAAAATATGATCTATAGCAATTCGGAAAGGGTTTTGAATTATCTAAAACTTTTGTAGAAAACGTATTTCATAACTATAAAGTATAGGTGATCAAAAATGGTGAAACATTCAGGGACAGACTTCACAGCTACTGTAGTGCCAAGAGAGTTTGAGCCAATCACTCAATCACTTTGTTTCCGAATCCAAAAAAAAAAGAAAAACAAGAAAAAAAAATTGGCTTAAAATAAAACGAAACTTTGCAAGTCCCCGGCAACGGCGCCAAAAACTTGATCGATTATAAACCAACGTCTTGAAAGACCCGCAAGCGCATGGTGTACCGTTAAGTATAAGGGTAAGTGGGGTCGTATCCCAAGAGACTTGTGGTGCGAATTATACTTCGAGCTACTAGTTTTATCCAATTACATCGAGTTTGTGTAGGTTTTAAAATAAAAAGAAGAACGAAACAAATTACAAAATAAATTGGAGTGGAAACCAAGGCATTGATTCCACACCACCCTTTAAAACCCTTAGATTTCATAAATAATTAAAGTAAATTATGAGTTCTCGTATCGCATATCCTTGGTCGGGCATATGCAATACATCAAAAAATACAAGAGATCTAGTAATTGGGAGCTACCATAAACCAACTTATTCAACCATGGTCCGGTTGATAAGCATGGATTATGTTCCCTTATCCATGTTCCTAACCTATCTTCTTATGGTCCAACAAGATGGTTACATAGATTCATTATTCCTCATAATCCTAGCTATGGTCAAACATTGGACGAAGGAATACGAATATGCAAAATTTTGGGATAAAGAGAAGGTAATTACTCTAACTAAGCTACACAATCTACACTAAGGCTACATTGGGTGGAACTTCCTCTTGCCTTGGCTAAAAAGATTACCTACTCATCCCTTTGATCATTGTCATATTGCTATTACTACGATAAAATTAAAAGACAATAACAAGATAAAGAAAAAGCTTTATTGCTATGAACTTTGATTTACACTCTCCAAGATCATCCCTCATGGGTAGGATTCCCCTCCTATTTATAGAGTATATGAAGGGTTACTGAAAATCACCATTAATATAAAATTCCCTAAACAATGCCTAAAATCATGCATTACAACTCATGAGAATAATATATATATTTAATTCTCTTCAATGGGCTTCCATGCATGGGCCTTTGATTTACACTCTCCAAGATCACCCTTATTCTTCGTTAAAAACCAGAAAATTGTACGACTTGTTTATCATGTGACCGATTTTTGTAAATACAAACAAAAACACTATTAGTGTCACATTTATTTAATAAATGACTAGGTAGATATAAATTTTGGAGTTCTACACGTAAATATTACGTGTCTATCAGGAGCAATAAGACCTTTTCAGTTTTCCTATTCCACCAAAAAATCTCTTGTTTTGAGTCTATTTTTAAGAGTTAGCCAGAGGATGAAAGAGTGTCTAGGAACTGCCCTTCTGTCCCATACAATTGAGATCCAACTAGGAGGAGTTTGATGGATTCTAATGGCATTCCAAGAAGATTTACTACTGAAAGTGCCATTTGTTGTCAAAGTCCAAAAAAATTCGAAGAAGTTGAAACAGGCTTGGGCTTCGTTTGAAGCTTATAAGTTATTATAACCCCCCAATTATTATTTTTTCCATTATAAGCTCAAATGAAATCATGACTGAAGAATTTGTTAGAGTATTGTGGTTATAATCTCAAACTTTATCAGATCTGATTCTTTCCTAAGTTCTTAAAGAACCACTTTGGTTTAGCGAAGTGTTGGCTAGGTTTGCAATAATTAGTTAACGATAGCATACTGTTGAGGAATAATAGAATTAAACTGCCATTTCTATATCAATCTTGAGAGCAATAAAGAGAAAATAGATTTCTAATTGAATTAATATAGATTACCAGACCTACTCAAACTCTCTTCATAGACCCTAAAGGCCAATGGGCTTGCGATCAATTATAAACCGACGTCTTAAAAGACCCGCAAGCGCACGGTGTACCGTTAAGTACAAGGGTAAGCAGGGTCATATCCCTTGTGGTACGAATTATACTTCGAGCTACTAGTTTTATCCAATAACGAGTTTGTGTAGGTTTTAAAATAAAAAGAAGAACGAAACAAATTACAAGATAAATTGGAGTGGAAACTAAGGCATCGATTCCACTTCATCCTTTATAACCGTTAGATAGCATAAATAATTAAAGTAAATTACGAGTTCCCGTATCGCATATCCTTGGTCGGGCATATGTAATACATCAAAAGATACAAGAGATTTAGTAATTGGGAGCTACCCATAAACCAACTTATTCAACCATGGTCCGGTTGATAAGCAAGGATTATGTTTTCTTCTCCATGTTCCTAACCTGTCTTGTTATGGTCAAACAAAATGGTTACTTATATTCCTTATTCCTCCTAATCCTAGCTATGGTCAAGCCTAGGATGAAGGAATACAAATATGCAATATTCCAGGATAAAGAGAAAGTAATTACTCTAACTAAGCTACATAATCTACACTAAGGCTACATTGGGTGGAGCTTCCTCCAGCCTTGGCTAAGAAGATTAGCTACTCATCCCTTTGATCATTGCCATGCTACTATTACTGCGAAAAAAGTAAAAGACAAGAAAAAGAGAAAAAATAATCTTTATTGCTATGAACTTTGATTTACACTCTCCAAGATGATCCCTCATGGGTAGGATTCCCCTCCTATTTATAGAGTATAGGAAAGGTTACTAAAAATCATCATTAATATAAATTCCCCTAAAAAATGCCTAAAATCATTTGTTATTCTCCTAAGTATATCAAAAAATATTTTATGTTTATCCGAAACTAGAGGTACTACCTCAAAATTAGAAAGAGATTCAAGTATTTTTCTTTAGCTATATTTGAGTGTATAATGAAAATAGTTTTATCGCCTAATACGTTGTCTAGAATAATTTACTCAGTTTTTGGCAGTCTAGTTCTCACTGAAATAAATTCAACGGTCAGTTCGACAAGTGCCTTAGTCAATTCGTCTTCCTAAAATTTTACTTTCTTTTCTTTTCTTTTGTAAGCCTTTTTTTAGTACTTTGTTTCTTAGTGAGGCCTCTGTAACCAGGAGTTTTCAGTCGACAATCCCTGCCAGTTGACTAAGGTTGTCAGGGTGTGGTGTCCCATCATGACCTAGACTCAGGAATCTCACAAGTAACATTTTCTTGTGCTCCTTTCACATAGTTTATGGTCAAACTCGAGACTGGTAATAATTTTTCCTCTTTCAGTTTTTAATCATGCGAGTAGCCTTGCAGCGTGAAAGTTTTTAGAGCATATTTAGCTTATTTATTATTTTTTCTTAGGAATGAACTTATTCTTAGGCAGTTGTCTCCCTTGTAGCAAACTATTCCTAACTTAAATGCTAAATTTCTCTTATACTGCGCAAAAATCTATTGAAGGTATTAATTGCAAAACTACAATGAAGTGCACATTTTTAAAATATGTCAAGTTTAACTTGAACTAGTCGTTAATAAAAAGATAGTACATCAAGCTTAAGATATTCCAAAATATTTTATTGTATACTTGGTACAATTTCAAAATTTAGGTTATTCCATAATATTTATGTCAAGGTAAAATCAGTTTAAGTGTTTGGAAATTCGTCAAAAATATATAATGCATTGCCAAAGTGCTATTATTTCATTTTTCTTCAAAAAGCATTTAAAGAAATGGTTTCCTACCCCCAAACTTAAATGAAACATTTCCCTCAATGTTTGAGAGCATAAAAAAATGGAAGAATAAAAACTAGAATTTCTCACCTGAATGTGTCATGGGTTGCCTCCCAAGAAGCGCTAAGTTTACTGTCTTCAGCCAGACGAATGTACCCCCAAACTTAAAATTTTCAATATGACTGGAAGGGTACGAAGTTGAAAAGGTGATGTATTATCCTGGTTGCAAATTCTCTTTCAAAAACCAGATAACACATGAATGGTGATCCTTAATATTAGCCCTTAATTGGGCAGATATATTATGAAAAAACCAGAGAGAGTTTAAAGCTTATTCTCTATGGAAAAGATTTTTTCTAACAACTTTACCTATTATTTGATGATTCCAAGTTGAAAATTTTAGACAAATCAAGAAAAACCATTTTCTCCAAGATAAAGCAAATACATACCCAGGGAACATATTTTCCATTAAAATTTTTAATACAATCATATGATTACTACATGTTGCAGTAAATAAGAAGATTGGTATACAAGTATTCATCCCCAAAAATGTACTAGATTCAAAACTCAATTTTCCTGGAAAGATAATTTCTTTGAAAAATTTCAAAACCCCCATGTTATCGCTGATATTCTAAAAAAATTTATAGGTGGTTCTGACAAAGCAAGTCCGTGAGGCATCCCCAAAATTATAATTTTTCAAAAAGGTATTTTCTTTTAGTATAAGAAAAACTATATAACATATTGATGGATGTGGGGATCGGGGAACAATTGACTCTAATAAACATTTAAAATTTATGTGCCTAAAATCATAACTTATCTCAAAGGACTCATCCTGACCATTGACGTGGATATTCATTGGCTTAGGGACATGGCCAAGTTAAAACATATTTTTAGATGCTAATGATTGTACCATTTCACGAATCTCAGGATCATTCGAGTCCTCAAAATCATTTAAACATTCATTAATACAAATACAACAAGAATTATCTCCGTACAAGTCCTCAAAATCATTTATGGTCATGGTACCCCCATTAGGCTCGTGAAATGGAGATGTAGGCATAGGTACGGTTGGTGAATGAGTAACCAAAACATAATCAACCCCTAATAATAGTAGTATATCCTGTAAATAAGGGTCGTCCACCCACTGGTTTCTAACATTGTAATTTGTGTCAGGTGGACGCGGCTCAAGGCAAGGCTGAGGTGACTCATAAGGAGACTAAGAAGGAAATGACAAGTTAATAACATCTGCAACAGGTTCAACAATTTCTAATTTCTTGGCTTTGGTACAAATATCATCATCTATAAATTCCTCGCAAATTATCGTATAATGAGATGGTGATTTCATATATTCATATTTTGTCTCGTCATCATCATCGTCAGAAAAATCATTAGAGGAGAGGGAAAAATATTCAGTCTCGGTCATAGTTTCCTCGAAACAATTTATTGGGTTAACAAATTAAATGATGGATGGTGACATCGATGATTGAATTTGGAGGGCTTCTTCAAGATCTTCTTGTGACATAGGATCGTCGACCTTAAAATATTCATCTTCTAAATCTGTCTCACAATATGGTATCCATTCACCCCACGGAGAAAACATTCCTTGATTACGCTTGAATTCATCCATTTCTAAATCACAAGGGGATTTAACTTCGGATTGTTCTTCTTCATTGTTTAGAAGTTTTTCATGTTCTATTTCACTCCACATAGTTGGCAACTGAGTTATCTGAGTCTCTAATCTAGAAATAGATTGGGTCGTAGAAGTTTGATTCACCAATGTCTGTTGTTGGAATTGCATCATTTGTTGTTGAAATTGCAATACTTATTTTTAACATTCCATTGATTGTTGCATGAAGAGAGCAAGGATATCTTCCAAAGATGGTTTGGGTGGAGCGGGTGGGAACTGATTGAATGACTGAACGGAATGATGGGCCTGCATATATGAATGAGATTGGAAAGGTTCCATGTATTGAGATTTTTTGTGATCCCATGATTGAAAATGATTATGAGGTTGTTGCGGGATGTCGAATTGTGAGCTGTATGGATTCCAATGTTCTTGCATGTATGACATTTTAAAATAAAAGCAACACCCAATGCAATAAATAACCAATCAAGCCAAAACTCTAGCACATCAACATTTTTTAGAAGTAATATTAGGTCTCCCCTATATTCTTTTACGTTCAAAATGGGTTGGATGGCAAAAGGCTTTGGTTCCTATACTCCCCTCCGTCACTATGCTAGTACCATCTTAAAGTAGATGTTTAGTCCTCACGCCCGAGCGAGTCGCCTTATCGTACGTCAGCACTCGGAGCGGTGACATCGCAAACCTACAACCAGTATTTCGCGGCGCTAGGCTGGGGCCGTTTCTATGAACCCGTGTTTGTACCCCAGTTCGGTACTCTTATCCGTTGGGTAATGAAATCCCGCGGGAATCTTGCTACTCTTTTTTATTAACAGTTATTTTGAGGTCCAGGACGTTCAATTTTCGTGTGATATGAATTTCTTCGTATCCCTAATGGGTGGTCCCACTTGTTGGAGAGCTTTTTGGGTGATGAAATCCCGTAAGTCTCTAACAGTTTTTACATTTACTAATGTTGGAATGAAAAAGAATATTAAACACAGCAATAGGTCAATCCAACCACAACAAATTTTTTATTAGAGCAGCGTGTATTTGCACAGTCCACAGGACTTTATGATCCAAGTGCTGGGGTGGAGCGGATATGAATCCCTTCTAGATGTCAAGTTTTAGGAAGTACCAACCTACGGGAAGTGTTTCCCGGTGTAGCTGTGGCCGCCCCTTCACTTAGGGGGTGAAAGAAGAAAATGCCCCTTCACTTGGGGGCACAAGAAGGATGGATTTGATGATGCTTTCAGCTTTACGTATTGTCCGTCTCGTTTCCAACTTTGTGACTATCCTGCAAAATAAGATAAAAAAGATTAGTGAACTTGCGACAACAATATTAATTCAATTTCCAAGTTTATTGTAGTCTATGATGTTCTAATTTTTAAATGCGCATATCTTTTAACTCGGTTGAGATAGAATATTCAATAATATCAATTTGGAAAGATAATTCAGAAAGAAAAAATATTCAAGAATGAAGTTTTCTATAATTTAGCTTCCCTAATGCTCATAACTGATGATGAATGTACAGCGGCGTTCTTAAGGGAAACTGTTTTTGTACTATTTTTTAAAAACGCTGTAACTCACAAACGACAAGACAGAAAAATATGATCTATAGCAATTCATAAAGGTTTTTGAATTATCTAAATCTTTTGTGGCAAACGTTTTCCCCAACTATGAAGTATAGAAGATCAAAAATGGTGAAACATTCAGGGACAAACTTCAAAGCTACTGTAGCGCCAAAAACTCGATTTAATTTTATTTTATTTTTTCTTTTAAAAACTAAACTAGAGAAACGATATTAATATAAATACTATATGCTATTACCGGTCACTATAATACAACTTACTATAATAATAATAAAAATAACATAAAAGAAGGAAAAATTGGCTTAAAATAGCATCTCAATAAAATGCACTTTAGTCCCCGGCAACGGCGCCATAAACTTGATCGATTATAAACCGAAGTCTTAAAAGACCTGCAAGCGCACGGTGTTCCGTTAAGTACAAGGGTAAGAGGGGTCGTATCCCAAGAGACTTGTGGTACGAATTATACTTTGAACTCCTAGTTTTATCCAATAACAACGAGTTTGTGTAGGTTTTGAAATAAAAAGAAGAACGAAATAAATTACAAGATAAATTAGAGTGGAAACCAAGGCATCGATTCCACTCCATCCTTTATAACCGTTAGATAGCATAAATAATTAAAGTAAATTACGAGTTCCCGTATCGCATATCACTGGTCGGGCATATGCAATACATCAAAAGATACAAGAGATTTAGTAATTGGGAGCTACCCATAAACCAACTTATTCAACCATGGTCCGGTTGATAAGCATGGATTATGTTTTCTTCTCCATGTTCCTAACTTGTCTTGTTATGGTCAAACAAGATAGTTACTTATATTCTTTATTCCTCCTAATCCTAGCTATGGTCAAGCCTAGGAAGAAGGAATACAAATATGCAATATTCTAGGATAAAGAGAAAGTAATTACTCTAACTAAGCTACACAATCTATACTAAGGCTACATTGGGTGGAGCTTCCTCTAGCCTTGGCCAAGAAGATTAGCTACTCATCCCTTTGATCATTGCCATACTACTATTACTACAAAAAAAGTAAAAGACAATAAAAAAAGAAAAAATAAGTTTTATCGCTATGAACTTTGATTTACACTCTCTAAGATGATCCCTCATGGGTAGGATTCCCCTCCTATTTATAGAGTATAAGAAAGGTTACTAAAAATCACTATTAATATAAAATCTCCTAAACAATGCCTAAAATCATGCATTACAACTCATGAGAATAATATATATATCTAATTCTCTTCAATAGGCTTCCATGCATGGGCCTTTGGTTGACAACTTCAAATGAGAATCATTGTTGGAGTATATCACCCTTGTTCTTCGTTAAAAACTAGAAAATTGTACGACTTGTTTATCATGTGACCGATTTCTGTAAATACAAACAAAAGCACTATTAGTGTCACACTTATTTAATAAATGACTAGGTAGATATAAATTTAGGAGTTGTTCACGTAAATATTACGTGTCTATCAGCTTGTTAGGAGTTCAATAGGACCTAACCCAGTTGGGCTCCTAACTTGGGTTGGACCCAACTCTTAACACTCCCCCTTAGGGTATTCTATACCAGGACAACTTGTCTCATCAAAACCTTAGCCTAGCAAAACCCCCCTTGGGTAAAAAGTTGTGCAAGGAAAGAGTACAATCATATGCCCTGTATTGGTAGTGGACGCGTATACGTACATTACCTCATCAATACTTTCAGTCAGTAAAACCTCCTAGGATAAAAACTGCATTATCAAGAAAGAAAGTACAATACGCAAGTGTCCACGTCAAGCTGGGACTACTCCCCCTGACGTTGATCTCCCTGAGATATTGATAAATAAATCGTTTACATGCCAATTCTGGGTACTAGCTGCTTGAACGTAAGTGGTGCAAGGGTCTTCGTGAATAGGTTACAAAGATGTCTTCTGAAATATCTTGAATAACACCAATCTCGTTTGCCTTTTATAATTTATAAGGATTGAATGGCTTCTGTAAAATGTGCTTCGTTCTGTCGAATTGCCATTGATTTGAATGATGCAAGCTGAATTGTCTTCATACATAGTCGATGCTTTATCTTGGATAGAACACGCCACAACTTCAGTTGATATATCTTGGAGTGTAACCATCATTCTCTGCCAGCTTCATGAAGTGCAAGAATCTCTTCGTGGTTTGAGGATGTAGCTACCATTGTCTGCTTCATCGATCTGCAAGAATCTTTATGTATCCCCCATACATAAACACATAATCCATCTTGATTAACAATTGGATATATTTTTAAATCAAACTCATTATAGACAATTTGAAACACTAACTTGTTAGAAAATTAAAGAGATAAAAATTTGAAAGATTAAAATAAAATAAAAAACGAGCCTATCCTGAAATATAGTTTTTTTTCCCCAAAATTTAAATAAAACAAGATAGAAAATTTGTAGTCTTTACGCTCTAACATTTGTACGTATGAGCCATGCATGTTTGAGGCTGGCCTAACAAATGGTAATTCACTTTTTCTAATAGGGCAAAAGATCTCATCTTTAAGGCATTAACAATGTAACCGGACTACTTTTGGGTAGGTGAAACCCGAACCAGATGTCCAAAATCTAGTCAATTAATAAACCACACAAAATGAAAAACGAAAATAGGTTACAAGAAAGTGAAGGGTCGATCTTCTTGAACATTCTCATATTTTATTTGTACCCAGTAACCTTCAAAAATGTACACCAATTAAGCTTAACTTTCAACAAAAACAACATGATCATACTCCCCTCGCTGTCGACTTTGGTACACAATGGGGTCAAACAAGGTAATGTTATGGATTATCGTTTACATAAGGCAGTTGTGTCCAGCAATCCTCTAGTAACTATCTCTAACTATAATATTGTAGCCATTTATAGTAAATATGGTAGACTAGTATTTTTCAAGCATAGTCACAAAGATGCTTGGACTATGATTCACAAATGTTACTATTCGGGCGACTATAAATTCATCGATGTTATGTGCTATAAAGATAACTCTTATGCTCTTGCCATAACTGAAGAAGTTTTTGCTTTTGATATCCATGATCATTCTTGTCCCAAGGCACTAACTTTAGTTCCACTTCCAAGAAATCCTCATCAGATGATATCCATGAACATTAGCAAATGAAATAGACAAAGACAGTAGGAGAAAACATGAAAAAATTAGCTTCTTAGACCAATACAACACGATAACTCATTTACTAGCCCCTCTATGATAGTTGTAAAATAAGATCGCTGACGCTCCTAGAACCCCACCTCGGCAATCTCGAGAAAATTAAACGATTTTAGAGAGCCAGAAAGTAACAAAAGTTAGAATTTTAGTGCTAGATACCTTGCATGATTGTATGATCCATAAAGGGGTCTAAGAATTATATGAGAAAGAGACTTATTCTAGTTGGAGTTCAATAGAACTCTTTTTTTTTTTAAGGTAAGCTGGGGTTGGAAGGACCCCCCCTATAAAATAAAGAAAAATCGGAACAAGTACAAGATGGGGACAACTACCCCAACCTCCAACAGAACAAACTGGAAGGGGGGAAGAGCCTAACATCTAGATGCCAAAAAAACACCAATAGCCCCTTAGGGGCAACAAATTGAACAACGCAACATAAATACCCACGGGTAAAAATAAACCCAAAGAACTAAGTGGGAAAGAAAATAGTCATGTCTTTTGCAAGTTGCTTTGTCTTCTCTTCCTCCATAGCCTCCTTATCCCTTTGTCTCTCTAGAGTTTTAGCTTCTTTAGCCTTCTCATTAAGTCTAGAACATGCTCTAGTCAAATTAGAGCATGAAGCCAACTTATTAAAGCTAGCAGATCTAGCCAAATCCCCTTGTTTGATGTTGCTAACAAGAGGGTTTTCATTCATCACTTCAATCTCCTCAGTGAGGTCAACCGAAATAAAAGCAGTAATACCAACATTGTTAGTACTAGCACTCTTCTTTGCGGTGTATTTGGGATATTCCCAACCATCTTTCTTCTCAACTCCTTTTCCTTTTTGATGCTCGTTGTTCTTGGAGATCACACTCTTCTTGTTACCAACTTGAAAGTTTTCTTTGTTCTCGGCCTCAAGTCTCATTTTCTTGTTTTCCTCATCCTTTGCCTTTTTAGCTTGAAACTCAGCTGCCTTAATGGGGCATGTCATAGGGCTATGACCAAAGATATTACAATCAATGCATTTAACTGGTACCCAGTTGTACTCAACAATTACATTGATGGTAAACTTCTCATCAATAAGCAAGGGCAAAGAACTAGGTAAGAGGCTACTCACCTCAACCTCAACACAAACTCTAATAAAAGATTTATGCTTCCTCTCTTCACTTGCTCTATCAAGACACAAAGGTTTCCCAACTATACTTGCAATCAATTCAATTCCTTTAGCATTCATAAACTGATCTGGTACATCTTTCAGTATCACCCATATCGGAATAAAAGAGACCTCGGTAGGTTCAAACTCAATAAAAGGCCTCCATGGCCTAAGAATAAACATTCTACTTGCTAGATGGAAAGAACCCATTTCTAAAACTCTTTCTCTGTCCTCATCATTCCCAAATCTAAAAAAGTAATTGTTGTTCCTCTTTAAAGTCATCTCGAAGTCACTCTTGAGGCCCCAAACCTTAGATAGAGAGTCTTTGAGGTACTTGTAAGGAAGTCTCTTACCAATGAAATTTCCCACAACAATCGATTCATTGTTCTTAATGTTATCCTTAAAGTTACTAGAATTCATCTTAGCGGTACCAATTCCTCTAATTAAAGTGGGTGGAGTATAAATTAAGTTAGCTTTACCTTTTGATGTGGATGGGGTACCCAACATCTGAGCCCAACTAGGCTTGGAAGAATTATCACCTAGAGTATTCATCTTTAAACTGTTCTCATAAGTTTTGTTGGTAGAAGGAAGAGCAGGAAATTCTTCAACAGTAGAGAAACTAGCCTGACCAATTGCAGGTTCCCTTGTACTTAACTCTTCAGTTGCACTCATAGCTGCACTATCTTCAATTGGAGAACCATCTTCATTAAAATTACTCACTGGAGTTTCTTGAGCTTCAATCCCCATCAAACCCTCAACTGATTTTGAATTCTGAATCTCCCTCAGCTTTTCCCAAAGTGCCAATTCCAACATTTTGTAATCAATCTTACCGACACTTTGAGTATTGGCATCATCATCTTCATGTTCATGGTCTAGAGATTGTGCTTCATCGTCAATGGCATCCTCCAATGAGACCATCGAAGAATCATTGTTTGGACTAGCTTCAGATGTATTCAACTCGTTTGCAAGTTTCATCAATCTAGTAGCTTCATCCTCCAGATCTGGATTTTTCGTCAAAGACGGCAGTTCAAGAAGTCGGACATTCGCCCTTTTGATTCTTGAAGATGACCGATTTCCATTACCACGTCCTCTATTAGCTACCATATGAGTCGAGAGAAGTAGCGACTATTCTTCTCTCTCGTACACACAGAGAAAAAAAGGGTTTTATCTATCTATCTGCAACTTTGCCTAAAAAAGCCCTCAAAAAAATGAGTTCAATAGAACTCCCCACTAAAGTACCTATAAAGTATCTTTTTTTCTCTCTGAAGCTTTCTATAACTCCCAGTGTGTATACAAATCTTAAACTCCCAGTGTGCCAAGTATAGATACGCACTAGTACCTTTTTTTTTCTTTTTCTTTTTCTTAAAAGTACCTTTTTTTCTCTTTGAGTCTATTACTCATCCAAAATTTTCTGCTTTTTGAGGTTGTTTTATATTCCAGCAAAGTATAAATGAGGATGATTCTGTATTTCTTGTTTGGGATTCTAGGGAATGGCATTGCTCTGTTTCTTTTCCTAGTTCCCGCATAAGTTCTTACCATATTTATTACCTCTGCAAAGTAAGAGTTCTCTTTGAATCTTTACAATTTCAATATTTGTGTTTTATTTCATCTTCCATCTGGCAGAATAACATTTCATGGAATCATAAAGACTAAATCAACTGCAAAGTTCTCATGTGTTCCTTACATCATCTCCTTGCTCACCTGTCTCATAAGTGCTTGGTAAATAATCCCATACAAACTACTGTTTAGTGTTTACTTATGTAAGATAAATTTCTTTGTTTCAGACATCTACAGTTCGTAATATTGGCATGTTGTGTCCTCTAAGAGAAATCATAAGATTTAATATGATGTGGCACATCCCCATAGGATCATTTACCCACCGTACCATCTATGTTAATTTAATGTTTTAATGTTTTGTATTTTAGTCTTTAGCTTAAGCTCTGTTGGAGAGGTCCAACCGAGGTTATTAGCATTTTCTCAATTTAAGTAGAATTTTATTTTCAATTAGAATTAGGGTTTCTAATTCTAACCCCCCTTGTGTTCCTATAAAAGGGGTGGTCTAGGTTATTAGTTTCTTAGTTAGTTAATACAGTTAAATTAGTCTTGTTCAAAACAAGGGTTCTAATAAATAAAATTAGGGTTCCTCACAAACCTAATTTCTTTTATTAAACTGGTATTCTTCTTGATTATTGGCTTCTGCATAATCAGTTTACATCAATGTGGCATCAGAGTTGTGTGAAATCTAAGTGTAGTCAATTTCAAGAGCAAAGATGCCTCGTGAAAGAATCACGACGAAAAAACCTACTCTAGCTCAAGATATAGCAAGGATAGAGGATAAGTTTGATAAGTTTATCGAGGCTTTGGGTAGAGGACCCTTTTTCCTGCCCCCCCCCCCCCCCCATTGGGCGTAACCAAAATTCTCTCTTTAGAGGGAAGCGTCGCCGCGAGGAACGACAAAATTGACAACCCGTTTGCAAGTCTCAAAGTCGAGAGCGAATTAAATCCCTGATGTTGATAAAATTGGGATAAGGGCTAAGGGGAAAGGTCCGACCACTGCACACACCGACCAACCGCGAGAACCTCGTACCGAGACACCATCGGGACACATCCCCCAATCACCAACAATACCAGGAAGAACCCCGATGTTTGATACGGCGAACAGGGAGACACCGACCGTCTTGGAAGGTCTGGTACATAACTTACCAACAATGACCATATTTTCGTATGTTGATCCATTTTGGGAAAACTTCGTAGCAGGTTTCGAGGAGCAGACCGCGGTATTTTTTTAGTTTTTAATTTTAGACGTCAATGGACGTAGGGATGTTGGTGACAACATCGTACCCCTGCTCTCGGTTATAATCTTTGGGTACGAAAAATTCTACAAAAGACTTCAATATTTTCATAAGAGTTTGTTGGGTGTGAACTCAAACTGAAGATTATCGAAGATATAAGGAAATTGTTGAAGTCGTTCAAACAAACTTTTTCCTACTCACTAGAATTTTGGCCCTGGAGTCAATCTCGTTCGAACGAGCTTGGATGTCATTCGAACGAGATGTTATGTTTATAAGGCTGGAGACAAATTATCGTAAATTCGTTCAAACGAGCTTGGAGTCGTTCGAATGAGCTTGGTGTAGGTTTGCTTTAGATGCTATGTTTGAGACGTGAGTTTGCCTCGAGATCCATTATACTTGTATTTTATGTTCCCTACTATATAAAGGGGACTTAGGTTATTTTTGTTAGCCATATTTGTGAGTTTAATCATAGAAAGTCTAGGGTTTAAAGAGACTCCATTAAAGCTTGAGAAACTTGAGAGATCATTGTAACCTATTTGATATCATAGTGAATTGTTCGTGGGGAGTGGTTTTTCATCCGCAAGGGTTTTCCACTTCCCTCATTCGGGAAAATCTTTGTGACCTTTATATTGTTCTTTGTTGATTTACTACTTGAGTTGGCGATTTCCGCGTATCGTTCTTGTCAGAGAGGAGAGATTAGCTACCTCGATTCTCAACAATTGGTGTCAGAGCGAGTGTTAGGGCTTGTATGGTAAAGAACGATGGCCGATCAAGAAAAGTTGAAGATCACAAAGTTCAATGGATCAAACTTTGGAGTCTAGAAGATGCAGATAGAACATTACCTCAACTAGAAGGATCTCGATCTACCACCGGGTAGAGTTGAGATGAAGCCACTAGATTTTGATGTCGCTAAGTGGGCATGATTGGATCGCAAAGCGCTTGGAACCATTAGGTTAGCACTATCATCTCAGATTCTATACATAATCTCCAAAGTTACGACTACGAAGGGTTTTATGGAGACGTTGGCCGCTATGTACTCGGAACCGTCTGGGGAAAATAAGGTATACCTTTCACGGTGCTTGTTTACTTTGAAGATGAAGGATAGTGGTAATGTGCAAGCTCATATCAGTGAGTTTAATACCATACTTGCTCAACTAGAATCCGTTAAAATTACTTTTATCGAGGAGGTGAGAGTATGGGTTCTTCTAGGGTAGATGCCAGAAAGTTGGGAAGGATTCATTACAGCTGTGAGCAACTCATCAGGGAAGGAAGACATCAAATTTGACACTATAGTTTCGTTGATTATGAGTGAAGATAATAGGCGTAAAACATCTTAACCATCTTCGAGTTCAAACGGTAGTATGTTGAACGTCGAGGAAATAGGGAGGCCTTACAGAAAAGGGCCGAAATTTAGAAGGGGCCGATCACAATCAAGAGGGAAATCTAAGCCGTCTGGTGGGTATTGGACTTGTGGAAAGAATAGTCACTTCAGGCAAGATTGTAACTCTTCTTCTTCTAAAAAGATTGATGATGAAGAGAAAGATACAATGAACCTTACTGAGGAGGCTAGTTCTGACAAGGCTCTACTACTATCGTGTGATGATGTCAACGAATCTTGGATTGTTGATTTGGGCGCTTCCTTCCATATTACTGCGAACGTAGGTTTTTTAACTAATATTGTTAAAGGCAACTTTGGTACGGTCTTTCTTGCAGATAAGAGTGCACGCAATATTACTGGAAAGGGAAATGCTAGGTTGTTGTTACCTTCAGGGAGAAAATTGGTTTTACAAAATGTATGACTTGTACCTAAATTGGGGTATAACCTTATATCGATTAGCAAATTGGCAGATGATGGCGGATATGTGAGTACCTTTGGCACAACCTTCTGGAAGGTTATAAAGGGAGTTATGTTGGTAGCTCGAGGCTTGCGACAAGGAACATTATATACAACATAGAGTACAATTTCTACTATTTGTGCAGCCACTCTGGGGATTGATACAAGTACGCGGCACAAACAGCTCAGTCACATGAGCAAGAAGGGGCCGAAGATAATGGTAATAAAGGGAAAGCTATTGGGACTTACTGAGGTTGATCTTAAGTTTTGTGAAGAGTGTGTTCTTCCGAAACAGAAGAAGGTCAGTTTCAAATTATCTGGAAAAACAAGGAAACCTGAAAAGTTAGATCTTGTACACACGGATGTTTGGGGGCCAACCAAGGTGTCATCTCTTGGTGGTTTTCATTATTACGTTACTTTTATCGATGATGTTACTCATAAACTATGGGTCTACTTCGTGAAGAATAAATTAGATGTGTTTGATAAATTAAAGAGGTGGAGGGCTCTAGTTGAAAATGAAACCGGTTTGAAACTGAAGTGTCTCAAGTCGAATAACAGGGGCGAATACTGTAGTGACGAGTTTAAAGAATTTTGCGTATTAAACGGGATTAGGAGACAGAAGACTATTCCCGAAACACCGTAACAAAATGGTATTGTAGAACGCATGAATCGAACAATAAACAAAAGAGCGAGGAGCATGAGACTCAACGTTGGATTGCCAAAATGCTTTTGGAATGATGCGGCTAGTACGGCGGCGTACTTGATTAACAGAGGGCCTTTGACGGCTTTGGACTTTAGAATTCTTGAATAAGCATAGATCAGTAAAGAGGTAAACCTTAATCACTTGCGCATTTTGGTTGTACCTCATATGTGCTTGATTATTTAGATACAAGGACCAAGTTATATGCAAAGTCGATGAAGTGCATTTTTATTGGATACGGTGGTGATGAGTTTGGGTATCAATTTTGGGATACGAAGAATCAAAAAGTTATCCGGAGCCGTAATATTACATTCAATGAGGAATTCTTATACAAAGACTTCAAAGTACATGTAGAAAGAATTCGAGGTGAAGTAGTAGAAAGTGTCAACATTAAAGTTGATGAACCCTCTCGAGAGGATAATGAAGAAGTCATTGTTGATTCCGATAGACCAGATCAAAATGAGGAACCTAATGATCTAGACATTCCAATAGCACTTCGAAAGGAGTCGAGAGTTGCAAGAATTCTAGCAAGGTACGTTAACTCCTTAAATTACTTGTTGCTTGCAGATGGTGGTGAACCTGAAAGTTACAAGGAGGCTTTAGATATAGAAGCTAAAAGAAAGTGGGAACTTGCTATGGATGATGAGATGCAGTCATTATCAGTTAATCGAGCTTGGGATTTTATTCGATTAACGAAAGGGAAGAGAGCATTGCACAACAAGTGGGTATACAGACTAAAGTAGGAATCTGACGGTTTAAGGACATTCAAGGCTAGACTTGTGGTGAAGGGCTTTCAGCAGAAAGAAAGCGTTGATTTCAGTAATATTTTTTCTCCTGTCGTGAAGATGTCTACTATTTGGGTTGTGATGAATATAGTTGCTATTGAAGATTTGCATCTTGAACAACTTGATGTCAAGATAGCATTTCTTCACGGTAACATTGATGAAGAAATTTATATGAAGCAGCCAAAAGGGTATTCGGTTAAAGGGAAAGAAGATCTTGTTTGTAGGCTCACGAAGAGCTTATACGATTTAAAATAAGCACCAAGATAGTGGCATTTGAAGTTCGAACAGTTCATGACCAGAAATGGCTATTCGAAGAGCAATGTGGATCATTGTTGTTTTATAAAGAATACGGGGAACTCATATATCATTCTACTTCTATATGTAGATGATATGTTGGTAGCAAGTGTCGACTTGGGAGAGATAGTTAAGTTGAAGGAACTGTTATCCCAGGAGTTTTATATGAAGGACTTAGGTACGGTGAAACAAGTTCTTGGTATGCGTGTTACAAGGAACAAAATGCGGTTAGAATTAAAATTGTCTCAAACTGAGTACATCGGCAAAACTGAAGAGGTTTAATATGGATGGTTCTAAAGTTGTTAGTACACCATTGGGAGGTCACTTCAAAATATCAAAGGATTGTTATCCGAAGACGCAGAAGGATTACGATGAGATACAAAAGGTTCTTTATCAATCCACAGTTGGTAACCTCATGTACACTATGATTTGTACAAGACCAGATATTGCCCAAGCAGTGGGAGTTGTTAGTAAGTATATGAGCAATCCAGGCAAGGAGCATTGGAGAGCTGTAAAATGGATACTGAGGTATCTAAAAGGGACTCAAGATATGGCATTATGTTATGGGGGTTCTCAGATATGCTTACAGGGTTTTGTTGATACTGATATGGCGGGTGACATGGATAGGCAGAAGAGAACTAGTGGTTTCATTTTTATATTGGGAAGCTTTGTCTACGATGGAGGCGAAATATGGTACAGCTACAGAAGCATGTAAAGATATGGTTTGGCTCAAAGGGTTGATGAAAGAGCTTGGTAGCTAGAGAACAATTCTCTCCTAAGTTGTATAGTGATAGTCAAAGCGTTATACACTTAGCAAAGAATTTGGATTTTCACTCTAGGAGCAAGCACATTGATATTCGATATCACTATATTTACTAGCTCCTCATGAACGGTGTGTTGAAGCTTGTGAAGATTCGCACTGATGTGAATCTGGCCGATATGTTTACGAAGGTGGTGACTTTTCAAAAGTTAACGACATGTACAACTTCTATAGGTCTTCAAGATTGAAGGTCTGGGTAGTGCGAACAATTCATTTGGAGATCTGGAGATGGGTTACGGGATTCAATTTCAAGTGAGAAATTGTTGGGTGTGAACTCGAACTGAAGATTGTCGAAGATATAAGAAAATTGTCGAAGTCATTCGAACGAAGAAAGAAGTCGTTCGAACGAGCTTCATACTCGTTTGAACAAACTTATTCCTACTCACTGGTATTTTGGTCCTGGAGTCAATCTCATTCGAACGAGATGTTATGTTTTTAGGGCTGGAGACCAATTATCACAAAGTCGTTCGAACGATCTTGGAGTCGTTCGAGCGAGCTTGGCGTAAGTTTGCTTTAAATGTTATGTTTGAGACGTGAGTTTGCCTCGAGATCCGTTCTACTTGTATTTGAAGTTCCCTACAATATAAAGGGGACCTGGGTTATTTTTGTTAGTCATCTTTGTAAGTTTAATCTTAGAGAGGCTAGGGTTTGAAGAGACTCCATTAAAGCTTGAGAAGCTTGAGAGATCATTGTAACCTAAAAGATTGAAGGGAAGAAAGTTATACTTTTATTCAACTTGTTTTTATCATACAAAACAACTGCCTCTTTATAGTTACAGAGATAACATATTCACAGAAATATATCTTCCTCATATAATTTCTTTCTATCTAAGGGATGGATATCTCTTAATATATCCTCTTCAACCACATATGCAAGATCTTATATATGGAGATCTCTTGAGTATATTCTGTATTCAAATCACAACTGTTCTTTAGCTGTTTATATCCTCCTTCAAGCGAATTGAAGGTGTAGAACGAAGATGAAGCTTGTCACACAAGTGAATATGTGTTCCACGCGGTAAGGACTTCGTAAAGATATCCACAAGTTGTTCATAACTAGGTACAAATCTTACTTTGATAAATCCAGATAATACTTTTTCACGAATAAAATGATAATCAAGCTCAATGTGTTTTGCGCGAGCATGAAATACCGGATCAGACGACATATATACTCCACTATGGTGGTTATCACAATAAAGGATGATCGATATGGAAGTTTGAATACGAAGATCATGGATTAAATATGACAGCCAAGTGAGTTTTGCAACAGCGATTGCTAATGAGCGTTACTCGGCTTCTGAGCTAGATCTAGAGACCGTAGGTTGTTTCTTTGCACTCCACGATATGAGATTTCGTCCAAGGAAAATTGCATAACCGGAAGTCGAACATCGAGTGTCAATACACCCAGCCCAATCAGTATCAGAATATGCGACGATATTGTTGGGACTGTTGTGATAGAGACGGAGTCCCCAATGTAGAGACCCTTTGATATAACGAAGTATTCTTTTCGCAGCTTGATAATGATCAATAGTTGGTACATGCATAAATTGGCATACCATGTTAACACTATAGGCAAGATCTGGACGAGTGAGTGTTAAATATTGTAAGCACCAACAAGACTCTGATAGTGACTAAGATTATCATATGGTTTTCCAGAAATTGTAAGCTTCGAACTTGAATCAAGTGGAGTGGAAACCGGTTTACAATCAAGCATCTGAGCTCGGGTAAGGAGATTTGTAGTATACTAAGCTTGACTTGACAACATACCATCTTTCGTAGCTACCACCTCAATACCAAGAAAATAGTGGAGCAGGCCAAGATCTTTCATCGTAAACTCCTTCGCCAAAGATGATATAATGCTTTTAAGAAAAGTGCTTGAGCTACCAGTTAAAATTATATCATCGACGTATACTAAAAGAATTAGCATATCCTGACCATGACGGTAAATGAACATAGAGGAGTCTGCGGTGCTACATCGAAACCCATTACGAAGGAAAAATGAACCGAAACGATTAGACCACGCACGTGGGGCTTGCTTAAGATCATACAAGGCCTTATTCAATTGACATACATAGTCAGGACGTGAGGGATCAACGTACCCCATGGGTTAATCCATGAAAACTTCTTCCTAAAGAGTACCATGTAAAAAAGCGTTTTTCACGTCTAACTGTCGAATTTCACAATTTTGAGTAAGAACATAAGATAGAGCAAGACGAATTGTAGCTGGCTTCACTACAGGGCTAAACGTCTCGTAAAAGTCAACACCAAATTGTTGAGAGTAACCCTTCGCCACAAGGCGTGCTTTATGGCGTTCGATGGAACCATTCGGCAAAAGCTTGGTCTTATATACCCATTTACAGCCAACTACATTCATGCCCTGTTTCTTTGGTACTAGACTCCATGTGTTATTTTCTTGAAGTGCCTGCATTTCTTCGTTCATTGCATTTTGCCAATGTGGAAAACCAAAAGCCGTTTTAAAACCTCGTGGTTCCAAGATGGTGTCTAATCTACAATAAATCCTTGATTCGATGTAGGAATGGACGACAAGTCTCGCTTAGGGGCTGGATGGTTTGTTACTAGGGACTTATGACCTGTTACCATAGGATGAACATTCATGGGTGCTAGACGTTTTTTTTTTATAGAGTTATGATTTGCGTTACCACATGGAGGAACATCACCAATAGTTGGTTGTGTAGGAGCTAGTGGTAAGTCGATGGTAATTGTACAGCCAGGAATGTCAAGAGAAGAGGAAATTTCATATGGATATTGGATATTATTTGTTGGAGAAGGATGTGGTATGTCATTAGTCAGAGAAACATTTGGGCTTTCATTTGTAGTACAATCGGTGGAAGATACAATTGGAGATGATACTTGAGTGATAGGGAGTACCAAATCATCATCATGAACAATAGTGGATTTATCAGAGGTAGATTGCATGGGTATTGGATGAGTTGCAACATCATCACAAACAACTTCCCGAAACGAGACAAAATCACGAATGTTGTTAGTTGCTGTAAACTCATTGAGAAGAGGAAACATGTTTTCATCAAAGACGACATGACAAGAAATATACACACGCCCAGTTGAAGAATTCAGACAGCGAAACCCTTTGTGAACTGTACTTACACCAAGAAAAGCACACGAGTGGCTCCTTGGAGAGAGTTTATGAGGTGCATAGTCTCGTAAGTACGGAAAACATAAGCAACCAAATGTACGAATCATGGACAAGTCAGGAAGCTTACCGAACAAGGTAGAGTATAGTGAAGAGTGCTTGAGAACCTTCGTAGGAAGCCGGTTGATCAAATAGACTGCATATCCAAATGCATCGACCCAAAGGCGAGCAGGAACATTACTTTGAAATAACAAGGTGAGACCGGTTTCTACAACATGTCGATGTCTTCGTTCAGCCCGACCATTTTGTGCTTGGGTATGTGGGCATGACATGCATTTAAGAATACCGCAAGAGTCGAGATGATTAAGAAATTCAGTTTTTGAGAACTCAAGACCACCATTACATTGGAAAACTTTCATTTTATGATCCAATTGATTTTTAACCAATTTTTGAAAACGTATGAATGTTGGAAAAATTCAGATTTAGTTTTGAGAGGATAGAACCACATATAGCGACTAAAATCATCAACAAGAATCACATAATACCGATAGCCCAAAATAGAACTAATGGGTGCAGGCCCCCAAAGATCAACATGAACCAATTCTAATGGCTTACTAGCCCATTTACTATTAATTAAAAAAGGTAAACGATGGGATTTCACTAATTGACAACTATAACAAATGGAATATTTGGAAATATTTTTCTTTGAATTAGTAACTAATATTTGAGCATTTTTATTCATGACATCAATGACTGCTCTAGATGGATGACCTAAACGACGATGCCAAATTTCTTGAGAGGCTTTAACTGGACTCTTATGAATGGAAAGGTACGCATTTTTTGACTGGTCAAGGCTATAGAGTCCTGCTTTCCTACTTCCGGTTCCCAGCACCTTCTTTGTCCTCAGATCCTTGATAACAAAACCATTAGAAACAAATTTAATAGAAGCATCAGTATGGTGTGTGAACTGACTAACAGATAGCAAGTTCTTTTGAATTTTGGGAACTAGAAGAACGTTTTGTAAAGTAAGAGTACCATATGGTGCAGGAATAGGAACACGCCCTGAATGAGTAATATTTAAAGTTGACCCATTACCTACAACAACCCGATCTGAACCATGGTATAGATTTAAGTGAGAAAAGTTACCTGCATCCTTGGTCATATGAGCAGATGCTCCACTATCAGGATACCATTCGCTATCTGGAGTGTCATGAAAGGTAAGTGCGGACAGGGCTTCTGGAATATCACCCGATTGGGTACCTTTATTCGCATAATTGTAGCAATTGATAGCTGAATGTCCTGTACGCTTGCATATTTGACAGCGAGGACCACGATAATTGAAACGGCTAAACGATCCATATGATTCATTTCCATGATTGGTATTGGTAGCACGAAAATAGCTTCCTCCTCTATTAGGATAGTATCCACGACCACCTCTTCCACCCCGATTATCCCTTCTGCCACGACCACCTCTTGGTGCACTAAATGCGAACTCATGAGATGCATTTGGAGGAGATAAACTTTTCAAGAGAAGTTCATGGCAAAGTAGAGAAGGAACTACCTCTTTGAAGAGGGGATAGAGTGGTTTACACAAGATCGAGGTTACATAATTATGATATTCATGACCAAGACCATGAAGAAACCAATATACCTTTTTGTGATCTGGAACAGGGGTTCCAATGGCAGCAAGTTGATCACAGATTTTTTTAAATCATTTTGCATGATCTGAGATTGAATAAGACCCTTGTTTAAGACTTTGCAGCTCCTCCAATAAGTGAAGTTCCTGAGTCGTTGACTTAGAGGAGAAAGATTCCACTAAGGCGGTCCAAAGTTCATGAGATGTACTCATTCCCATGGTTTCACTCATTGCTTCTTCTGTGAGTGATGAGTTGATTAGACTTGTAACGAAACGATTTGCAAGTCTCCACTTACGATATTCCGAATTCTCTTTGGACGATCCTTCTTCATTAGAAATCGTCAAACTAGGACTGGTGATAGCACCATCAATATAGCCAAGCAATTCTTGACTCTCCAACAATGGGAGAATTTGACTCCGCCATAACAAGAAATTGGTGGAACTTAGCTTTACAGAAACCATACTGGATAGGCTACTAAGGGAAATAGTACGCCCTGCAGTGGAAGAAGATGATGAAACAATCTCCATGGTGTCAAATTGGGTGGGGAGGAGTTTTGCAAAGCAATTATCCTGACCAAAGGATCAATGAGCTCTTAAGAGCAATGGCTCTGATACCATAAAAGATAGAAGAGACGAAAGTTATACTTTTATTCAACTTGTTTTCATCATACAAAACAACTGCCTCTTTATAGTTACAGAGATTACATATTCACAGAAATATATCTTCCTCATATAATTTCTTTCTATCTAAGGGATGGAGATCTCTTGATATATCCTCTTCAACCACATATAAAAGATCTTATATATGGAGATCTCTTGAGTATATTTTGTATGCAAATCACAACTGTTCTTTAGCTGTTTATATAACCTATTTGATATCATAGTGAATTGTTCGTGGGGAGTGGTTTTTCATCCGCAAGGGTTTTCCACTTCCCTCCTCTGGGAAAATCTTTGTACCCTTTATATTGTTCTTTGTTGATTTACTACTTGAGTTGGCAATTTTCGCGTATCGTTCTTGTCAGATAGGAGAGAATAAATACCTCGATTCTCAACAGAGTTCCACTGTACAAATTTCACGCATGTTCTACGAGATGAAGACAAAGAGAATGGGATGCACATACGTGCATAAGTCCTCTGGAGTACCACCCTCTTGATTTTGTGGACGAAATCTTCTCAGACGGAGGGTTTGATATGGCACATTCCCATAGGATCGTTTACCCACCGTACCATATATGTTTATTTAATATTTTTAATGATTTGTATTTTAGTCTTTAGCTTAAGCTCTGTTAGAGAGGTCCAACTGAGGTTATTAGCAATTTCCCAATTTAAGTAAAATTTTATTTTCAATTAGATTTAGGGTTCCTAATTCAAACCCCCCCCCCCCCTGGTGTCCCTATAAAAGGGTGATTTTTGTTATTAGTTTCTTAGTTAGTTAATATAGTTAAATCAGTCTTGTTCAAAACAATGGTTCTAATTAATAAAATTAGGGTTCCTCACGAACCTAATTTCTTTTATTAAACTGGTGTTCTTCTTGATTATTGGCTTCTGCGTAATCAGTTTACATCATAATATAGATAGAGATAAGTTGGTCACTGTTGAAGGAAAAACATGTCCAATGCATATTCAAATCTTTGGGTCCTTAAATACGTTGTTGTTCTTTTTCTCATTTTCCATTATGTTAGAATTAATTTTATTCAACGCATGTACAGGTACGGGCTACCTTTTGTATCCCCAAATAACCTTCTAGTGAGCACCATTGACTTTACTGGTGCAGCGATTGAGTCTGTATACATGGCGATCTTCATCGTATTTGCACCAAAGAAGGTGAGGATGAAGACGTTGATACACCTTGCCGCGGTGGTCATTGTATTCATTGGGTTCGCTCTCGTGTCTCAATTTGTAATCTCTCAACATTATAGGCAGCTCTTTTGTGGCCTGACTACCACCATCTTATCTATTTGCATTGTATGCTTCACCTCTAGCAGTCATGGTAAGAATTATATACAATATTATGGTTTAGCCGGCCCTCTTATTTTAAGATCCTAGAATTCAATAGTTGAGTTTAAAAAAAAGAAATTAGGAAGAAGAAAAAAGAGTTTATTTACATGAACGTGATAGCAAATGTTCAGAGACTGGTGATGGAAACAAAGAGCGTGGATTTCATGCCATTCTTCTTATCGTTGGCTATGTTCCTATGTGGAACATTCTGGTTTGTCTTTGGCCTTCTCGGTCATGACCCCTTCATTTCGGTGAGCGGCTTTATTATTAGAATCAATCTCTCCTCTAGTTTCTAATAATTTAGAAAGATAGGCAAGTGCATGCAAATGTGTTTCTAAGTAAAAATTTGTGGTACAGGTTCCAAATGGTGTTAGGTGCGGGTTAGGAGCATTGCAGTTGATCCTGTATGCTATTTATCGGAACAACAAAGGAGTTGGGAATGGGACCAAGGCAACAACCACTGCTCCAACGCCTTTTGATGATGATACATGGAGAAAGGATTTGGCAAAGAGGAAACGACTCGTTCAATTTTCAATATCCCTGCAGCTGCACACATGATAAACTAAATTTATTTTATCATCTCGTGATGTTTTGTAACATACCCAGTTCTCTTTTTCGTATTATTTGTATCGTAAAATTGCTTAAATGACTCAGTTGTGTGGTGTAGCCTAACCCTCCACCCCGCGAAGGCTCGTTCTGCATAGTCTTTATCACTCGAATAGAGTAAGCGGTGATTATTTCTTAATCTACGCGTTAATTAGAAATATTTGTGGTATAACTATGATCAGCCGAAGTGACAAAAAAGAATGAGTTGTATTCAAGTTTGGCAAGATGCTTAAGCCACTAAAGTTTTGATTATGGTCCCTCCTCGAACTAGCTAAAGAGACAGGAGATGTGTTAGCAAGAGTTCTGAGCATAACTCAATTTCTACCTTCCCTTATGTAGGAGTATCTGGTCTAAAACTGGAAAAACATTGATGACATTAGAATCATAAATGTCTTCAGAAATGTTGCACTTTAAAAGGACCCATTTGGTGCATCACATCAAATTTATAATAGGAAAATAAAGATTCATATGTTCAACAGTTCTCTACCACGAGCAATATTTCAACGATTTAAACTAAATAAGGACACGATAGTAGTCTAGAAGGTGGCAAATCCAATTGGAAAGCATTGTCACCAATCTTCTTGAGTATCAAAAACGGACCATAATGGATAGGTTTGAGCTTCTTACCTTCCCCCTTAAGCCGTTCCATACCCAAATACAACCAAACTAGGTTGCCCTCATGAAAAGTACACTCAACCCGATGCTTGTCATGGCGAGCCTTATACTTTATTTGAGTCTTCTTCAATTGTGCTTCAACCTCCTCATGAACCTTGCTTATCTCCTCAATGAAATGCTGAGCTTTAACCTGTTCCTCTTCTGCCTTCCCGACACCGTCTTGTCGCCAAGACTAAAGCTAAATCGAAAAGGCTTTGAGACAAGTACCTCAAACAAACTTCAAATGGAGACTTCAAAGTGGAACCATGAATCGCCTGGTTAAGCGTAAACTGAAGATACAGTAAACTCTCATCCCAAGTCTTAGGATGCTTAGAATGGAATCCCCGTAGTAAATGTATCAAAGTGTGATTAACTACCTCTATTTGCCCGTCTATTTGCGGATGAAAAGTGGTACATCTCTTCAACTTAGTGTCCATCATCCCTCATAACGATCTCCAGAAATTCCCCCAAAGCGGCTATCCCTATCTGAAATAATAGAAGAAGGGAGCTGATCGATTATAAACTGACATCTTAAAAGACCCGCAAGCGCACGGTGTAAAAGACCTTCTATTTGCCCATCCATTTGCGGATGAAAAATGGTACTTCTCTTCAACTTAGTGTCCATCATCCCCCATAACGATCTCCAGAAATACCCCCAAAAGCGGCTATCCTTATCTGAAAAAAAAAAAAAAAAACTAATCGATTATAAACTGACGTCTTAAAAGACCCGCAAGCGCACGGTGTACCGTTGAGCACAAAGAAAAACGGGGTCGTATCCCAAGAAACTTGTAGTGCAAATTCTACTTTGAGCGACTAATTTTATCTAATAACAATGAGTTTGTGTAGGTTATGAAATAAAAAGAAGAAAGAAACAAATTGTAAAATAAGTTGGAGTGGGAACCAAGGCATCGATTCCACTCCAACCCATGTAGTCCATGAGAAAGCATCTTTAATTAAAGTACTAATTAATTCCCGTACCATGTATCCTTGGTCGGGTATATATGATACTCACAATGGAAAAGAAATTAATGTTTGGGAATTCTCGATAAACCACCTAACATAACAATGTTCATGTTGAGTAAGGCGAATTAATTTTATTTTTCCATGTTCTTAACCAATCTTGTTATGGTCAAACGAGATGGTTGATTAGTTTCTTCATTCCTACAAATACTAGCTATGGTCAAGCATTAGGATGAAGGAATGAAGGATTCGAACTAGAGCCCAGAGAAAAAGAAATTACTAGTACTCAAATTAAAGCTACTTCTACAACTAGGCTACATTGGGTTGGAGCTTCCTCTAGCCATGGCTAAGAGGTTTAGTTACTCATCCCTTTGATCATCACCATATTACTAGATTAAAGAAAATGACAAAAACAAGAAATAAAGAAGAACCTTTATTGATATAAACTTTGATATTGCACTCTTCAAGATGATGTTCATGGGTGGGATTCCCCTCCTATTTATAGAGTATAGGAGGGTTTACAAAATATCACATAAATGAGAAATCCCCTAAACAATGCCTTAGATCATGCTTTACAACTCATGAAAATAATCTCTACATTTAATTCTCTATCAATGGGCTTCCATGGGCCTTTGGTTGACAACTTCAAATGAGAATCATTGTTGGAGTGCATCACCATTGTTCTTTGTTGAAAACTAGAAAAATGTACAACTTGTTTATCATGTGTCTGATTTCTGTAAATACAAAAAAAATACTATTAGTATCACATTTATTTAATAAATGACTAGGTAGATATAAATTTAGGATTTGTACACGTAAATATTGTGTGTCTATCAAATACCCCCAAACTTATATTTTGCTAGTCCTCGAGCAAAAGTAAATAAAAAATATTTTCGCATGTCACGCGGCTGCATTTAGCGTATGCAACAAGCCGTTAAACCCTCAGGTTCTCCTGGTGGACGAGTGTTGTCTCGTGAGGCTTTACAGTGATTATACCCACAAAAATTGAAAATAACACTTTTGCAATTCAAGATTATAAATAACTTATTTCCTATCAACTTATCCCTATTTTGTTATAACAAAAAAATATTATGACAAAAAATTCCTTAAAACTCAATATTTTCCAAGTGTACCATAAAATATTATTTTCAAAATCCAAAACTTGACATACTACCTCATGCTTAGAAAAAGATTCAAATATTTTCCATAACTATATCTCAGTGTAGTGAAGATAGTGTTATAACACAATACATTGTATAGAATAGTTGAGTCAGTGTTTGGTAATCTAGTATTTATTATAATAAATTCATCGGTTAGTTCGACAAGTGCCTTAGTCAATTCGTCTTCCTGGTATTCCTTTTTTTTACAAACTTTTTTTTTTCTTTTACATGGTTTCTTAGTGAAGCCTTCATAACAAGGAGTTTTGGTCGACAATCCCCGCTAGTTGGCTAAGGTTTTTAGGGTTTTTAGTCCCTTCTTGACCTAGACCCAGGATTCTCACAAGTAACATTTTTCTTGCCCTCTTCACATAGTTCATGGTCATACTTGAGATTGGTGATAATTTTTCATCTTTCAGTTCTTAATCATACGAGTATGCCTTGCAGCATAAAATTTTTAGAGCAAGTTTGGCTTTTCTTTTATACTTTCAGGAATGAACTTATTCTTAGGCAGTTGTCTCCCTTGGAGTGAATTATTCCCAACATAAATGTTAAATTTTCCATATTCTGGTCAAAAACTCTGTTGACGGTATTGGTAGTATAACTATAGTGAAGTGCAAGTTTTGAAAATATACCAAGAACAATTTGAGTTTTTCGCTAATCACAAGGTAGTGCATCGAGTTTAAGAATATGATAAATAAATACTCTAGTATGCACATGGTAAAATATCAAAGTTTTTTGGGTTTTTCAATCAGCATATCATTTTGCCTAAATAAAATTAGTCTAAGTGCTGGAAATTTACCAAAAACATATCATAAATTACCAAAAATTCATTCTTTTACTTTTCATCAAAAATTATATAAAATCTAGTTTTTCTACCCCCAAACTTAAACAAAACATTTTCCTCAATGTTTGAGAGCAAAATTAAATACTTGGAATGGGAAATAAAAACTATAACTTCTCACCTGAATGTAACTTGGGTTACCTCCCAAGAAGCGCAAAGTTTTACCGTCTACAGTCAGACGAATGTACCCTCAAACTTAAATATATAAATAAGGCATGTAAGGGGCACAAGTGATCAATTCTGATAATATAAGTCAACTAAAAATGTTATCTCTTCATAGGAAGTTATAAGATTCTAAATACGGTTTTAAACGTTGCCTGTTGACCTTGAAAGTATTACCGTCTTTAGGATCCTCTACCTCCACGGTTCCATGAGGATAAACAGTTTTAACTATAAAAGGGCCGTACCAACGAGAACGTAATTTCCCAGGAAATAAACGTAGCCGTGAATTGTAGAGTAACACTTTCTGATTAGTCTCAAAAGTTTTGTGAACAATCGACTTATCATGAAAAGCTTTAGTTCGTTCCATATAAATTTTTGAATTTTCATAAGACTCACGACGTAGTTCGTCAAGTTCATAAAGTTAAAGTTTCGATGTGATCCGGCTTTATCCATTTCAAAATTAAAGGCCTTTTTAGCCCATAGAGCTTTGTGTTCCAATTCTACAGGTAAGTGGCAAGCATTCCCAAAAGCGAGTCTATAGGGTGACATACCAATCGGGGTATTATAAGCTGTTCGATATGCCCAAAGAGCATCATTAAGACGATCAGACCAATCTTTACGATCGGTTTGAATAGTTTTTTCTAAAATTCTTTTGATCTCTCGATTGGAGACTTCGACTTGGCCACTTGTCTGTGGATGATAAGGTGTGGCAACTTTATGAGTGATGGAGTAATTTTTCAAAAGATTTTGAAAGACACGGCTGCAAAAATATTTACCACCATTACTAATAATTGTATGAGGGGAGGGGTGCCAAAATTATTAAAAATGTTTTTCAAAAAATTTACCACGGGCTTATGGTCATTCATTTGACATGGCACCGCCTTAACCCATTTAGAAACATAATCAACTGCAAGGAGAATGAAAGGTACCCACGAGAAGAAGGAAATGAGCCCATAAAGTCAATGCCCCAAACATCAAATAGCTCAACAATAAGGATGTTGTTCAAGGCATCATGTTTCGATGAGAAATATTCCCGGTCCTCTGGTACCTACCACATTCAGAACAAAAGGTATGTACGTCACGAAAAAGGGTAGGCCAATAAAGACCAAATTAAAAGACTTTTGCAGCAGTTTTCTTGGTCCCAAAATGTCTTTCGCAAGCTAAGGTGTGGTAAAATGTGAGTACACTATGGAACTCATCATTTAGGATGCATCTCCTAATCACTTGGTCAAAACAAAACTTATAAAGATAAGGATCATCCCAACTGAAACGTCTAACCTAGTACAAGAGTTTGGTTCTATCTTGCTTTGACCAATGGGCAGGCAATCGTTGGGTAGCAATATAATTGATAATATTAGCGTACCAAGGCAGTTGTGAGACAGCCATGAGCTGCCCATCAGGAAATATCTATAAGATAGGGAGAAAATCTTTAGCACCTTCAGTAAGAATTCGAGATAGATGGTCTGCAACCATATTCTCAACACCTTTTTTATCTCAAATTTTAATATCAAATTCTTGTAACAAAAGAATCCATCTAATTAACCGAGGCTTAGCCTATTTTTTAGATAGTAAATATTTTAAGACCGCATGGTCGGTGTAAACAATAATTTTGGATCCAACAAGGTATGATCGAAATTTCTCCAAGGCAAACACAATGGCTAATAACTCATTCTCCGTGGTGGAGTAATTTAACAGTGCATCATTGAGCGTGCAACTAGCATAGTAAATAGCATGAGGTCTATTATCTACTATTTGCCCTTAAACCGCTCCAATAGCATAATCTGAAACGCCGTACATGAGCTCAAAGGGAAGTCCCGAATTGGGAAATTTGACGATAGGGGCTAAAGTTAATAGAAGTTTGAGCTTCTCAAAAGCTTCCGAATATGTATCATCAAAGTTGAAATTAGTGTCCTTAGCAAGTAAATTGTACAAGGGCTGGGAAATTTTGCTAAATTTTTTGATAAACCGGTGATAAAACCCAGCATGCCTAAGAAATGATCGAATGGCCTTAACCGTCCAAGGTGGAGGTAAAGAAGAAATAATATTGATCTTGGCTTTATCGACTTCAATCCCTTTATTGGAGATAATATGTCCAATAACTATCCTTGTGTCGCCATGAAGTGACACTTTTCACAGTTTAACACCAAATTGGTTTGTGTACATCGTTCAAGCACGGGTTCTAAATGGTATAAACATTCGTCAAAAGATGATCCATACACAGAGAAGTTATCCATAAAGATTTCAAGAAACTTATCAACCATATCATAAAATATGCTCATCATACAACGCTGAAATGTAGTGGGTACATTGCACAACCTAAATGGCATATGTCCCGTAGAGACATGTGAAAGTTGTCTTCTCCTGATCTTCTGGGGCAATGGAGATCTGATTGTATCCAGAATAACCGTTAAGAAAACAGTAATGACTTTTTTCGGCTAAGCATTCAAACATTTGATCTATAAAAGGAAGAAGAAAATGATCTTTCCATGTAAATGTGTTAAATTTCCTGTAGTCGATACATACACGCCACCCGGTGGTCATGCGGTGGGGATTAGGTCATTATTCTCATTCTCAACTATAGTAATCCCTGATTTATTACGTACAACCTGAACGGGGTTGACCCACATACTATCCGAAATGGTGTATATGATACCTGAGTCCAAAAGTTTAAGAACTTCCTTCTTCATCACCTCCATCATGGTAGGATTCAACCGCCGTTGCATCTCGCGAGAAGTTTTAGCACCTTACTCGAGATTGATGTGATGCATGCAAACGGTCAGGCTAATCCCCTTCAAGTCTGTTATAGACCATGCTAGGGCTGATTTGTGTCTTCCAAGGACATTCAACAATCTACTTTCTTGGTCAACATTTAGATTGGAAGCAATGATCATAGGCAGAGTTTTAGAATAACCTAAGAAAGCATATTTCAAATTCTTAGGTAATGGCTTGAGGTCTAACTTGGGTGTATTAACAATGGATGGAATATACAAAGTAGTGGACGGTTCCAGAGGTTCAGCATGAGGTCTCCATTTGGACTTGGTAAAAATAGGTGTTGAGTCAAGTAGAGCATTAAGCTCTTCAACAATCAAATTTTCATAAAAGTCTACACCAAAGTTCACAAGACATATTTCTAAGGGGTCTTCAGAAAAAGAATTAGGGAACGAGTTATAAACTAGGGAGTCAATCAGATTCAGCTCAACCATGTCATCAGAATGAAGGACTTGAGTATTATTGTTAAAAACATTGAGCTTGATCTTCATGTCTCCCAGTAATAGTTATAAGACCCCTTTAAAGCAATTAATAATGGCATGAGCAGTAGCAAGGAAAGGGTGACCCAATATCGCGGGGATCTCACGGCTAGGATTCTTGATATCTTTAGTGTCCAAAATGACAAAGTCTACAGGAGAAATGGGAGTATCAACCTTGATAAGAATATCCTCAAGGATACCACGTGGGTATCGTATTGACCTGTCAGCCAATTGAAGTATCATTCGGGTAAATTCGAGTTCTCCAAGTCCTAATTCTTGAGAGACCGAGTAGGGTATGAGATTCACGCTAGCCCATAAGTCAAGTAACGCCCTATCCACTTTGTGATCTCCAATTTTACAAGGGATGGTTGGGCTTCCTAGATCTCGAAGCTTAGGCGGGGTTAATGTCTCAGTCAAGAAAACTTTCTTTTGCACAATGATTTTCCTTTTCCTAGTGCACGCATCCTTAAGGAATTTGGCATATGCAAGGATAAGCATGATGGCATCGAGTACTGGAATATTTATATGAACTTGCAAAATGTATCCAATATCTCGTCAAATTGAATCCCTTTATTAGCCAGAAGAAGGCATTGTGGATAAGGCACCTTGAGCTCAAGATGTGCCTTTGGTACAAAAATAGACGAGGTAGGCAACTCCTTAGATTTCTTAGAAAGTTCATGGTTGCTTACCACAACTGGTTCACTCATACCGACCTCATCCTCAATTGCAATGGGTATTGGCTCAACCCTAGGCATTTCAACTCGGTTATCAATTTGTCTACCACTTTGAATAGTGGTAATAGCATTAAGCTATTTTGGGATTGAGCTAGAAACAAAACCAAGTGGACCTTTCGGATTAGATACAGGTTGGCTAGGAAGCTTACCTGGAGGTCTCTCATGCAATACATTTGCCAATTGTCCTATCAGAGTCTCTAGATAATAGATAAATTGGGATGTAGAATTCTGATTCACCAAAGTCTATTGCTGGAATTGCATTATTTATTGCATGAAGAGAGCAAGGGTATCGTCCAAAGATGGTTTGGGTGGAGAGGGTGTGAACTGTTTGAATGATTAAAAGGATTACTAAGATACCTGAGGATAAGATTGAAAAAGGGGATTCCTAGGCAAATTATAACCTGAGGTTTATGGCTCTCCAAAACCTTAACTGGGTTGGTTGTTCTTCCATAAAAAAATTGGGTGGTTCTGCCAAGTTGGCTTGTACGGGTCAAAAGGCCTCTTGTAGGTATAATTCACAGCATTCACTTGCCCTTGATTGTCATTTATTTTATTGAGCATGGGACACATTTGAGTCACATGGGTTACATCACAACAAATGGTGTAACCCTGTTGCTGATCCTTGTTCACACTACCCTTAGATTGATTTGTAGCCATAGCCTCAATTTTTCAGGTAAGAGTATCCAATTGGGTTTTGATGGTCGTTCTCTCACTCACTTCGTATAAGCCACCTTGTTTAACTGTATGAACATTTCTATGTAGATCAAAATCCCACTGCTGAGAGTTCTCAGCTAATGTCTCAAACTCTTCATAAGCTCTATCAGGTTCAAGGTCCTGGAATTTGCTACTATGCATGGATTCTAACCTATAACGATTATTAGAAGTTATTCCACGATAGAAGATTTGGGCTTGATGTTGCTTCTCAAAACCATGATGGGGACATTGTGAAAGAAGATCTTTATATCTCTTTCATGCCTCATAAAATGTTTCACTCTTATTTTGAACAAATTCAACAACTACATTTCTAAGAACGAGGGTTTTTCCTATATAAAATCATTTGATTTTGAACTTGGCCTCCATTTGATCCCATGAATTGATAGATGCTGGTGCCAATGAATCAAGCCAATGACTTACCTTGTCTTTTAGCGATAATGGGAATAAACGAAGGCGGACGGAATACTCAGTAAAATATTGGTATTTGGAAAGCGCACAGATTTTCTTAAACTCGTAGACGTGCTTATAAGAGCTCTCAAAATCAAGCCCATAAAATGTAGGTAATATTTGGATCACACTAGGCTTGATTTCATAATGGTTTTTCGTGACAGCTGGTAACATAATACACGAAGGCATATCACTCACCACTGGTATCCAATAGTCCCTAAGGGATTTGGTAACAGCCATGATTGGGGGTTTGACATCTACCTCGACAACAAATTTAATTGGGCCAACTCTAGATGAACTACCTTTCTCCAAAATTGGGAAAACTCGAGATGGATCGCTTTCCTCCCAAACTGGGACTCCTAAGTTCTCTATTATATTAACTGGGAGAGGTGGTCGCCCTCTCTGCTTAGGCTAAGGTGGTGGCCCATAAATGGGCAAAGGTTCCGGTAAGATTCCTAAACGTTTTCCTCCACGTGTCCAATTAATCATGCACAACTAATAATCAATAAAATTTGACACCCAGTGCAGTAAATAATCAATTAAGCCTAGATTCTAGCACATCAACGTTTTTTAGAAATAATAATTAGATCTCCCCTATATTCTTCTATGTTCAAAATGGGTACGATGGTAAAAGGCTTTGGTTCTTATACTCCCCTGCGTTACTATGCTAGTACCAGCTTAAAGTAGATGTTCAGTCCTCATACCCGAGCAAGTCGCCTTATCGTACGTCAGCACTCAGAACGGTGTCATCGTAAGCCTACAACCAGTATTTTGTAGTGCTAGGCTGGGGCCGTATCCTATGAACCCGTGTTTATACTACGGTCTGGTACACCTATCCGTTGGGTAATGAAATCCTGCAGGAATCTTGCTACTCTTTTTTATTCACAGTTATTTTGAGGTCCAGGACGTTCAATTTTCGTGTAATACGAATTTATTCGTATCCCTAATGGGTGGTCTCACTTGTTGGAGAGCTTATTGGGTAATGAAATCCTACAAGTCTCTAACAGTTTTTACCTTTACTAATGTTAGAATGAAAAATAATATTAAACACAACAATAGGTCATTCCAACCACAGCAAAAAAAATTATTAGAGCAGCGTGTATTTGCACAGTCCGCACGACTTTATATGTCCTAGTACCGGGGCAGAGCGGATATGTACTCCTTCTAGATATCAAGTTTTTAGAAGTACCAACCTACGAAAAGTGTTTCCCGGTGTAGCTGTGGCCTCCCCTTCACTTAGGGGGCAAAAAAGGAAGTGCCCCTTCACTTAGAGTGCACAAAAAGGATTTTTTAAGAAATTCCCCTGGCTTTAAGCTTTGCGTATATCCGTCTTCTCTACTTTCCGTATCTCTTTGTCTCGTCTACCAATGCCAAAAATTACCAAAGTTTGATCGTCATGTTTTATCGAGAATGGAGAGTGTTACTCGAGATTAGCAAACTTAATGCCTTTATCGCAATTCAAGTAAAACTTACAAAAGCAACTCATGCTCAAGCGCGTTAAACTTTCTTTTCTTTTTTTTTTTTTTTGGTCGATAAGAGGTTTGTAAAGAAAAACCACTGTTCGTACTTAAGTTCGTGCTCGTAACAAAAGTAACTCGTGCTCAAGTTATATCAAAAATAGTTCGTGCTCAAGTAGGACCACCTATTGAAGAAAAAAACAACTCTTAACAAAAGCAACCCTTTACAAAAGAATTAAGGCCCACAAATAGTTCTGCTTTTCAGGTCGTGCTTAAAATAAGCAACTCGTGCTTAAGTTATACATTACAAAAATAGTCCATGCTTGAGTGAGAAAACAAAGCTCAAGTTCGAATTAAGGGGCCACAAAACAACACTTCGTGCGGATCATGCACAAACAGTAAAACAGTTCGTGCTTAAGTTGTAGAATAGTTCGTTCTGAAACAGTTCGTGTTTAAGCATAAAAATAGTTACAAAGCTTGTGTTCAAACATGAAATGAGTAATAAAACTTGAAGTTTAAAAACAAGTGATCAAACATTAAACAATTGAATACCAAAATGAGGCTTAGTGATAAACCTACAAGTTCTTTGGACCCACAACAACAACAGAAAATCTTGCCAAGCACCTCAGCCTAAGCTTTTCTTTACTTGTAATTGTTAAACTGTATAAATAATTTGTAAAGAAAATCTGTAATTAGCTTTCCCTTTGGCTTTAGTAATTCATAACAGCAGCTACAGTACTTTGAGCTGCTACAGTACTTCGATCTGCTATAGTATCTTTGAGCTGATATAGTAACTTCGAATAACAACAGCTACAGTAACTTAAAATAGCAAGTTCGATACCACAAATGTTAGGTCGAAGCAACAAAGAGATTCGATCTCAGGTAAATAACAACAGCAACAACAATTTTGAACTTCGCAACAGCAACCACGATTGATCTGAAAGAGTAACAAGATGATTAGCGCTCGAGGCGTGGGTCGTACCTCTTTAAAGAGTATCTCAAGTACTCTCCCAAGATACAACGAGCATATACGGTAGCTTCCCCGGAAGTCTACGTAAACAATTGAATGAGTTTGTACCTCAAGTATGAACCGTTTTTAGAGAGAGAAAGAGAGAAGACGATGAACAGTAGCTTTTTGTTATTTTTTGATAGTAGGAGGAAGGAAGGTATTTATAGATGTAAACACAACGGTTATCATCACGTCTCACGTCCATAACCTTCTTTGAATGCATGCCTTACTCCCTGAAGATCAGGTCTTCTAAAGGAATAGCCGTTGAAGAATAAAGTAGATAAAAGACCCACTTTAAATGATAATAAAAGCCTCAAGCCCATGCCCAAACTTAAGCCCAAGTCCAAGGTCAAATAAGTTTTTGAAAAAGCCCAACAATCCCCCACATTTAAAAACTCTCCGAATGAGAAAAGAAACGAGATAACGGTTATGATATGTAGAGATGTACATAAGTAAAGATGTCCTTAGACTTGAACCTTTACGTAGTAGACAATCTCCAACGTATAAGAATAATAAGTGACCAGAGTCTTGAACTCATTATTCGCTTTTATACAGTGAGGAAAACCACATACAACCCTACCAGGTGCAATTCCTAAATGTCAGCACATTTCGGCCATGTGCTTAATCCCAGTATAGGTGAAGGCTTTAGAGAAGTTAGCCAAATTTCTCATAGGAAGCGGACGCACTTCTACAATCACCTTGGTGAGTCTATTAAGAGTATTCTTGTAGCTAGACACCCCACTCAAAGAATGAGATATAAAACTCATTAAGAGTTTAAGAAACTCAGCCTAATATTCGCTTCAAGATATCATGTATATTTACAATTATGTACAACGAGATGAACTCTGGAGTGACAAGCTCCTTATTTGCATGATTCTATATCACAGTGATTTTTTTTCCCCATTGAACCTATTTCTTGGGATTTCCAGTCATTTAGGTTGGGTTCCCACCACTTGTGATTCTATAACAGGCTTTAGCCCCATCCCTAAGGATGTGTTCCACACTTTGTCACGAGATAGTCCGTTCGTCAAAGGATCTGCCAAGTTGCTTTCCGATCCTATAAAATCTATTATAACAGTACTAGATGTGAGGTAACCTCTCATCGTACTGAGCTTGCGACGTATCGCTAACTTCTTACAATTATAGTAATTGTTTTGTACTCTGGCTATTGCAGCAGTACTAGCTGAGTGGATCAGTATCGACAGTATAGGCCTACTCCATAAAGGAATATAAGACAAGAGGTCTTTCAACCAAGTTGCCTCCTCACTAGCTGCAGCTAGTACTACTAACTCAGACTCCATAGTCGACTGAGCTAGAATTGCCTGTTTCTTGGATTACCAAGAAACTGCCCCTCCAGCTATGCTAAACACGTATCCACTAGTGGCTTTAGAATCATCTGAAAATGAATTCCAATCTACATCGCTAAATCTATCAAGGACCGCGAGAAACTTTTGATAGTGTAAACCCAAGTTCATGGTCTTTTTCAGGTACCGCATAGCTCGATCAATAGCACCCCAGTGCGCCAAACTTGGTTTACTTGTAAATCTACATAGAACCCCTACAGCATAAGCTATATCAGGTCTAGTACAGTCTGTAGTGTAGCGAAGGCTAGCAATAATACTTGCATATTCTTTCTGTCTAACTGCCTCTCCCAAGTTCTTTAAAAGTTTAAGTTGTGGAACACAAGGAGTAGAAGTAGGTTTATGGTCAAAATATTTGTACGTCTTCAAGATATTCTTAATGTAATGAGATTGATCAAGAGTAATACCAGTGTCTGTGCGTGTGATCTTCATGCCTAAAATTACACTAGCCTCGCCTAGGTCCTTCATATTAAAATTATTGTAAAGCATGGTTTTGGTCTCTAAAATGATATCAAGTGTAGAACAAAAAATAAGTAGATCATCAACGTATAGACATATCATAATACAACTTTTACCAGATACTTTATAATATAGGCATTTATCAACAACGTTAATCTTAAAACCATTTGTAAGAAGTAATTGGCTAATTTTGTCGTGCCACTGTTTTGGAGCTTGCTTTAGACCGTATAAGATCTAGTTCAGCTTACAGGCTTTGTGTTCCTCACCAGGTACATCGAAGCCTTCAGGCTGATCCATATATAATTCCTCTTCAAGCTCTCCATTTAAAAATGCAGTTTTTACATCCATTTGGTAAATAAACAAATCGTGCACGGCAACAACGGCCAATAATACTCTAATGGTTATCACACGAGTAACTGGGGAATATGTGTTGAAGAAATCAATATTTTCTTTTTGTACATATCCCTTTGCAACAAGTTTTGCCTTATATTTATCTATAGTACCATATGGTTTAAGTTTTCTCTTTAATATCCATTTACACCCAATAGCTACCAGGAGGTAAGTTAACTAAGTCCCAGGTTTTGTTTGTAGTAAGAGAATCAATTTCATCATCAATGGCCTCTTGCCACAAATCAGCATCACTTGAGGTTAACGCTTCCCTGATAGTATTGGGGTCCGATTCTAAGGTATGTACAACAAAATCATTACCAAAATCCTTAGCAATCTTTAAACGTTTTCCTCTGCAAAGTTTTGGGTCTGTATCATGAGAATCAGCAGCTCTAGGAACGTTTACTTGAGGTACATTAGGGGTCGAAGATGTAGAAGGATTAGAAACCTCACTGTCCCTCAATAAGTAGGGAAACTTGTCCTCATCTAGTAATTCAATAATTACATTATTCTTAATATCAAGAAACTTGTAAGTTTTACTGATAATAGCATAGCCAATAAAAACACATTTTAAAGCTCTACTAGCTAGTTTTATCCGTTTAGGATCAGGTTTACGAATGTAGGCTAAACAACCCCAAACCTTAAAATAGTTAACATTAGGTTTTTTTTTTCTCCAAATTTCATAAGGTGATAATTCAGATGTGATATGAGGAATACGGTTTAAAACATGGCAAACAGATAATAAGGCTTTACCCCATAAAGATTTAGGTGATCCAGAACTAAGTAAAATAGCAACTATCAACTCATTATAAGATCTATTTTTACGTTCAGCTTTACCATTAGATTCTGGATAATAAGGAGCAACAGTATCATGTATAATCCCTAAGGATTCTTACAAGTTTTGAAATTCATGTGAATCATACTCTATGCCTCTATCACTACAAAATCTTTTAATGTGTTTATCAAACTGATTTTTCACCTCTGTTACATATGTCCTAAACATATCTATAGCTTCACTTTTGTGACATATTAGGTAAACCTGAGTATAGTTTGAGTGATCATCTATAAAAGTTATAAAATATCTTTTACTATTTCTAGTTAATGTACCGTTCATTTCGCAAATGTCAGTGTGTACTAAATCCAAAAGTTGTGATTCCCTTACAACACTTTTATGTAAAGTTTTAGTAATCTTAGCTTGACTACAAGATTAACATTTATCAAAATCATTTAAATCTATTTTAGGGATCATACCCAGTTTACTCATATTATGTACTAGCTTCTTGTTAACATGACATAGTCTAGTGCCAAATATTAAAAGAAGACAATAAGTAAGCAGAAGAATATTTATTCATTTCAATACTCAATTTGAACATTCCATTACAAGCAAAACCCTTTCCCACAAAAATCCCACCCTTAGTCAAAATATACTGATCTGAGCCAATGGTCTGCTGAAATCCTGCCTTGTTGAGAAGATAGCCAGAAACAAGATTCTTCCTTTTTTCAGGAGTGTGCATCACATCCTTCAGAGTCACTATCCTTCCAGAGGTAAATACCAGTTCAACATCTCCAGTGTCTAGCACTTTGGTACAATGGAAATCCCCAAGTAGCACCTCCTGGTCTTCAGTTTCATTATAGGTTTTGAACCAATTACGTTCATAGCATACATGCCTAGAAGTGCTCGAATTAATGCACCACCCATCGGTTCCACCGACCATGTTGATCTCCGTGATCATAGTCACTAAGGGTTCTTTGGTAACATTTGCCTGAGTAACAGGTTTGCGGTTCCGACAGTTTCTAGATATATGTCCAGGCTTGTTATAGTTGAAGCACACAATAGAAACTGTTCCGTTATTTGGTGAGGCTTTTTGGTTCGTTCCCTTATTAGGATTCTGGTGTCTATTTTTCTTACGGTTATTCAGATTACCACCGTTAGGACGGTTGTTCCAATTACCGTCATTCTTAGCCTTGAAAGATTTCCCTTTAGGTTTCAGATGGACCATCCCTTTAACTTAAACCAAAAGGATTTCCTCTTCAAGTCTTGATTTCTAGATTCTTCTTCAACCCTAAGACGAATAATCAAGTTCTCCATGGTAAGTTCCTTTGACTTGTGTCGCAGGATATTTTTATAGTCTTTCCAATTAGGCGGTAATTTATCAATCATCACGGCAACCTGAAATTATTCATCAAGAGGTATCCCTTAAGACACGATCTCATGCGCAATTTGTTACAACTCATGTGATTGGGTAATTACCGACTTATCGTCGACCATAGTGAGCTTGAGATATCGGCTTACGGCAAACTTTTTAGAGCCTACATCTTCCGTATCATACTTCCTCTGTAATGCGTCCCAAACGGCTTTCGCAGTTTCGGACTGTAGATAGTAATCGTACAGTTCATCTGCTAGACCGTTCATAATAAAATTACGGCATTTGAAGTCAGCCTCAGTTCAGTTCAAAATTGATTCTAAGGTTTTGTCATATTCATTTGTAATCAGGTCAGGGTCTATCGCAGGTACAGGAATGGGAGGTTCAATAGGACATTCTTGTTCTAGAACATAAGCCACTTCCTTAAGTGTGAGAAAAAAGAACATTTTGTTCTTCCATCTCTTGAAGTTGAGGCCATCAAACTTAGAGGGTTTGTTGGAGTCAAACTTTAGCACTTCTGAGGTAAGAGCCATATTACAGATAGTAGATACTCTTTAAAATTGTAGAAAAAATTTGTAAGGAAAACCTGTAATTAGCTTTCCCTTTGGCTTTAGTAATTTAGAATAGCAGCTACAGTACTTCGAGTTGCTATAGTATCTTCGAGCTGATACAGTAACTTTGAATAACAACAGCTACAGTAACTTAAAATAGCAAGTTCGATACCACAAATGTTAGGTCGAAGCAACAAAGAGATTCGATCTCAGGTAAATAATAACAGCAATAACAATTTCGAACTTCGCTACAGCAACCACGATTGATCTGAAAGAGTAACAAGATGATTAGCGCTCGAGGCGTGGGTCACATCTCTTTAAAGAGTATCTCAAATACTCTCCCAGGATACAACGAGCATATACGGTAGCTTCGCCGGAAGTCTACGTAAAAAACTAAATGAGTTTACACCTCAAGTATGAACCGTTTTTAGAGAGAGAAAGAGAGAAGATGATGAATAGTTGTTTTTTGTTGTTTTTTTATAGTAGGAGGAAGGAAGGTATTTATAGATGTAAACACAACGGTTATCATCACGTCTCACGTCCATAACGTTCTTTGAATGCATGCGTTACTCCCTGAAGATCAGGTCTTCTAAAGGAATAGCCGTTGAAGAATGAAGTAGATAAAAGACCCACTTAAAATGAAAACAAAGGCCTCAAGCCCATGCCCAAACTTAATCCCAAGTCCAAGGTCAAATAAGTTTTTAAAAAAACCCAACATAAACCAACTTGTAACAGTAGGTAAACCGACTTGTAAACAGTAGGTAAACAAAAGCAAGTTTGCACACAGAGAAAACTTATTGTTGGTGGGCGAGGTGGTTCCCAAAAACTTGATCGATTTATAAAACCAATGTCTTAAAAGACCTGCAAGCGTACGGTGTACCATTAAGTACAAGGGTAAGTGGGTCGTATCCCAAGAGACTTGTGGTACAAATTATATCGAGCTACTAATTTTATCCAATAACAGCGTGTTCGTTTTGTTGGTTTGCGAGTAAAGAAAAGAGAAATGCTAGAAAATAAGAGTTTTATGAGTCGGAGTGAGAACCAAGGTTTAGATTCCACTCTACCCTTTGTAATCGTGAGATAGCATAAATAATTAAAGCAAATTACGAGTTCCCATATCGCATATCCATGGTCGGGCATATGCAATACATCAAAAGATAAAAGAGATTTAGTGATTAAGAACTACCCATAAACCAACTTACTCAACCATGGTTCGGTTGATAACTAAGAATCATGTTCTCTTCTCCATGTTCCTAACCTATCTTGCTATGGTCAAACAAGATGGTTACTTAGATTCATTGCTCCTCTTAATCCTAGCTATGGTCAAGCATAGGACGAAGAAATACGAATATGCAATATTCTGGGATAAAGATAAAATAATTACTCTGACTAAGCTACACAATCTACACTAAGGCTACATTGGGTAGAGCTTCCTCTAACCTTAGCTAAGAATATTAGCTACTCATCCATTTGATCATTGCCATACTATTATTACTACGATAAAAGTAAAAGACAAGAAAAAGATAAAAAGAATAACCTTTATTGCTTTAAACTTTGATATTACCCTCTCCAAGATGATGTTCATGGGTGGGATTCCCCTTCTATTTATAGAGTATAGGAGGGTTTACAAAATATCACATAAATGAGAAATCCCCTAAACAATGCCTTCAATTATGCACAAAATATAAAAGCTTTAAAACTCCATAGTCTATGCCTTGGCCCATGCATAAAATTATAAGACTTGATGAACTCCATTAATGCCTCTTCAATGCTCCTCCATGGGCCTTTGGTTGACAACTTCAAATGAGAATCATTATTGGAGTGCATCACCATTGTTCTTTGTTGAAAACCGAAAAAATATATGACTTGTTTATCATGTGTCTAATTTCTGTAAATACAAACAAAAGCACTATTAATATCACATTTATTTAATAAATGACTAGGTAGATATAAATTTAGGAGTTGTACACAAAAACCATTTATTTAATAAATGACTACCAAACACTGACTGAACTATTCTATACAATGTTTATCAAATACCCCCAAACTTATATTTTACTAGTCCTTGAGCTAAAGTAAACAAAAACCATTTTTGTATGCCACGCGGTTGGATTTAGCATATACAACAAGTCGTTAAACCCCCAGGTTCCCCTGGTGGATAAGTGTTATCTCGTGAGGGTTTACAGTGATTATACCTACAAAAATTGAAAATAACACTTTGGCAATTCTAGATTATAAATATCTTATTTCTTGTCAACTTATCCTTATTTTGTTATAACAAAAAAATATTATGACAAAAAATTTCATAAAACTCAATATTTCCCAACTGTACCATAAAATATCATTTTCAAAATCCAAAACTTGACATACTACCTCATGCTTAGAAAAAGATTCAAATATTTTCCTTAATTATATCTCTGTGTAGTGAAGATAGTGTTACAACACAATACATTGTATAGAATAGTTGAGTCAGTGTTTGGTAGTCTAGTATTTATTGGAATAAATTCATCAGTTAGTTCGACAACTGCCTTAGTCAATTCGTCTTCCTGGTATTCTTTTTTTACAAGCCCTATTTTTTCTTTTTATACATGGTTTCTAAGTGAAGCCTCCATAACAAGGAGTTTTGGTCGACTATCCCCTCCAGTTGGCTAAGGTTGCCAGGGTTTGGATCCCCTTCTTGACCTAGACCCAAGATTTTCACAGTAACACTTTTCCTGCTCCCCTCACATAGTTCATGGTCATACTCGAGATTGATGATAATTTTTCCTCTTTCAGTTCTTAATCATCCGAGTATGACTTGCAGCGTGAAAGTTTTAGAGTAAGTTTGGTTTTTCTTTTATACTTTCAGGAATGAACTTTTTCTTAGACAGTTGTCTCCCTTGAAGCGAATTATTCCTAACATAAATGTTAAATTTTCTATATTCTTATTAAAAACTCTATTAAAGGTATTAGTATTATAACAATTACAAGTTGGATTGACCTATTGTTATGTTTAATATTATTTTTCATTCCAACATTAGTAAAGGTAAAAACTGTTAGAGACTTGCGGGATTTCATCACCCAAAAAGCTCTCCAACAAGTGGGACCACCCATTAGGGATACGAAGAAATTTGTATCACATGAAAATTGACCATCCCGGACCTCAAAATAGCTGTTAATAAAAATAGAGTAGCAAGATTCCCGTGGGATTTCTTCACCCAACGGATAGGTATACCGGACCGGGGTACAAACGCAGGTTCATAGGATACGGCCCCAGCCTAGCGCCGCTAGATACTGGTTATAGGTTTGCAACATCACCATTTTGAGTGCTGACGTGCGATAAGGCAACTCGCTCGGGCGTGAGGACTTAACATCAACTTTAAGTTGGTAATATCATAGTGATGCAGGGTAGTATAGGAACCAAAACCTTTTAGCATCCTACCTATTTTGAACATAGAAGACTATAGGGGAGACCTAATTATGACTTCTAAAAAAAGGTTGAAGTGCTAGAGTCTAGGTTTGATTGATTGTTTACTGTACCGGGTGCCAAATTTTTATTAGTTGTGCATGAACAATTGAACACGTAGAGGAAAACGTTTAAGAAGCTTACCGAAACCTTTGCTCATTTACGGCCCACCACCTCAGCCTAAGCAGAAAGGGTGACCACCTTGCCCAGTCAATACAATAGAGGACTTAGGAGCCTCAGTTTGGGAGGAAAGTGGTCCCAAACAATTACAAGTTGAACAATTGAACACGTAGAGGAAAACGTTTAAGAAGCTTACCGAAACCTTTGCTCATTTACGGCCCACCACCTCAGCCTAAGCAGAGAGGGTGACCACCTCGCCCAGTCAATACAATAGAGCACTTAGGAGCCTCAGTTTGGGAGGAAAGTGGTCCCAAACAATTACAAGTTGGTTTAGTTATACTACTAATATAACTAATACTGTGTTTAATATTCTTTTTGCACAACAATTTTTTTATTAGAGCAGCGTGTATTTGCATAGTCCATACGACTTTATATGTCCTAGTACCGGGGTGTAGCGGTTATCTACCCCTTCTAGATGTTAAGTTAGAAAAGTACCAACTTACGAAAAGTATTTCCCGGTGTAGCTCTGGTTGCCCCTTCACTTAAGGGGCGAAAGAAGGAAGTGCCCCTTCACTTAGGGGGTACAAGAAGGATTTTTCAAGAAATTTCCCCCGCTTAAAGCTTTTTGTATTTCTGCCTTCAAAAATTTTCGCGCTTTCCGTTCTTTTGTATCCCTTATCGGTGCCCAAAATTGTCAATGTGCAATCAGATTGTGTTTGATCGATAATAGAGAGTAATAATCAATATTAGCAAAAATGGTCTTTATCACATCCCAATTCAAGTAAAACTTGCAAAAGTAACTCGTACTCAAGCGCGTTAAACCTTTTGGGGTCGGTAAGAAGCTTCCAAAAATTACCAAACTCGTATTCAAGTAGGACCACTCATAACAAAAACACAAGCTCAAGTTATAAAACCGTTTGTGTTCAAGCTCTTTGGACCCACAGTAAATTTTTATTGTTAAGCACCTCAAAGTTTAAGAAAAATAAGGCTCATGCTTAAGTTATAAAAACAGTTTGTGCTCAAGTTGGAAAAAATAGTTAAGTTCGAATTGAGGTCCACAAAACAGTTCGTTAAAAACCAAAGCCCGAAATACCTCCAGACATCTCTGAAAAATAATTGCGCTGCTCCTTCCCCGGTAACTGTCTTCTGGCATGGAATAAAAACAATAATCTTGCTGAATCGATCTACCACCACAAATAAATAGTTATTTTTACACTTGATCATGGGAAAACCACCCATAAGATCCATCGAAATGTTCTCCCAAGGTCGACTTGGAACTAGCAATGGTAAGTACATCCCTATCTTCTGATTAGAAGGCTTTGATGTATTGCATAACATGCAACCACGAACCACACGAGCAACATCCACTTGCATCTTCAGCCAATAGACATAATGCCACAAATTCAAAAGAGTCTTCTCAACCCTGAAATAACCTGCCACCCAGGAATAATGTGCCTCTCGAATCTAATGCAAACAGTCGCCACCCTCTGGAATACATAGTAGACTGCCCATATAAATCAAACCATCCTTCAATATATATTCGTATGTCTTACCTTACAACAAATTCTCGTGAATCACACTGAGCTCCTTGTCGTCGCCATACCCTCTAACGTAGTCAAAAGGAACAAAGGGATGTATCTGCATAGCTACCAACAAAGCGGAAATAGTTGGTAATGGGGGTCGAGATAACATATCAGCCATTTTGTTGTCCACTCCTTTCTTATACTTGATCACCAAGGTAAACTGTTGTAGGTATGACATCCACTTCATATGGCGAGCTTGTTGTAGCTTGGAATGGGTAGATAAGAACTATAATGGTTTGTGATCGAAATGTACGATAACCTCCTTCCCCAATAAGTAACTCCGCCAATGTTTCACTAATTGATATAATGCGCAGAACTCCTTATTGTAAGTAGGATAGTTGTGTACTTCTCCTGTAAACATCTCAGAATGGTAAGTAACCAGCTTCCCATCTTACAAAAGAATCGCCCCCAATGCATAGTCTAACATATCTGTCTCAACCTCAAAAGGCCACTATAAATTGGGCAATGCTAACACTGTTGCATCTATAATCTTACACTTCAGTAACATAAAAGTCTTCTCATGGTGATCTTCCAACATAATTTGTACCCCAGTCTTCGTCAAAGAATGTAGCGATGTGGCTATTTGTAAAAAATGCCTAATAAACTTTTGTAAGTACTGATAAGAACCCATAAAACTCCTCACTTCTGTCACTGTATGGGGTCTAGGCCAATTAGCAATGACCGAGACCTTCTCAGAATTGACCTCAAGCTCGCCGCCACCAACAATAAACCTTAATAGACTAGCTCCTTCTTCCCAAACTTGTACTTCTTCCCATTTAGAAAAGTTGTTGTGACCGCAAAATACCCAATACTTTGCGTAAATGCCCAAGGTGCTCCTCCCATGTTTGACTATATATTAAAATATCATCCAAATACACAATCACAAAATCATCAATAAAAACATGAAGTACCTCATTCATTAATCGCATAAATGTCGCTGGAGTATTGCATAACCCAAAAGGCATCACCAACCACTCAAATAGTCCGTATTTGGTCTTGAACCCTGTCTTCCAAGTATCTTCTTCCCGGATTCTAACTTGAAGGCAACTCATCTGAAAGCTCGTCAATCTGTGGAAGCGGATAATGATTATTCACAGTAATCTTGTTCAGCGCCCAATAATCCACACACATCCTCCAAGACCCATCTTTCTTCGGCACCAATAACACCGGTAAACCACAAGGTGAGCAACTTATATTAATAACTCCTTGCTACAGGAGTTCCTGTACTTGTTTCTCGATCTCTAATTGACACGTAATATTTACGTGAACAACTCCTAAATTTATATCTACCTAGTCATTAATTAAATAAATGTAACACTAATAGTATTTTTGTTTGTATTTACAGAAATCGGTCACATGATAAACAAGTCGTACAATTTTCCAGTTTTTAACGAAGAACAAGGGTGATACACTCCAACAATGATTCTCATTTAAAGTTGTCAACCAAAGGCCCATGCATGGAAGCCCATTGAAAAGAATTAGATATATATATTATTCTCATGAGTTGTAATACATGATTTTAGGCATTGTTTAGGGAATTTTATATTAATGGTGATTTTTAGTAACCTTTCTTATACTCTATAAATAGGAGGGGGATCCTACTCATGAGGGATCATCTTGGAGAGTATAAATCAAAGTTCATAACAATAAAGCTTATTTTTTCTCTTTTTCTTGTCTTTACTTTTTTCGTAGTAATAGTAGTATGGCAATGATCAAAGGGATGAGTAGCTAATGTTCTTAGCCAAGGCTAGAGGAAGCTCCACCCAATGTAGCCTTAGTGTAGATTGTGTAGCTTAGTTAGAGTAATTACTTTCTCTTTATCCCAGAATATTGCATATTTGTATTCCTTCATCCTAGGCTTGACCATAGCTAGGATTATGAGGAATAAGGAATATAAGTAACCATCTTGTTTGACCATAACAAGATAGGTTAGGAACATGGTTAGGAACATAGAGAAGAGAACATAATCCATGCTTATCAACCGGACCATGGTTGAATAAGTTGGTTTATGAGTAGCTCCAATTACTAAATCTCTTGTATATTTTGATGTATTGCATATGCCCGACCAAAGATATGTGATACGGGAACTCGTAATTTACTTTAATTATTTATGTTATCTAACGGTTATAAAGGGTGGAGTGGAATCGATGCCTTGGTTTCCACTCCAATTAATCTTGTAATTTTTTTCGTTCTTCTTTTTATTTCAAAACCTACACAAACTCGTTGTTATTGGATAAAACTAGTAGCTCGAAGTATAATTCGCACCACAATTCTCTTAGGATGCGACCCCGCTTTTCTTTGTACTCAACGGTATACCGTGCGCTTGCAGGTCTTTTAAGACGTCGGTTTATAATCGATCAATCTCATCAAACTCTGTAGCAGAAGTCCGATACAACCCAATATTGGGTAGTGGCTTACCACTCACCAAGGTGATATCATGCTCCACATCCATTTTTTGCGGTATCCCTTCTATGCCCAAAAATAAGTCTTCATACTCTTACAACTTCCTCATATCGGCTTGTTGCTTAAGAGATATTGCCAAAGTCGACAACACCTTAGCTAACAGACCCTCTTAAACCGGTCACACCAACAACAAAACAAACTTGTCGTTCATATTAACCAACCTCTTCGCCTAAGTTACCGTTACTAAATTACTAGTAGTGATATGATCCTTACACAAATTGATATGAAACTCCTTCCCCTCCTTTACAGGACAATACTTGCGAGCTCGACGGTAAAGGATTGTATCTCGGTCCCAAAGATAAGGGCTACCCAAGATGACTTGACACATGTCCAATAGAACTACCTCACATGTCTCTTCTTCAATAAACTTCTCAGTAATCATAAACTTGAGCGCACACTGCTTAGTGATTTTCAACTCCGCATCTTTCTGAATCTAATCCAAACCATACAGCTTAGGATGAGCCACAGTAGTCAACCCATCTTCTTCAACACCGCCTCAGAAATTAAATTCTTTTGACTACCTGGATTAATGATGACCTCGACTAAGCTCTACATTACTTGAATCTTGACATGAAATAGTTCTTCCTGACTTATATCGTCGATAACTATAGTTTGCTTGAACATTATAGTAAGCTTAGGATTTGGCTTATCTAAATCCGGAAGATCCACAATCGCTACGGCAAGTGCACGTTTCTCTTTTTTACTCCTCTCCTCCTTCGACCAAAGCTCCGGGTGAAGTTTCCAACACTTAACTAAAATGTGCCTATTTACCTTATAATGATTAGCTCCGGGTGAAGTTTCCAACACTTAACTAAAATGTGCCTATTTGCCTTATAATGATTATAGGTATTCCCCTTAGATGAAGACCCTTCTCCTCTGGATTCCCCTTTCTACTCATACTTCTAATTAGACTTGTACCCTGACTTGCTCTTGTCGTCTTTCTTGTCACTCATAAAGTACTTGCCTTCAATAGCAATTGTTTTAACGGTAGTATCATTGATATTTTCCACATTAAAGAACTTTAATTCTCTTCTAATGGACTCTGATAAACCCCCCGTATATTTCATAAACACCTCATACTCATCCACATCAATATCCAAAACCAATGCTTGGTTATAAAACTCCGTAGTGAATTGTTATACGGATTGCCCAAACCTTTGGCACAAATTGTGTCATTAGCACTACGTGAAAAATGGTCATTTGGGACAAATATTTATGTTGTTAATGTTAGATTAACGACGGATATTCTATCGTTAACAACTGTCACCAAAAATAGAGACGTCATTTTTGTTAACGACAGTTATAGATATCATATTTTTACAACATATAAATATGTCATTCTTTATACAAATATGACACTTATAATTTTTACGTTTTATGTCATTTCATGGAGACAAATGTCACTAATTTAAGCATAAACAAAAATTATATATGTTAAACATGAAAAAAAATAGACAATAACAAGTGTCGTTATCTGAAAAAATGATTAGTTTTCTCAACAAATATATTTGTCGCTAAGTTTCAAAATTCATATTTGTTTTGTTAAAAATAAAATATTAAAAATTTAAAATTATTGGACTGGACTAGATAGATTTGAACCATCTCCCTCTCAAAAAATTTGAGCGTTCTATCCATTTTGAGTTAATAGTTCATTAGACATTATTTAGTTATAGCTTAATTATTTAATTTGAGAAATATGAATGTAGAAGTACCTCAGCCTAGTATATGAATCTGAAACTCTAAAATAGCCAGTAAAATTATTTAATAACAATTTCTACGGTCCTTGTATCCACAAATTCATGGGATGGAAGTGTTGAGCATGCATAGCAGACTCCAATACCAAATCATAAGCAAGAGTTTCCATAACTTGTGTACACTGTTAAAAGATAAAATGCAGAATTGACAATGTAGAAGTACAAGTTAATAAAGTTCATCATAATTTTCTCAAACCTCAGCTGAAACATAAAGAGAATACATTTATAGGGTTTGCCTCATCATTTGTAAATGTACTGCCAATGGAGAGCTGAACCTTCCCCACACATTTATGATCGTCATGGTAAAATGGCCACCACCGAACTCTAACACTCTGCTTAATATGTATAGTATCATAACTCCAACCCTTAATGGTAGGAAATAACTAATAATCTTATGAAAAATGACTAATTGTGATAAAGAAGGAAGCTTATTGGATTATCAGTCAAAGATGAAACTTTGATTATTGCTCGATCCTGGGTAACTTTATTTGCATCCTGGACCTTCACCAAAAGTATGTCCCCTTGACTCTCTGGAAAGCAAAAACATTATTTTACAAATATATGATGTGTTAGGTGCATATCTCTAGAAACTTTAAATAAGTTATCAGCCTTTTATGTTATAAAACAACCATTAGCTTTGCTTTACAAAATTTGATTTATCATGATTGCAACTTAAATTAGTAAATTGCTCTAATAAAGTTACAATTTACAATACGTGATGATCACTGATTCCCGATTGCAAGCAAATAGCAGAACCCAAATCGATCTTTGTATCCTTGATGGTACTCTTGAGTTGGAACAAACATGATAACATTGCTTTTGTTAAGATAGCAAAAAGTTAGAGAAAATTTCATTCCTCAATCACTAGCTATTATGGATAAACTGTAAGATCTAGGTCACAATTAATAAATAATAGGCTATGATTTATCTATTACACTCATTTGTCTTAATAGTCATTTTAAATGGTTTCACCATATTTGGCATTTACGCCATTAAGCCAACCATAAAGAAGCTTCAACAAATATAACAACCTTCTGCTGTCAATGGAAATGGAGATAGATTGAGGGAGTTGATGCCAGTTTTTACCATTGCTGAAACATGTCGAACATAGTTTGCACCTGCTTGGATGTAAACTGCACCTTTGTGTAAGTACGCGGCCTTAAGTTTTTGCCTTGGTATGATTCGGACTTTTTTTACTGCCATTTATCCAACAACAAATAGTATAATAATTTACAAATACGATATCAAAAAGGAAATATGATAATTTTATGAAAGTACATACCTTAAGGAGGAATGTGTGTGTATCAGAGGCAGTCCTTAAATCTCCAGTCACATAGTCAATTTCGTTATCAGAGTAAGACAATCCAACTCTAACAGGAGAATTCAAGTAGATAATGTTCAAAACCTATTGGGAAACAACATTAACACATCAATCAAATTCAAAACCAAACATTTGGGCATGGTTACAGTTTAAGAAGACGTGACTAACAGTCTTGCATTGGCTTTTACACAGAACACATTTAGAGGCAAGTGCAATGTTTTTAGTTTGAATAATATCATCTATAGGGATAGTACCATGAAAAATATCATAAATATCATTGTGAATATTAACCTTGTCAAGACTAACCCCAGCAGCAGTGAGTAGTTGATTGTTGTTGGTGTTGAAAGCCCAACTTCCATTTTTAATAAAATCCACAGTTGCTATATTTTCACAATTTAAGATGATCATGTTAGGATTATGGCTCAAAACAGGGGAAAGTCATTCGAACGATTGAGGAAGTCATTCGAAAGGCAGAGTTTCTGTTGAAGTCGTTCAAACAAATCATAAGGTCGTTCAAACGAAAAAGGCTTTGTTTGTTTGTTTCTAAGTTCGTTTTAAAGGGGATTTAATCCAAAGCGATGGACTATCTCGTGATGCATACTTTGGAGATGACCTAATGGAAGGTCTATAAATATGGAGTGTGAGTTCAAAGCCTCCTAACATAGTGTATGAGTTAAAAAGCCTCTATGTGAGAAACTTGAGATCTAGAAAAGATGTATCCTCTGTGGTAGACTTTGTAACGAATTGGTCTTTACAAAGAAGAAGATAGAGGGTGTTGTTCTCTTGGGATTTGATGGTGAGAGGGAAAGTACATCTTGGTTACAAAAATGATAAATCAAGGAAGAGAGAAGATTGAAGAGTTTCAAGAAGAAGGTAAGCAACATGGTATTTGTTGAGGTAATATTCGATGTTATTGATGGATCTCTTATGCTTCTTTTATCTCTTGTAAATCTATGTGAGGATTATTACGAGATTAGGGATTTCCATGTTTGTTGGAATCACTTGAGTACTTGTAATTGAACTTGGATACATAGTGGATTTCTAGCTTGGTGGGGGGGAGTAGCCTTAAGGTGAACCTCCGGTAAATATTGTGTTTTGTGTGCATGTTAATTATGTTTCTAAGTTTCTTAGTTGATTATTTGTATGCCATGAGGATAACGAATAAAACCAAATTGCGCGAGGGTGATGTATTCTATACCTTCACCCCCCACCCCCTAACAATTGGTGTCAGAGAGGGGCAAAGACCTTAGGATTATAGCTCTTGAACGTTCTTAGTTTCGATGATTAAGTCAGATATTTGATTTTTTCAAGATGGATTTGGTTTTTCGATTATTTTGGCTACATGATTTTCTCAAGCGGTGGAGTTTGGGAAGAAGAAATTTAGATGAAAGAAATTTTTTACACAAGCATGGCAATATGGTTTATGTTGTGAGAAAGGGTTGAACATGGTACATTGTTCAAGGTGGAGCAGTTCCGGTAAAAGTTTCAAAAGTTCGGTAAGGGGGGATGGCTTTTCTCTAGAACCGATATTCGTTAAAATTTGGGTAATCAGGGTGGCACCTCAAGTTATTCACCATAGCTGATTACCAAATTTGAGGGTCACAAAATTTTAGAATCATGGTCGCAAGTTATGGTTCGTGTGGTGACAAAATGCGTCGATATGCGGAGACTCTAGGTTTGCGGCATAGAGTCTGATTTTGCAGGTTTATTCGACATGGCCAGGTTAGTGTGTAGTACTGTTTAATTTTTCTTTCTAAATTAAACATACACTGGTTTTAATTTTGCTGGTGTAGGCAAAATTGTGTGATTTCATTGGTATAAATGAAATTACTGTTTTAGAGGCTCTTTTCTTTTGTGATGAAGTTTAGGGGTGGACTTGATTATGCTTATGGAGATGTGTTCAAAACGGAAGGTGGAGCGGCATAGTTTCATGGTTGCAGGTAAAGCAAGCTCAGAAGTATGATTTATCATGAAGAGAAAAGAAGCTAATTGATGTTCGTCAGTTTTGATGAAGGTATCCGATTCTGGATACAAAAATGTTTTGATTGTGGGTAGCGGATACGAAGTAAACAAGTTTAACGTTTTTGTTGATGGGTTTGTTCATGCTATAGATGTTCAATAAAGATATGAATTGAGGTTTTTCACCGAGGTGGAGATTGTTAATATTATGGCTCAAAATAGGGGAAAGTCGTTCGAATGAGTGAGGAAGTCGTTCGAACGGCAGAGTTTCCGTTGAAGTCATTCGAATGAGTCATGAGGTCATTTGAACGAAAAATACTTTATTTGTTTGTTTCTAAGTTCATTTTGAAAGAGATTTAATCCAAAGCGATGGATTATCTCGTGATGCATACTTCGGAGATGACCTAATAGAAGATTTATAAATATAGAGTGTGAGTTCAAAGCCTCCTAACACTGTGTGTGAGTTAAAAACCCTCTATGTGAGAAACTTGAGATCTAAAAGAGATGTAGCCTCTATGGTAGACCTTGTAAAGAGTTGGTCTTTACAAAGAAAAAGATGGAGGGTGTTGTTCTCTTGGGATTTGATGGTGGGAGGGAAAGTATATCTTGGTTGCTAAGATGAGAAATCAAGGAAGAGAGAAGATTAAAGGGTTTCAAGAATAAGGTATGCAACATGGTCTTTGTTAAGGTAATCTTCGATGTTCTTGATGGATCTCTTATGTTTCTTTTATCTCTTATAAATCTATGTGAGGATTATTATGAGATTAGAGATTTCCCCTTGAGTGCTTATAATTGAACTTGGATACATAGTAGATTTTTAGCTTGGGGGGGGGAGTAACCTTAAGGTGAACCTCCGGTAAATATTATGTTTTGTGTGCATACTAATTGTGTTTCTATGTTTCTTGGTTGATTATTTGTATGCCATGAGGATAACGGATAAAACCAAATTGTGTGAGGGTGATGTATTCTGCACGTTCACCCCACCCCACCCCAATAGATCACTTTTAAAGAATTGAAGAGTATAAATATAATGAATTATAGAAAAATGTATAAAGAACCAAGATAAATGATCACTTAAATCTCTAACACAAGATAGAACTAATTGGAGAGTAAAATTAGATGATTGAGAAAAGTAAAGATTTATTACCAATCTAGTCGACATACTCATTCATCGAGCTGCACCCAAACATTATCGAACATATAATTTAATCCCATAATAACCATTTCAATAAAAATGCAGAATTCCATCAATTAGTTAAGAGAGAGAGAGAGACCTGGTTCGCTGAGGAGCCATTGTATTTCCTAAATCTTGCTTGATCAAAGAACAAAAGAATTAGGGATTACAAAGAGGAATAATAGCAAAATCAGAAATTTAAAAGTACAATTAGTCATCGACGGAGAGATGTTCTTTCACGAAAACTCTTTAATCATAGATTCAATCTGAAGCAATTGAATGAGGGACTGAGCAAGGAAGAAATATCTGACATACCCATTGAACCATGATAAGTATCCGTAGTTTGTGAAATAAGAGAGAGAGAGAGAGAAAAAAAAAAAAAAAGAGTAACCAGTTTCATCAATCCACCTCAAGTAGAATTTTGTATGGTTTCCCCAAATTTATGAGCAGAGAGCAGAGGAAGGGGAATTTTCTCATTATTGAGGAAGATACGGAGAGGAGAAATGCAGGGGTGGAGGGTTTCTTAATCTAAACAGTTTTTGTGTTTCAAAATCATTATTATGAAAATGACAATTCTATGTGTCACAAATATGTTAAAACGCGACATATAAAACTGTCAAGAAACAAAATGACAGATTTGATCCAAAACGATAGATTTTTTAATTTACATCAAATATATCTGCCGAGAATTTGATCAATTTTACAGCAGATATATCAGTTGTTAATGGCTGCATATAAACATCGTTAATATCCAATTTCCACGTAGTATTGTACCAACGTTCTTGTTCATACCCAATTGGATAGAATTGCTTCCTCTCTAACACCTTGAATTCTTTCCAACTTAAGCTTCCTACTTCGTGGCATTTCTGATAAGATTTCCACCACGTTAGTGAATGACTTGCGAATTTCAATGAAGAGAAACAAATATTTTTAGCGTTGAAATATTCATAAACAGAAAAATAAGTCTCTAACCTATCTAACCAATTATCCAACTTCTCGGTATCAATGGAACCATCAAAAATTGGAATTTCAATATTAAAGTCAATACGATGATTACGCATAGGATTCATTGACTTACCAATACCCGAGCGCTCCTTGACAGATTCGACATCACTATAATTGTTTTTTATCTCCGCAGTACCCTCGTTTTAATCCACCTTCAAAACCCCTTTCTTTCTTGAGTGACCTCGCTGTTGAGAGCGGCCTCGCCGTTTTACCGAAGCGGAAACCTTTGCGAGGTTCGTGAGACGCAATTATTCTACTAACTCCCCTAGAGTAGTAGTTTGGTCAGAAGCTCTCATTTCCAAAGTCGTGATTCGATCTACAGAATCGCCCATCTTCAAATTGTCCTTCTTCTTCGAATTAGGCTTGCGGTGAATCTTTAACAGACTCACTAGCTTCTCCTTCATTTGCTGAAGACAGTCACATGTACAGACCATTAACCACAATCACCCCCAAGAATCATAACTGGAAAATTGATACCACTTAATCCATAATACGAAAATAGAAACCCTAAAATGAATAATTAATACGAAAAACACACAATTGGTTGGGAAAATTCCCTTTAGAGCTTCAATTTCTTAATCCAAATTAATTACAATTGAATTCCTCTCAAACCCTAAGTTTCTCTCTTAGAATTCCTTTGATCTATCATCCCGAGATCTTGCATATCCTTGCCCCTTTTATAGGATTACAAGTTACTAGTTACAAAATAAGACAAATATGCCCTTAAATGCCTAAAGAAATAGGCTGAATCACGCCTCTGTTCGAACAGAACAAGTCTATGTTTGAACAAGAAAAAGTGTATTCAAACAGACTAAAGGTCTGTTCGAACAAAAAGACTCAGACATGTGTTCTATTATAATAGAAACAAAGTATATTCGAATAGACAAAAAGTTTGTTCGAACAGAACACTCAGACACATGTTTATTCGAATAGAAAAGAAGTTTATTCGAATAGAAAGGGGTGTATTCGAACAGACAAAAAGTCTATTCGAATAGACTTTAAAAAAAGTCTAAAACTCAATCAGATCCTCCTAGATCAAGGTATAACCTTTGGTGAAGAGGCACTAACATGAGGTGTATCTTAAGGTGTGACCCTTGGTCAAGAGTCATGTCTTAAGGTGTGACCCTTGGTGAAGAGTCACTAATATACTCTATATAACCCAACTTCATTTCTATTATTTAATAGAATTTTTATAATTTCTTTAAGTTTTTTTTTCATCCAACGAATAGCAGTTGCAATCAAGGTTCGATTGACGGGTAGATTGAAGTGTTTTCTTCTACTCATGTCTGATCGTTGTATCCTGGGAGACAGGGGCCGATTATAACCTACAAAGAACTGTAGCAGGGGCAAATCTGTCTTAAGGAGATAGTGTGCATACACTAGACTCGATCATATCCCAATAAGTGTTTTGATCTCTTTCTAATCTCCTTAATTTGTTTTTGACACTGCCAATTTTGAACACAGGCTAACAACACTATAGTATTTCAAAGTTATGAAAATACTGAAGGGGATGACTTTCTTTTATATGCAAAAGTGGAACACGTTAGTGCAGAGATAAAAATGGCTAGTTTTAATCGAGTCAAACTCATCACAAAGGCCCACATCTTAGACTTCAAGTTTTAGAGATATAAACCCAACAAAATCTAAGAGCAACACATGTCAAATTATATGCAAAAATCTTCGTAAGCAAAGTTCAATGAATGAAATCGAACCATCACGTACAGAATTTGTAGATGAGAGTCTTTCTAAGACCTAAAAAATAGTCTGAAAGTTTATATATGGAAATTACCCATATATATTATGAAACTAAACCATAAAAAATTGTTCTCACCACGGTAGATATGGCGTGATCTAAATGGCAGGGGCTGCAGCACCATGCTGAGTAGACTTTAGGCACTTTCCATCACCACCATCTACGTGGGTATATTCCAATATAACAATTTGAGACATTGTTAAAGTAGATTGTAATGGCTTTGCATTCAGGAAAATCACGAGCTGAAAACAACAAGGAAAAGCTCCCCCCAAAACAAAAAATTTGTCTGCTCGTTAATATTTTCACCTTAACCCACTTTTCTTCAGTTGTACGAAATTTGAATAAAAACCCAATCTTTGACGAGAATCAAAGATAACCTCCTGCTACGAGATATAAATCTTTCGGCAACTGAATAAAGTAGCATTTTGCATACAACTTGACCGTGTCTGATCCCAGGCGAGGAATTACAGGCTTTACTTGGGTATAACCTGAATTTATAGCATTTACATATCCATCTTGATTCACAACACAGAATTTTCCGTTGCAATATATTACCTCATCATACCCATGGAATCCATATAGATCTTTAATCGTAACCCATTTCTGAGAACCATGATTAAAGATCCACGACACATTGTTGTGATTATCAATGCATATGATCACATAGTCCATGGAAGTACTAGGATTGGTGAAGTAAGTGTTGACAATCGAGGTAGCTAATCGCTCTTCTACGCCAAGAATGATACGCAGAATAAGCCTAACAAGAGAACAATCAAGCAAGAACAATAAAGAACACAAGAATTTCCAAGAAGAGGGAAGTGGAAAACCCTTGCGGATGAAAAACCACTCCCCACAAATAATTCACTAATAATCAAATAGGTTACAATGATCTCTCAAGCTTCCTCAAGCTTTAATAGAGTTTCTCAAACCCTAGGTTTCTCTAGAATTAAATTTACTAAGATAGGGATTAGAAACACACCCTAGTATGCCTTATAAACATGGGATATCATTACATAAAGATGAACTCAAAGTACGGATCACGAGACACACCAACACCTCCAAAATAAACTTTTAAAACTGACTTTACGAAGTCTGCTCGAACAGACTTTCAGTCTATTCGAGCAAATTAAGTTCTGAGTGTTTTGTTCGAACAGACAAGGAGACTGTTCGAATAGACAACGTCTCATTCGAACGACTTCCTATCTCGTTCGAATGACTTTTTATAAATTCGAATAAACAGTAATATTTATTCGAACAATCTTGCTCCTGCCTCTTCTGTTCGAACAGACAAATAGTCTGTTCAAACATAACATTGAAAAAACATTTTTTCAAACCGTCTTCGATCTTTGCTCATCCCACAAACTCCGATGAACTTCCTAAAATAAGATTCGAGTTCATACTTAACAATCTCCCACTTGAAATCGAATCCCGTAACCAATCCCCAAATGACCTGCTCGTTCTATCCAGACCTTCAACCTTGAAGGCCCACAGAAGTTGTACATGTCACCAACTTCTGAAAAGTTACCACCTTCGTAAACATATCGGTCGGATTCACATCAGTATGAATCTTCACAAGCTTTAACATACCGTCCTCGAGAAGCGAGCGAATATAATGATACTGAATATCAATATGCTTGGTCCTAAAGTGAAAAGCCGAATTCTTTGCTAAGTTTATAGTGTTTTGACTATCACTATACAACTTAGAAGAAAATTGATCTCTGCCAAGTTCTGTCATCAACCCTTTAAGCCAAACCATATCCTTGCACGCTTTCGTAGCCGCAACATATTCCGCCTTTGTCGTAGATAAAGCTACAATCTTCTATAGCCTAGAAACTTATGTAACCGCACCGTTTCCCAATGTAAATACTAAACCACTAGTGCTCTTCTGCCTATCAATATCACCTACCATATTAGAATGAATGAAACCCTGTAAGCATATCTGAAAACCCCCATAACATAATGTCATATCTTGAGTCCCTTTTAGATGCCTCAGTATCTATTTCATAGCTCTCCAATGCTCCTTGCCTGGATTACTCATATACCTACTAACAAGCCCTACTGCTTAGGCAATATCTGGTCTCGTATAAATCATAGCATACATTAAACTACCAAACGCGGATTGATAAGGAACCTTCCGCATCTCACCGTTATCCTTCTGTGTCTTCGGACAATAATCCTTTGACAATTTAAAGTAACCTCCCAATGGTGTACTAACATCTTTATAACCATCCATGTAAAACCTCTTAAGTACTTTGCCGATGTACTCAGCTTGAGATAACTTCAATTCTTACAATTTTCTATCCCTTGTAACACGCATACCAAGAATGTGTTTTCCTGTACCCAAATCCTTCATAGAAAACTCTCAGGATAACTGCTCTTTTAACTTGACAATCTCTCCCATGTTGGCACTTGCTACCAACATATCATCTACATACATAAGTAGAATAACATACGAGTTTCCTATATTTTTGATAAAACAACAGTGATCCGCATTGCTCTTCGAATAACCATTTCTGGACATGAATTGTTTGAACTTCAAATAACACTGTCTCGGTGCTTGTTTCAAACCATATAAGCTCTTCGTGAGCCTACATACAAGATCTTCTATCCTTTTAACTGAATACCCTTCTGGCTGCTTCATATAAATTTCTTCATCAAGGTTGCCATGAAGAAATGTTGTCTTAACATCAAGTTGTTCAAGATGCAAATCTTTAACTACAACTATATTCATCACAACCCGAATAGTAGATATCTTCATAGCAGGAGCAAAGATCTCACCAAAATTGATGCCTTCTTTCTGCTGAAAGCCCTTCACTGCAAGTCTAGCCTTGAATCTCCTTGAACCGTCAGATTCCTACTTTAGTCTGCATATCCACTTGTTGTGTAATGTTCTCTTCCCATTTTGGTAACCAAACTAAATCCCAAGTTCTGACTGCATCTTATTATCTATGGCAAGTTCCACTTACTATTGGCTTCCACATCTAAAGCCTCCTTGTAACTTTAAGGTTCACCACCATCCGTAAGTAACAAGTAATTTAAGGAGTTAGCGTACCTAGCTGAAACTCTTGAAATTCTCTACTTTATTCGAAGTATTATTGGAATATCTAGATTATTAGGTTCCTTGCCTTAATCTGGTACATCGGTCTCAACTACGACTTCTTCATCAACCTCTCGAGAGGGTTCAAATTCAATGTCGACACTTTCCGCTGCTTCACTTCTATTTCTTTCACCAGGTACTTTGAAGTCTTTATACAAGACTTCCTCATTAAATGTAACGTTACGGCTCCAGATGACTTTCTGATTTTGTACACCCCAAAATCGGTCCCCAAACTCATCACCACCATATCCAATGAATATGCACTTCGTCGACTTTGCATCTAACTTTGTCCTTGTATCTGAATTATCAAGCACATATGAGGTACAACTGAAAATATGCAAGTGAGAAAGGTTTACCTCTTTATCGTTCCATGCCTCTTCAGGAAGTCTAAAATCTAAAGTCGTTGAAGACCTTCTATTAAGTTAGTATGCCACCGTACTAACCGTATCCTCCCAAAAACATTTTGGCAATCCAGCGTTGAGTCTCATACTCCTCGCCCTTTCGTTTATTGTTAGGCTCATGCGTTCTGCAGTACCATTTTGTTGTAGTGTTCTGGGAATAGTCTTTTGTCACCTACTCCCGTTTGATGCACAAAACTCTTCAAACTTGTCACTACAGTATTTACCCCCGTTATCCGACCTGAGACACTTTAGTTTCAAACCAATTTCATTTTCAACAAGAGCCCTCCACTTTTTGAATTTATTGAACACATCTTATTTGTTCAACACAAAGTAGTCCCACCCACAGTTTTTGAGTAGCATCATCAATAAAAGTAACATAATAATGAGAACCACCAAGAGAAGATACATTAGTTGGCCCCCAAACATCTGTGTGTACAAGATCCAGCTTTCTAGGTTTTCTTGATCTTCCAGTTATTTTGAAACTGACCTTCTTCTGCTTTACAAGAACACATCCATCGAAAAACTTAAGATCAACCTCATCAAGAGCCTCTAGCTTTCCCTTTGTTACCATCATCTTCATCCCCTTTTTCACTCATGTGACCGAACCGTTTGTGCCATGTACTTATATCAATCCCCGAAGTGACTACACAAATAGTAAAAATTGTATTTTGCATTGTATGCAATATTTCTTACCTCAAGCCTCGAGTTACTACTATAACTCCCTTTGCAACCTTCCAGAAGATTGTACTAAAGATACTAACATATCTGCCATCATCTGCCAATTTGCTAACCGATATAAGGTTACGCCCTAATCTGGGTACAAGTCGCACATTCGGTAAAACCAACGTTCCCCTTGAAGGTAACATCAACCTAGCATTTCCCTTTTCAATAATATTGTGTATACTCTTATCTGCAAGAAAGACCGTACCGAAGTCGTCTTTAACAATATTGGTTAGGAAACCTACGTTTGCAGTAGCATAGAAAGATGCACTCGAATCAACTATCTAAGATTTATTAACATCGTCACACGAAAGTAGTAGAGCCTCGTCAGAACTAACCTCCTCAGTAAGGTTCATTGTATCTTTCTCCACATCATTAACTTTCTTAGAAGAAGAGTTACAATCTCGCATGAAGTGACCCTTCTTTCCACAAGTCCAACACTCACCGAGCGGCTTAGACTTTCCTATTGACTGTGATTGACCCCTTCCATATTTTGACCCTTTTCTGTAAGACCTCCATCTTTCTTCAACATTCAACACACTGCCATTTGAACTCGAAGAGGGTTCAAATGTTTTACGCCTATTCTCTTCACTCACAATCAAGGAGACTATAGTGTCAAATTTAATGCCTTTCTTCCCCAATAAATTATTCACAGCTGTAATGAACCCTTCTCAACTCTCTGACATCTGCCCTAGAAGAGCCCATGCTCTTACCTATTCGGTAAAAGTAATTTTTACAGATTCCAATTGAGCATGAATAGTATTGAACTCACTGATATGAGCTTGCACACTACCATTATCCTTCATCTTCAAAATAAACAAGTGCTAAAAATGATGTACCTTATTTGCCCTAGACGGTTTCGAGTGTATAGTGGACAAAGTCTCCATCAAACCCTTCGTTGTCATAACTTTGAAGATCATGTGTAGAATCTGATATGACAGCACTAACCTAACGGTTCCAAGCACCTTGCGATCTAATTGTACCCACTTAGCATTATCGTGATCTTTAACTTCTTTTGATCGGTCATTTCTCTTCACCACACAAGCCTAGTAGCGGTTGCTCTAACACCAATTATTGAGAATCAAGGTAGCTAATCTCTCTTCTACGCCAAGAATGATACATGGAATAAGCCTAACAAGAGAACAATCAAGCAAGAACAATAAAGAAAATAAGAATTTCCCAGAAGAGGGAAGTAGAAAACCCTTGCGGATGAAAAACCACTCCCCATGAACAATTTACTAATAATCAAATAGATTACAATGATCTCTCAAGCTTTAATGGAGTTTCACAAACTTTAATAGAGTCTCTCAAACCCTAGGTTTCTCTAGAATTAAACTCACCAAGATAGGGATTAGAAACAAACCCTAGTATCCCTTATAAACATGGGATGTCATTACATAAAGATGGACTCAAAGTACGGATCACGAGATGCGTCAACGCCTTCAGAACAAACTTCTAAAACTGACTTTACAAAGTCTGTTCGAATAAAGTAAGTTTTGAGTGTATTGTTCGAACAACTTCCTGTCTCGTTCAAACGACTTGTCTTTTATTCGAATAAACAGTAATATCTTTTCTAACAATCTTGCTCCTACCTCTTCTGTTCGAACAGACAAATAGTCTGTTCGAACATAATATTGAAAAAACTTTTTTTCAAACCGTCTTCGATCCTCGCTCGTCCAACGAGCTCCGATGAACTTCCTCGAACAAGATTCGAGTTCTTAGTTAATAGCAAGCCTGTAAATAGTACTGTCGCACCTTCTTCTTTCTTCAAGCTTTTCTAAAAATCGTGCAACTAGTAGAAGTTTGATTTCAATTCTCAAAAATGGATTCACAAGACCAATCTTCTCTTAAAGAGTTTCTATTGCAAAGAGCCTCTTGTAAAACTCCACATATCAATTTATTCCGTAATTCCGGGATTTCCACATGTTATGAACATAGAACTTTTACAAATAAAATTGGTTTAATTCGAAGAAAACCTTGCCTCCAGACTAGTTCTTCGAAGGAACCAAAACATAAAGTGTTTAGAGATATTAATAGATGTTTCTTTCTTTCAAATCAAATGCTTAAATAAAGCTTACATACTGGACTCTATTAACTGCAAAACATGGAGGTTCTCCTACTAATTCTTTGACCCAAACAACTACATGTTCAAGTTGAAACAATTTGATTTATTCAATACCTACTTGAATTGCAACAATCCATCCCTCTTAAAATTCAGACTTGTCCTCAAGGCTGATATTGGAGAACTACTCCTTCATAAACTCCTAATCTTCCTAAGTGGTATCAGCAAGAGAAAATCCATGCCAATGTATTAGAACCTCTTGTTTCTTCTTCTTAACCCGACGACGATCTAAGATAGTTTTTGGTGTATGAAGAAACTTATCTTCATTGATACTCATTGTAGGCAATACTTGTTGATCATCAATATTTTCTCCAATCTTCTTTTTGAGAAGGGGGACATGAACCACAACATGAATTTGTGAAGTTGGTGGTAGTTCGAGTTTATAAGCCACTGCTCCAATACGTTGAAGAACTTTTAAAGGAACATAGTACCTCGCTGACAACTTAAAGCTTTTTCATAGAGACACAAATAGTTGTCAATACAGTTGTAGTTTCATGTAAGCCATATCACCAACAAAAAACTCTCGCTTCTTCTTCTTGGAGTCATAAACTCGTTTCATTCATGCTTGAGCTTCAGCTATTTTGCTTCTAACTTCCTTAAGCACTTCATCTCTAGCAATTAATTCTTATTCAACTGAAGTGACCCTAACCGTACCCGAAACATAAGCTAATAGTGTGGGAGGGTGTCGTCCATACACCACCTCAAATGGTGTTCGCCCAATTGATGTATGCAAACTGGTATTATAACAAAACTCTGCCCACAATAGCCATCCAGTCTATTTCTTGGGTTGAGAACCTGTAAAATATCTTAGATACTTCTCTAATATACAATTTACCACCTCGCTTTGACTGTCATTTTGAGATTGGTATCTAGAATTAAAATTGAAGTTGTACCATTTAATTGAAAGAGTTCCCTCCAAAATAAGCTTGTGAAAACGGGGCCACGGTCACATACTATCGAGCGAGGCATCCCATATAATCGAAAAACTTGATCGAAGAAGACTTGAGCTACTCCTACATCAGTATACGGATGTGAAATTATAGTAAAATGTACGTACTTGGATAGCCGGTCTACGACGACAAGGATGGTAGATTTACCATTCGAGATAAGCAACCCGTCGATGAAGTCCATCAATATATCTTCCCAAGCATGATTTGGTATAGGAAGTAGTTGTAAGATAATAACTGGAGCAAGATGTTCTTCCTTGTGTTGTTGGCAAATGTTGCAATGCCTTATAAACTCTTTTACTTGTGACCTCATTCCCAACCAATAGAAGTCAGACAGAATCCGGTGGACTGTTTTAAGGAACCCTTCGTATGTGTTTTTGTGGAATTGAGCAATGATATCACCAATAAGGAGAGTGTTTTGAGATAGATAAATCTTATCCTTGAAGAATAAGATATCACCTTGTATACTCCATGGGCCAATGGCTTAACCACCTTTAAAATTCTTTAACAATTTTTGCAGCGAGGGATTTGATTGATACTCTTCCTTAATTGCTTCAACCCATTTGGGGATTGGATTAGAGATTGTATAGCTTTGGGCAGGAGACATATGTTCTTCTTGTCTCGATAATGCATCCAAAATCGTATTCTCTTTCCCTATTTTGTATTCCACGACGAAGTCAAAACCAATAACTTGTAAAGCCATCTCTGTTGAGGCGTCATCATCATCTTTTATGCCCAAAGGTGTTTGAGGCTTTGATGATCAGTGCGAACAACAAATTGCCTACTTAATAGATAGGGTCGCCAATTTTGAACTGCTAAGACCAATACTAGAATCTTTTTTTTTATTGTAGAATGAACTCGAATTATGTTTGTGGATGCTCATTGGAATTCGTGGGATGAACGAGGATTGAAGACAAAAGGAAAAGATCATTCAAATAACTTTTCAGTGTTTTGTTCGAATAGATTTTGGCAGAACATGTTTTGTTCGAATAGACCTTTGAGTCTGTTCGAATAGAAAATTGTCTAAGTCTATTCGAATAAAAGTCTCAGAACATGGTCTATGCGAATAGACTTTGGTTTCTATTCGAATAGACCTCGTAAAGTCAGTTTTAATAATTTGAAGAGAAGATGTTAGCTTGCCTCGTGATCCGTACTTTGAGACCTAACTTTTGCAATAACCTCCCAAATATATAAGGGATACTTAGTGTATTTCTTAGGTAATCTTTTAGTGAGTTTAATTCTAGAGAGAACTAGGGTTTGAGAAACTCCATTAAAGCTTCAAGGACGCTTGAGAGATTGATTTGTAACTTGTTTGATTATAGTGGATTGTTCGCAAGGAGTAATTTTTTATCTTGAAGGGTTTTCTACTTCCCTCCCCCAGGTAAATTGTTGTGTCTCAATTTTTGTCAAATTTCTCAATTGGCATTTCTATTTATCATTCTTGGGCGAGAGATTGGGATTAACTACCCTAATTCTTAACAACTAGTATCAAAGTAAAGGTTAGGGCTTGTGTGATTAGAGCGATTGCCAATGTGGAGAAATTAAAAATTGAAGAATTCAATGGATTGAACTTTGGGATTTAGAAGATGCAAGTAGAAGATCTTTTATATGCGGAGGATTGTGATTTTTTCAGGAGGGATTTCGACGAAGCCGACTGATATGGATCATTTGGAGTAGGAGCTTCTAGATGGAGATGTTCTAGGTAAAGTTTGTTCAACACTCTTAAGCTTTGAGTGATTTAAATTCTGAGAAGTATATTACGAATATTTCAAATTCTCGTAAGCGAGTTACTTTTAGTGACGTAGTAGAAGTCTATGGTAAAGATTCTCACGTAATGCCTTTTGGAGCTTCATTGTTAACATTGGGTGATTACTCGGATGTTAAAGTTAAAGGAAAGAGAGTTTAACATATTGAGAATGGAAGCAAAAGGTACATAATGTAGGGGCCTTGTTTTGTAGAGGATAAACATAACTGTTACGCCTTGAAGGTTACCCTCGACTAGAAGTGTTTGCAAATATATATATAACTATAAACAAGCTTAATGTGTTAATATACTTACGTGGATGCCTAGAATGGGGTTCTCCATGACCTCTAGCGAGGATTTGAATGATTGATCTTATATATCGAGTTGGATGGCAAAGTGAATAAAGAAGAGTTTATAGGGTATTCGAAGGTAATCTGAAGGGTTTCTGGGAGAGTTTTCTAACTCCTTCATAGTGTCACGCTCTTCCTATTTATAGAGGATAAAAAGGGGTGAGTTACCATGAGAGGTCAGATTACATATATATCCATTGGGACAGCTATTCTGTATGTTGAGTCAGTTCTAACATTGTAGTTGTCTGGCAGCTCGTTTCACTATTCTGTCTAGTGAGCAGGCTGTCAGATGTGTCTGCCTTCGACCATGCATTGCCTTGGTCAAAGTCTCATGGGTACTAATCCACAATACGATTGAGATGTTTTTAGTTAGTAGAGAAACACAAAAAATACCAATTGGTTTAGAAAAAATAGAGAATTCGATTACTAAAATGCAGTAATTACAAAGAGAATCTCTCAAACCTTAGGCTTCTCTCAGAACTCTTTTCAGATCAAACATAACCTAGAAAATAACCTAAGTTCCTTTTATATACTAGGGAACTCAAAAAATCATAAAGAATGGATCTCGAGGCAAAACAACACCTGAGATTCCAAAACACTGCCAAAGTCGTTCGAACGAACTAGGGAGTCGTTCGAATTACTTTACGCCTAATTGGTCGAAACCCTAGAAAAGTAGACCAACTCATTCAAACGACACTCAACTTTGTTCGAACGACATATGGCTCTGGCCAAATTTCCAGAGGAAATGTCAACTCATTCGAACGATACTCAACTTCGTTCAAACGAAAAAGTTGCTCGGGGCAAAATTTCCAAAAGACATGTCAACTCGTTCGAATGACACTCAACTTCGTTCGGACGACTTTTACAAATCTTTAAATAACTCTAGATCCTCCTGGATCATGGCTCCCCCCTTTAGAAGCCTTGAGCTCCGGCTCAAGCTAAAACTGGAGATGTGGGAATGCGGCGATGTCCAATTCCCTATTGTACCACTTCAACTTACTCGGTAGCTGACCCTTCTTCCCAACTCGGAACGAATCAATAGCACCCCGTCTTGTAGTATGAACCATCTGCTTAAGAATACCATCCTCCAGCAACAGATCTTCTCTTTTCATCCATAAGTCATCAACTGACGGTAGGTGAGTATCGATTGCAGAGTCTTCATCCAAAAGAGACGACTCAAACAGCTTTAAATGCTCGGCATTAATCACCGAATACATCTTCATGAAAGGTGGCAAATCCAACTGGAATGCATTGTCACCGATCTTCTTGAGTATCAAAAATGGACCATAACGGATAGGTTTGAGCTTCTTACCTTCCCCTTTAAGCCGTTCCTTACCCAAATGCAACCAAACGAGGTCACCCTCTGGAAAAGTACACTCAACCCGATGCTTGTCATGGCGAGCCTTATACTTTACTTGAGTCTTCTTTAACTGAGCTTCAGCTACCTCATGAACCTTGTTAATCTTCTCAATAAAACGCTGAGCTTTAACCTGCTCCTCTTCCCCCTTCCCTGACACCTTCTTATCGCCAAGACTAAATGCCAAATAAAAAGAGCTTTGCTTAATCCACAATACGATTGAGAAGCTTTTAGTTAGTAGAGAAACACGAAGAACACCAATTGGTTTAGAAAAAATAGAATTTGATTACTAAAATGCATTAATTATAAAGAAAATCTCTCAAACCCTAGGCTTCTCTCAGAACTCTTTTCAGATCTAACATAACCTAGAAAACAACCTAAGTTCCCTTTATATACTAGGGAACTTGAAAAATCATAAAGAACGGATCTTCAGGCAAAACAACGCCTGAGATTCTAAAATACCGCCAAAGTCATTCGAACGAACTAGGGAGTCGTTTGAACAACTTTATGCCTAATTGGTCTAAACCCTAGAAAAGTATACCAACTTGTTCGAACAACACTCAACTTCGTTCAAACAACATATGGCTCTGGACAAATTTCTAGAGGACATGTCAACACGTTTGAACGACACTCAACTTCGTTCGAACAAAAAAGTGGCTCGGGGCCAAATTTCCAGAGGACATGTCAACTCGTTCGAACGACACTCAACTTCATTCGAATGACTTTTACAAATCTTTAAATAACTCTAGATCCTCCTGGATCAGGTACTGATACGAAGTTCTGGTGCTAACCGTCTATCTTCGGCTTTGACTACGTAGATAGCTTTGATGTTGCCTTCGAGTATTCGATTAATCATGGAAGGCTTCGTGGAATCTGTTACTAGTCTTGTTGGTCTTTGCGCCTTTGGGTAAGCTTCAATGTAGCCTTCAAGTATTCGACTGGTGCTAGAAGGCTGCGAGTTGGCTACTACATTCGCCCCTTCTCAGCAGGTACCTTGAAAATTATTATAGATGGCACGTGCTAAGAAAAAATTATTAGGTATGGGAAGTTAAAGAGTTGACTGGTTGAATGTGGGTAAATCTGAGGAGAGTAATTAAGGTAAGTGATGATTAAGGGGGTAATAAATGCCCTTGAATCAAGGTATAAATAGGGGTTATTAGGGGAGGGAAGAAAACACTGTTCATATTCTTTCTTGACTAAACACAGCCATAGAAACTATGCCAAATACTCATTAGCAAAAGAGAATAGAGGAGAAGAAGCGTCGTATTGAGGAGAAGGCGAGGGCTCAGAAGAAGAAGTTCTTCGGGGATCAGGGTTTGGATGTGGCGCTGTCAGACTTGGTAGAATTGGAACTGTGGGAGGAGATTTGTGGGCAACCTTATGCGCACTGGTGGAGAGCCATGCAGTGGTTGGGCCCTCATGTGAGTAATCGGTACTTCTTGTTAAAGAGCTTGCCGAAAGACCAGGTGAAGGCTGAGGGCGCATCCAAGGATGAGGCGGGGCTCTGTAAGTACTACCCCGTGTGTAAATAGGGGGGTCTTTGGTATGGTGGTGGGTGGGTAGAAGGGATTGTTGTTTATGTTGTTTATGTTGTGTTGTTGTTTTTCTTTCTTCTGTTTGATGCCAAGGATTGTATGCCCGCGTATGTTTTTGAATGATAAATGTTATTATTCTTGTCAAAGTATGGTAGTATAATCGTTAAAAGTAATGTAGGCGATGATAATATAGGCGCGGTATAATGGTCGAACTTCGAACTTGAGTAAAGAAATCGAAGAGAAGTGGTAAGATAATTTGAATCCCAAACAAACTTCAAAAGGAGACTTCAACGTGGAACCATGAATCGCCCGGTTGAACGCAAACTGGAGATACGGTAAACTCTCATCCCAAGTCTTAGGATGCTTAGAATATAATATATGTAAAAAATGTACCAAAGTGCGGTTAACGACCTCTGTTTGTCTGTCTATCTGCGGATGAAAAGTGGTACTTCTCTTCAACTTAGTGTTCATCATCCCCCAGAACGATCTCCAGAAACGCCCCAAAAAGCGGTTATCCCAATCAAAAATAATAGAAGAAGGGAACCCAAAATACCGCCAGACGTCTCAGAAAAATAATCGCACTGCTCCTTCCCCTATGACCGTCTTCTGGCATGGAATAAGAACAATCATATTGCTTAATCGATCCACCACCACAAATAAATAGTCATTCTTACACCTGGTCATGGGCATACCACCCATAAAATCTATCGAAATACTCTCCCAAGGTCGACTAGGAACTGACAATGGTAAGTACAGTCCTATCTTCCTATTGGAAGGTTTCAATGTGTTACATAACACGCAACCACTAACCACACGAGCAACATCCCCCTGCATCTTAGGCCAATAGACATAACGCCGCAAATTTAAAAGAGTCTTCTCAACCCCGAAATGACCTGCCACCCAAGAACAATGTACCTCTCGAATCCACTGTAAACGGTCTCCACCCTCAGGAATACATAGTAGAGTATCCCTGTAAATCAAACCATCCTTCAAAACATACTCGCACATCTTACCTTGCAGCAACTTCTCATGAATAATACTGAGCTCATTGTCGTTGTCATACCCTGAAACGTACTCAGAATGAACAATTGGCTGGATCTGCATAGCTACCAACAAAGCGGAAATAGTTGTTAATGGGGGTAGAGATAACACATCAGCAAACTTATTGTCTACTCTTTTCTTGTACTTGATCAATAAGGTAAACTGCTGAAGGTACAACATCCACTTCATATGGCGAGCTTGCTGAAGCTTGGACTGCATAGATAAGAACTGTAACAGTTTGTGATCGGAATGTACCACAACCTCCTTCCCCAATAAGTAACTCCGCCAATACTTAGATGATTAATATAGCGCGTAAAACTCTTTATCATAGGTAGGAAAGTTGTGTACTACTCCTGTAAACATATCAAAATGGTAAGCAACCAGCTTCCCATCCTGCAAAAGGATTGCCCCCAATGCATAGTCTGACGTATCTGTCTCAACCTCAAAAGGCCATTTAGAATTAGGCAATGCTAACACTGGTGCATCCGTAATCTTCCACTTCAGTAACAGAAAGGTCTTCTCATGGTGCTATTCCCACACAAACGGTACCCCGGTCTTCGTCAAAGAATGCAACGGTGCGGCTATTTATCAAAAATGTCAAATAAATTTATGTAAGTACTGACAAGAACCCATCAAACTCCTCACTTCCGTCACTGTGCGGGGTCTAGGCCAATTAGTAATGACCGATACCTTCTCTAGATCGACCTTAAACTCGCAGCCACCAACAATAAAACCAAAATAGACTTGCTCCCGTTTCCCAAACTCGCACTTCTTCCCGTTCAAAAAAAGCTGTTGTGATCGCAATACGCCCAACACTTTGCGAAAATGCCCAAGATGCTCCTCCCATGTACGACTATATATCATGATATCATCCAAATATACAATCACAAAATTCTTAATAAACGCACGAAGTACCTCATTCATTAGCCGCATAAACGTCGTCGGAGCATTGCATAACCCAAAAGGCATTACTAACCACTGAAATAAGCCTTGTTTGGTCTTGAACGTTGTCTTCCATGTATCCTCCTCCCAGATTTAAACTTGATGGTCACTCGACTTAAGATCTAACTTGGTGAAAAATTGAGTCGTCTGTAACTCATCTAAAAGCTCGTCAATCCGTGGAAGCGGATAACGATTCTTCACCGTGATCTTGTTCAACACCCTATAATCTACACACATCCTCCAAGACCCATCCTTCTTCGGCACCAGTAACGCCGACAAACCATAAGGTGAGCAACTTGGATTAATAATTCCTATCCCCAGGAGTTCATGTACCTATTTCTTGATCTCATCAGACTCTGTAACAGAAGTCCAATATAACCCAATATTGGTTAGTGGCTTACCATTCACCAAGGTGATAACATGCTCCACATCCCTCTTGCGCGGCATCCCTTCTATGCCCAGAAACAAGTCTTCATACTCCTCTTGTAACTCTCCCATATCATTTTATTGGTTAGGAGACATTGCCAAAGTAGATAAAATTGTAGCTGACGGACGCTCTTGAACCGGTCGTACCAACAACAATACAAATTTGCCACTCACATTAACCAACCCATTCGCCTGAGTCGCCATTACCAAATTACTGGTAGTGATATGTTTCTTGTACGTATTAATATGAAACTCGGTCCCATCCTTCACTAAACGATACTTGTGAGCACGATGGTAAAGGATTGCATCTTGGTCCCAAAGATAAAGGATACCCAAGATGACTTGACACACGTCCAACGGAACCACCTCACATGTCACTTCATCAATAAACTTCTCAGTAATTGCAAACTTGAACGTACACTGCTTAGTAATCTTTAACTCCGCGTCTTTCTGAATCTAACCCGAACCATGCGGCTTAGGATAAGTGACGGTAGCCAAACCCATCTTCTTCACCACCGCCCCAGAAAAAAATAAATTCTTCTGACAACCAGATCAATAATAGCCTCGACTAAGCTCTGCTTCACCTGAATGCTGACAAAGAACAGCTCTTTTTGACTCACCTCGTCGATAGCTAGAGGTTGCTTAAACATTAGAGTAAGCTTAGGATTTGACTTATCTAAATCCGAAAGATCCACAATCGCTGCGGTTAGTGCACGTTTCTCTTTCTTACCCTTCCCCTTCTTCGGGCGAAGCTCCAGGTGAAGTTTCCAACATCTATTAGAATTATGCCCATTAGCCTTGAAATGACTACATATAGTCCCCTTGAATGAAGACTCATCTCCTTTGGACTCCCCTTTCTGATCAAAATTTCAATTAGCCTTGTACCCCAACTTGTTTTTGTCATCTTTCTTGTCGCTCTTCAAGTACTTGCCTTCAATGGAAATTACTTTAACGGTCGCATCTTAGATATCTGTCACATTGAAGAGCTTTAATTTTCTTCGAATGGACTCTGACAAACCCCTTGTATACTTTATGAACATATCGTACTCCTCCACATTAATATCCAAAACCAATGCCTGGTTATGAAACTCTGTAGTGAATTGTTGCATGGATTGCCCAAACCTTTGGCGTAAGTTATATCATTTGTACCAACGCTCATGTTCATACCCAATTGGATAGAATTGTTTCCTCGCCAAGACCTTGAATTCTTTCCAACTCAGACTTCTGACATCATGTCGTTTTCGATAGGATTTCTACCACGTGAGTGAGTGACTTGTGAATTTCAAAGTAGATAAGCAAATCTTCTAAGCATTAGAATATTCATTAATGGAAAAATAGATCTCCAACCTATCTAACCAACTATCTAATTTCTCAACGTCGACGAAACCATCAAAAACCGGAATCTTAATCTTAAAACCAAGACGAAGATTACGCATAGGATTCACTGACTTACCAAGACCTGGGGCGCTCCTTGATGGAATCGGCATTACTAGAATCATCGAATACCAGAATTTCCTTGTCACCATCTACCTCCATAACCCCTTTCTTTTTCAAACGGTATCGCCGTTGAGAGCGGCCTTGCCGAGTCACTGAAACGGAACCCAACGCGAGGTTTGTGAGACGTAATTGTTTAACTAACTCCCCTACCGTAGAGGTTAGGCCGGAAACTGTCGATTCCAAAGTCGTGAGTCGCTCGTCAGAATTGCCCACCGCCAAATCATCCTTCTTCTTCGAATTAGGTTTGTGATGGATCTTCAACAGACTCACTAGCTTCTCCTTCATTTGCTTGAGACGGTCACGTGTAGAGACCATAAACCACAATCAACCCCTGAAGATCATAACTGGAAAACTGATACCACTTAATCTATAATACGATTGAGAAGCTTTTAGTTAGTAGAGAAACACGAAGAACACCAATTGGCTTAGAAAAAATAGAGAATTTGATTACTAAAACGTATTAATTATAAAGAAATTCTCTCAAACCCTAGGCTTCTCTCAGAACTCTTTTCAGATCTAACATAACCTAGAAAATAACCTTAAGTTCCCTTAATATACTAGGGAACTCAAAAAATCATAAAGAACGGATCTTGAGGCAAAACAATGCCTGAGATTCCAAAACACTGCCAAAGTCGTTCGAACGAACTAGGGAATCATTTGAACGACTTTACGCCTAATTAGTCTAAACCCTAGAAAAACATACCAACTCGTTCAAACGACACTCAATTTCGTTCTAACGACATATGGCTCTGGCCAAATTTCTAGAGGACATGTCAACTCGTTTGAACGACACTCAACTTCGTTCGAACAAAAAAATGGCTCGGGGCCAAATTTCCAGAGGACATGTCAACTCGTTCGAACGACACTCAACTTCATTCGAATAACTTTTACAAATCTTCAAATAACTCTAGATCCTCCTGGATTAGGTACTGATGCGAAGTTCTGATGCTGACCGTTTATCTTTGGCTTTGACTACGTAGATAGCTTCGATGATGCCTTCGAGTGTTCGATTAATCATGGAAGGCTTCGTAGAATCTGTTACTAGTCTTGTTGGGCTTGCGTCTCTGGGTAGGCTTCAATGTAGCCTTCAAGTATTCGACTGGTGCTGGAAGGCTGCGAGTAGGCTACTAGATTCGCCCCCTCTCAGTAAGTGCCTTGGAAATTGTTGTATATGGAGCGTGCTGAGAAAAAATTATTAGGCATGGGAAGTTAAAGAGTTGACTGGTTGAATGTAGGTAGTTCCAAGGAGAGTAATTAAGCTAAGTGTTGATTAAGTGGGTAATAAATGCCCTTGAATCAAGGTATAAATAGGGGCTATTAGGGGTGGGAAGAAAACACTATTCATCTTCTTTCCTAACTAAACACGACCATAGAAACTATGCCAAATACTCGTTAGCAAAAGAGAATGGAGGAGAAGGAGCATCGTATTGAGGAGAAGGCGAAGGCTCTGAAGCAAAAGTTCTTCGGGGATCAAGGTTTGGATGTGGTGCTGCCTGACTTGGTAGAACTGGAACCGTGGGAGGAGATTTGTGGGCAACCTTATGCGCACTGGTGGAGAGTCGCGCAGTGGTTGGGCCCTCATATGAGTAACTGGTACTTCCTGTTAAAGAGCTTAGGGGAAGACCAGGTGGAGGCTGAGGACGCATCCAAGGATGAGGTGGGGCTTTGTAAGTACTACCCCGTGTGTAAATAGAGGGGTCTTCGGTATGATGGTGGGTGGGTAGAAAGGTTTGTTGTTTTTGTTGTTTATGTTGTGCTATTGTTTTTCTTTCTTCTGTTTGATGTTAAGGATTGTATGCCCGCGTATGTTTTTTGAATGAAAAATGTTATTATTCTTGTCAAAGTATGGTAGTATAATCGTTAAAAGTAATGTACGCGATGATAATGTAGGCGCGGTATAATGGTCGAACTTTGAACTTGAGTAAAGAAATCGAAGAAAAGTGATAAGATAATTTGATTCGATCATTGAACAAACAGTGTTGACCGAAGGGGCATAGTTGAATGTAGACGATGGTTCGTAAATGAATGTATGAGATGATAATGTAGACGACTGTGGTCGAAGGGATGACTATAGTTGAATGTATAAGAGGTTTTGACTACATAAAGCTGGCAGCAGAAATGGCAAAACTGTTAGAGGTAATAGTATTCATGGGGCAGTGTGCCACTGCTGGTCATCATTATGTTCCCTCGGGGTATGGGAAAAAGGTAGAGGTGATACGTGGGTTTGAGTTGATAGTTTCAGGTAGTGTGTCAGAAGGTTCGAGAGGGCTAAAAAATTTATTATCTGGCGTAAGTGTGTGACGACGCCCACGTGGGTACAGCTGAGGACAGTATTGTCAAAACACATCATGCCCAAAAATGAGGGGGAAGTGGAGGAGTGGTAATGACGGTGAGTGGGGGAAATCAAGCCGGTTTTGTTTTTCTTAAGTAGTATTTAAAGAGGTGAGGGAGAGAAAGAGAGTCACTGCTCCCAAACAACTAAAGGGGGTGAGAGAAAAAGGAGAGAGGAAGACATACACAATCAGGAAATGCCATTATTACGGTTGGACTTGCTGGGGTGGAGGAGAGGAAGCGCTATTATTGCTGATAAATCAAATTTTCTTAAATAGTTATGTCCTCTAATTTCTTGGTAAAGATAGGCAATTTATTTTAGTTGTTGCTTTGGCGTTAGTTTTGTTCTATACAGTGGGGGTAATGCCTTGCTGGGCCGCCGGTAACGACGTAACTATGGGAGGATGTAGGATATGTGCTGGAAATCGGGCAAAGTGAAAAACTTGGAGGGGAAAGGGTGGTAGTAGTCGAATATTCAGTCGTAGGTCGACCGATTGAGTAAGGGTAGATAATATTGCATATAGAGCCAAACCTTGATACTCGAATATATCGAGCTAATGTCGATCCTCTTCTTCTGTAGGGTATAATGCGTACCCGTCGAGCTTCGAGGATGAGGCTGGTAGATGAGGATGTGGATGAAGTGAACGAACCAGGTATATCTGGTCGAAGTCGAGGGAATGAGAGCAGTGATGTCAAAGTGTTAGAAATCCCAACGGATGCTCCCTTGGCTATAGTAATGCCAGACGTTGGAGCATCGGCTAGGAGTCGTTGTAGGGCTCAAATAGTTGAGGAGAGTAACAAAGAACAAAATGAGGAGGGAGAAGGGGAGGGAAGAGGGGATGAAAGTGATGTCGAACCATCGGGTGTCGAGAGGGGCGAAGGGGAAGAGGAGGAGAGTGATACAGACGATTCGGGGATAACTGTGGGGCTAGTCACAGCTCAGGAAAAGGTAAGGCTGGATCGATTCATAGGGAAGCACGAATTGTTGAAGGTTGGAGTTATTCTGGTGCCATTGAGGGTTGAGTACACGTCTTAAGGATTCCCCTCAGGATGGGATTATGGCGTTTAGAGGCCAAATTTGTTTAGGGATGCAACTGCCTCATTGAAGGCTGGTATAGCAGGTGTTAAATTTTTGGGATGTAGCCCCATGCCAGATTAATGGCAACTTTTATGAAATGATGAGGGTCGAAGGGATGAATGTGTAGTTAAAACATGAGGGGAGGGTTTTGATCGCGTGGTTCGACATAGTGTCGTTCTATTTGAGGAAAGCGAAGAAGAAGGTGGGTACATATCACATTCAATATCATTCGGATAATCTATGGTTATTTGACCTGTGTTTGACTGGGTGTGGGTGGGATAAAGATTTGGTAGTGGTGAAGGGGGTATGAGAATGCACCGGGGGAGGAGGAATTTGAGCTGAGAAACAAGTTGTTCAAAGCAAGTAAGTTTGTAGTCTAAGTATATTGATGGTGTGCTTCAAATAAACTGTTTGACTTTATCTGTGTTGTTTTGTAGATCCCGTAAATAATGTATTAAAGAACCCGAGGACTTATATTGACGAGCTGATCAACCAGGATGAAGAGTAGGTAAATAAGGTGTTTCATAAGTTAGGTATTATGAGAAAGAGATTAAAGAAGACAAATACACTACTGAAAGACGTTCTAGTTGTTGCCAGACCAACCAAGAAGAGAAGAGAAGAAGGTACCTCGATAAGGGAAGGTGATATGGGAGGTGATGACCTGGTTTGAAAGTCGAGCTTTATACCAAGGAATCGGCAAGGCGGGCCCGGAACTGTATGGTTGAACGTGCCCGAGACTGCGCCCGAAGTACCTCGGCAGCCAGACAAAGGTAAAGGCAAAGTCACGGACGAATACTCGACCGCCCCTCTAATGAAGATAACTAGCCAAAAGAGGGTTCGTGAGCAGGTGGCCGAGGATGCTGAAGACCCAGCCAAAGTGAGACGACGCGAGGCTAAACTTGAGGAGATTGCTCGAGTAGCGGCCGAGTCAATGACGAATCTCTGTGGCACAAACCTGGATGAAGCGTCGAAGCAAGCTAATAAAGTGCTACACCAGGTAAATGTTTCTGGAACTTTGAAGTTGAAATTATGCTTCAAGAACTGCTAATGAGTCGAGTGTTCGTATAGGTAAATGCTTAGGTGATATCCTTCAACAAAGCATAAAAATTCTCGACTAACAAGCTGAAGGAGGCGAGGGACAAGCTTGAGTTCGGGTGGGGGACCAGGATGTCGCTGGAGACCCAGATCGGAATGCTAGAATAAAAGAAGTTACAGATTCGAGCTGACTCCATGAGGGAAACTAAAGCTGCGATCGCCAACTATAATTAGAAGGTAGCAGTACTGTAGGCGAACCTGGATAGTAAGGAGGAGCAGCTGTGAGAGAATCATGCACAATTCCATGCGCAGTTTGATGATGAGTGTAACGTGACCACAGCCCTGAAGAAATTATAGATGGGTTAAGGTACAATCTAGAGACCTTCGAGCGCTATCCAAAAACTACTGCTAAAGATGGGATGCACACGAAGGGGATAGAGGTGGACCCTGCAGGTGGAGGTACTAGAGATGATGATGTAGTGGCTCCCATAGTGGAAGGGGATGGTGTTGGCACTGGTAATACTGTGGGGGATTCTGTGGTCGATGGTGGTATTGATGCTGCTGGGAAGAGCCCCACTGTCAAAGGCAGTGGTGGTATTCCTGTAGAAGATCATGGGGAAGGAGTGAGTGCAGCCACTCCTGTGTTAGTGAGGTATGGTAAGGAAGAACGTTGGTTGGCTTCTATTTTGTAATAAATTCTCTTTCTCTTACTGTTGGATATTTGGTAGGTAGATTTGAACAATGTGTAATGTATTTAAATTTGATTTGCTGCAATGTGGTTGACTTGACTTACTGTAATGTGAACTTGTTGGTAGAGCTGTATCCTGGTAGCTATCTGTATGAAATTTCAAGTAGAGAAAATACTGGGCTTCGAAGGTCGACTCTGGGTATTTATATCCGCGGGTTTGAGCCTAACCGAAGCATTATGTGGTCGGCCCCAATACATCTCTGAGTATCCGGTCTGTCGACCATTCATGCCTTTTGCTCAAATTGAAACCTTGAAAAACTTCAAGGTCGCCCCCAAGTATCAGTCGAGTTGAAGGGTTGACATTATACTTAGGTGTGAATGACTCAAGAAGGTTTCCACTGGGTATTTTTATCCGTGGGTTTGAGCCTAAACGAAGCATTATGTGGCCGGTACCAATGCATCCCCGAGTGTCTGATTTGTTGACCATTCATGCCACTCAGGTTTTCTTAAAATAGAACCTTGAAAAACTTTGAGGTCGCCCCCAAGTATCAGTCGGGTCGAAGGGTTGACATAATACTTAGGTTTGACCAACTCAAGAAGTTCATTAGACTTTGAAGGTCGCCCCCAGGTACTTCTATCCGCGGGTTTGAGCCTAAGAAAAGCATTATGTGGTCGGCCCCAATGCATCCCCGAGTGTCCGGTCTATCGACTATTCATGCCACTCGGGTTTGCTCGAATTACAACTTTGAGGTCGCCCGCAAGTATCAGTTGGGTTGAAGGGTTGACATGATACTTAGGTTTGACCAACTCAAGAAGTTTGCGGGAGATATGGGATGAAACTCAGAGGAGAAAAATATGTTTATTTATTACATATGGTGGTTACATCAGGTGTGAGAACTGGTGGTCGAGGCCTATTGTAGGACACTAACTGCATTGTGTTCCAAAGGTTGGGTAGAGGTTTCTCAGCTTCTGTCATCAGGTAATATGAACCTTTGTCGGGTTTTTTGTACACAACATAAGGTCATTCCCAGGATTAGGCTAATTTTCCTGTATTTCGAGGTTTTAAGGAGGGTGTGACTCGTCAAAGTACCAAGTCTCCAATGTTGTAGCTTTTAGGTCGAACCCTCTTATTGTATGACTTCTAGAGGGAGAGATGATAATGGCCAAGATTAGCTATGGCCCAGTCTCTGGTTTTGTCGATCCATAACATATTACATCCAAGTTCAAATTCGTTATCTTCATTGGAGAGGTTAGGGTCCTGCGCTGGCACTTTAAACTGAGTAGGCAACACTGCTTCGGTACCATAAGCCAGGAGGAAAGGGGTGCAGCCCATCGCCTTTCTTGGTGTGGTGTGATAGGCCCAAAGTACATGTTGTAATTCTTGAACCCATCGACCCTTCTTCTCGTCAACGCATTTCTTGAAACCGTCAACTATAGTTTTATTGATTGCTTCGACCTGACCATTGCCTTGTGGGTAATAAGGGGTAGAAGGGGAAAGGATGATGTTGTACTTCTTGAGAAAATTGCAGACCTTGTTTCCTATAAACTGTGAACCGTTGTCGCATCGAATCATGTGGGGGCATCTAAAACGTATGATGATATTTTCCCATAAGAACTTAATGACTTCTTCTTCCCTGGTTCGACAAAGAGGTACAGCTTCGACCCACTTAGTAAAATAAACTATGGCCACTAGAATGTGTTCTCTGCTATCGAAGGCTTTGGGAAAAGGGCCTACTAGATCAATGGCCTACTGCTTGAATGGCCAAGCAACCTAGCTGTAATGGAGGTCTTGTGAGGGGCTTCGAATGTCGTGGGCATGACATTGGCATTTGTCACAGTGTTTGGCATATTCTTCGGCTTGTTTCTTCATATTGGGCCAGAATAAACCTTGGGTTATGGCTCGAAGAGCCATAGATTGACCAGCGGTGTAAGCACCGCAGTAGCCTTCATGGAGTTTGGTAAGTATGGTAGTAGCCTCATGTTGGGAGATGTAACAGAGGTGTACGCCATTTGGGGATTTATGGTGTAGAACGCCTTTGAGAATGGAATAGCGTCGGCAATTTTCTAATAACGAACATTTGGCCTTAGGATCCTCCGGGAGGGTAGAGTTGTTGAAGTATGCAAGGAAAGGTGTTCGCCAATCTTTGAGATCGAGGCCCTCACCCCCAGTATTGATGGTATTAATTTCCATCTTGTTGATACTTGGGCGTTCGAGCACTTCGATAAGGGTTCGGGATTTGGATTAGCCAAGCATGGCGGCAATGTAAGCGAGGGCGTCTGCATGTCTATTTTTGCCTCGAGGGTAATGTGTAATCAATGATTTTTCTAGGAACCGATCCATGTGCTGGCGAACAAGTGCAGCATACTCAGCCATGCAACCGTTCGCCTGATTTTTGCAGGTATACTATCTCTGAACAAGTTGGGAATCAGTAAATACTGTATACCAGAACCATTAGGACCTGCGGATACATCTGTAAAAAGATGCCAGCTCATGTTGGGGTTCCAAGGGTTGGTCTGCTCGGGTTGGTCTTCAGGTAAATCATCTTCATGTTCTTCCCAGTCGATATCCTCGGCCGGGAAGTCATCAAAAATGTTGGCTACTGCCTGACCTTTGAGGGAAACTTGTTTTTCGAAGGTGATATCATGCTCACCGAGGTATACGGACCACTGTTGTACTCGTCTGGACTTCTCTTTTTTATTGAGGAGCTCTCGAAGGGGGTAACTGGTAATGACGCGGATGTGGTAGGCCTGAAAGTAAGGTTTTAACTTGCGAGAGGTGTAGACCAGAGTAAGCAATATGCGTTCGAGCTTAGTGTATCAAGTTTCAGCAGGAGTTAGGGTCTTGCTGATAAAATAGATGGGTTTCTCAATATTAGCATCGATTCGGATGAGGACCAAACTAATAGAGGTTTCGGTGACTGCAAGATATAGAGTGAGCACTTCTCCTTCGACCGGGGTACTGATGATAGGTGGTTGGCCAAGGTAAGTTTAGAGTTCGAGAAAAGCTTGTTCACACTCGGGTGTCTAGTTAATTTCAAGGTTCTTCTTTTTGGCTTTATGAACGCCTTGATCATGCAAAAGGGAGAAGAGCCAAGCACAACGGTCGGAGGATTTGGAGATAAAGCGGTTTAGGGCGGCTATCTTGCCAGTGACCTTTTGGACATCTTTTCAGGTTCGAGGAGAGGGCATATTGACAAGGGCTCAAATTTTGGTAGGGCTGATCTCGATACCTCGTTTGCTGATAAGGTGACCCAAGAACTTTCCAGAAGACACGCCAAATTGGCACTTGTCAGGGTTTAGTTTCATGTTATATGTTCGAAGTATCGAAAAGACATTAGTCAAATCTTGTATATGGGTATGTTTCTGGAGGCTCTTACACAACATGTCATCGATATAAACTTTGACCGACTTGCCAAGTAAAGTTTTGAACATGGTGGTAACGAGCGTTGGTAAGTGGCACCCACATTTTTTAGACCGAGGGCATTACGTTAAAACAGTAAAGGCCTTGTTCTGTAATAAAAGAAGTTTTAAGTTGATCTTAGGGGAGAATGGGTACCTAGTTGTAACCTGAAGCCGCGTCCATCCTAGATAGGCATTCATGACCGGCTGTAGCGTCCAAGAGCATGGAAATGATCAAGAGAGGAACATTGTCCTTTGGTGTGTACTTATTAAGATCGGTGAAGTCAACGCAGATCTGGATCTTGCCATTCCTCTTGGGGACAGCAAAAATATTCGAGATCCAATCAGTGTATTTGACTTCTCTGATAAAACCAGCTGCCAATAATTTTTTGACTTTGAGGTTCACTACTTTGTGAATTCTTGGTACTAGAGTTCGCTTTTTCTGCTTCACAGCTATGGATTTAAGAATGAGGTCCAATCGATGGCAGGCCAGGATGGGGTCGACGTCGGGCATCTCATGGAACGTCTAGGTGAAGACATCTTTATTTGCTCAAAGGAACATGGTGAGCTCGTGGCTTTCGTCTGAGTCCAAGAAGCTACCGATAAATATACTTCGACCAGGACCGTTGAGCTCGATATAAATAGTAGGTTTGACGGGTGTGGTAGAGGGGATCGATGGTGTGCGGAGAGAGAGAAGCATTGATTGCTATTGCTTGACAAGTTTTCAGGTAAGATCAATATCGGGGTGCTCACAGGAGTAGGCTAGGCATTGAGAGCCTTTCATGTTCCACATTCTACAAGGGGTAGTAAAACGTGAAGTTTGATGGTAGGTAGAAGGGATGGCTTTCATTGCATAGAGCCAATCGCGCCCAAGAATGCCCAGCTATTCAGATTTTTTGTCAATGACAAGAAAGCTAGTTTGGAGGGTAACTGGACCGGTGGTAACAGGGAGGCTAAGGCGTCCGACGCTAACTATGGCAGCATCGTTAAAACCCTTGAGTTCAACATTGGCTGGTGTGATAAGGTCAGTCTTCTGCATGGCGCGGACAGTCTCAAGGAATAGCACGTTTGCTAGACTGCCCGTGTCGATGAGCATTGTGTGTAAGACGAGGTGTTCGACCTTGAGCATGATGACCAAAGGATCGGAGTGAGGAAAGCGAACATGAGAGGTATCACAATCGATGAAGGATATACCTTCAGCTCGAGGGCGTTGGCTAGATTCATGTAGAAAGATGAGTAATTTCTCCAAGTAAGTGAGTTTACAGCCAGCATTCTTCGACTCGCTTTCTTTTGCTTTAAGTATGACCACTGTCGATGTTATTAACTTCTATGAGGTAGAGTTAGAAAATATGTACCTCGGCTGGGTCAATAATTGGAGCGGGTTGGGGCTTGAGATACGACCCGACGAGATAGCTGGGGAGATCGGCGACATATTGATGTAACAACCCGCTTTCAGAATCATCTCCAACGATCGTTACAGAGCATAGCATTTGGTTTTGGGGTGGCAATTATATTTATGATTTTGGCAATAGGGATCTTCCTTTCGGCCCTCGGTGGGGAAGGGGGTATGCCAAATAGGGTCGGCCTGGATGTGTGTGAGAAGGGTGATGATGGGGACTGTAAGTTTCGGTAGGACGAGCATGGGCCATTTTTTGCGGGGTTCGGAAGACTGAGCCTCGAAGTGAGCGCGTTTGCGACTGTCATTCTCTTATGAGACGGGAGCAACCATGGGTGGATTCGAAGGTCAAGATTTGATAGGGTTGGTGGTCAAAGTTTGTCCCTGGCGATTAAATTCACAGAGACGTTCGAGGTCGATGCATCCATTGACTTTGGATAACATCTCCTCGAGGGTTCGTGGCTTGTGAAACACAATGTACTCTTTAACGCGGCTGTTGTCAGGTAGGCGTTGGAGTAGGCGAAGACGGCGTTTGCGCAATCGAGGTTTTCGACCTTGCGCGATTCATCGAGGAAATGCTTCGTGAAGCTTTCAAGCGTTTTATTGGGGGATTTGTGGAAGTTGAAGTGGGCATCAACTCGGACCTCACGGTCTTTATTGAAGTTGGAAGATGAAAAGGTTTGACAATTGTTCGAAACTTCGAATGGAGCCGTTGGGGAGACTATGGTACCATTTGAGAGGGCTATTTGTTAAACTGGTGGGGAACATGCGACACATGATATGGTCGGCTGTGGAATACAGGCTTAGAGCATTTTAGAACTCGAGGACATGGGATTGGGGGTCAGTATTGCGGTATTTATGGATATTGGGGGTATGAAAGTTTGGAGGTACCTCGAGAGCGAGGAGCTTCGGGTAGATGGGGTTGTTTAAGCGGCTCCACAAGTTTGGTGTGGGGCTCGCACTAATGCGAATAGCAACATAAATTTTTAGTCGAGTTCATGTTATGTAAGGTACGCAGGATGGGGGGAGAACGTTGGGGTCGAGGGTGATAAGGTCGCGGGTTAGGGGTGTGTTTAGCGCTGCGCTCTCTGAGACGTTCTCGAGCAGGGCGGTGAGTGGGGTGTCAGGAAGTTCGAAGGGTGGAGTCAGAAGAATCCTCTGTGGGGTGTACACCAAGGTGGATCGAACCAGCAGGTAAAACGGTGGGGGCACCCTCAACGCCAAGGTAGACCGGGGGAACTTTGAATTGGGGGTAGGGCCCTAGGCGAGCACGGGGTAAAACGCGCGAAGAGGCAGGTACCCGAGATCGTTGGGGAGCGTCTTGGGTTCAAGCCTGCTGAAGCTCACAAACTGAATGGCACAGTTCCTCCAGAGCATGGTGTTGGCAGTCGTTGTCATCCAAACGGCATTGTCGTTCGGCCTCAAGCTCTTGGTGTCTATCTTCATGTTTCTTACACAATTGGTTAGTATGGCGCTCTTCGGTTTGGGCAAATTGCTGGTTGATGAGGGCTAGTTGGGTGGTGAGGCCATCGGCGGAGTTGTCGGCGATGATGGAGGTTAAACGAAGGGTGGGGGCCATTGAGGGTGGCGACAAGGGAAAAAGGAAAAGAAAAGTGGAATTAGGTAGGATGAGTATGGTACAGACGGTGCCAAATGTAGGAGCCTTATTTTGTAGAGGGGAAACTTAACTCCTACACCTTGAAGGTTACCCTCGACTAGAAGTGCTGGTAAATATATATAACTATAAATAAGTTTAGCATGCTAATATACTTACGTGGAGGCCTAGAATGGGGTTCTCCACGACCTCTAGCGAGGATTTGAATGATTGATCTTATATATCGAGTTGGACGATAGAGTAAACAAAGAAAAGTTTACATGGTATTCAAAGGTAATCTGGAGGGTTTCAGGGAGAGTTTTTCTAACCCCTTCATAGTATCACCCTCTTCCTATTTATAGGAGGTCAGATTACATGTATATCCATTGGGACAGTTATTCTGTCCGTTGAGTCGGTTTTGACACTGTAGTTATCTGGAGGCTCATTTCACTATTTTGTTTGGTGAGCTGGCTGTCAGATGTATCTGCCTTCGACCATACATTACCATGGTTGAAGTCTCTCTGGTACTGATACAGAGTTCTGGTGCTAACCGTCTATCTTCGGCTTCGACTACGTAGATAGCTTCGATGATGCCTTCGAGTGTTTGATTAATCATGGAAGGCTTCGTGGAATCTGTTGCTGGTCTTGTTAAGCTTCACATCTCTGGGTAGGCTTCGATGTAGCCTTCAAGTATTTGATTGGTGTTGGAAGGCTGCGAGTAGGCTACTACTCATCATAGTTCAACAAGATATTTGTTGGAATTGTGGTTAATTTGGTCATAAGAAGGTGGCTTGTGGATCGACTAAGAAGAGAAGATCTCTAAAGAAACATTTGGTGGCTTTCTCCAAAGAAGGTAAAAATTCCAAGAATGTTTCTAATCTTAGTTCTAATAATTTGTGTGATATGACTTGCAAAATTTGGGATAAACCATGTAATGTGATTCATAGTACTCTGGATGAGTCATATTGGTTGCCTTTTGATGTTTGTATGAAGTCGAACTTAAACTTAGATGCTCCATTGAAAATTATGTGGGGTAAATGCGAATTGTCTAGCTATGATGAGTGTTATCACATAGTAGATAATGGAGATGTTCAGATTGCATTAACGAATGATAACTCGTTAAGTTCGAACACGGTGTAATATAATGTGTCTAGTATGGCTAGAAATATGTTTTTGAGCGATGATGCTTTTAAGATCACAAAGGAAGTTGTCGTTACTATAGCTTAGTACAAAAGACAAGATGTAGTCTTAGAGATGTGTAACGCTAATAATAAGATTGTTGATATTGTTACTTCAATGGTGGACTCTAGAGCATGGCAGAGAAACTTGGTCACGTGAGCACAGATTGGATGAAAGTATTATTCTCGAGGGGAAGACTTGATAATTTAAAATTGATAAATTTATTCTTTTGTGAAGACATTTTCTTGGTGAAGCAAAGGAAGGTCGGGTTTCCTAGAAAGAGAAGAAAATAAAATATGAGATCGAACCAGTTATACGATAATGTATGGGAACCGACTAAAGTTAGTTCCAACAGGGAATTTCATGGTTTTGTTGCTTTCATTGGTGATTTTATACGAGAGCTTGGTGTATATTTCTTGAAGAATGAAATGGATTGGTTTGATGTCTTCGCTAGATGGAAAGCTTGGGTTGAGAATGAGACGAGTTCAATATTGAAGTGTCTTGGGTCTAACGGTGATGGTGATCAATTTTAGTATGATGGGTTTGTTATAGATATAATGCATTTATTGGGATTGAAAGGCTTGAGAAGATCCTAATAATACCACGAGAGTTAGGTATGGCTGAAAGTGTGGTCCGTGAGATAATTGATAATGCGCGGAGCATGAAATGTTTTATCGAGTTGTTAAAGCAGTTTTGGGTAGATTCTATAGTTTCAGCGGTTGATATAGAGCTTTGGTATACATTGGATCTTGGACTATTAAAAGAGATTACTTCAATGAAAAAGAAGGTAATCATTTATACTTCCTTTGTCTATTCTATTAGTAGATCATTACTAGATTATATGTCTAGGTTGTACATGTTCATTGGATATGTTTGTGATAATTTTGGTCGGGAGCGTGCTCCTACTATGCTAGTTGGAGTTCACCTAATTTTAGTTGAGAGGTCATTCAGTGACCTTCCACCTCGTGGCTAGCGGAAGAGTGCTCCTACAACGCTAGCTCAAGTGCTCCTAGTTTTGGTAGAGAGGCCATTCAGTGACCTTCCACCTCGTGGCTAGTAGGAGCGTGCTCCTACAATTGCCCCCCTCAGCTCTTGCTCGTGACGAGGACGAGCTGAGTTACCCTAAAAGTCCACTGAGCAAAACAAAATGAGCGTGACTCAGTTCTGTCAATTTATCAGCCAACAAACATGGGCCTCTTCGTGACCGGGCTCTTTTATAGCATGTGAGTGTGGGTCTCGTTGGGCGGTCAAAATGTCAGCTAACGGGCATATTTTGCTTATAATATTTGAGGGCCACAATCGTTATTATTGTGTTTAGGGCTTAAAATGTCTCACCAGAGTAGGGCATCACTCACTCTTTATGGGCTGGCTCTTCATGAGTGAGCACATACTCTTCTAGTTAGGCAGCTCGTAGTTGTGTTCTTTGGGAACGGGCATAATATTTAATGTTTATATGGAGTACATGGTATCAACTAATGTTATTAACATTTAGATGATCATTTTTTACGTCCTATCTTTGTATACAATTTGTTGTTCAATGAAAAATGCCTTAAACTTTCATTTCATTTTTACGTAAAAATTACTTAAATAATATAGGCAATCTCCACTTACACATCCTTATGGAGTGTGTTCTCATGGGACTACTCTTCGTGACAGCTCGCATTTTTTCATACAATCATTGACTTGGCACGGACCGCCCTAACGATATCCAATACGTTGTGGGCCAGCAAAAGTGGACAATTCGTCCCTGGCCAAGGAAATGCAATACTTCGATTCAACTTTTTTACGTCAAATCATTTTCAAACCAACAATTTTTTAGTAGTCCTCATTGGACATTATAACAACCATATGAGAAAGTATTTGGGAACTTTTCGGAGCTCTCCAAAATTTTAGGAGTCCTTGTAGGACTAAGTAGTCGTGGTCGCTCTAGCGACCGTAACAGTATACTTAGGCGCGAAGTGCCCAATAAAAATTTTAAGTTGTCTTCTCAGGATTAAGTAGTCGTGATCGCCCTAGCGACTGTAACAGTATACTTAGGCGCGAAGTGCCCAACAAAAAAAAATTAAGTAGTCCTCGTAGAACTACCTTACATAGTTGTTTTACGCTGGGAATACCCTCGGTATGGGGAGTGCATTTGTGCTTCAAAAAGGAATCACGTAGTAGCAAGGACGTCCTACTTCCAGGACGCCCCCAGTCACATGACTATGTTTTTCCTTTAAAAAAAGACCCTTGTCTTTGCGAGGATGGCTAACTTCAAGGACGCCCCCAGTCATGCGAATGCATATTTTCTTCAAAAAATGACTCTTGTCGTTGCAAGGATGACCTACTTAAAGGACACCCCCAGTCATGTGAGTACATTTTTCCTTCAAAAAATGACCCTGTCTTTGGGAGGGAGTCCTAGTTCAAGGACGCCCCCAGTCATGTGAGTGCATTTTTTCTTTAAAAAATGACCCTTATCTTTGGGAGGGCGTCCTGCTTCAAGAACACCCCCAGTCATGTGAGTGCGTTTTTCCTTTAAAAAATGACCCTTGTCTTTGGGAGGGCGACCTTCTTCAAGGACACCCCCAGTCATGTGAGTGTATTTTTCCTTCAAAAAATGACCCTTATCTTTGGGAGGGCGTCCTACTTCAAGGACGCCCCCAGTCATGTGCATGTATTTTTCCTTCAAAAAATAACCCTCGTCATTGCGAAGATGGCTTATTATTTGAGCAAGGGATCATATGAGAGCAAGGGACTCATCGTAAGAGCAAGGGCTCATATGAGTGCAAGGGGCTCGATTGAGAGCAAGGGCTCATATAAGAGTACGGGGCTCATATTTGAGCAAGGGCTCGTTATTTGAGCAAGGGTTCATATGAGAGCAAGAGGCTCGATTGACAACAAGGGATCGTTATTTGAGCAAGGGCTCATATGAGAGCAAGGGGATTGATTGAGAGTAAGGGATCATATGAGAGTACGGGGCTCATCGCAAGAGCAAGGGGCTCGATTGAGAGCAAGGGCTCATATGAGAGTACGGGGATCATATTTGAGCAAGGGATCATATGAAAGCAAGAGGCTCAATTGAGAGCAAGGGATTGTTATTTGAGCAAGGGCTCATATGAGAACAAGGGGCTCGATTGAGAGAAAAGACTCATATGAGAGTACAAGGCTTATCGCAAGAGTAAGGGGCTCGATTGAGAACAAGGGCTCATATGAGAGTACGGGGCTCATCATAAGAGCAAGGGCTCATATGAGTGTAAGGGATCATATGAGTGCAAGGGGCTCAATTGAGAGCAAGGGCTCATATGAGAGTAAGGGCTCCTTATTTGAGCAAGGGCTCATATGAGAGCAAGGGGCTCGATTGAGAGCAAGGTCTCATATGAGAGTAAGGGGTTAATCGTAAGAGCAAGGGATCATATGAGTGCATGGGGCTCAATTGAGAGCAAGAGCTCATATGAGTGTAAGAGGCTCATCGTAAGAGTAAGGGCTCATATGAGTACAAGGGGCTCGATTGAGAGCAAGGGCTCATATGAGCGTACGGGGTTCATCGTAAGAGCAAGGGCTCGTATGAGTATAAGGGGTCATATGGGGATCGATTGAGAGCAAGGGCTCATATGAGAGTACAGGGCTCATTACCTTTTCTTAGTGGTGGTATTGGGGAGAGGGCAGCTCTCATCTCCGCTATAACCTACTCCTAGTGGTGGTCTTCATAGAGAAGGCAGCTCTCATCTCTGCCAAAATCTGCTCCTGGTGGTGGTCTCAGTGGAGACCATTGCTACTGGTAGAGATCATTTAGCCGCGAAACGCAGACGGCGCCAATTATAGTCCCAAAATTCCTCTTCGGAACGACAATGCGTAATAATTAGTTTTAGGCTTGACACGTCTCACCGGAGGGGGGAACCACTCGACTCTCTCCGGGTCTCCTCTTCCACTTCTTCTTCCTCTTCCTCTTCCTCTTCCTCTTCCTCTTCCTCTTATACTATTCGGGTTTCTTTGAGGGAGGAGGCGATTCTTCCGAAAAGTCCCCTCTTAAGTTACCTTCCCTATCTCTTTATAGGGAAGGTTTGACCTAATAGTGCTCCTGCTTACGTGCCTTTGGGGTCGTTGGGCGAGTACCCGCCCGAGACGTGCTCATCGCTAGCAGGGAGCTCGTATAATGACATGAACGGTCGATGCTAGCTGGAGTGCTCCTAATTTTGGTAGAGATGCCATCCAGCGACCTTCCACCTACTCCTACAATAGCAGCCCTTCAGATTCCACAAGCCCAAGGAAATTGATCGAGCATGTATTATCTTGATCTTCACCAAATCCATTTTTCCAAGAAGACTGTACTAGAATCTATCAACCCCTCGTTGAAATCCCACATCTTGTATCTTGATTAACAGTTTCACCCTCAATAGGTCTGCAAACGATTCAAAATCGAAGCCCACTAATGAGAGAGAGAGAGAGGGAGATGCGTTACTTGGAGTATCACGGCAAAATTGTCCACACTGAGAGATGAAGATGGAGAGACGGAGAGAAGAAGAAAGTCAGGGTGCTTAAAAGAAGAAGAGTCGGGCTAGAATGTGTTTGGAGAGAGAGACTTAACTACACTTTATGTGTTTTGTCGAAAGTACCCCTAAATATGAGAGTAGAGTGAATCTAGGCCGTCCATCTCCCTCTTTCCCACAAATCCTAGCCCCTCTTTATCTTTGAGACAATAGTAGATGTGTTTATATGAAAAACACCGTTCCCTAATGTATAATAGATAAACTAAAACAAAAGATTTTCACAAAGATACTTTACATGGGTTTGATCCTTTGACCACTTGCTCATTTTTAATTACTCCTTATCATTTACCGCTTTTGCGTATATAACTCATTGGTGAAAAAGTTGAGAGTGTATATTCATATAACCTATGGTTGATATGTTATGTATGTGCATGAGGCTAAGAGAGTATATGGTTCATATAACCTATTTAGAGATTTCTCCCCCTCTCTCTGGCTTTTTACTCACGGTTTCGCTGAGGTGCAAGTTATAATACTTGTACGTAGTCTTCCGATACTAGACTATTGTATCTTCGCTCGTTGTATCCTGGGAAGAGATTAGACTGTGAATACCTGTACTTCGGGATAGGTCAAAATATTATTTAAAGAAAATGTGATCCAAGCCTCGAGCTCTTTCTTTCACTGTTGTTACTTTCAGTTCTGTTGCCGCTATATTGCATTCTAAAATACTGTTCTTGCTGAGAATTATTGTTGTTGTTCTACGCTTCCTTCCGGTTCTTCAGCTTGCTACAGTTCAGAATTACAATTCCGATTTGGGGAAAGCTGTATCACGGGTTCTATTGTCTTCTCTTTTTTTTACATATTGGAAGCATGACAACCTCTACTTGACATTTTAGGGTTCATGTCTAAGTCCTTAAGTTACATAAAAGATCATTGTGGTCATTACCAAATACCAAAAATAGCACAAAATCTCTTCGCTCAAATTCTCTTCGCTCAAATTCTCTTCTTATGGGCAATGGTAGGAATTAAGACAGTCCTTGAAACCATATTTAAGAACCCCAACCCCCAGCTTTTAACAGTCACTCCCTCTTTGTTACAATGGGAAGCAATGATCCCAATTAATCACCAACCTCAACCTTTCGCTTCTTCCTCTTCTAGCTAGGTCGCCTTTTAGGCTTCATCCTCGTTCATCTCCCTTGGTTGTCTGGACATAGAGTCTTTGAAACGATTATGCTAATATAGTAATACTATGTGAATCTATGATCTCAATCTAATTGTTTAAGACATGAGTTCTTGAAATGAAAAGTAAAGAAAAGGTGAAATTTTGATGATTCAAACATGGAAAGATTCTGCATTTAAGTGAATATTTTTTACTCTGCTAAAGCCACTGTTATATCTGTCTTTCATTTAATTACTAGATCCCATTTCTTTTCTTCTTCTTTAGTGCTTCTGTATATGTAGTGCTTCTGTATATGTATATAGGTTGTGTTCCTCTTGGGATTGAACAAGGGTAATGGGATCATGGGAAGTGTGATGATGCGGGCACGTCTCTCCCTATAACGTGAGGCGTGAGAGTTATTATATGTCTCTCTCTGCATCGTTCTCTATATCGTGCGATAGTTATTAGTAGTGTTTACTTTGAATAAGAAAACTAGCCTACTGGTGGGATTTCCCTTCGAAATGCTTTGAGTTTAGAACTCCAACCCTTGGAAAGTACTATTTCTTTTCTGTAATCAAGCCTAGGGCTTTATTCCTTCTCTCTTTGAAGAAGAACCTCATCGTTAATAAAAAAAATGTATTTTAATTTGTTTCTCCTTCCTCTTGATTAGCTTGTGAACTATTGGTAATTAATGTTGAATCCTTTGTTGTTCCGATATTTTTCTTCGGTGTGTCCATTGCATCAGATAGATGCCATTCAAGTGCATTTGATATTTGTACCGTCAACCCACCAAAGAATAGAAGGGAGAGAAATCAAACAACTTTTACTTAACATATCATAAAGAAGATGACCGGCGTAGGTAGAACCATTCAGCTACTGCCTCGCAACTTTATCCCCAATATCTCATACAAAGGCAGATGTGCAAGTCTGAGAAAAACCACATTTCTCCTAAAACATGGATCTCAACAGATTAAATTGACCATTCCTATGGGCTATGGCAAAAGATGTGACTGAAAAATTAACTGAATGTTATTGTATATGTATAGAGGATCTCCCGGTGCTTTAAGCTTCTAATCCTACTGTTTTTTATATGACATAGCACTTACAAAAACTGTGCACAATCCAATTATGTACGAACAACTTGTTGAGTTCAACGAACATAATATTTCAATTTGTATCAGCATATACAAGGATGACATCAACAGATACGAAGTCATTCTTCAGGGTGCATGTGATTTAGTTCAGTAACGAATCAACTTAATTCAAACTAGCCGAATAATTTGGCATTTTCAAACAAAATCCATTTAATCCAAAATTGCTGAATAATTTGGCTTTTAATTCAAAACATGCCAAATGATTTGGCATTTCTATAAAATCACATTTTATTCACCTAGCCAAATTATTTGGCTTTTAAGCTATAACAAGCCAAATGATTTGGCATTTCGAGGAAAAAGGCCATTTCATTCAAACTAGCCGAATTATTTGGCTTCTAAGTTAAACTAGCTAAGTGATTTGGCATTTCCCGGTAAAAGCTATATGTTTGACTTTTAGCCAAATACTTTGGCATTTCCAGGAAAAAAAAAAACTATTTAGTTCAAACTAGCCTAGCTTTTAAACAAAAACACGCCAAATGATTTGGTGTGTCCCTAAAAAGCTATTTAATTCAAAATGGCCGAATAATTTGGCTTTTCCAAAAAAAAGTTATTTTGTTCAAATTAGCCAAATGATTTGGCTTTTTTCATATTTGCATGTGCTTGTTTTCTGGAAATTTGATTAAGTTCATTCTACGAATTCCTCCCCATATTTATGCAAAAATTTATGTATTAGCATGAGAAGCTATGATCTTAATCTAGCGTTTTAGACATTGGTTCTCAAATTGAAAAGAAAAGGTACAATTTTGATGATGAGCTACAGAACTAGTGACTTAAACATGGAAATATTTCTTCAAAATACTTTCACAGATCTTTGATAATTGATAAAAGATTCTGCAATTAAGTGAATAATTTTTGACTTGGCCAAAACCACCTTAGTATCAGTCTTTCATTTAATTACTAAATCTTCTCATTTTTCTTATGTTGTAAAAACGCAAACAAACTTTTGTGTAGGCCAGTATTATACATCCAAAAATTAGTGCAAAACGTATAAATGTCATTCGTAAAAAGATAACCACAGGATATTCTCACCAAAGGATATCTACCAAATACAGCTGCTTTAATCATTCATATTTTTAAAATTCATACAAAATCTAATATCATCTGATTTTTTTTTTCTTGGGGAATATAAAATTACAACAAGATAATCTAGCAACCAGAAAACAATAGAGCATCAGGAAATCACCCTTCTTTGGGAGTCCTTTCATCTGGAACTACTTTGTCGTAATACATATCAGCTGAGGAAGTGTCCATGTCATTCAGACCCAACTCCTCATTTTCATCCCAAGATCTCTCATACTTCTCAACTACAAATTCAAACACATCAATCATGCAGTATAAGTTAAAAATGATAATATAGTTACCAAAATTAACACAAACGAAAAAGTCCCACTTTGATTTAGCAAAGCGCCCACGATATTTCAATTATAACATTATTTTCATTAGTATGATTAAAGACTAGAAGAAAGAACTCACATGTTAGCTGATGATCATCCTCGATGACATCGGTTACTGGAGAGACAAAAGATCTTGCCAACCCGTCATCAAGGATTAAAGTCCAAGGCTCCTCAACAGTAAGAAGCTGCAAATTATAAATACCACGGGCCAGTTAATCGGAATGAACACAATTTTCCAATTATCTCCATGGGGGTCCAAAGTACGCCCCCAATAATGTATTTTAGAGATTTTATTCATAATCATCAGGCGTATTTTCATAAAGTGGGGAGGGGATAAGTGTCAAATGTATCAGTAATACCTTCCTCAACCTTTCCTTGAACTCTTGCCATTTGCTTTTCTTCCAATCCTCGAGACTGTCTCCGCAACTAAATCCATGTATTCTATCAAGATCTGTGTCGAGATCAGGAAGAGAAAAAGTTAAACATTGAGATACGACTAAAAAAACAAAGAAGAAACGTAATGGTATTTGAAACTTCCAAAACAGTAAAATATGTCATAGTACAAACAATGATTAGGGGTTCAACTTGGACAACAACACCCGAACCCAATGAGCTCAACTCAAGTTGCAGCACTGGGATTTGAGGTAAGATGTCTAAGAATTAGGGTAAGCCCGTTTTGAGGGTCCGGCTAACCCATGCTCATTGCTCACTCAAATCAAAAGTTAGTTTATATTGGTACACAAGTTAGTTTCTTGCACAAGCTAACTTATGTCTTGAATAGAAAAGATAAGGATCGTGAAGCGGTTCAATTGCTAAGGATTTGTCAGGTACCATCAAGGAGATCCTAGGAACCTGTGTGCCCATTGGGTGTACTGTGGACGGTAAAAATCCAAAGGATTTCCAACAGGAGATTACCGATGGGGACGTGAAGGTCCCACTAGAGTGAAGAGAGTATTGTTTTTAATTACTACATTGTGATAATTATTTTCCATCGCGTACTTTCTTGGTTTCATGTAGTAGTGTAATTCTTGTTTCAGTACTTTTAAGTACATAAATTACTCTTGACTTGAGGATCAGATTGGAAGATATTTTGGGTCGCAAGTTCACTTATGTCTTATCTATCAAAGTTCACTGTCTCCCTTTTGGAGGGGTTTCTAGCAAAAAACAAAAAAAGAATAAGGGAAATATTTGAGTAGAAGAGATAAGGTGGCTATTGAATAGAAAAGTATAAAGAACCCTTACTATCCAAAATTTGAGTAATTAATCCCTCAACTGTTGTAACAAGTCCACCTAAGGTACCACTTCCCAGCTCCAAGTCAACATCCGGAACTCTCACGCTTGCATAATCCGACTGATATAAGGAGTGTCAAATTTACAGAATGTAAGTAAGTTCGCAGCTCTCCAATTCATATAAGATTAAATATATATCCACTGTAAATAGATTAAGAAAACAGATAAATCCACGGGAGCCGCAGTGCACATTCCAACAATGTTGCCACCGCACTACAACCCCTGAAACTTAGTACTAGTGAGCTAGATGTACAGAATTAAAAAAAATAAAAGATTGCAGTTAGGTCTGCATCAATGTTGTCATATCTGCAAGTGTATATCAGAAAAAGGGTGGTCCAGATGAGCTTTGACCGTGGTATTACAATGGCACTGATGGACAAATAAGCTGCTTAGAAACAATGCATGGGTAAAAATCCCCCTCCCTCATTCGCTCTATTATTTATTGTTGATTTCAGTAGAAAATAAAGAGAATCAATCTGACCTCTCCAACTACACAAGTTAAGAGTCCTGCTAGGTAAAACCTCCCGAGTTTAGGAATGGTGAAGGGGATACTCTCTTTAGAAGAAATCATCCCTGTTTTGGGGGTTTTAATATAAATAAGAGTGGTAGTTGTTTTCTATTTACATATTCATTAGCTCTACCACTGCATCATTATACTGAACTTAATATTGATCCAAATAACCATAAAATTTATACCATTTCTTCTTAATTCATATACCGCAGTTAAGAGCCACATCATGTAAAGTAATAATAGATATTTGGTTTGCTTTTTTTTACCATTTAAGATTGATCTATTTAACTCCTTTTGACCCTTTTCTTTTCTCCACCCTTTTGGATTGATGATTTATAATTTGTTAAGTTCTGGTGGTGGAGCATGTTTCCAGGCTCCTCTCTTTTTCAAGGATCACTTGATTGTGTTTAATTTGGTAAGTTAATGTTGTATTTTTGCTTCGATTACTTGAGTAAGTCGAACACTAACATTGCTTTTCAGCACTCTAATATTTTTTAAATTCTGGTTTAATATTTGTTGTGTCTCAACCTATTTCATGATTCTAAGCAATGAAGTTGAATATTTTGTTCTTTTATTGCTTTCGGCTACTACTGATCAAGATATCCATGAAAGAGGTTTAATATGCCCTCTGTTGATTTTTAATATTGATCTAAATGACCACAATATTTATGTATGTATGACAGATGTGTAGAAAAATTTGACTTCCGGTATAAACTTGGAAGGACAAATTCATTGTAAATGTAGATACAATATATGCAACTATTAGAAAAATAGACAAATCAATTCCTTAATATTTTCGGTGTTTCATGGGAATTTGAACGTGGTTTTATTTTATCTTTAAAAGTATGGTGGTGAAAGCTATTTAGAAAAAAGATTGAAAAGTTACTTGGGACTTTACTCTGTATGTGATTGGATGGGTTCGGTGGATGGAGAAGAACGATAGGCACTTTAATGAGAAAGTTTATGACCATAGAAACAATCATCTTTTGCTTATACGTGACGATCTTGGATTGGTCCTCTTCATCCATATTTATGAGGGGGATAGGTCTGACGATCTTGCAAAACAGTCTGATGATGTTGATTGTTTTGCATTGTGTTCTCTATTTCTTTGCCTTCAGGTTGTAATATTTCCACCTCGGAAAGTTTCTTTGAGATGATCAATAAATACCTTTTATGTTTTCAAAACAAAAAATGCAGTATAGAGAAGATCATCCCAAAAAAAAAAATCAAACACAGACCTTTATCACATCACGGTTAAGATCGTCCTTATTCAAGACACGAAGTGATATTTTCATTCCTTTATCAGGAACAATGCCGCCAGCTTTCAACTGTTGAGGAAGGCGTAATGATAGTACCATTGGAAAAATAGAAGAATAAAGGAAAATAAACTATGCATATAAGAAATCACTAACCTCCGAATTTCGGTATCCACAAGTATCACATGACATTGCCATGACGATAACTTCTTGAAAGTACGGAATTTCTGTGTGACGTTAAAGCTCAACAGATCGAAAGTGTGTAAATTGATAAGAATAATAGCTGACATATATGAACAAAGTAACACTCACTTTATTAACATCACAGATTTTGGTTAAAAGTTTCATGGTTTTAAAAAACGCACTGAGGCTTACACCTTCGAACCGCCTCATAAAGATTTTCGTACCGAGGCTTACGCCTCACTTATTATTGAGGCTTAAATCTCAAAATTGAAATTGTAACCCTTTACTTATTATTTTTACTAGAAAATACCCCTTGGGATTACGTTCATTAACAATGTCTACAAAATAACCCTTCTAAAGTTGTGATTTCTTAACCGATCTTTACAGAGAAAAAAAATCATTAGGGTATGAAAGAAAACTGAGGCTTAATCCTCTCTTTTAGTGAAGCTTACGCCTCACACCGCCTTCCGCCTCACTAAACACTCAATGCCTTCGCCTTCGCCTTCGCCTCCGCCTTTTTAAACATTGATCACATTCACTTAGATTTTTTTGAGAACTAATACTTACTTGACAAATATTTGTATTTGTTCATTAACATGTCGAACCATCATGTGCAATTTTGAATATAGATAGCAGGTTTTCAAATTTGACCACAGAAATGTCAAAGTTCAACAGATCCACAACCAAAATCAAACTTTTGCAGGCCTAATCCACTTGAAGTATCTTTGGGATATATAGAATCATGTCTTGCAAAGGCTTGGTGTTCTAAAGATGACCCCATTGTTCTTATTTGTTTGAGGGGGAGAGTAGGAGCATTACGGAGAGTGAAGACCCATACATTTGAAGTCCCCACCCAATTACTATAAAGAGTTTTACTCGTGGTGATTACTGGTTAGTATTTTCTTTTCTTTTTTTTGAAATCCGTAGTTGTACTTACTATTTAGTATTCAATATTTAGCATTTTGCACGTGCCAGTTGGTATTGTATTGACAGAAGTAAAGTATTCAATTCATGCATGCAGTTTTCTGGCAAGTACAGTAATGAGATTCGTAATTCAATCTGCAGAAAGTGATTTTGTTGATTGAATCGAACCTCCTGTCAGTGATTTTATAGGAAGTTGTTAGAATGTGGAGTTGTGAAGTTTTATGTAAATAAAGTTAATTTCATACAAGTAAATTATCAGTTATATTAAAGCCTATTGGTTATATTCATAAAAACAAAGTATTTGTCTATCAATTGTTTTATATCGAATGCCTAATCGAAAGAAAACAAAGGACCAAGTAATTGTGTTAAACAACAGTTCCACCCCAAAACAAAAATAATGAATTGGAGGGAAGAAAACATACTATAGTCTGGGATCATATAGTCACAAAAAATTAATGCTATTCACTGAATTTTATTTTTAAATGGATAGAGAAATGTGTTGAGGAAGTGCTGAAAAAAATTGAAATGTAGAGTAAGAAGGATACTAGTGACAAACATCCGATTGTCACATTGAACGCTACAAGCTCCGCATGTTGCCGGAAAAATCATCACCTGTCAAGAAAAGTGGATGAAATTAGTATAAGAAACAATCAGAACATAGAACTAGCGTGTACGCTGTACCCTTACCTCTTCCGGCGCAGAGTACCTAAAGAGAGTTGCAGCAAATTCTTCGCTGTTACCCTGAGCGATAGATCTCTGAAACGCTTTAGCTCCAACGGACCCATGTGGTTCGTTTTTGGTTTGATTAGAAGGTAGGACTCTGCTGCCAATTTGTGTTTCATGTTCTCGTCCTGAGGAGGATACATCTGCAAGGAATCCCAATGAAGCTTGTTGCTCGGGAGTCCTCTCGTAAAAAGTAATGGTTAAAGATGGATCTATAGAAGGAGCAATACTGAAAAATTCAACCAAAAAATATATATTAAAAACAAACTACTAGATATTAAAGGTTCAGTACAGGTGAACAAAAAGATATATCTCCAAACCGAAAGATGATAGCGAAATATTGAACATCTCAATAAACGTTAAGACGCAGGTTTTGTGACAGCCAATGGTCCTCGAGATGGGAAAAATGGATTGTTATCTGTACCTAAACGATAATCTACAAAAATAACCCACAATATGTTCTCGTTTTCCCATCTCTAAAGACACGTATATCTGTATAGTACGAATAACCTGAGAAATCCAGCAATAATAGAACTAGAGAATTTTTCTGTTTGCTAAGCATCTAGGGTTAAGCAGATCTCGGCCAGGACTATATAGTCACTAAAGCAAAACCCAAAAAATGGCACGCCAAATACATATGTGAACGATCCTACAGCAATAAAAGAGGTGACAAACCTACTAAATTTCCAGAACCAAAGTACTACAAATTGTCTCCCAAACTAGCTGGGATCTAAAACTGATATTACGATCTTATGACTAAAAGTCATGATAAAGGCAAAAAGAAAATTAGAAAAAGGAAAAAAAAAATGTCGGTGGTGATGACCATCTCAAACAGCTACAAGAGAAAAACAACATCAGAAGTACACAAAGTCATCAAATATCTAATGAATAACTGCTCATTAGTCAACCTTTTCGAGTACGAGCAGAGTATGAGCCATAAATACATAGTGATATGGATGTTGAGGGAGGCACTATTAAAGCATCCCTACTTCAATAACAGTAATCTCATGTTTTGCTCTTCCTATATGCAAGAAATTGGCAATCAGGACAGAGAGACCTAACATGTCACCCACACAAAATAAAAGTTCAGAAACGGTATCAACTAAGGAACTCCAAACAAAAGATACAGACTAATATTCAAGAAACATGTCGAAGATAAACGAGTTTCCACTGTCAGCAGGTCTAAATCCAGATTACAAGATCGTTTGTGTCCAGATCCTAAACAAAAGAATTACTTCCGGAGCATCGCCTAATCCTATAATCAGTTTGAAGAGATTCATTGCAACACTGCAGGCTAGTATTGAGCATACTGGACAACGACACATCAGATATAGCCACGTGTGCCCAGTATCCTCCTCGGATGGAACAAAAGAATTCTCACATCATGCCCAACCTACTCGAAAATTCTGCGCTGATAATGCCTCCTATTCAGATATAGCCACATCTGCCCTGCTCTAGCACTTATTAAAATAATCTCTCAGGGTGATTTAGTTTGCATCTGGGACTTATTACTATGGAAAATGTGGTTCGGGAAATTGTTCTTCCGCAAATTTTGTCCAACGATTCCTAACCCATCCTATATGACTAATTCAGGAAGTACAGATAGCACGAGCAATTTGCCTTCCTTGTTAAGCATCTTGTATTCGCTAGAGTAGATCTAAAGTACGATTAGTTGGGGGTTTACTTTTATTAACTCTCCTACTGGACCACCGCAATTCCCAACACACTGCAAATGGGTTTCGCACCATATAACTCCCTTAACTGAGAAAACTGAGTATCCCAAGCCCCCAGATTCTCAGGCTAGACAAAAATGTTTATCGGCTGAGGACAGTTTTCCATAGACATTCCACCAAGCCTAAAGAGTATTATAATATCAAAAGAAGAAAGAAGAAAACACAACAGTGAAGAAAATCAAAAGGCGAAGTTAAATGAACAACCTCTAATAAACAGCAAGTAATCATGAACTTTAAATTATTAAACAAGCAGCAAAATATTAGGACTACTCGCAGAAAAAAACAGAAGTTCAGATAAAGCTGTCAATACAAACGAAGATGTAACGTACGGGTTTTCAATGAAACTGTTGCCGGCTGGATCGTCAAGAATAAGGGTGAAGGATACTTCGCCTGTTGCATACAGTTTCAATTTCATTATGAAACGGTCTAGAGCTTCTGCTGTCACTGGGTCCACTTTCTGAATCGTCAAATTAAAAAACTACAGTTAAAGGTACTGGAAAAAGAAAAGAGAAGTATCATAGAGCATACTATTCAACAAATCATCTTTACCTGGCGTTCACCTTGAAGGGCTTGCAATTCATCCGCAGCTCGCATTAATATGCCTTCTATCTACCATAATATCATCGACATAAGATTGGTGCAAGATGAAGAAGACTACATAGAAAGTGATAGAGATTGATCACAGGAAATCGCTCATCGAGAAAAATATATTAGTAAACAGCAGCGACAACATAAAAGTCTTCAAAACAAAGTAATAAAATCCATAAAATTGTTAAACCTGAAACTTGATGGCATTCCAATTCCAATTCCGGTTACTACAGTATTACCAGCTTTAAGTAGTATAGTATGAAGGAGGGAGTTGCACAATATATGATGATCCAAGAATACTTGAGCACTCGCATGACATCCCTTTTGGGGAAGTTATAACATGCCTTTCAAAAGCCATAAGAAAACAATCGAAATCCGGATTCCTATCATCAAATTATGTTGATACTTGATAGTGCATGAGAACTTTTTTATCTTCAGGGGGAGGCTGAACTCATTGTGTATCCTAAGAAACACAACTGAGTTTGGAATAGATCTGGGAAGTATACTCTCCATGTAAAGCATCTCAAGACTTCACCTCTTCCTCCCAAACTATATATCAAACTCTGATTGATGAGATTTTGTTGGCCATATTTCTAAAATTATCACCTTCAACCATTTCACCCTCAAGTTCATGTCTAAGTAATCTCTCCGCCATAAGCTCCTATCTCATTATTCTTTCATATGATGAAGTACCCTCTTGATAAAGTACCCTCTTGCCATTGGGCTCCTGGCCCAGTCGTGGTTGTGACCCTCCACCAAGAGAGGAGTCCTGGGTTTGAAACCCCATGGGATTGGAAGCTCGGTTATGGATCCCATAAAACCGGCTTACCTTTCCCAAAAAAAAATTGAAATATACTTTGCTTCCTCCTTCCTATCAACAATATTGATGTCCGCAAGCACTTTATTTGATTTTAATTCAACTTTGCCAAATCTCTTTTATAGTCTCCCTTACAAAAATATTTCAAAACCTTCGGCTTCTTATATCACCCTTGCACTTCCTTGGAAACTTAGTTTGTCCCACCACTCCTTGCATTTCTCCGTAGGAGCCACGCTATCTCAAACGGTCAAACCTCAAAGGTATCAGCCCCTACTATAAGATGGAATACATTGCGAAACCAGCCATGTCAAATCATTTATACCCAATCTCCTACGATTCGCTTAACTGCTATTATGGTTGGAGATTTTTGCCCAAGATGGTTGTACTGGGATTTACTTGGTCGCAAGGTCATGTGAAAAGATATCATTCAATGCCCAAGGGTGGCTATAATTTTTTGAGGATGGGAATATTGTTTTGAAGGTAGTTGCAATTTCTCACCCGTCCTTAATCACCTGACTTTCCCTCAGAGACGAAGCTGACCCTCCCCATCTTTGCTTTCTCTATATTAATCATCCCCCATCCAGCCCAAAAGGCAAAGGAACCATTAAAGTGGGAACATTGTTTTTGAGGAGGGTGGGAATATTTTTTAAGTGTGAATTGTCAACTCAAAACCCGTATCCCATGATTTACGTTTTAAATGCAAAATATATTATCACATTCTTAGCTCAAAAAACTTCCATTTTGTAAATCGTGTCTGCCAAGAATTAACACCAGACGAACTTCAAATTCCAATATCAGATTGCTAACGAAATATTAATGTCATACAACAATTTATTTGTGTATAAGGTGCACATAAAGATCCTCTCAAAAGCTACGTAACATGGACACTCCATATTCCAAAAAAAATCCGTGTCCAAACGTGTCGGATACTCGGACGCACCGACACTTGTGTCGACACTCCAACGGACACTTCTTGCTTAGATATAACCTTTTTGACATAGCTTTTAGAAAGTTTTCAATTCTTATACATGTTATTCAACCATACTAACTAGTATCATTGTTTTTTGTTTGTTATTAGTCGTAAATTAACTCATAAGTTAATATAACCCATAAGTGTTGGGACTTGTTTGTTATTAGTCGTAAAAATATGTCGTAAATTAACCCATAAGTGTGTTAGATAGGTTAAGTAACCAACATAAGCATAGTAGAAAATAAGAAATAAAAATTTTACAGCCGTGTCCCCGTTTTTACATATTTTTGGGTCGCCGTGTCCGACACCCCGTACCCGTGTCCGACACCGACACCCGTATCCGTGTCGTTGTTACCTAGCTCAAAAGAAAATGGAGCACATAAAAGAAATGGAAACGCAACACATTGCAGCACTAAAATTTAATAAAATCTAAACAGGCTTTCAAACGTGAACTAGGATAGGGAAGACATACTGTTGACAACGTGCCACGTTGAGCTTCTCGAGGAATCTCAAAATCCAATTCTGGAATCTGCAATCAACGTAGCTATCAAAATATGTGGTTACAACTACGAATCATATATCATATGCAAAAACAATTATTTGTGGGGAAAAAATCAGCAAAATCCTGGATTGGGACTAATGACAATAATGAAATTACAGAGAAATATCAATAGCCAGATAGTGTAGTGGCCATAACAAGTGGTTTTTGAGGGGGGGTACGGAATTCTTGCCATGTACCCTCTACTGCTTGATTGCACGAATTAGACCAACACCATAATGTGTGTTTAGCACCATATATTTTAAATACTCTCTCACACTTTTGATCATTTTGTGGTTGAAGCACTTGGCACGTAGGTTACCCAAAGTAACTTATCTTGGGGCGAGGAGAGGTTTTAGATTAAAAGAGGGGGCATTAAAATTTCCTAACACTAATTCGTAGACAACACCCTAACAATTTGTGGGACCAAAAGAAACTATTTAGTACTTTGCAAACACTTTACACCTTTGAGCTAAGCTTTTGTCTTAAAATGAGCAAGACTAAATTCAAGATTTTACGATAGGGAGACAATATCAATACAGAAGTTAAACAGAGCTTCGGGCGTAGGGTGGAGCCTTGAAGGTCCTTTCTACCATAAATGCTGGGCTTCCCTTCAGAGGTACATACAAAGCCAAGGCCATTTGACCAGCCTGTGGTAGCCAGGTTCGCTAAATGACCCTGTCGAAAGGGGTGGAATTATTTTGTAACCCATATATTTTCTTCATCTTTGTTCTACATCAGCTAATGTGGTGAAAGAAACTGAAAAGCTTAGCAGTGAACTTCTGTAGGCATGACAAAGAGAATGAGTTCATGTGCTGCCTGAACGAAGTGCAATGTAATTTGTAGATTATTACAGGTCTATCTGAGAGGTATTCTAGGGTCATAAATGAGTTTCTGTCCTCGAGGAGATTCTAGTGGGTGTTCCAAAACGCTTTGATTCTGCAAGGGAGATTAGGTTATTCATTTGTGTGTAGTTGTTCTTTAATTTCCATTTGGGCCAGATCTATTAGTTGTAAGAATTTATCAGTATGCATTAAAGTTGTTCCTATTAGGTGGTTTACACCTCTTCACTAGTTTTTAGCGTCATCCAAGGTACCTGTTTAAGATTGTGATTGATGGTTTGCTTCACATTGTTTGCACTCTCTCAAAGTGATGATCTATATCTTCACTGCAATTCCTTGTGAAGAGGAAACTTCAAGCTTGGACCATTGGCAAGCATCATGTTTGTTAAAGAACGCTGGCTGATGCGACATAATAAGGTATAGATGGCTATGTACATGCAAAGGTATGCTCTAAGAAACTATGGTGATAACTTGAACACCAACTTACCTAGACTACTATGATACTGTACAACCAACTACACTAATAGGTTGCACCACCCTATAGTCTCTAACTAATACCATTTAGATATCTTGGTGGTAGTGAGTTGTTTTCATATAGAATGGCAATTGCATGGTTGTATGATACCTTCTGGTATTTTGAAACCACTTTGTTGGTTACTCTGGGTATTTTAATTTTGGTCTAAGTTTTTATTAAAAAAATCAATAAATGTAAATTGATTAATATAGAAAAGGGATAAAAGCAAACAAAGGCAAAGCTTCAAAGGAGAAAACAAACAAAACGAAAAAAAAAAACAAAAAATCATACAGGACTGGAACAAACCATCATGAAACTCCCACGAAGGCATCCTCCCACCTAACCACCAACGAGTCAAATAACACTGCTTTCATGTCAAGTAGTCCCCTGTCGTCAGTTCAGGTAGCCAAGTTAAGGCAATGCTCACACTTGATGGATACTATACGAATCTGATCTTCCACCTTGCGCAATATAGGGACTAGGGAGTTGGTGAACGAAAAGATAATTAATGGTGAGGGCCAAAGGCTTGAGATACTCCCACCAAGATAGGAAACTTCAAAACTTGCTTGAAAATTGGAAGTTGATGGGTTGAGGCAAATGGTCCTTTTGTACTAGCGGACTGATAGAAGTTAACAAGAGACAAAAGGCAAGAGGCAAGAGAAACATTTATATTCACCTAGTCCAAATGTCATTCACAAAACACCATGGTTACCACCTTTTCACTGCAGTGTTTTCAGTTTGGTACAATTTTTTAGACAAATGCACTTGTTTTTAACCCTTATATAGGCCACGATTAACAATTATTCTGATATAAAGATGTATAGTGTTTTACGTGTATAGATGTTTTACAAGCATCCAAGTATTGAAATATAAGAGAATTCACAAATACCATAAAAAACAGATTGCAACTAGTTACCTTGATAGAAGCAGAATCAGATTTCAAAACTTGCCGGTTTAGCACCTGCAAGGAATCAACACAGCAACTTAGCTCCCCAAGTAAATATAGCTGTCTCAACAAAATGGCATTTTATCAAAGACAATAAAAATAAAGGATCACAATGTACCCATATTAAATGCTTAAAATAGACCCATAAAACTTGCCTCAAACGTGTAAAATGCCAAATATACATGACTGCAGTATGATGCACATACATTTAAACTACATCTGTGCCACATGCATATACTGTACTTTATGCAGCCACACACAACCATACCCAATTTACAAGAAGTAACCCATGTACTTTTTAAACACTCTCATCGAATACATGAAGTCCTGAGACTGGGATACTCACAATCTCCCTCAAAAATTAACACCGTGGAAAATAAGAACTTTCTTTAAGTAACAAGTTTAGGAACATCCTCCTTAATTTATTGTTCCTCATCTACCACAGTCCAGTTGAAATTTATAATCTGTTTAAAAAATCATTCCACTTGCATAACACAGTTCTTTATTCCTCGAAGCAATCAGGTATTTTGCTTCCCATTAACTCTTAGCGTAACAATTGGCACTAAATCATGATTGGGGTGCAATAAACTAAAGACTTCCTGAATTAGTTATTTGAATAATGGTAACCATCTTTGAGTAAAATAATTTATTATTTGTTTGCAATATGGAATATGTTTGATTCCTGCTTAATTTCTATATTGATGGCTATTTCTTACTTTTGATTGTGGCGGTTGTTTCACTTCCCTTGGTAGTTCATCATTTCTTGCTTCATGCCATGGCGGTCCAAAAAAATTTCTTTATGATAACTCTTTATTGATCAAAAGAAACAAATATAAGTGTAACACATGATCTTTGCATCAGCTAAAGCATGTATCTATTGCAGTCGACGACTTAATATAGACATAATAAAGCATCAAGGATTTCATTACTTAAATAACTCATCACTAAATGAACAACCTTTTGTTCACCAGGCGAAACCTTCAGACTGTAGCAACACCCTCGAGGTTGGAGCTCACCAGCAAACTGAACTTCATTGTTCCTAATCGTGTCCCAAAATCAAGCACAACCATCAAAAACAAAAAAAATCATAATCGTCCGGGCAATTAAAATCCTAAAAGTGTCTAAAACAGTCTTCAGAGAAAGCATGTTGTAAATGAAAAAATAGGTACTACCTTTCATTACAATGTGGACAGTCGAAAGCCATTATGATAACCTGTAAGAATCCTGACAAGTGTAAGAAACAAAATAGACACAAACTTTAACAAAAGTATCTCAGATTTAGCATCACTAAATTGTCTGCCAAAACACATATATTTCAATTTGCCAAAGAGGGGAGGGAGATTCAGGCAGTATTATCCTTCTATACCATAAATATAGTTGCTCTTACAGAAACATATCAATTTCAAAAATCATGCTATTCTTCATGCGTACCCATCGTTTTTCATAAATAAAGCTACTTTATGAATCAAAAGACCTTCAGTTTCTTATATCATACAAAAAAAACTCTGATTTACATTTCACACCTAAAAACTAGGCTTGTCCAGCTAAATAGAGAAAGAAAAACCAACTGTTCAGTCAAATACATTATCAACTCAAACTTAAAACAAGATACGAAGAATAATATGCATACCTCTCTAAAATGTGGGATTCGGGTTAACATAAGCCTTGTAATTCCCTGTTACAAAAATAATCAAAAATGTCACACACCATTACAACATTCCAATAACAAATTTGCACATCCAAAGTCCGTCATAATACGTCCCCAGACCCCTTAACCTCTTCTATAATAAATCGGAACTTGACATTGTAATCCGAAGAGGATAATAGTTACAACCAAATAGTGAAATAAAAGTACAAACAACAAGCATAGTAGTGACACCCTATGCTATAAAAATCGGAACTTTAGTATTGTTATTAATCAACTAAGAAGAAACACATAAACCTCACACCATAAAAACTCAATTTTTACCCCTAAACAAAACATTTGCATGAAATTAGTGACACCCCATAACACCATTTGCAATAAAGATTGAAACTTTAACATTGCAAAGAGACTAACAGTTCAATAGTATGATGAAAGAAACTTACGTTTTCACCACAACGCATACAGAGTGACTCAATTTCATGAAGAGGGGTTGCTGATTCGTCCTCAGCTGAAACTGCTTCGGCAGCTAAACCTACGTCTGTGATTAAGGAATCTTTGCTTTGTTCCATTGTTGAGAGAGAGAGAGAAACTTGAAATTTTGGGTTTAGAGTTGAAGATGACAGAAGTTTGAAAACAAGCAAAAATTTGCAGTTTTTTATTATACGAACCAACTATAAGGAGGGTTCTAGAGAATTGTTGTACGCGCCTCTAGTGTCCATAGACCTATTTGCCAAAATGTAAGACCATCTCCAACACTACTCTTTTAAGCCTGAGTTTTAAGTTGACAACTAAGTTTTAAGTCTGTTTTGGGGTATGGAGTTCGTGCAAGCTAGAAAATTTGTTTAGTGAGGTTTTGATGGGGTTCGGGGCAGGAGCTCCTGATTTTTTTTTTCTTGAAAAGACAAATATTTTTCAAATGACTATAAAAAATTTAAGAAAATACGAAAAACTCATGGAGAGATACAAAGAGAAAAGGTGGGAAGGGAGTCACAAATGTTTTAAGTACAAATACACAAAATGCTCATCGTGGAGATGTAAGACTTAATTGTGGTCATTTGACCCCACTCAGCCCTTACTAGCTTCGCGCGCCCCTGGTATGTATAACTAAGCAATTACTCTATAGTTGATACATATTAATGATTCCATTGAAGTCTGGTTGGGCAGACACCAATCTGAAAACTCATGTCGGTTCATAATGTCCCGTGAATGTATGTATTTGGTAATTCTCAGTCTCTAAATAATGTTAAATGTGATAAATCATAAACACCGATTCTCCTAGATTTAAGCCCCACCATTTCGGACTCGGACTCTCTCTATCTCTCTAGAGCTAGAGAACAACTCTTCTCTCTCTCTCACTTGTCATTATTATCACAACAATCTCACCATCAACTTCAAACAACTGTGAGTAGTAGTGTTCTCTTAGATCTATTGTTTTATATGGTTTGTTTCCCACATTTCTCATCTTTTCAGCTAAAATAACTATGGGGTTTGCTTATATTTGAGTTGTTAGTCTTGATTGATGTAAATATGTAATGTCCTTTGAGTGTTTTTGGGTTCTTGTATGATTTTGTAGAACTCATTATCTATGATAATAGATTAATAGTAGCAAGAACAACATGGATATGTGAAAGAAAGGTTAAAGATTTTAAATTTATAGAGTGAAAATGTAGATTTTAGCTTATTTAATGTTGCCCCATTGTGTTTAATAGATACATTTTATTACTTAGTTGATTGGGGTCTTCGCGGGTGTACTACCGATATCCTCGACAAAATTGTTTTATGGGGAAGGGTGCAATTTTAGTTAGACAACAGGAAAAATTCTCATAATGCAAAAGGGGTTGTATAGAACTGGAAGGAAACGCAAAATTAATAAATAAAAATGTGTGGATGGACTGCATTGCATAAGCACCCCAATCACTAGAGAAGAATGAACCTCTGAAACCCACGGAAAGTACGGTTGCCATAAGCGGAGAACCAAATACATCTTAGATGTCAAGACAAATAAATAATTTAGATGATCAAGCGAGCAGATGAACTCTTGTGGTCATCAGAGAATCACAGACCCAACTTGTGTTTCTTCTATTTCCAGTGTTGATTGAGGTATTAGGTATTTTAACTAGTCTAAAGAAGGGTAAAGTTATTGAAGTTGGAGAAGTGGAAGATATTGATTTACTTGTTAATATACATCGGGGTGGGGGAAATGAATGAGGTGTTTTTAATGGAATTTTGGGTATTCCTTGGGGGGATGATACAGATGTAAGACTATTTAAGTAGGTGACAGAGCTTATACTTGTTTGAAGGAGGTGGGGACACACTGCTTAGGAATCGGCAACCAGTCTTCCCATATTTTATGTCTCTTTTTGTTGTGCGAAAAGGGGTGCGAAGAAGATAAGATTTTTTGTAAGGAATTTACTCTAGAAAGATTTTAGGGATGAGAGCAAGTCAACTTAATAAAATGAGAGAAGATAAAGTCTTTCAATGACGATTGGAGATAAGCGATAGCAAACTTCCTGTTATTTGGAGGGGGAAAAAAAGAAAAAGAAAAAACCTTCCTGTATTTGAAAGCTTTTTTGTATCTTTAGAATGAGGAGAGCTAGTAGTAGCTTAGGTTGTTTATATTTTTCTGGCTGATTATTCCAGCGTTGTTAGTTCAACCTTGTATGCCTTCACGGTGTCATATTATAGACGTGCTTCACTATTTTCTATTCTTCATTTTCTTACCTTATGAGACGGGATTTTCTTAGTTCGATAATGGATGCTGGTTACTTTCAATCCCTTATTTCGGGATATTAGCGTAACACCCCCACCCCCTCTTTGTGAACTCTAGAGTCATTTTCCCCATTTTGATGAAAATATCTAGGGTTTTGACTCGAGGTCTCTATAATACCTTGTGAGTTTGAGGGGTCTTTTCGTCAAAATGGGGTGTGTGGGGTCTTGTATGCTGCTCGGATGTTGGAACAAAGTGGTTTCTTAGTTACTAGTTGTATTGTGTACACTGTATTACAATTTGATCAATATTTATCTCTTTTGTCCAGGAATAAACATTTCTGGAAATACTATATGTAAGGAAACATAATGGTTTTAGGGAGAAATGCGAAACCAGACAACAGGAGGTCATTCTCCTATTGTCCAACAGCCCTTCTCACTGTCCTTTTCGTTCTTGGCCTGGTCGGAGTTTGGCTGATGACATCATCTTCCGTAGTTCCTGTGGAAGAAACTGACCTTTCTCAAAAGGCCAAGTCGAACAAGGAAGAACCCGCAAGTTTCACTAACTCTCAGCAATTTGAAGATATTCCAGGTGATTTAGCTGATGATGCAATGAAACACGAGACCACTGTCAGCATTCTGCAGGATGAAAATGAAAGCATGACTACAGAAAAAACTCAAAATGATGTTGATGGGAACCAGGAAAAGAAGTCTGAGATGGAGAGTGAGAATAAAACAACCGATGAGACTGAGATTGAGACAGAGTCTGAGACTGAAACTCAGACTGAGACTGATGAATCAAATGCCAAAGGTAGAGAGTCAAAATCTGAGGCTCGAGAAAATAAAACATTTGATGGTGCAGAATTTGGAGAGAGCTTCAATGATAACATGACTGCTGACCAGTCGAAAAACCAGGTTTCAAATAAGATATTTCCCGATGTGTCCAAGTCAGAGATTTTGAAGGAGATGACCACTCAAAATGGTGCATGGTCGACTCAAGCCACAGAGTCGGAGAATGAAAAGGAAACGCAGCAGTCTTCTAAGACTAGAAATGTGTACATATGGAAGGTTTGTGATGTCACAGCTGGGCCAGATTACATCCCTTGCCTTGACAATTTGGAGGCTATCCGAAAACTTCCAACTACTAAGCATTATGAACATCGAGAAAGGCATTGCCTTGACGAAGGGCCCACATGCCTTGTTCCTCTCCCTGCAGGATACAAACGATCAATTGAGTGGCCTAAAAGCAGGGAGAAGGTATAACTCATATTTCCATGAAGATTTTACAAGTACTTCTGCTATATTATAAAGTTATTATGTACTTGATCTTGTTTTTGTCCTGCAGATCTGGTACTATAATGTTCCTCACACTAAGCTTGCGGAGATTAAAGGGCATCAAAATTGGGTGAAGGTTTCTGGCGAGTACCTTACATTTCCCGGAGGTGGGACACAATTTAAGCATGGTGCTCTGCACTATATCGACTTTATTGAAGAAGTAAGCACTTTGTGTCTCTTCGATACATACCTTTGCTATACTACTTTCATGTCTCGTTTACATTTTAATTATATTTTTCTGTAATCTTGATATATCTTTTGCTCCCTTTGTGCATGATCTTGATGTTGCATTCTATTCTGTCTTTCTTATTCGTTTATATGACGAGGTATTTATCTCCAATGTCTATTAGTTTCCACGATTAATCAATACTTGGAAAGCAATTCTCTATGTAAAAAACGCCCCTTTCCTTTTTTTTCATGAAACAAACCTTGAGATCATTGAGATGCAAAATCGGATACCAAAACCAGCAACAGTTGATTAGGGTGATTTTGTGATCCTACTAAGAGAAAACCCAATGAGCATCTCCAAAGGATAATAACCTTCAATTTATAGGGTGCACCCCTGAAAATAACCTTGTGAAGACGAATCATCAATCCATCAAATTTGTAGATCACATTGAAGCCTTTACTAACTTCCTGCAGCCACCAAGCTCTCCACAGATGTTGTAGCTTTGGGGTATTATAGCATGCACCTTAGAGGCCAAAAATAGAAACCTTATTATGCTCTGGTACCCTGTTGGCTTTACGAGAGAACCAAAATAATAAGAAATTAAGGAGAAGATAAGCAGAAGAGAAATGAGAATAGCGTCATTAATATTTATGCACTTATCATTGTATGAAATATACATAAAGGCCAAACCATTGCAGAATATCCAATTACAAATACGTTACCAATGCTAATAACAACGATAATGAACTGTCATTTATGATATAAAAACAATATATTGAAGCAGTTCTTCTTCCGTCATAAACAAAAAACTGTCAAAAACTTATCTATTATGTATAACGACCAGTTTGAAGTTTGAAGTTTAAGTTCGTTTAAGTTTGAAGTTTAATGGATAATATCATCTATATGCATTTTCATTGTAGGCTGTTCCTGATCTAGCATGGGGAAAGCAGACACGTGTGATATTGGACGTTGGATGTGGTGTAGCCAGTTTTGGAGGATACCTTTTTGAAAGAGATGTGCTTGCCATGTCATTTGCTCCCAAAGACGAACATGAAGCTCAAGTGCAATTTGCACTTGAAAGGGGTATCCCTGCTATATCTGCTGTTATGGGCACAAAGAGACTTCCTTTCCCTGGTAGGGTCTTCGACGTTGTCCATTGTGCAAGGTGTAGGGTACCATGGCACATTGAAGGTATTATAACCTTAGAACTAGCTAACATCTATTTTCTTAATTATTCGAATATATGTATTCTATGGTTTTATTGAAATGAAAATTGTGTAGGCGGTAAACTACTTTTGGAGCTGAATCGTGTACTCAGACCTGGTGGATACTTTGTGTGGTCTGCTACCCCTATTTATAAAAAACTCGAAGAAGATGTTGAGATATGGAAAGGTAGAGTAATTCCTTACTTCTTAACATCTCCAGTGATGTGGTTAACTATAGAGTTAATTTGCCCTACCAAAAAGATATCCATACGAAGTAGCCTAAAGGCCGTAAGCTTAACAAATGTTTTTTAATGAAAGCAGAAAAATGTCAATAAGAGTTTGTCATGATAGGCGAAAGCAAAAAAACTGGGAATTTTGAATGTCTATGTACTAGGCGGCACCTAACAAATAGGTTTTCTCCTTTTCAGTTTCCACCTACAGCGCGGTTATAATCTTACAAAGAAGATTACCACCCTATATGTGTAAAAACGATGGGGAGTCCATTGACCATTTGTTTCTTTTGTGCCCTTTTGTTGAAAGTATTTGGATTGAATTATTTACTGTGGTCGGTATTATGTGGCCTTGTTTTAGGAATGTTAGGGAACTCTTAATAAATTAGAAGACAAGAAACCTTGTTGGACGGGGTAAAGTGTTATGGCGTTTTCTTCCTTTTGCGGTGATGTGGTCCATATGGCTAGAACGTAATGTGAGGAAGTTCGAAGGGAAAAAGAAGTCAAGAGCTTCGGTCATGGTCTCTATTAAAGGTCCTATTTTTAGGTGGAGTAAAGCCACGACTAATATGTCGGGGACGTCTTTTGAGTCGCTTATGGTGAAGTGGAAAGAGACGATCACCGAATATTCTTGATGATAGTGGCTTAAGTAGTGGTTTCTTTGTGGTTTTGTTTCTTTTTTTCTATTGCATCCGTGTTTTCTTCTTGGAGAGGCGTGTTTTTCTCTTTTTTTGGTTCCCTCTTGTATTGGCCTTGTACTTGTTTTTTCATCAATAAAATTTACACTTATCAAAAAACAAAATTCTAGGTTTTCTTTTATCTTGATAACTCAATAACCCTACCATTGGAGATGGGTTTTGGTTGTGTAATAGATGGAATGAAACTAAATCCACCATTGAAGATGTTCTTAGCATGATTAACAGTTAGTGTATTATTATTATTAATATTGTTTTATTCTTGCGGATTACTGCAGCCATGTCTGCACTAACAAAGATGATGTGCTGGGAAGTAGTGGTTATTAAAAAGGATACAGTGAACCGTGTGGGAGTCGCTGTATATAGGAAGCCATCTTCCAACAAGTGTTATGAAAATAGACGAAAAGATGAGCCTCCTCTCTGTAAGAAATCTGATGATCCAAACGCAGCCTGGTATATTTCTTACTATTTGAAAAAATTGATTTCTTTATTAGCAAGAAATTAACTGTCAAATTCAAGTGACATATTGGCCAACCCAAATTATAATTGATCACTGTATCGAAAAACATATCTGTGTTGTCTCAATAAACCAAAGTTTCATAAATTAAAAATATCAGCTGATATTTAAAGATATAGCACTGTCTCCGTTAGATATATCAATTTGTAGCTAATAAAAACAATAAAATAAAATAAAATAAAATATCAGATCTATCGAATAAATATGTCACTTTCAACTGATACTGTGGTAAGCTTAGACCTATTAATCTATTAATCTATCTAACCAACATTTCCTATTGGTCCCCTGAATTTTGATTTGGTACCACACTTATTAGTAATTGGTTGGCCATAAGTAAATTTTGTTTTCTTCTTTTTCTGTTTTCTATGTAGGAATGTGCTACTACAAGCATGTATGCACAAGGTGCCTGCAGAGGAATCAGAGCGTGGGTTCCGATGGCCAGAGCAATGGCCTGCAAGGGTGGAGAACCCGCCTTACTGGTTAAAGAGTAATCAGGTCGGAGTTTATGGAAAATCAGCACCAGCGGATTTCAAAGAAGATTATGAGCACTGGAAGCATGTTGTTTCCAATTCCTATCTGAATGGCATGGGAATCAACTGGTCTTCTGTAAGGAATGTCATGGATATGAGATCCGTCTATGGAGGGTAAGCAATATCATTTCTTAACTCCCTATATCAATTTAAGTGATCACTTATTGTTAGTGAGAAAAGTTCTGTTGAAAGGTTAGAAGTCTTGTTAGTTGGAAGGGAGTAAAAAGTGAATAAGCATGCAGTGAGATTTGAGTCGAGACTTGCGACAATTCAAGTGGGTTCCATCTCTATCAAGTATTCCTGTGTTGTTTTTACTTTGAGAGGGAGAGTATTTATTAATTATCCAAAGAAGCCTTCCAAGATGGAAAGCTTACAACCCGAAGGTAAAAGAAGCAAAAGTACACCAATTGTAACCCATGAGTTGGAAATGGTTTTACCTGGGACGCTTGAAAATAGAATCGCGTATGAATGGAAAAAAATCCTCATGGTGAGAAGATAATTGGATTAATTATGGTTCCCTTTTGGACCTCCTCCTGATAAGGGGGGTCTACAGTTACTTCCTTTTCTTTCTTACCCGTCTCTTGATTTTTTGTTACAAGTCTTACAGATCTTTCTATTATTACAGTTTTACTTGGATTGCGCTTAAAAATGTTTATAATTGCAGTTTTGCTGCTGCTCTGAAAGATATGAAGCTATGGGTCATGAATGTCGTCACGACTGATTCACCGGACACACTTCCAATAATTTACGAACGGGGTTTGTTTGGTATCTATCACGACTGGTGTGAATCATTCAGCACCTACCCTAGATCCTATGACCTTCTTCATGCGGATCATCTCTTCTCCAAGCTCAAAAACAGGTTCCGCCTCCCTTATTGTTATGGTATCAAATGTGTCTTTGTCACACATCCCCTAACTGCATTTGCATTTTTCTGGCTGCAGATGCAACTTACAGGCTGTGATTGCGGAGGTTGATAGGATATTACGTCCAGATGGGAAACTGATTGTACGCGACAACATTGCGACCGTCAACGAGGTGGAGAACATGGTAAAGTCCCTGCATTGGGAGATGCGATTGACTTACTACAAGGACAATGAGGGACTTCTTTATGTCCAAAAAACACTCTGGCGGCCTGCAGAGGCAGAGACCATTGCAGCAGCCATTGGTTAATAGTTGAAGCCGATGTTACTTCTCATAACATGCTGTTGCTTTCCGCTGCACTTTGCCAACATTAGGCTCTATTTTATTGGCCTTACTTTGGTTCTGCAGATAAAAAATCTGATAACAGTAGCTTTCTCTTTGTTTTTAATTTCCACTATCAATTGAATACGAATTTTAGATATTAAGATAAAGGTCTTGCATTCTTAGAAGTGTAGAAACCCATAATCTGTAAATGCTAATAATATAGTGGATTTTAATCTAAACATAATGCTTTCTGCGGATTTTATGGAATTCCATAAGCTTCTTTTGTACATAATCTTATAATTCTCACTGTACTTTGTTAACTAGATTCATCTCTGCTTAATGAGTCATGACTAGCCTTTATACAGGTGCAAATGTATCTGTATCGCCGTCCCATATTGTCATCCACATTTCCCTGTAAAACTCAATAGCTGAACATTGATAACCCACTGTCCAAATGTATTTGTAAATAATCTTATTTACAAAGGGAGAGTAGCCAAACTTGGCAGGCAACAAAGTGTTTGGTGTGCCTCAGCCAGTTAGTCCCCTTGGAATACTTAGAATCCAGAGAAACATCCAGTTCCATCTACTATGAAATCCAAACTTATGAATCTTGAACAAGAATTTATAGACCACAGATTGGACCGGGGAATCTCTTTTAGGTATGAGAATAATGAAACCACTCGAGTAAAACTAAACGTTAGAAACAATTACCCAAGCCGACTATGAAAAATGTGATATTGTTCAGGTTGGTAGGGTTGTCTAAACCAAATAACGAACTGAGCTCAAACAAATTATAATCCTCCTGTTCATGATGAATGATGCAACACCCTACTGAGGAGGAATGCTGCGCTTTTATTCAAGAAAAGGGAACCTCGATAGAATTTTTTTTCTTCCAGAAACACATATAATAACCAAAACAAAATAATGGGACGCAGAAACATGATTGAATAAATAAAATTCGATAAACAATTCAAGCTTACCATTTATGAACTATTGAAATTGGAGATTCCATCTCAACATCAATTGGCAATGAGAGGATTTTATAATTTGAACTGCCAGCCTTGATTTGCAAACATAATTTTATACTTTGAACATAATTCCATCTCAAATTAGGTTAGTTGTTTAAACATTCCCATTTAAATTAAGCTCTTTATGAAGTAGCATATACAGTACACAGTTAGAAGTGAAACATTTACAGGAAACTTTAGTATCAAGCATAATTTATAGGAAACATTTCCAAGACTCATTCGGCATTCTTATTGGCCTTTTGGTTTTCCCTTTCTACATTAAATTCGGCGATTCATTTCTAAACTGAATAGACTCTGGGCATAACTTTTGAACATCATTGTTATATTCATTGCTTAGTGAAAACGACAAACCAAAAAAAGATGCAATTATGGTTACAAGAGTGAAATACAACCAATAAAGATTCCCAGTCAGTCTTGTATTCGATAAACCATGATACACAAAATTTTGATTCAGAACTACTGTCTTTGTCATTAGAAGTGATTTTAGGGGTGTAGAGGCTTCCAAACTGACAATGTTTCACAACTACACCAGGAGCACACCTTCATCTTACAACACTAGTTTACCCCCGTCACTTCCTTTCTTTCATTGTACAGTTGTAGCTTATTTTCCGTTGCTTCTATGGGGATGGATGAGAATTCAGCTAGGTTGTCAGATTTAAACCAAAACAAACTGCCATAAATCCACAACTCAATGGAGGAATCCACCAAGTATAACACCCACTCGCATATAACACCTCATGAGATCTCCTTTAACTCAAGCCATCTAGCCACAATCTCCTACGACTTTTTTCCAATTTTCTTCCGTAACAAAATGAACTTCAGTTGAACCTCGTCACAACTTTCTTTATTATCTTGAAGAATAGATTTCTCCTACAATGAGCCGACTTTTACTTATATCTTTCTGACAATGGCTGTCTCGTGGTAGTTCAAGTCAAGCTACTTCGTGTCCGAACTCTGTCAATTATCATTTGTATGCCAGACAAATCTTCCTCATAACCGACAACCTGCATTCACACCACAATAAGCTATTAATGTAAAGCTTTATCCTTTAAGAAACCAAAATAAACTAGAATGAGGAATAGGATCTGAGACCTGAGATTCTGTTTGTGTTTCACTAAAACCATCAGTAGTTCCTTGTTTACTGCCTTTTTCTTGCCAAGAAGAATTGCAAAGATCGTCTTTTTGTTCGGTTCTGAAGAGAATGTTATCACACTCTTGGTCATTGGAAGAAGAAGAAATTGAAAACTTAAGTTCCAAGAGAAACCTACCGTATGTAATAAGATACTGGATCATATGAATGTTACAAGTCAACATAACTTCATGTAAAATGGAATATGATCCACACAAAAGTTTCAAGGCGCTTTATATAAAGGTCTTTATAGAGGAGCATAATAATTTTGACGAATTTGCATAGTAGGGATGAACAGCCATGAAGTGACTAACAATCAAGAGTTAGGCATCTACTTACAAACTTATACAAGACTGTCTAACAATCAAGAGTTGTGCATCTACATTTTTTCCATAGAGAAAAGAAAGTAAAAGGGAAGACAGATGAGATAAAGGCTTCAAATCCATTTAGAGATTATGGAAGTTAAAAAATGGAATAAACGGTAGACGAGAGAGTTTGACATTTTAGTTTGGCCTCCACTTGTATATAAATTATGAGCTGAAGTCATGACAACTGATATACAGTGAACAACTGAAGCCAAAGGAGACTAACAGCCTCCCATAATTCTTGCATAAGAAAATGAAAAGAAAGAGGTTGAATGCTTCAGGAAATCTTGGAAATGTTTTGGATTACGGTGTACAATGGACAGTGATAGAATTTATGCTAGGTTCCTCTAGAATTTCTTGGCAAATAAGTTAAAACTTCAAGTTAGTTTGGTTCATTGAAGAGATATGGCTAATAGAGGGAATTTTCGAGTTGTGACCTCTAGAATATAAATTCAGCAGTGTAAGTTTAAGAGGCAATTTGGAGGTTTAACTCAGAGAAAGTTCAAGATGTTTATCTCTTGTAGAAAATCGGAGAGCTGTGAATATTAAATAGTGCATGTACTATGTTAAGTAGAACTAGCACCATAGCTATATATAGAGGCAGACACATATTCCGTAAAAATAAAACTTGTTCAGTGAGTTATAAATCTAAAACCATCAAATTGTGATAAGTATTGTGCGTCATTTTTGTAATTGTCTGTTATCAAGACAACTAGTTTTTTTCCCTTGTAATCTTCATCGTTAACATTTATTCTATCATGCAGAATAAACATTGAGCGAATTAGATAGCTTCTAAATTAATATAAAAAAGTCCACCATTTGAAGTAATCTTTCCAGTCAGAAGTACCCATATTAATTTTATTTTCGAAGGGATAATATTCCAACAAAAGAGTAGCATCTTATCAAACAACGTGTGAAATAAGTGTTTCTTTGTATGAAAACAGTGTGAATAAGATTAAACCAAAAACTACCTTTTTAGCCAGTTTTTAGAAATTCCAAAGGTAGAGGGAGAATCAACACGATCTTGACCAAGAATTGCACGATCAGGAGAGAATATCTGCACCGCTACTGTCAAAGATTGACTAATTTGCATATCCATTTTATTAAATCAAAGTAAATCAAAGCAGTAAAAGGATACACTATGATCAGTTCCAGTCCTTCCTGATGTTTCCATGTCTTGAATCTAAATCATGGAAACCAATAAAGTAAGAAGAGATCAGACAATATGTTAAACCAAATAAAAGATATTTATACATGCGGCTACAACAATGTTTCACACCTGGCTTGTTTTCAAATTGAGTCAACATTAATTTTATTGTCTACAAGTTCCATACACCAAAAGCAATGTCGTGCCATGTTGAAAAAACACGAAAGCATATGCTCTCTAAAACTTTAAGACATAAGTACTTTATTTGATGAGGACATCATATGAATACATACATCTTTAGACAGTGGGATCATCTCCCACAATATAATTAGTGACTCTTATTTTATTATCTCTATTCTAAATTGGATTTGTTTCCATTATTAACTAAGAGTTTCTTGTTAGTATTAATAAGAAACTTCCCAATTGAAAGTATGCTAGAATTATAAGGCTTGTTTTATAAAATCCATATTAGGCTATTTTGGATGAACTTAAAAGAGAAATAAAGTGTTTTTCGTAATATTACATTAGGGTTAGATTTGAACCCTAAATTGTGCTGTCAAAGATAACATATACAGTAAAAGAACAATGTCCCACCTCAGGAAAGCTTTCAAAATGAGACAGCACTAGTTTTTTTTTACCTACAAGTTTAAGACACCAAAAGCAATGGCATCTCATGTCAAAAAACACAAAAGCATTTGTTGTCTGAAACTTTGAGAAACGAATAACCCAAACGTTTTGTCTGGCCAGGGGAATATCATGCGCCAGACAACATTCTATTCAGCATTCTAGCCACTTTCTCTAAGTTAATTTGCTTTAGCAATTATATTTAACTGTATTAGTTTTGTGAAAAAGAAATCTGCTACATATCTAGTTTGTTACCTTGTTAGATTGTGCTAACAAGTCCTCAATAGCTGCAGCTACATCTGGAACGGCATGAGAAACTTCACCGATATCTCCTGGTTTGTTTGGTACCGTGAATTTTTCTTTTGATTGGGAAACATCCTCAGAAACTAGTGTAGAGTGTAAATCACTGTTGGTTACATCCTCCAGGTCACGTGCCCTTTTCTTGGAACTACTGTTATCGGCAGTACAAGTTTGTCTATTCCTCGGGATCTGTAACCGAGACGGTAACTGAGATGGATAATCTTCAAAAACCATGCTAACAGCTTGCGTAGGATATTGGCTCGTTGTGCATAATCCAGCCTCTCTGTCTTGGGCAGTTACATCTTTTGGACGAAATGGGTCCATGGAAACAATTGTATCCTGTAATGTAGTATGGATATGAGAGAGAGAGAGAAAGAGAGAGAGAGAGAGAGAGAGAGAGAGAGAGAGAGAGAGAGAGAGATTCACCTTCCTGATGCATTCAGAAATCCACTCAGAGGTAACTGTGTCTATCCCCGATTCACGTGCACGCTCATACTTTGGGCCACTGGTGAACTTACATATTAAATGGGTAACTCTCTTAGTCAGTTTTTCTGTGAATTTAGCTCCTAAAACGAAGCACAGGTTTCTTAATAACGCCCTATCTGTCACCTCATACTGAGATACGCAAAACCGAAAACCTTCAAACCCAGGCAAAGGAACCCGGCAGGGAAGCGGTGAGTAGATAATGTGACTGTTTACATCTGGCATGCAGTCGTTCTTCAACAATAAATTCACAACCCAATATCAGTACTTAACTCTAATGTATAAAGAAGAAGATTAATAAACAATTACAAGAAAATTATAGTAAAGATTACCGCAATCTATCGACCATTCAAAGTACTTACTTTTTTATGTTTCCAGAGCATACATTTATTGATGTCAGATATTCAGCACAAATAATGTTAACAATGAAAGAAAAGAAAAATGATTTTTGAAACTAATGCGAATTTTACCTCTAAACAATACCTAATCCATTGACTAGAAATAATAGTAGTCTGAGAACTATCAGCAGGCCTTGGCATTAGACCGTGGCACTCAATGGTGAACTGGACATTCTTATTACTCTGTTCAACCACTATTCCTCCTCCCCCTTGATTAATCCATTCGATAATTTCAGCTCTCTGTCCATGAATCAAATCAGATAGGTTATAGAAGGAAAATGTATTAAACTTGTTGAGTTAAAGTACAAATGAGTATTTAGACACCAAAAAAATAAAGATAATGGTAGCTATTCCTACTATTTGTCACAACACAGTCGGGAAAGAGAGTTTTTTGATCCATGAACATATTATATCAAATTATCACTCAAAATTAACGAGGAAGACATCGATCAAATTAGATTTGCTTAGAGTACAAGAGGAGATCATATTAAGAATTACAATATCACTCTATTTATCTTTCTCAGCATATCTTGTTAGTTACCAAGAGTCCCCTAGTAACTCATCTTATTGTTTTTTTTTTGAAAGGTAAGCTGCTTGTGATGGGAATTGATCCCAGGACCTCTTGGTTTTCCAAGCTTTAGACTACCCTCTGATAAGGCCTCAGTTGGTAACTCATCTTACTTTGTTTCAGTGTAAACACATACAGAATCCTTAGGTCATGGAAGTATGGCAAATTAAAATATAGATATCACCAAAGTGATCAAGTTGAAAATTAACCATCTCGAGTGCTTTCATGTGCTTGTTTACTGGTGGTAAGTGAGCGCCAGAGCACATCAACGTAAGATCCAGAATGTGAAGTAGAGAATTCTACTTATGACATATAGGAGGGAGAGAACCTATACGAGATGTCATGGTTTATGCCCCTAATGAATTTTAAACTCAATAGAGGTTTTCAGTTTCTCAGTGAACCTAACGAGATTTAAGATGTAGCCACGAGTTCTTTTCAGATGCAGAACTGTTCTCGCAGCTATTATCTGAGTTAAGACATCACTCATCCTCGTCAGAGGGAGAACCATGGTCGGTTGAACCACTATCTTGGTCCCTTCTTTTATAACATTACCACGTGTAGGGAATCGCAGAGACCACAATGAGTTTGGTTTCCCAGTTTAAACTCCACCTTTTTTGTACTCTTTCAAATCAATAACCGCAAGCAACTTCAAAAGAAATTACTGGAAAAGAAGAAGAAACCTACCCGGTCTTCTGGAAAAGAAGTTGAAAATCGAAACAGTAGTCCTTTGAATACATTTTTTCCTTGAACAGTCGGACCCTCAGAATGTGGATGATTCCTTTGACCCTTACATTCATCGTATTGGGTCACTTTTCCTCTTCTTTTCTCCAGTAACGTCCCAGTTTCAATGGTAATGTCCGGTATTCCCTGATTAATTGATATACTAGTAGGAGCTATTAAGGAACTCTGCTTTTGGTTTATTCCAGGAAGGCCTACTACTGTTGCTTTATTACAGCTTACGGGATCTACAAAGCCAAAAAATCAAGTTAAGATACCCATAATATATAAGCTTATATTAAATTATATATAAGCTTATTAATCACATATACCACTCAATCATGCCAAGTTATATAGCATACTTCCTAGTATCAACTGAACATGCAAAGAAAATGAAAACTATAATGGTCGGCACACCTTTTGAAAGAACAAAATCAGAATATACATGTCTTTGAGACACAGGGACTTCTTTCTTTTCCTGATTACATTCCTCCAGCCAGGTAGTCCGAACCACATGTATGACACCAAAAGATGCTTGTTGCCTTACCTCCTTCTTTTCACTGGATAAAGAGAAGTTAACTTAGCTTATGAGAAAAGGGCATGGTAATCAGATATTTGAAAGATGCAGTGGCCTATAAGAAAGAAGCTTAACAGAATCTGATTTTGAGTTTCTTGCTAGCATTAATTAAGAGTTTCAATTTATTCACTATGCAGGTGTGGATGAAGTGGCATGGAATGAGTCAGGTTCTGCTGCTACAATTACGGCTTTCAGGACTGACAAAGTTCCCTGGTGTATTGAAAGTGAGCGACATGAGAATAAGAAGAAGATGAGAACCATGAGATTATCTGCAACATGGAGGGAAGTAAACTTCAGCTCAGATAATCTTGCCAATAGAGGAGCAAATTTACAAGAGGCTATGAGTGAATTAAATGTAGGGAGGCCGGCCTCAGTTTCTTTATAAAAATGAGGCTCCCATGACAGAATACTTCAGATTTTTCTGTGGTGCTTTGAGGGGGTGTTCTTTGGTTTAAGCTATTGTTAAAAGCAAAAATACGACTAATTTGAAATTAAAGCTCCCTTTCACTGATGACCTCCATTTACACGATCAAGTACTCATCCATTTGGTACTAGATCACGCATCTATCCCTTTCACAGATAAAAATTTTCCGGTGCTTCTGGCCAGATGACGGATATGCCATTTACTTTTCATCTTGCTATATGTTATCTACCGAACTAATAAATCCCTTCATCATTATCTTGAAAAGGGGATTATTACAAACCTTCCTTATCAGCCATTATTTGATATTCTTCATGTTCCCAATGAAAGCATGAACAAAATGTTTGTTAGTATTAACACATAACAGTTTTATTCCAGTTTTAAATTCACAACTCATTTTGTACAGGATCTGACTTTTATGAGAATGATTGGGAGGTTGAAGTCGAGAGTTACAGGTTTCTTTTGCAAAACAGTTGCTTAGTTGGTTTTAATGCTGGTTTAGTTCAAGTTACAGATATGATTTTCTTTAAATTATAAAATACCCTGGTATTGAGGATATTAGAGATGTACAGAAATAAATCAATAATGGGAAGGATCAGGTTTGTGGCTCAATGCTATAGGGCATACATTTTGATATATCAAAACAACATATTAAAACATAAAATATAAAAATGAACAAATATGCATACATATTTTAATAAATTCTTCAATAAATTGGCATAAAATCTTCTTGGAAGAGTAAATATAAAGAAAGATGGAAAGCTTCCTATGTGCAATAAGGAAGAAAACTTTGTTAAAATATTCCCTTCTGACATTAACATAAATATTTGTATCTATCCTATACATGGATAAATTTTGGATTGAGATTTTACAAATGAGCGTTAGGATTGGGAGACTTACTTTTCTGAAGGTGTTCCAACAACAATGTGAGTCAACTTTTGTCCAAATGACATATACCGAGAACCCCCACCATTTCGAACCATATTGACCAGTTTTCGCATTTCAGCAGCGGCCTGGAAACCTACAAGTAATATTCTGCATTCTGACAAATACAAGTCATTATCTTCATTCTGAGAATCATCAGCAACGCAACCATCAAACTTTGATTCATCTCCAGTCTGCCCAGTTAGTGCTTCACTCCCATCCTCCTTCCCGATGGTAGTGGAATTAGAAGGCGGATAGGAAATGTTCTCGGACAATGCTGTCTCTACATCAGGAATCACAGAGAAAGGAAGAGATTGTGAACTTGTGCTTTCCTTAACTTCACTAAGCTGTTCCTTTGGAGCAATTTTTACGGATTTCCTAGAAGATAATGAAGACCCTTGAACAGGATAGGACTTCTCATCCACACAGGCTATTCATCAAAAATGAAAAACCCATTAATCAAGTTTTACATCAGTGACCTGATCTCAGAACAATAACAAAAATGTTGTGTTATGAAATTGAATAGGAACCCCAAGGCATACCTCTTCTAGAAATTGATTGATCAAGCCATTTCCGAGTAACAGTGTAAATGTGACCCCATTTTTGGGCAACCACATACTTGTCACCTTTAGGAGCGTAACTAACGTCAAGGACACAAATCTTATTACAATTAAAGCACATCAAATCTGAATATCTAACAAGAGTACAATCACAACAATCCAGTAAGAAACTAATCATAAAATGATAAACGAGTTCCTTAATTATGGCAAAAGGAGAAGCATATAAGGCTATTCATCCAAAAGTTTTTTTTCTAAAATTCATCTTTTTACGATCAATTAGCGTCGTCATAGCTTATTCATGTATACTATATTTCCTGTTTTCTCTACTCTACTGGATGTTTTCCGACATCATGGAGTTGCCTATGGTGATGATGAGCTTACCTCCCTCCCTTCTGGAACAGGTTGTTGGTTATTGATGGGTGTAGACATAAATATCTTGTGGACTGTTAAAGGGTGGTTGCAAAAGGTGCACATATAAAAAAAATATCTTTTGTAGCCAAAACAAAATTTATTGTCCTGATATCCCTCACTACCAATTATGATCAGTATATACACACATAAAGAATGTCTTCCTGACACATTGTAGGTTCTAAAGAGAACCAGCAATATTCACTGTATCTGAGGCGGAGTATGTAAAGTATGCCAAGTAAAAAAAAACTTACGGATTGAAACAATCTCCTATTGCTCAATCTCCAAGTACTGATCAGGGCAGTTTAGTGGGATCTTTATGCAGTTTAGCGATGAAGGCCCGCTCAATACACTTCTAGACTAAGGATCTATGAAATCTGTGATAATCTTAGCATCGAGGTTGCAAAGTCCAAGACTGGTGTAAATGTGTCTAAAAGATAAAACACACTGGATCCGCTAGAAAAGACAGGATTAATGGGATCCAGAGTATTACGCACCAACATATCTAAACACAAAGCCTAGAAATGGGAAGATGAGCCTATTCAAGAGTTTGAATGTTACAGCAGGAAATGAGCAGGGAAAGCCAAATAACCAATTACTGCGGCTGGTCAGATTTTGTTTTTGTTTTTGTTTTTGTTTTTGTGGCAGTCAACTCATGCAGGCACCTCGATTTCCTGATTTGGAGGTTGAAATCCATCCTCTGAAATATATCAAGGGTACTCTGATCCAGACTAATCAAATAGAAAATCTAATACAGATAACTGTACCTTTTCTAGAGGTAATTTGGTCAGATGGAGAGTAGGAAGGGGGAGTGTGGAGGCAAGAGTTACCATTGAGGTTGAATAGAGAGTTATGTCAAAATACAATTCGAGAATAACTGTTTCAGCCTTTGAGGATTTCTCTACAAAAACCTTCTCTCTTTTTTTCAGTTTGGAGTCTTATTCAGAAGTAAGCTGTCATCAAACTTTGAACAAAATCATAAATGGTGATAGACCCATTTAAGAAAGTCTGGAGGGTGAAGAGGAGTGCGTCAATGTACTTAGTTTATTTGGAAAATGGTTAGTCTAGTTCACTTCATTTCCTGTATCCATCTTCATTTTATGAAGTATTATGCATTAACAAAGAAACCTCCGTGAGCAAGTAAAAATTGGAAAATGAGAGATTTAAATACTTCCGAGCAAGCTATTTGGCTGGGATCAATAAAATTTGCCATGCTATGCACAGGTAAGTGTTACTTCACTACGATATATATCAGAACCTTTCTTCAATGAAATGCACAATAAAATAGAATAAAAGAAAAGAAAAAGGATATATTACAGATTAAATGAGTGCACTTCCTGGTCAAATCTGCGGAATATTCCCCACCATTCTGTAGAATAAGTTTCTCCATCTCCATGCGTAAATCTAGATAACAGCAAAATACTAGCCTTTTAGACATAAAAAACAATACAACTCAGGCAGTACAGATTCATAGCTAACTTCTCCAAATATACAGATCAAAGAGAAATCTAATTCAAAAAGAAAAAGTTGCCAACCTATTGGAATTCCGGTTGCGCAGATGGTCAATCCAGAAAAGGGAAGCACCCTATACGGCTCATGAGGTACAACACGGTGCTCATTCCAGCACTGATATAACCAACTAATAGTGACAATCGGTTTCTTGAGAATGGTCGAAGCCCACTGTAAAAAGAAAGAACAACATTTTCAACTGCCTCATTAAAACATTTTTTTACAACAGAAGTATGTTTGCAATTCATTAACTGAATATTGTACCTTGTACTTTACTGCCAAAACGTTTTTCACAATAACAAAGCTAACATCCATGGAAGCTGAATTCTTAATAACTCCGCCCATTGCAGTCACTAACTCTTCAATCTTAACCTGTGGATTAACATACACAAAGGGGCAGACACCAAGAACATTTATAAAAAAAAAAAAAAAAAACAAAGGTGATAATGTAATCAATGCACAAAAAGCAAAAAATAAACTCTTGCTCCTTTCATATTTTTTTTTTCTCTCCCTTTCTCCTCCTGTAGATAGTCCTTAGTCAAAGATACAAATCTCCAGTCAAATTCAAATGTGCTGCCCCAAGAAAACTAAAAACAAGTACAAGTCGGAAAAAAAAAATATGACCCGCCAAATTTAAGATTAAATTTCTGATGGACAGAGTCTTGCCTTTTGGCGGTATACAAAAGGCCATCAGAATAACCAGTTGTGTGACACCTTTTGATGGTTTCTCAAATGCCGTCCAGGAATTAAATTTAATTACTCCCTACAACAAAGCTGATTTACCAAGAGGAAATTGCATCGTCTTTCTTTGAGTTGTTAGTTTGTTGAGACAACTACGCATGTCCAACCATCTAGGACTCAACAAGAGAAAATGCTACCAAAAAGAAAACATCTCCAACACTTTAGGGGTGGAGAGGGGGTTTAGATATCCGGAAGATAGGGGAATGAATCTTAATTCTCCAACAATAAAAGGTCAAAGGATGAGTTGCAAGCCTAGTAGGATACGATTAGGCTGCTAGGCTTGCCTCATTAGAGCAAACCTAGACGGCTACCGCCGGAGCCAGCAACATGACAATAGTTACATGTAAATAATAAGAAAAAACGGAACTGGGCGCTGATTTGACAAACGACGCCGCACGCTTACCAACCCCACGCCCAGCTTCAACATTCCGATATTCAAAATGAATCAACTTACATCACAACCAACTATTATAATTCACTATTTTACGCATCTACATCAAACCCCACAAAATTACCTTCTCCTCCTTATCAAAACCCGACGCAAGCACTTTAACCCCTTCCATCGCAAGACAACAAGTAAACCCTCCTTGTTGCTTCGGCAAACCCCTATTCTCCTTCGCACATGACAGCACACATTGCGGACCTGCCAACACAAATCCAATCCCCATTTTCCAACTTCAAAAGGGCATACATAAAACCCAATTGGGTACCCAAATTCTCTATCGAAAAAATTGGGGCAAATCATCAAACACTTACCGATCAAATTACAACCTTTAGCTTTGAAATACTCAAATTTGTCCTGCAAATCATCAAAATCGTTAAAATCAGTTAAAGGGGTTTGTTCGATTGGTGATTGGAGAGAGACTTACGTGATTGGGCGAGGCGATGACATGGTAATCGCTGGGTTTGGATTGGGCGGGATCGTTACAGAGGAAGATTGTAGCTCCGCCTAGTTTGAGAGCGTCGTGAACTGCTGCGAATAGTTCAGGTTGAACTAGCATCCGAGAGAGGTACACATTGTCGCTTGTGAAGGGTTTCGTTGTGCTCTTCTTCATTCTCACTCTCTCTCTCTCTCTTTCTCTAGAATTGGATCTCTGAGTGTTTTTGCGAAATGTAGAAACGAAATCGATTTCAAAAAAACTTGGATTAAAAACGCGGGGAAATATGGGGAACCGAAGAACGACACAGAACCGCGGAAAAAGGCATAAAACAAAGCCAAATCATTTGGCATAATGGTACATTTTCTCTTTACCAGGAACACACAAATATTCATTTGATTTTTTTTTTTTTTTTTTTTTTTTTTTTTTTTTTTTTTTTTTTTTTTTTTTTTTTTTTTTCCGAAGGCAAGCCGGTTTTATATAGGGATCTGTAACTCTGAATTTCCAACCCCATGAGGTTTCATACCCACGACCTCTCTCTAGATGAAGAGATGCAACCACCATTGGGCCAATGGTATTAATTTAAGTTGATACGAAAGGGAGCTAGCTACTTTTGCCATACAGACAACTATTATTACAATTGCCTGTTCTAGATGCCTGTTATTTTTAATATGTTTAGTCGGGGTTTTTTTTTTCCATTGAAAATACCAAACAAAAGTGGTTGAAAGTTTACCTGGCAGCGTAAATTCATGTGGATGGAAAAAAAAAAAAAAAAATTCTCAAGCAAATTTTGTTGCTCGCAAAAGGACAACTTATTCGAAAAATTTTACTTCCCTCACAGATGCCAAATGATTTGATACATTTTGCTAAACAGGGAACATCGCCCAAGAATGTCAAGCACTGTTGGAGATGGAAGTGCATTGAGATCTTCATTTGGAGTCTAGATGGAGATGCTTGTAAGTCTAGCTCTTCCCTCTGCTCACATTATCTTCAACTCATCCAAATACACACCAAAAAAGTGACACGTGTCAAACCCACAAATTTTCTCAGCTATAATGACAAAAAACGAAAAAGAACTTCTAAAAGTGAAGAACACACACACATGACACAACAATATGTGGTGTGTAAAAGTGCAAGTTGTGTGGGGTCTAAAAAATGTGTGTCACATATTTGTGTCATCTCTCTCCTTCACAAACATTCAAACCATACAGTGAGGGAGAGACAATATCAATGGGATGTCTTGAAGGAGAGAGATTTGAAAGATGAGAGGAGAAGAAGGAGAAACTTGTGTTTGTGTATATTTCCATGGCTTGTTGTTCTTCACCCAAAAGAGATATTTTTAGCAAAAACAAGCATTACTTCTCTTATAGTTCAAGACCAACTAGTACTAGAACAAGACCAAAAACAGTTGCTATATGTTCTATCTCTGAGAGGAGAGAGTATTACAACCCCATTGTCTTTCAGGTAATTTTTTTGCCATTTTGTTCTTTGTATTTTATCTAGCAGTTTTCATTTTGGACCCTGTTTTGTGACTGGGAACATATTTATAACTATAAATTTTTTAGCTTTTTAGTTGTCCCCATTTGGGTATTTGGAGTAATGAGTTTTGGGAGTGATTATATATTGGGATCTAAGTAAACAAGATAAATGAAGACTAAATAGATTGAGACAAATGTTAGAATGGCCAAATGGGATTAAGTACACTTAAGATGGGTGTAATTTTATCAGAAGTAATCATTTTGTAGGAGCATCTTCAATACATGTTAAGTGTTAACATGTAGATTAGGGAAGACTGCAATGGTGTAGTTTAAATAAGATAAACATATGCCGCAAAGCTCGGGAAAGAATGGAACTTGAAGGTGTTGGTTTTATAATGTGTGATGGACAAATTACGCCGTTCTTTTACATGCACATATTAGAAATTCTAGACGAATTACGATTCCTATCCATTGTTGCTTTATATTGTGTTTTCATAGAGTATGGAAACCTGATTCTTGCACTAGCAATGAAAATTTAACATTTTATACTTAGAATGGAAAGGTTACATTTTAAAATGCTAAGAAAGATGGATTATTGTGGAACTATATCACTAGAGTTGATATTTGAATGTTTACTTCTTTTTAGGCTGCTAAACTTCTGGGGCCTCCAACTACGTTTGAAGCATCTAAGCTAAAAGTGGTTTTTGTTGAAGATGAGATGGAAAAATACACTGGAATTGTTAATCCAAGAACCTACACCCTCTCCCACTGTGATCTCACGGCCGATCTCACCTTAGCTATCTCGCGAGTCATCAACGTTGATCAGGTACTTGTGTGCATTATTTTCTCTGCCTATAAAGTGGTTGTGATGTGAATCATTTCTCATGATCGTTTCTCACATGTCAAGGGACTATTTATATTTATGTTCTTTTGATTCAAGCCGTAGGTTTTAGGGAGTTCTTAATTAACGTTAAGAGATTAAGAGTCCAGTTTTTAGAATATTCCTAATTGGGGTTTCTACCCCTTAAGGTTCTCTATTTTAATTGGAGTTGTTGAAGTTCAAGTTAAGAAATTATATTCATTTATTTCAATTTAAGTTTTGTTTTGTTTCAATTTGAGATTTAGTTTTGTGTTTTAGTGTTAGTAAAAATTCTAATTTTAATTAGGTTAACGTTTATCAATCCGAGTTCTTGCTTCCGCGGCTCAGATTTACGTTAGGTTGTGATGCAATATGATTTTATAAGTTGGGAAATAGATGGAACCTTCTAAATATTTGATGCAATGTAGCTTTCGTCATGCACCTGAGAATTGCAGTAAAACTAGAATAAGTATAGAAATTTAAGATAATATATATCTCTTAGACCCTGTTGAGTAACAACGGAACCTGGAGATGAAATGTCCAGCCTGCAACAAATAGGGAATGCGGCAAAAAAATAGAAGAGATATTCAAACCCTTTTCTTGTAAGCAAGAGATTGAGCACCCTTGGTTGACTTTTCTACAATTACTAATTTACTATGGGGCTACCTCCTTTCTTAATCAATTGCTTATTGCATATTTGCATAAATCACTTATTAAAAACATGCATCTACTATATATAAATATAGGAGTTTACCGAGTACAATGAAATCCTTAACACTTGGTCGATAGGAATATGTCATGTTCCTATATCTCCGTTTAGAAGATTTATTGACTCTATTCCTTATGTTATTTTTTCTGTATTTGTTGGCAGTTGAACAGGTGGTATAGCAGAGATGATGTTGTAGCTGAATGGAAGAAAGTGAAGGAAGGGATGTGTCTGAATATCCATTGTCGTGTAGGCGGTCCCAATGTTTTGGCAGATCTTGCTGCAGAGTTCAGATACCATATCTTCACGAAAGAGTTGCCTTTGGTTAGTTGACAACTTCAGTAAAGCTCGTAATAAACTTATTTAAAAAATAGCATCTTTCTAAAGTCTGATATTTCTCAAAGTATGGAACAAAATCTACAAAAGAGCTTATAGCCTCCGAGGAGTAGTTTGGGTGTAGCTTGTGCTCTACACTGCCTTCTGAAGGCATCATAGATTTATAGAGCTGTTAATGCTGAAACTCTCACTCGATCTGTCAGGAAAAAACAACATCAAGCTAATTCTTGTTGTATGCTGCGAGAATTCAAGGAGGCTATTTTAGGTGCTATGACTAGTCATCCAACAATGTTACCCGATAATAGATGCACAGAATACAGTTCTAAATCCTTGTTATGTAATGTTACAACTGGAAAATATGATGATTCAAATGATTACATCAAAATTGTTATCTATGCTCCATCTAGGTACTAAAAGCTATACTACATGGAGATTCAGTTTTCTTCAGAGAGCATCCAGAGCTGATGGAGGCTTCTGTTTGGGTGTGTTTCCATTTTAGTTCGAGCGAGTATAATCATGTTGAATGTTGGGGTCCCCTCAGGGAGGCTGCTGAAAAGGTAAATCCTACTACAGATGCTAACGTACTTATGTATATTCTTACTTTGAAAGTTATATTTTATAAATGAAAACCCACCAAACTCACCTTGTCACATCTTTTCTGGAATGATCATCTCTGCAAAACATCAAACTGAAGCTTTTGAGATTTTGTTGAGATTGCATAAGTAGGTAATGTGACCTAAAAATCGTCGTTATTGATATATACTTTTGTCCAGGGGAAGCCAGAAAATCACGAAGTAAAAGTTTCAAGTACAAGAACAACTACAAGTGAAGAGGTTCCTCGTCCTTTGGAGAAATGGGGAATCCCAAAGTCCGTCTTCCAATCCCTTGTAGCGTTCCTCCTTTAAATTTAACTGTAAAATGCAGTCCCAATCATAACTCATGAAGCTAGGAAGATGATGAGAAACAAGCTCCACGCATGTAAAAATTAAAATGAAACTTATTGTTGCATTGACATGGCAGCGTTGGTTTTATTTTGAGCGAAAACATGGACTAAAGTGGAGTGACCGGCTTTATTTATCGATGACACATTTCTTCTGTAGAAAATCATACTGTTCATAACAATACACATGTATTCACTTTGTACCTACTTAATTTCACTGCGATTACTCTGTATTTTTGTTTGGCTTCTCAGTCATTGTAGCAATGTTGCCTCTTTCAAGTGCTCAAGCTTCAGAATCAGCTGAAAAGGCTAATCACTGCTGCTTTGAGTTTTCTGATACCAGCCTTCCAGGTTAAGTGACACTTCGAGACCGTTTTCCAATAGTATCTGTCTGGAAAGAATAGGAGTCTCCTGCCTGCCGTTTGATTTCTAAAGTTTAAGATACCACATCCAATGTGACATTGTTAATAGCTTAAAATGGAATTGAGTTGAAACTTGTGCCGATCTTTCAGATGCATGAATATTATCAGGCAAACAAACAGTCATCGCAACACCAGACTTGTTTATTCGTATTAATCAAATGGATATGCCTTGCCTACCAGCCCTACATTGTTTATCTTGTGAATAACGCAGGTTTTCACCATTGCTCTTGCATCTTTACATTTTGGAAGAGGTTTTAAAAAAAAAAAAAAAAAAAGCAAAGCACCAAATACTCTTATTTATGTGCAGTAAATCAGTCAAAGAATGTATCTTGTATTTGTAAAATCAGAAGATCCAACCAATGACAGAATAATGCATAATTTGCAGGAAATATGTCAGTTAAACTCGAACTTGGATTTAGACTCTTAGCACTCTACATTCTACATAGTTCATCAACATTATTGCTTTCTACATTACAAACCCTACAACAAAAAATATCGTGTGAGTTGGAAGAGTTAACGTGAAGTTTCGCCTCCTTTTGAGAAAGACCTGCGCCACCAGATCTCAAAGGCTTTGCTCAGATTAGGACATTCCGTTCCATGCGTGGAAAAACACCGGAACCATTCCATGAAAAGTAACTGTTGACACTTAACGGGGAGCGTAAGGAGTACCTGACCCATGGCTTCCTCCAACATTTTAATCTCGAGTCCCTTTCTACATCTCTGAAGCCAGCCAAAGTCTGTGAGCATCAGCGTAAACCACGCTTGAAGTACCCCAAACCTCGCTTCTGACCTACAACGCAGCTTCCCTCTCCCCATTGCAATAAATATCCATGCGGATATCCGACTAAGCTCATATCTCACCATCGGTGAGGTACTCTCGTGCATTCTACGCAAGTCCTTTTGGTCTGCCCAAACATCCACAAACTCTTCTGCCATTTGTTGGTCTACCAGCAGCTCGAATATCCAGTTGATGTTATCAACTTGCCTCGAGATACGTTCAATCAAAGGCTTTGCCAATCTCTCCTCAGGTTTTGAACCTGTGGCCTCCTCAAATAGACCCACAAGCATATCCAGACAAGACTGACAAATTGCATATAGACCTTTCTTGTTGAACCCTGCAAGGTCTTTCTCATAAACTGAACTTTTCGACAATAGGCCCTTGACCAAGGACTTCAGCTCGTGCCTTGAGTTTTCACTGCTTCCTTTAGTAACTGAACTAACAAGTTGCATGGCTAAATGTTGGGAGTCAGCCTGTTCAGGTGAATAGAGTCTGGCTAGGACATCTCTACTTGTCGGGTCGTCAAATTTAAATCTTGTAAAGAGGCTCTTCAGCTTCTCTTCTTCACGCTCGCTCCAAGGAACAGCTTCGAGGTATTTAAAGCAAGCAAATACTCCTTTCGTAAACCTGATGCCTGCTGCTACCTGGAAAGGGAATCATAAAATAAAACATAAGTGAGGCGATGTAAAAAAACAACGCATTCAGCATTTCTCATTATTATTATAGCTCATCTCCTTCCACTGGAATGTCACCTTACATCGACTTGGCATTCAAGGATCATCAAGGGGGTTAAGATAATTTCATTATTTTTAGTGATGAAAATACAGTTAGTTTTGGTTTCACTTTTGAGAATGGGAAGACTTCTAGCCTATAAGTAAGAACATGCAACTTGGGTAGTGTAACCCAAAGATAGGGACATAAAATACCGGAGCTCTACTTGGGCTTTAATCGAGTTTTGGAAGTTCAGTCTCCGATTCGGGCTATAACTTAAGAGCCTGAGTATAAATCAGGTTGGGCTTGGTGGGTCAAGGGATTGAACCCATGACTTACTGTTTTTCTCTGCCAACATTTGGAGTCGGATTTCAAGAAAGAGAAAAGGGAATATCAACTTCATGATAAATGAAACTAAAGGTTGTTTTGATTCGAATCCAGAAACTATTTTCTTAACAATCAAAACACGAGAAAATTGTATTTCTTTTCTTTTGTTTTCCACAAATCAACCACACCTTTTGATGTGGCTTACCATGTACTTTGCTTACACAATAGTCACTTGTTTGTCTAGTCAATGGGGGCATCAATTGGTGTCTTGGTCTTCGACCTGGCCTCAAGTTGACCGTACTTCGACTGAATTTTAACCGGTTGACTCCCGACTCAACCGACATTCAAACCTTGAATTCTAGTCAAGTTTCTACGAACCTCATAAGGGGGGAGTTTGACTTGGTTCGACTTATACTCCATATGGTTCATTTTTGCCTTCCCTACAAAGGGCTAGGTTTATAGCCTCCAATCTCTCAACAGGTAGGGTCATGAGATTTATCTCCCTTTGCTTAAACAAACATCTTCAATTATAATGTAATGTCAGTTTATTGCCATTGAAGTCAAGAATGAGGTAGCCAACAACTGGCCTTCTAACTATGAAATAACAAATATTGAGAAAAAGTAAACTATGAATATGTTGGAGGAGCAGCATTAGCCATTAGGAGCAATGTATTACATACATTACTATCAGTTCTAGTTAAGTTCAAATTCCATTACCATATTAGATTATTTCTGTTTATAGCAGTTTCTATTCTTGGCAAAAATCTCTATATTAAGTCTTACACATTTCTCACATTGTAATTTTATAAATAAATAACTTTGCGGATAATAATTCATGGAAACAATAAATGGAAATGTTTTTCAATCAAGTATGATATATTACCTCAACTACATCGATTGAACGCGAAACCCCCATCTTAAGAACCCTCTTCATGACATCCTCCTCATACATTAGCTCAATTGTCTCATGAAAAACACTCAAATTCTCAACCTCGGGCACCTCAATCCTACACAACCCACCACCACCACCACCTCCCCCTTCCTCAACATTCATCCTCCGACAATCCTCGATCAAATTCGCAAACACCCTACTGCTCGCTGACAACACCTCTGAATCCAATTCCAACACTAAACACTCAACCCCATTCTTCCCCTTCAAACTCAACCTCACATCATAAACCCCACCACAAAAAACCTCATTCTTGATCTCCTCCTCCTCCAATACCTCCCCTTTCGCAACATGAGGTTCCCTCAACACCACAGGGAGCCCCTCCGAGTCGATGGGCGAGACCCTCCCGGGCGACAAGATACGCCTGGGGTCAATCCTCCGCCCCACAAACCCCAATGCTGCAGTTGTTCTGGTTCTCAAAGGGGAGTTTGGGATTGAATTGTTTGATTTGAAGGATGTTTTGTTGGGGTGAGAGTGAGATGATGGGGTTGTGATAAGATTATCAGGGGATTGAGGAGGTATTCCGAAGGAACAACATAGGGTTTGACGAAGTTTCTTTCGTCGAGAACCAGATTCCGCCATTGATGAGCGAGCAAGCAAGTATTATTATTTTGGTTTTGTTGATAGAGAGAACTTTGAGATTTCAGACACATTGGAGAGAACGAGATTTATTTATTGTGTTGAGATGAGAAAGACAGAAAGAGAGTAAAGTTGGGATGAGAGAGTGATGCTGTCTGATGTCATTTTGTAGGTTGGATAGCTGACTTCTAGCTAGCAATTGGGATGGACATTTTTTATGATATCTTTTGCTTTTATTTTTGTTTATCACAACACATTCTATTCTCATTTGAGTGAACTGACGTGACATGAGGAAATAAAATGAGTAATACGGAGAGAAAGATATTGAAATTGTGACCTCTTTTGTTTTCAAAAATCAGTTTTACTGTAGTTTGCACATTTAGATTGGAAAACAACGGCCGAATCACATCTAAGGTATCTAACTAGTTTGGACGATGTAGTCACCTAAAGGACAAGAGAACTAATGAATCACATAGAATGAAATTGTGGACTCCTCAAGTTAGATTGCATAGTTTCTTACGTGTCTATGGATTGTTTACCATAATTAACTTTTGGTCTCTATTTTAGCTTATATTTATATTTACTATCTTGGAGTTGCTCTAGAATTTAGCTTTAATCAGTTTCATAATTAGATTGGTTATGAGAGTTATAGTAGGAGTGATCCTATGGTAACCTAACTTATAAAGGTAGAGGGTGGTGTAATCTTTTTAATAGTAGTTGTTAATAAAATTTTGAGTTATTTTAGTAGAAACTATAGTTTTCTCTAAACCTAACAAACAACGTAATTGTTCTTACGAATCTCGATTTCGCGTTCGTAGTATTCACGTCAGTTTCACTTTTGTTTTAAGCTTTGTTTCATTTTTGTAAGAAACCACAAAGCCTTAACCCAAATAGATAGATAGGGACTGTTGAATCATGTTCTTTAAGTATATGTTATCAATAATTTTCATGAAAACATTACAAGAAAGCCCAATAATTTTCTTTAAGTATATGTCCTCAATAATTTTCATGTTCTTTAAGACACAACACCCGGTTACCTCTTGTTGTTGTCAGATAGAGCTATTAGAGGTGCAACAACGTAATATCCATTTTCAGTAACTCCTTAAATGCTTCTAGAGGGCGAACCTACATAAATTTATTTTATCTCATCAAAAACTCCTTCAGAACTTACCCACTTGTAAAACATCTATATTTGGTATTGGTTTTATTTTGTGTCTAGAATAGGTGTCATCACTATCTCGTGGTTTTTCATCGTTAGAGAGTGCACATGGAACGACTACAACTGGACTGATGAGAAAACTCGAAGAACGTCAAATATCTTGACACCCAACAAGTAAATAATGATTGAGGAAGAGGAAGAAAATAAGAGATAGATTAAGCGCAAGGTTTCAAAATCAAAATTGAAGCCTTAGGTTTCCAAATTGAAATCTAGAAGATTAAATCAAACCAAAACTAATAAGAAAACTCGAAGAATATTGGATATCTCGAAGATCAACAAGTAAAAAAAGATTGACGAAGAGGAAGAAAATGAGAGATAGACCAAGAACAAAGTCTCAAAATTGAAATCTTGGGTTTCCGAATTTAAATCTAGATGATTTAAATCAAGCAAAACCTCATGAGAAAACTCGGAGGATATAAGATATCGTGGCACTATGAACCGAATCTGGAAAAAAAACTTCATAAGCTTTAATGGAGGTAAAGGAAAAATTAGGAACCTCTCTCTTCTCTATTTCTATTTATGTTTTTCAATATACTTTCTCTTTCTCCAGTTGGAAAAAGTCACATCCTGACAACCTGCAAATTCAGAGGCAGGTATTTTAAGTTAAAACAGAAGTTTAATTAATCATCTAGGATCTAGAGTTATTTGAAGATTTGTAAAGTCGTTCGAACGAGTTGTCATGTCCTCTGAAATTTGGGCCCAAAGCCATATTTTGTTCGAACGAGTTGGGTTTCGTTCGAACAATCAGACAACTTTTATAGGGTTTAGACCAATTAGTCGTAAAGTCGTTCGAACAACTCTGGCGGTGTTTTGATTCTCAGACATTGTTTTGCCTCGAGATGCATTTTATTTTATAATTTTGAGTTTCCTCTATATAAAGAGGACTTAGGTTATCTTTTTTTTTCTGATGTTAGATCTGTAAGAGTTCTAAGAGAAGCCTAAGGTTTTGGAGTGATTCATTGTAATCTACTTCATATTTTTTAAGCAATTGAAGCTTTATTTTTCCCAATTGGTGTTCTTCGTGTTTTCTCTACTAACTAAAAGCTTCTCAATCGTATTGTGAATTAAGTGGTATTAGTTTTCCAGTTTTGATTCACGGGGGGTTGATTATGGTTTATGGTCTCTACACGTGACCGTTTCAAGCAAACGAAGGAGAAGCTAGTGAGTCCGTTGAAGATCCATCGCAAACCTAATTCGAAGAAGAAGAACGATTTGGAGATGGGCGATTCAGACGATCGACTCACGACTTTGGAAATGACAGTTTCTAGCCTAACTTCTACTGTTGGGGAGTTAGTTAAACAATTGCGCCTTAGAAACCTCGCGTTGGGTTATGATTTGGCGAAACGGCAAGGCCGCTCAAAGAAGAAAGGGGTTTCGACGGGGGATGGAGAAGATGATAATGCGGGGTTAGATAACGATTCTAGTGATGTCAAATCCGTCAAGGAGCGCACAAGTTTTGGTAAGTCATTAAATCCTATGCGAAATCTTCGTATTGATTTTAAGATTGAGATTCCAGTATTCGATGGTTCTGTCGATGCCGAGAAGTTAGATAATTGGTTCGATGGGTTAGAGACTTATTTTTTAGCTTACAAATACTCTAATGCTCAGCAAATTTGCTTTGCTACGTTAAAATTCGCAAGTCATGCACTCACGTGGTAGAAATTTTATCGGAAATGCCACGATGTAGAAGATTTGGGTTGGAAAGAATTCAAGGTTTTACTGCCAAATCAGTTTTATCCGATTGGGTATGAGTAAGAAAGATGGTATAAATGGCACAATTTATGCCAAAAATTTGAGCAATCCGTACATGAGTACACTACGGTGTTCCATAACCAAGCTTTGGTTTTGGACATTGATGTATACGAGTATGAGGTGTTCATGAAGTACATGGGGGGTTTGTCGGAGTCCATTAGGAGAGAGTTGAAACTCTTTACTGTGGCCAATATCGAGGACGCTACCGTGAAGGCAATTGTCATTGAAGGCAAATACTTAAAGAGTGACAAAGAAGACGACAAGATCAAGTCGGGGTACAAGTCTAGTTGGAAAAACGTACATAAGAGAGAGGCCAAAGGAGAGGGGTCTCCGTCCAAGGAATTTCATTGTAATCATTCTAAGGCGAGTGGGCATCTTTCTGATTATTGTTGGAAACTTCACTCGAAGCTTAGGCCGAAGAAGGAGAAGCGCAATAAAGAGAAATATACACTAGCCGCTGATGTTGTTGACCTTCCAGATTTAGATAAACTGAATCCTAAGCCTACACTTATGTTTCAACGGACTTTGTCTACCAAGGAGGAGAGTCGAGAAGAGCTTTTTCATGTCAGTATTCAGGTAAATGAGAGTTTAGTCAAGGCCATTATGGATCTGGGTAGTCAGAAAATTTTAATTTCTGAGACGTTGGTGAAGAAGATGGGTTTAATGACTACAGCTCATCCTAAGTCGTATATTTTGGGGTGGATTTAAAAAGATACGGATGCGATGACCACGAAGCAATGTACATTCAAGTTTACGATTTCTGAGAAGTTTATTGACGAGGTGACGTGTGAGGTGGTTCCTTTGGATGTGTGCCAGGTAATCTTGGGTAGCCTTTATCTTTGGGATCGAGATGTGATTCATTACTGTAGAGCTCGCAATTATCATCTTGTGAAGGAGGGAAAAGAGTTCCTTATATATGTTTGTAAGGAGCATGTCACTACGTCAAATTTGGTAACGACGACTCAGGTAAAACGGTTGGTTAATGCAAGCGGCAAGTTTGTGTTATTGGTACGACCGGTTCAGGAGAGTACGTCAGCTTGAGTGTTGTCTCCAATGACAATGTTTTTTAGGCAACAAACTGATTTGGGGAAATTGTAAGAGGAGGTTGTGGTACATACTGATCACAAACCGTTCCAGTTTTTAGCTACACAATCCAAACTGTAGCAAGCTCACCAGATGAAGGAGTTGTCGTATCTCCAACAATTTCCCTGAATTATACAGTTTAAGAAGGGCGTGGACAACAAAATGGCTGCTAGGTTATCTCGACCCCCATTACCAACTACTTCTGCTATGTTGGTTTTTATGCAGAGACAGTTTTTTGTTACGTCAGGATATATTGCAGGATATACTGATCCTAAGGGGCGTAGAGTGCTTCGCCGAAAGTTACTGCCGGACAAGACATGTGGTGGTTTTGAGCCGTTTCAAGTTGGGACAAAGGGTTAGCTACCTCGTAAGTCGAAGTGGTACAACAGGGTAATGGGCAGCGCTGCATTCCCACCTCTCCAGTTCCAGCTTGAGCAAGAGCTTAAGGCTTCTATAGGGAGGAACCATGATCCAAGAGGATCTAGAGTTATTTAAAGATTTGTCAAAGTCGTTCGAACGAAGTTGAGTGTCGTTCAAACGAGTTGTCATGTCCTCTGAAATTTTGGCCCAGAGCCATATTTCATTCGAACGAATTGGATTTCGCTCGAACGATCAGGCAACTTTTCTAGGGTTTAGACCAATTAGTCGTAAAGTCGTTCGAACAACTCTGGTGGTGTTTTGATTCTCAGACATTGTTTTTCCTCGAGATGCATTTTATTTTGTAATTTTGAGTTCCCTCAATATAAAGGGGACTTAGGTTTTTTTTTTTTTTTTTTCTGATGTTAGATCTGAAAGAGTTCTGAGATAAGCCTAGGGTTTTGGAGTGATTCATTGTAATCTACTTCATTTTTTTTAAGCAATTGAAGCTTTATTTTTCTCAATTGGTGTTCATCGTGTTTTCTCTACTAACTAAAAGCTTCTCAATCGTATTGTGGATTATTAATAGAGGTAAAACTAGAAACTCAAGTACAAAGTATCAATTCGGGAATTTATTTTTCCCAGAGTCCGATTTGAGGAAGAGTGCAATAACTTGTATTTATTTGGTCAATTACCGTTCTACGAACTCTTCTAGTTTTATTTTTTCATCAAGAACGTCTTCTACGACTTCAGCTGCCTAAATTTATTCACTTATCCAAAAAGATCTTATTCTCGTTTACATCGACTTGATTTACAAGTTATCTTTCTACAAAAGTGATTGGGTGAAACATTTCGATGTTTGGTTACTCAGTCACAAAGTTCGGCAATTTTTACCCGAAATTCGGCGATTTATAGAGCAGCATAAGTCTCCGATTAATCTCCTGGTTCGATTAATTTGCTAATTACTCACGTATTGGGCAAATTTATGTCAAAAAACATAGATACGACCCAACCCACATAGATATTTTCCCCATTTTTTTGGAATTTTTAGCCTAAAAATAGCAATAAATAAAGAGAAATACATAAAGATAGAGAGAAAAAGAGGGGATGAACTAGTAACTACATAAACTTGTACGAAAAACCACAACTTGTTGCTACATATTTATCTAATGGGGAAAATATTGCCGAAATTTTCTCAGGAATTATTGCCGAAATTTTTCCAAATTTAAACTAACTATCCGAATCGACCCCTCAAGAGAGTATAGAGTTGGGTAACCAATTATGATCTAATTACCGCTTCAGGATTCAACCTACAAAACAACGTAGCAGGGTACTATTATAGAACTTTAAAATAAAATATGTAACTTAACATACAAGAAATGAGAAAAATGGAGAAATAATTTTTTACCATAACAGTCAGAATTCTTTTTAGGTGCTCGAAATTATCAAGAGATAGTCTATCACAGTTTATATGATAAAATCTGAAACAACCATATTTGGAGTTTGTTTCATTTCGTGTCTAGAATAGGTGTCAGCACTACCTTGTGGTTATTCGTTGTTAGATAGTACACGTGGAGTGATTACGGCTGGACTGACACTGAATAGGTATGTGAGTTTGTACCTCTTCGCTTTAAAATACTCAAACCATTAGTATTTTACAAAAGGTCCAAAGGGAATTATATTTTTTTTAAAGAAAATAGGTTTTTGTTAAAACAAACTTTTTTATGATAGAATAGACCATGTTCGAACAGACTTTTTTCTGTTCGAACATTTTACTCAGACCACTGTGTCTTTAAATAGTATAATTGGTTATGTTCGAATATAACACTGTCTGTTAGAACAGACTTCGGATTTTCAATTTTCTTATAAAAAAACAATTTTTCTATTTTCCTTTTTCATCTCTTCAAAAACAAAGAACTTTTTCTAGGGATTGATATTTTAGAGAGAAAACAGATTTCAACGTATGATTCAATGCAAAATAAAACTCAAATTGAATCAATCGAACATTTAGAAAACCTAATCTTAAATTGAAAAACTTTTAAGTTTTAAGCTTAGATGCTTTGATGGGAGATTGAAGCGAGGCGTTGCGAAAACGAGGAATTGATTGTAAGGAGTTCAATTAGAAGAGAGGTAATCACGGGGTGTGCTTATCGAGTCTGTAAGTAATTGAATTCTTGTAATTTTGTTTCAATAGTAGATTTTTAGTTGCGGGCGATTCGACAGAGACCTGTGGGTTTTTTTTTTCCTGAGAAAAGTTTCTCACATGGTTAAAATTGCTTATCATTGTACTTTTGATTCCTTACTGCTTATCATATCAACTTGAGCTAGGTTAGAACTTATAATTAGTTTTAATGATTATCGGCCCTTTCAATTTTGACATAAATTACTCGAAATAGGTTAATCTCATTTAGTCATAAATTTCAAGATCCGTAGATATTGCCATCGGGGATATCGTCAGGTTGTCCCTCGTCAACTATTTTTAATTACAGATACCAAATTAGTCATCCGATTAAACAAACAATACAATATTATATCGTTCTTGTGACCATTGATCAGATGTCCCCCAACCATTAAAACACAAATCCTTAACATACTTATTATCTGCAAACAAAGTAAGAACATCATATCCTTAAAAACTACCCCGTTCTTTGAAAGAAAATAAAGAAAGTGAGAAAGATGTCAAAATACCTTGCATAAATATAATCCAAAAAATGTCAAAACACTTGTTGATTCGTTGATATTGAACACTGTTTGGGGTCACAGTTATAATGAAACCTTGGAAGAAAAGAGAGTAATATGAGTGATTTGATCTGGGGTGTGTTTTGAGGAAAACAAGAAGAAAGAATCAACAACGTTTGGGTTCTTTGCAAGATGAAAGAATAACAATGTTGTTGTTTGAGAAGCTTATGAAAGATTACTTATAAGTAGAGATAAAACTGAAACTCTTTGTTACTCAAACTCTATCTATTACCGTGTATTTATACTAATCTCTAAGGATTAGTTGTAACTAATTTACTAACTATAAATAGACATAACAGGCTAACATATTATGTTATTACAGTTGTGCTGAGTCAGTGTTGATGTGGCATTGCTGAGTCAGCCGTATGTTTAACACACACCCTCAAGCTGAAGGGAGGAGACTGGACTAAAAGCTTGAATTTGAGATGAGAAAACCTTGAAGATGATAGTCCCTTGGTAAATATTTCTGCCACTTGATCTTTGGTGCATAAATAGAGAACTTCAACACAATTTTGAGTAACTAAGTCCCTAATAAAGTGAGATAGTCTATCTCAATATACTTTGTTCTGGCATGGAACACGGGATTAGAGGCAAGTGAGATAGCATTAATGTTATCACACCATATGAGAGGAGGTTTATGAATGAAGATATGAAGATCTGTTAATATAATACTTAACCATGAAAGTTCTGCTGCAGTAAGGACAAGAGACCTGTATTCACTTTCCGTGGTTGATTTAGCCACAATTGGCTGCTTCTTTGCACTCCATGAGATTGGACAATTACCAAATAAGATACAGTAGCCACTTGTAGATCTTTTGTCACAGGGATCACCTGCCCAGTTAGCATCAAAGTAGGTTGTGAGAAGACCATTACCTTTAGAGAAAAGAATGCCATGGTCAAATGTACCTTTCACATATCTAAGTATTTTTTTTTACTGTACTTAAATGAGAAGTACTTGGGTAGTGCATGAATTGACAGACTTGGTTTACTGCAAATGCAAGATCTGGTCTTGTCCATGTAAGATATTTTAAACCTCCAACCAAGGATTTGTATTGTGAGCTATCTTCAAGAAGGTCTCCATCATAGGGAGAAAGTTTAGCACCAGTAGAACAGGGTGAAGAACAAGCTTTAGTACCATCCATTTAAGCTTTTTGCTAGAGTTCTAGAGCATATTTAGATTGACTAAGAAACAAGCCATCTGAGGATCTTGTGGCTTTTAACCCAAGGAAATACTGTAAAGATCCTAAGTCCTTTATCGCAAATTTGCTGCTAAACTGCTTGATTAGAGCCTGACATAAGCTAGGAGAGCTTCCAGTAAGTAGTATATCATCTACATAGATGAGTATAAAGGTCAAGGAATGTGGTGTTTTCTGAATAAATAAGAGAGTATCAGCTTTGGAAGCATGAAAATCAAATTCTAAGAGGCTCTCAACTAGAGCTTCATACCATGCTCTTGGAGCTTATTTAAGACCATAGAGTTACTTGTGAAACTTGCAAACATAAGAGGGATGAAGGGGGTCAATAAAGCCTAGCGGTTGCTGCATGAAGACTTCCTTTTCAATGTTCCATGAAGAAAAGCATTAGTAACATCAAGCTGATCAGTTATTTTCCAGCCAAATTGAACAACCAATGCAATGACAAGTCTGATAGTTACAAGTTTTGCTACAAGACTGAAGGTTTCTCTGTAGACAATACCTTATTGTAGATGATATCCTTTAGCCACAAGTCTGGCTTTGTATCTTTTTACAAATACATCTAACTTTTGCTTGATTTTGAAGACCCACTTGCAACCAATTGGTTTATTGTGTGGATGTGGTGGAACAAGAGTCCATGTACAGGTTTTTAAAAGAGCATTAAATTATGTCACCATAGCTTCTCTCCAAGGAGAGTCTTTGACTGCTTGTGTATAACATGTGGGTACTGAATGTGTGGTAGTGATGTAAGTGAGATAAGCTGCAAGAATTAGATGTTTAGTAGACCAATCACTACATAAATTTTACTAAATTACCATGGTACTTGTTAGTGGTAATAGTCGTTTTGCCACGGATAAAGTCTGTAATGGAGGTCCGTAGTAATAGAGTTTTTTTTGTCGTTATCTCATTTATGCTGATACGGAGTAAATCCGTAGCAATTTTTTTTACCATGGATATAATCAGTGGTATAACATACTATTTTTACCACGGATTTAATGTGTCAATTTTTATTGCCACAGATATAATCTGTATTATGAGACAAGGTAAACCACAAACTTTATCCGAAGTTATAAATTTAACACAAAGTAAGTTTGTGGCTAATTTTTTTTAATTTTTCAAAAAAAAATACAAATCTGAAAATTGCACTTGCTCATTATTTTAAACACTAACAATTGCACCTGCTCATTATCTCAAAACCTTCATACAATAATGAATGAAGAACATTGTATCATATTCTATTTCTCTAATTAGAGCATCTACATACCTATGTTGTACAAAGTATTTCCCTCTCCTTTTTTCCATTGAAGACATAACAATACTTTCAAAGGGTAGCATGAGCAACAACATCCATAACCCGATAATCATAAAAGAACTCAAGAGTTAGCTGTAAGCAAAGAAACAGACAAAACATAAACAACATCATATGGAAACTAAGCTACAGATGGAAACTACCAGAAGCTAAAGAAGTAAATGTGTGTTGTAATATATCATCTATCAACAATCCAGAACCATCAGGAATTAGAATAATCTATAAAAACAAATTGAAAACATAAGATTCTCACATGTGTGGAGAGAAACCAACTTGACGTGGGATACTTAATGCCAAATTGGTAGCAACCACTAAAAATAATGTATGCATTTAATATGGTCTCTTTCAAGGTATTCTACGAAATATTTCCAGCACTTTCTTACATCTCCTTTAGATATACAATTAATTGCTTATATAGCACCATATCTAAGACAGCCTAGACGATATATAAAGTTTACTTCTTAAAAGTATTTCACTTTGATACATTTTATGTACAAACCCCCTTATTTTACAAATAAAGAATATCAAGTAGATAAGTCACGTTTGCGGACAAAAAAATACTTGCACCGTCTAGTCCAGTCTGATGCTTTTACGATACACAATCCAATCAGTTATGGGTGGCATAAGGCTTTAATTAACTCGGGATACCAGGGGAGATTACATAGCCTCGACACAACTCTCCCAATTACCCACTCTTGTAAACCCCAAACTTGCTAGTTACAATTGTTATTTCACAAAATACCCACAGGGCACAAAAATCCTTATACATATCAAAACGACCTAGCTACTACTATCTGGAAGTCTTTATCATATCATTTTTTTAGTTTAGACACTTAAGAATTTAAGCTTCTAGCCCACTAGTTGATGAAAACTATAACCTCAGTCATCACATTGAGGCAATATCTCGCCTTTTAAAACCCAATTATATTCCTCACAGCCTTTCCCAATTAAATATTCCTCCAATACAATCAGAGAAAGTATGTTCGGTGGTAAAAGTTATGTGCTCATATCACGATAATAAAAGTTATGTGCTCATATCACGATAAAAACAACTTAAATACAGTTGTTGGAGCAAAGTAGCAGTAACATTACCTCAAAGACCTGACTGGCACTAAAGTCTCCAATCTTCACAGCCCCAGTACTTGTAACCAAAAGATTATCAGGTTTAATATCCCCGTGCACTATGCTTTGTGATTATCAGGAGAAAGTATTAGAACTCTAGATAAACAAATTCAAATACGATGAAAAAAACAAAAAAATTGTATCTCATCGTCTATGAATAACCGGATTGCATAAACCCAATTGCTTAATCGTAAAAGGACTTTCCAGGCAAAGGACTTGTGAGCCTTAGTAGCAAATACTCAAACCAAATATTATGCGAAGATTTCCTAATTTTGTACCTCCAATCTGTTTTTACCTTTTAGGCATGTTAAGCAGGGTTCATTGAACATAAATACGGATCGCTTATATTACCACTATGATCAGGGGCAAAACCAGGAATTTATGTTAGGAGGGGCTAAAATCGTCGGGGGTTCGAGGGCAAAGCCTCGATTATTTTTTTGGGGTGTTACACCATATTTTTGAGGCTAAAGTTAGCTTCAAAAATATCCTCGAAGCTATACACAAGGTAATAACAATAAGTAACAAAAATTGCCCAACTATTCTTAAAAGAAAAATACTCACCTCAGGTAAACTATTTATAGGATAATATTTGAATTCATGAAGGAAATAAAACCAAGCGATGACACTATTATTTATGGGACTATGGTGATTCTTCTAAGTCCATATCTTAGAGAGTAACCCAACTAAAACTCTCCACGAAGAGACCTCTACGCCCCTACCATTTTGCTAAAATTACATGTTACAACCCCTTTCTATAATCCAAAATATAAATTACATGTTAAAGAGAGAGGGTCCCAAGGAAGAAATTTCCATTTGTCAAATGGTAAGAGAGAGAAAGTTCTGTCAGTTGTAGAAAGAAGAGAGTATCTAAACCATTGCTCAAGGTCACGTATAATAGAGTGAGTGACATGAGCCAGTTTCATGCAGTAAACTATAAACAAGTATTTCTTTGCAGGTAAACTGGAAGAGAAAACTATAGACAAGTATTTCTTTTCAAATTAACCTGGGGTAGCCCTCTACTGGTTCATCCTCTGACTAAGATTATAAGATTTTTAGTTGGCCTTGTCATTAACATGGAATACCAAATAATACAGACTACAAACACTTTTTACACTATTTAAATAAGAAGAAAACATGAATAACTTAGGGTCCGATAAGCAAAGTCGTCATCAGGTATCCAGTTCTCCTATAAATATAGTCATATATTTTTTTTGCAAGATATATGCATGCATACTCCTTACGATTTAACATGAGAATAGTTAGTGTTACTAAGATGGTTCATACTTCCAATTTTCACATCATTTAACTCCTTCGAGAGATAGCAAAATAAAAAGAGCATGCTTTTTTTCTACATATTTATTATATACTTATACACTAACTAAAAACATTATAAAGTAGCTAATAATACACACAAGGATGGCAGTAAAAAAACATAGTTTTAAAAAACAGAGCAACGACTAAAAGCACACTTCACTTGTAGTTACATGAGCATTACATGAGACCTGCAACAATGTCTCGAAGGTATTTTCTAGTAGTATTTTCCTCTAAGCTACCGATGGACCAGTCACAAATCGGTTTGCCTTCCACAAATTCCAAGACTAATAGAGGAAAACATTAGACGTTAGAACAAAACAACTAATATCCTCCTTCACCTTTAGTATTCGATCTTATACTATTTTGACAAAAGCGAAAAAAGAAATAGTTATAAAAATAACAAAATAGTATAGAGAAAAGATAGTATCAATTACCCATGTAGAAGAGATCAATATTGAGGTCGTCAATCACCTCAATGAGATTGACTATATTTGGGCGGCCCAAAATTTTCATTATCAGTACCTGCAGGGAAAATAAAATTTATATATTTAGCCCCATTCATGAAATTGCAATATCTGGTCTGGGAAAATACCAAAAAATAAGCACAAACCTCGCGAAAAACATCAGTCATAGCAGTTTTAGACAGTGCTACACGCAACTTTAATAAATGAGACTTGTGAAAAGCCTGCAATACATATATCTCATGGTTAGACAAAATATAGTGTAAAACTATACTAGAAATCTTCAAGATAAGAAGTCTCATTAGCACAAAATGGACATTTGCAAGTTACGTTGGAATGCCCGTGATAACATTAGTAAATTTATGCATGTAGCTATCAATATTGTGCTTTCAGACTACTTGCTACAGATGGAAAAAAGAATGTTATGGAATCGCCATATTCCAGTATGCATGCTTCTACACCGCGGAAAAATAGAAGCAATACCTTAATAGCATACTACTTTCCGCCATTTTTGCTTCTGTACAAAACCTGTTCCGCCCAAGTCAAAAGTTGGAAAAAGTAAGAGAATGGAAAATTTCATTCTGACGACGTAAATAACATTTCATTACTAGAAAAGTAAGGCCCAAAGATGTAAATAAGATAATGACGACGAACTAAAAGGATACATTGTTGAGCCACAAATTAGATATTGTCCGCAATATATCGATTTTGTTATAGAATTAATATTAGCTGATATTGCAATATTAACCCCATCTGATTTTATTTTAATACTTTTCAAGTTGATATCTAACAAACCACTATATTGGCTGTCCGTTTGAACCATTGATGTGATAACTTGAGATAAATTTAAACTACTCAAATTCAGAAGATAGAGTTATCCTATGATTACCTGGTCTCCAAACATAACACAAGATCAGACCTTGTATAGTGCATCTCTGCAAGAATCATCTCTTTTGCAGGCAATGCATTCTGCAAAAAAAAAAAAAAAAAAAAAAAAAAAAGTAATCATCAAAATGTGAGAATAAAATATTCATTATTCTAATGATCTGCTCATTGTTCTCAAGTAGGCACTAGGCATCATATTGTGCCTCAAAATCCAAGTTCAAATTATACCACAAGGAAAATCTAATTTGATTGAGCATGGATAATACATGTATGTCTCTAAATAAGTGTAATCAAAAGTGTCCTGTGTGTAGAGTATCATAAGGATGATAGATACGAAAACAGAAGATGCTCGGGATTCTCCGTCTCTAGAGATGTCAAGCTATTTTTCAAGATTTGGGAAATGGTAAGAGTATAACTTAGCACCAAGAGAAACAACAGTTGACTTACTTCCCAATCAAGAACTGTATCCTTGAGTCTCGCCCACACAGGTGATCGGAACAGCGTCGTGGAGTTTTCTTCATACCAATTGTCTCCACCTCAAAATCCCGCAAATACCTTGAACACAGAATAACTTGGTTGCTATATACACAATAAACTAGAGATATTATATTCTGTACATTATAAAAAGTGTTAAGTTCTGCTAAAAGTTCAAATCTTACTCAGCTCCACAGGAGGGGAAAACTTCCCTGAAGGAATTCCCATGTAATTCTAAAAAAGTTTCTCCCTCGGAATTCCATATCATAGATGGAGACTATCAACATTTTGGAAAGAATAAATTCTAGTTGTCATAACCGGAAATGCTAAACATCCAACTTGACAAACAGCTGGCTAATTCCTCATGTAGGAAACAATGACGTCAAAAGATACAGTAGAATATAAAGTTGAACAAATAATTAAACCAGGTTGAATGACTCATGGAGAAGGCAGTATTTGAAAAACAAGGTGGCAATTAGTGAAAGTTGTGGTTGTAGCTTTGGTTTTCATGTATGTATTCTTTAAAAATTAAATATGAGTAGAGATGATTGAAGGTAGAGGAGACCAATACAGAGATAATATCTGCCAATGCATTGTAACTTCAGTAGAACCATTCGAAGTTTTGGATTGTGGCCAAATTTTGTCAAACAATGCAAAATCACGGAATCAAACAATGTTAAATCATGAAATCAAACAGTACTAAACCACAAAATCACAGAATCACTCAAACCATGTAACAACAACGAAATCAAATACAATCTTTTGAGATTGGAAGAACTTACACATTGGATCTCCACGCTTTGAATGTCGTCTCAGATCACAACAAAGACTCCAATTTTAAATCAAATTTCCACTCCATATTGAATTCAGAAGAGAGAGATGAAAATTCATGCACGAGATCTCAAAAAGACTTAGGGTTTGTGACCATGAGACTTAATTCCAGATCGAGTAGAATAATAATCAATCGAGATCGAGCATAAAATTTTCATAATTTGGGAAACATGGGTTACACAATCGTTTGAGAAATTTATTTGAGAAACCCTAAGTTTTGTTTGTTGGAGAGGGTCTTGATTTAGAGTCATCGGTGGTGTTTGTTTTTAAGTTCCCAAATGTTGGAAAAAGAATTAGCTTGCTTTAACTGTTGAATTTTGTTGCTGAGATTTTTTTCGGCAGAAGCAAAACAAACACCACCTACTTGAATAAAATCAAAAATTGTCACCATACTTCACGAATTTGCCAGAGATATCTCCGTTTCAAGTATACTATGGATCAGATCCGTGGCAATCTCTAAAATAAACTGTGGTAATTTCTCATTTTTGGTGTAGTGAATATGATTTGGGTTTTGAGATACCATTTTTGGCTCTGGTGGACATATGGTGTGTGTTGAAATCAGAGTGAGGCATTGGTATAGAGAATTCATACAGTTATTATAATCAATAATAGGATATGAAAAATAAATTATACTAACCTCTTCTCGTGCTCTCTAAAAATCACATGTTCTTGAGTAGAGTCTTCCCTTGGATTGGTTGCAGACCTCAATGGGATGATTTTTTGTGTTGTAGCCTCAAAGATTAACCTGATAGGGTTAGAATGGTTTTCCCATTATACCCTCAAACCCTAATAAAGAATAACACTAGGTCCCACCTACCTTAACTTGGTGTAACAATTGGGCACAACCAATAACACCTATACAACCTATTAATATGTGTGCTCGTAAACCGGAATAGTAGTGCCAGTATAGATGGAAAATCCAACAATTGGTATTGCTCTAGGGAGCATTTGAAAAAAACTTGGTAAAGAGGGTTCATGTTGTATAATTATAGGTGGTGAAGTAGAAGATGCTGAAGATAATGGTGGAACTGAAGGTTCAGAGGGTGATGGAATGGAAGATGGTGATGGGGTTGGTGAGTTAAGTATGTGTAATAGAGGGTTGGTAGGCAATGGTGTTAATAAAGTAGGTTGTGGTACAACAATATGAGAATTAAATATTGGATTTGAAGAGAATAAAAGAGTGGGAAAAGTATGAACATTGACTGTAGGAGAGGGGCAGGGCAAGGCAGGTATTGCATGACTGAGTAGATGAGTATTTTGGAGGTGTGCAAAAGGGAAAATGTTGTTCATTAAAGACAACATGTCTTAAGACTAGAATTTTGCCTGTGAGTGGATCAAGGCATCTATAGCCTCTATGATTTAAACTATAACCAATGTGGACACACAATTTACTTATGCTCTCAAGTTTGTTCTTTGTATAGGGTTTTAGCCAAGGATATCATGCACAACCATATGATTTGAGGAATTTGTAATTTGGAGACTCATGGAATAACTTTTCCCAAGGTGAGACTTGGTTGAGTTATTTGGAAGGAAGTTTATTGATAAGAAATACAAAAGTTAGAAAGACTTTAGTCCAATAATGTGATGGGAGACAATTTTGAGCAAATAAAGTCCTACCCGTTTCCACTATATGTCCGTGTTTTCTCTCCACATTGCCATTTTGTTTAGGTGTGTAAACACAAGAAAATTGGTGTGAAATACCAGACAAAGTAAGAAAAATTTGAAATTTAGAACTAATAAATTCACCCCCTACATCACTATTGTCAGTAGATTTATTTTCTTTGTACTATAATGGTTTGGCTAAGTACTTTATATTGTTTTCCAATTCACTATTCATCGAGGAGGGCAGATGTTAAGGGAAATTTTCTTGACCACTCCTGGGCCATCAAACATTTGGTCTCTTACACTTACCTAAACGCCACGTGGCAAGTGAGAGAAGAAAAAGTACTAACGGTAACTCCCTGTTAATTGATGAGAGAGAGAAAAAACTTCTTTATTTATTTTAAGGTTTTACAAAATAAAGAAGTTGTTTGTTCCTCTTCCCTCCAAAACTATACCTCTTCAAGCAACCCCACCCTTCTTCACCCATAGTAAAGAGAAGAAATTTATCCTTTTGTAGATCCCATCAGACCCTTATACTCCTTCCACCACCTTGTATACCAGAGAACTGATTTTCTCAAGAAGAACATTAATTCGTTTTATATTGCGGTCTTGAGCATGTGGATCTTTGTAAAACTTCTCGACATATTAGGTATGTGCATATCGTCTCTTTGGGCTCTGCAGGAGAGGAGATTTTCAAAAATGAGATTTCAAGTAAAATGGCGAGAACTAGCGGCTCTATATCAAGAAATCCAAAAATGAGATTTGAAATCTGATTCTTTCACCTTCACAACCTTCCTCAAATCAATTTCCAATCATCACCTTCGCCTCCTTCATCAAGGTCGAGCGATTCACGCTAACACCTCGAAACGGGGGTTTGTGGACAACTATGTTGCCAATGCGCTTGTTGCAAACTCAAGCCCAGTATAACTCACTCCGTGATGCTCGTAAAGTATTTGATAGGATCCGGGAGCCAAATCTCGTGAACCCCGTTAATTGGCATACGACAATCTCATGTTTCTTTCGCGGTGAAGACCATAAGAGTGCATTTGAACTCTTTTGTTTAATGAAATGCCCCAATGATATCACTTGGTCGGCTGTGATTACGGGTTTTGTCATACACTATTGCTACTGTTTTTTCTGCTTGTGAGCAATTGAGAGACCTTTGTTTTGGAGAACAAGCGCACGGGTATGCTATAAAGATAAGCCCGTACGTTAAGAATGATGGCTTTGTCGGAAGTTCCCTTGTTGACTTATACGGATATGTAGAGAACAATTGTCAAGACGAGGCTTGGGAGATTTTTTGTTCAATGCATCAAGAGGGTAGTGCTACCCCTAACTCGGTTATCATGGCCATTGTTATTCCATTGTGCACTGTCTTCTTCCCTCCATTATGGGAAAGAAGTTCATTGCTATTATCTTAAAAGTGGTTTGTCTAAAAATATTTTTATGGGGAAATAATAATCCGCTCTTGACTTCGAATCGGCCCAAAAGCAACTACAAATATGATTGTTTTCATCAATCTGTATCGCATAGATAAAATATGAATTCTTTTTTTTATGGACTTGAAGTACTCTAGGAGCATTTGTGCATCTCCCTTCTCCAAAATATCACTTTGCCTCATTCTTTGGATATCATTTATACAATCTGGAAGTGTAAAGTTCAAGTTTTGAGGTCCTCCTACTTCCGTACTCATTAGATCAAACATATCCATTGATCCAATTTCCGAATCATACATATTTTTAATTAATACTTTCTGCTTGTTGTCTACATTTTGTTGTGACCGGAGGTGATGAACTTGAGACGGAGGTTAAAGTTCATGGTTATGGTTTTCTTTAAATTCTACTAAACGGTAAAATTTCCAAACAACTTAATTACAACTTTCGCTTCACAATTAGTTCTAGTATCCAAGCGTTTCTTCTTAGGGGTTCCCCTTGAATGTTTTTAATATTGGCCCTGCTTTGAACAACATAAAACCCTCCTTCTAACTACTTTATTTGTTCGCACGCTAAAAGATCCTCTACGTAAACCAATTGATCTCCCGTAAAGGTTATACAAATTGTAAGCTTTCTCCTCTGATTGAAATTCCATCCCAACTATAGGTAAATTTTGTACATTCTCGTTACTATAAACTGTGTTCTCCGACGAATCCATCCTTAAAAATTAATCAAATTAAAATTTTTAATAAGGCAAGGGTTTGTATAATCTAACGGTTATATTAGGTATGATTATGTGAACTATAAGAACAATAAACCAAAAAGTTTATAAATAAAATAACAAATAAAAAAATAAACATTGGAGGAGATAAAGAGCGTACCAAAATCTTATCGATTACAAAGTTATGGGATTGCTTGAAGATGGGGTTGCTCGATTGCAAAAAATTTATAATTATTTCTTTTCTTTACTGTTGGTGGAGAATAATGGGATTGCTTGAAGAGGTATAGTTTTGGAGGGAAGAGGAACAAACAATTTCTTTATTCGGTAAAACCTTAAAATAAATAAAGCAGTTTTTTTCTCTCTCATCAATTAAAAGGGAGTTACGTTAGTACTCTTTCTTCTCTCATTTTCCACGTGGCGTTTAAGTAAGGGTGAAAGACCAAATGTTTGATGGCTCAGGAGAGGTCAATTTTTTTTTTGATGTTAAGTCTTTTATGTCTCTCTCTCTCTTAATCACTTTTATGTATCAATCACTCCCCAAAATTTTAAGGTTCGTCTCTCCCTCTCTCCCTAATTACACCGAATCATAACTAAATTCATCCGCTTTCTTGAATCTTGTATGAAAAGAATTTTTCTAAATCGATTTCAGAGGAGCTACACTATTTTATGAAGAGGGTGTTGGCTGATTTTCAGGAGATTGACCTCTTGTTAATCCTTCCTTATTGGTATAGCATCTCATCTCAATCATGATCTCCTTAGTTTCATGGTGTGATTGGTCTCTCAAAATTGGAGAAGACGAGGTGTTGGCTGCGATTTGGGTACAGTTTTTTAAGCGATCTGATTATGGGTTTTGAAACCCTCAGTTTCGATTCAAATATCCTCTCTCAATACTCAAATTTTGATCTGACCGGACTGCCGACGTTCACTTAGAGAGTTACTCTTGAAGAATAATAAGGATTTTAAGGGGTTTTGTACTTGATTGCTCTGTCCGATTAACTTAACAAACAACAATTGATGATCAAAAATTACTCACTCTCATTGGTGTTCTCTAACTCTGCTTATATATTTGTGTCATTTATTGTGGTTCTCATTGTTGGGTTGGTCTCTCTGTGATTTATTCACACGCTTAAGGTGCTTATGGCGATCGTTGTGTATTCTATTGGGGTTGCAGTTATCTGCGGTAGAGTGATTAAAAAATATTTACCCTGTTTTGAGTAAAGATCCAAAGTTGCTTGAAAGAGGTGAAATCCATGCTTTGGGAATGATGTTTTGGGGGTGAAGGGGTTTGGTTTTTCGTGATGCTGTGATTGAGACGCCGGTTCATTCGGTTGTTGATTTTATTGGCGAGTGGCATTTGGGATGTGCTCATTGCTTATAAAAGGAGGATGTCACGGAATGTAGATATTATATATGTGTCTTAGAGTGGTCTGTTTGTTTGAAATTATATCTTAAGACTTTTATATATGATCTGAAGTTGTAACATTAATATGTTGGCTAGCTGGACACTATCATGAGTAAAAGTTATCAAAGAAACTCTAGTATAAGAATATCCAATGAATGTCGACCCTGTTAAGGGATTACAATAAATAACTAGTAATCATTTAAGCAATGAATCCTTAATATTTATTATTAATTGGATAATAATATCTGGCATAAGCTATAATATATCATTCATGATATAAGGTTTTAATACTCAAGGATCTCCAATGGGGTTTAAGTGAGATCAAGTAGTCGTTAGGAAGGCGAGATATCACATAGGTAAATACACCCAAAAAAGTTTTGTCAATGGAGTTGAACGTTTCTTCTAATTTTTAAGACTCTCTTGAAAAGTTTTATTAAGACTACTTTGTATTAATTAAACTTGAAATAATTAGACCACCCAAAGGAGGCTAAAAAACTTCTAATTAATTAGTAGGTCAAGATATGCTACACGGTACAGGAAGATGAAGATAACCCTCGACACAAAGGTGAGGAAGTATCTCGAGTCAAACTGTAAGTGGCTAGTCTAGTTTTAAGCGTGAGTGATCACCAACTAGGGGCAATGTATGTCAAATCACCACCCAGAGAGATTCGATGATACATAGTTGTACCCGCATTGTAAAAAGTCAATACCTTAAATATAATATATACTCTGACTCAACTATCCTAACCCCAGGTAAGATCGAGATTAAAAATATCAAGTTATAGATCTTTTACAGATCAATTTGAGCGTGCATAAATTTTTTTAATTTTTGTACGTAAGTCTGGTTCATGGAGCTATGGACCATATAATCCATAACCAACTGACTAATTTTGAGACCTTGACGAACTCTAACTACTCCAACTAGAAACTCAAAATCCAGATTGCCCTAGGCTACCTTGATTTTGATTTTGTTCTCATTGAAGCCAAGCCCGCGGATCTCACGAATACCTCTTCTGATGCTGAGAAAGTAGCCCATGTCAAATAGGTCAAAGCCAATAAAATGACAAATCTCATCATTCGTTCTTCCATCAATCCTTTTATGTAAGGCGGTATCGCTAAAAAAGGTACCACAAAGGAACTGTTAAATGTCATTAAGAAACCGTTCTAGGGTTCAGTCAAGGGAAGGCAGTACAGTAAATTATCTTAGCTTTTATCGCTGAAGTATGATGGTAGTGGACCTTTTTCTATTGCGTCTCGCGGTAGTAATCTATATTTTATCACCTTTATTGACAATTTCTCTCGTTATACCTACGTTTTCCTTATCCATCAAAAGTCTGAATTACTTGATATATTCAAGACTTTCCCGTTAGAGATTGAGAAACAGTTAGATCGAAATATCAAGGTTGTCTGATCAGATCGAGGAAGCAAGTATTATGGTAAGATCGATCAAGACGGTCAGCATTCGGGACCATTTTATCAGTATTTAAAGGATCAGGGTATTGTAGCCCAGTACACCACACTGAATCACCAGAGCAGAACGGTGTTTGTGAATACCGTAATCGAACTTATCAGAACATGGTTCGTAGTATTTTATACCATGCCATACTAATTGACCGATGAATTTGTGGGGAGAGTGCTTACGTTATTCAGTCTATATTCAGAATTGAGTTTCTTCTCATTCTGTTCCAGTTAATCTTATCATCTATGGACTGGGAGAAATCCTAGTCTTAATCACTTACGTATTTGGGGTTGTCCTACAGAGGCAAAATTATTTAACCTAAATATTAGAAAGTTAGATTCAAGGACTATTAGTTATTTCTTTGTTGGATTTCCAGAGAGATCGAAAGATTTCAGGTTTTATTGTCCTTCTCGACCCATGAAGATTGTTGAGTTTGCTCAGGCTCATTTCATAGAGGAGGAAAATCACTTTACCAATACTATTCATAGAAAGGTTGTCTTTGAGGAGAGCTATGAGACTCGAAGTTCAACTGTTATTTTAATCAATGTTGTTATGCTTCTGCATTTATCTAATATTGATATTGTGACGAATACGATTCCAAACCCATCTATTATTCCAGACTCTGTCGTAGCACTAGTTCTCTCTTAGATTTTTCCTCCACCCGCTACTCAGAGATTCTCTAGAGAGAGGCGTTCAGCTATTTCTTCAGATTACCTTCTTTATTTAGTTGCACGGGATTTATTTGATTTCGAGGATCCAGTATCTTTTAGCACGGCTATTGCTAGTAGTTTTGTAGATCAGTGGAGTAATGCCATGACGGAGGAGATGGATTTTATGTCTCACAAATCTCTGTGGGAGTTGACACCTTTACCTGAAGGATCTAAGGTAGTTAAATGCAAATGGATATTTAAGGCTAAACGTAATTCTGAAGGGATGGTTGAGCCTTTCAAAGTAAGACTTGTTGCGAAGAGTTTCAAGCAGCGTTCAGGAATTGACTTTGATGAGATTTTCTCACCAGTTTCGAAGAAGGATTCATTACGGATAATTTTGGCTCTTACGACGTATTTTAACTTGAAGCTTCATCAGATGGACGTCTCAACATGGAGTTTTATATGCACCAACCCAAAGGTTTTGAGAGCAAAGGGAAGGTTTAACTATTTTGTAAGCTTAATCGCTCTATCTACGGTATCAAGCAGGCGTCTAGGCAGTGGTACCTATAGTTTCATGAGGTGGTTTCGAACCACGGTTTTGTCGAGTGCAAAATGGATCGTTGTATATACGTCAAACAATGTAGGAGACATTTTACATTTATGGTTTTGTACGTCGACGATATTTTACTCGCTAGCAATGACGTCCAATTTCTTCAGGAGACGAAAGCCTTCTTATCTCAGCATTTTGATATGAAGGATATGGGAGATGTCAGTTATGTTCTTGACATCAAGATTGAGTGAGACGAGACCATAGGGATACTTGGCATATCTCATAGTGCATAAATCGATGAAGTTTTGAAGAGGTATGGCATGCATGATTGTAAAGCTGGTGAAGTCTCTATTGTCAAGGGAGATATTTTTAGGAAGACGATGCCGCACGAAATAGTTTCTTCAGATATCGCTAAGGAGTATGCTTCAGCTGTTGGTAGCCTCATGTAGGATACAATATGTTTGAGACTCAACATCAGTTTTGTTGTTGGGATATTAGGAAGGTACCAACAAAACTCTTATATTATTTACTGGCAGGCAGCCAAGAAGGTTTTTTGCTATTTGAAGAGGACTAGAGATTACCTATTAGTTTATAGGAGATCGGATGACCTCATGGTTTTGGACTACTCTGACTCAGATTTTGGAAGAATCTCTTTCAGGATCGCTCTTTTACGCGGAAGTAGTTATTATTTTAATTTATTTACTATTATTGTATTATGATTCTTTATCCATGTGAAAGTTATTCCCAGTTATTATTTTGGTCGACATTCAGATTTGATTTTAATTATTTAGCTGTTATTATATTTGGATCCGTTATTATATGTGCCCATATTCAGTTTCAATTATGCAATTGTAATAAAGTTTTAGATACGAGTGATTTCATCACATGACGGATGTCTGAGTATCAAATGCCTTTAGAAAATACTAAAATATTTCTCAAGTTTGCTTGGGCTAGATATGGGTAGGCTCCGCATCCTTTGGCCTTCATTTCAATATGAGAGATGGTCTTCGTATAACGGTTTGTCTAAGTATTGAAATGACATGTGTCAGGTAAACACATATTGCAGGACGACGCTAATGAAAATGTACCAACACATCATTAAGGTGTACATTTGCCATTCACACGTTAAACTCCACCAATAAAGAAATTATACTTGGAAGCTATTGAGATTGCTAGCCTGATGTCCACGCTATGAATTAGACATGTGCTCAAACGCCTGACCAAAATTTGTCTGTGAACTGTGTAAGTCATCTTTGTAGTCGTAGAGTGACAGTAAAGTTCGATGTAATATTGCATTCGACAAATTATCATGTGTGGTTTTAAAGACAAATGATGGTCATCCACTTTTCATAAAAAAAAACCGTGAATCGGGCTAAAAATATTTTTCTTAAAAAATCGAGTTAGCATTGGGTGGGAGATTGTTTGATTTTTCATCTATACCGGTACTACTCTGTGTTTTATCTTCTGGTTCACGAGCACACATGTTAATAGGTCGTATATGTGTTATTGGTTTTGCTCAATTGTTACACTAAGTTAAGGTTGGTAGGACCTAGTGTTACTCTTTATTAGGGTTTGAGAGTATAATAGAAAGACCACTCAAACCCTATCAGGTTAAATAGAGAGAAAGTCTCTCTTGGAGGCTACAACATAGAAAACCATCCCATTGAGGTCTGCAGCCAATCCAAGGGAAGACTCTACTCAAGAACAGAGGATTTTGCAAGAGCATAAGAAGAGGTTAGTATAATATATTTTCCATAGCCTAATATTAATCATAGTAATTGTATATTCTTCCCACAATAAATTGTTGAGGTCTGTTGTGACGTGATTTGTTGTACCAGTGTCTGTAAACCAGTGAGATTCTGAAGAGGATGATAACGCTTGATTTCCAGTTCTAGAGGCGGCCATAGCAGCTAATCGAGGGGATAGAATATTGCCCTGGTATGCAAAATTCATGCGGTTGTGACAATCAATTACAGTGTGGCCAACATAGGAACAGATTTGACATCTTGGTCTATTTGAGGTTGGCGTGAACTCAGTATAGTGAGACTTACCATGATTGTTGTTGTTGAATGAAACACCTTGACCATAGTTGTTGTTCCTGCCCTGATGTTAGACTGAAAGTTTCAACTTCCTTGATTTTGAAAGTGATTGCCACGACCAGATGAATTATAGGTTGATCCACGATAGGGAGGTCTGCTTTGGTGATTTGTGGTCGGTTTACTTGCCAAAAATACTTGTGGATTATGATTTGATGAGGTGAAAACCTTTTTACGCTCTTCAACAACGAGTTCTTCATTCAACAAGAGACTGTGAAGGTCATCCACTCCAATGGCTTCAGATCTAACTCGAATAGAGGTTGCGAAAGCATTAAATTCTAGAGGTAAACCACTCAGGATATGAAACCCAAGATCATCATCAGAGACCGGAGCGCCTGTTGCTGCAAGATTGTTTTATCAATTGCAATACTCTAAAATTGTTAAAGATCCTTTCTTGATCGATTGAAGTCTTGTTTTAAGTTGCATAATGTGAGACCTTGACATCGATAAGAACCTCCGTTCTAGTATTGTCCAGAGAACGTTGGACGTCCTCGAATTCACCACATAGATAAGAATAGTCTATGAAAGTGTTGCATTGATCTAGATGAGAAGAGTTTGATCGTTCTCTAACCATTGATGAAACTCTGGATAAGGTGTCGGGACCGTGATACCTGTTTCGTCATTGATGAGAATCGTCACTGGTGGACATAAAATTGAACCGTCGACATAGCCGAGAAGAGAGTAACAACGAAGAATCGGCATGAATAGAGACCTCCACACAACATAGTTGTCTTCGTGAGCTTGATTGGAACAAGGTTGGAAATGTTCTAAATCACCATTGAAGGAGCTTGAGATGACGAGGAACCGATCAACATCGCGAATTGGACTTGCAAAAGCCCTAATTTGATGAAATTTAAGTTGATTTTAGCTTAAAACACCTACAATTGAAGCTGATTGCAGCTTGAATCTTGTAATTTGAGCTGATTTTAGCTTGAAACAAATGAGTATTCGCCAAAAAATTAGGAATTTGAGAGGAGATTGAGAAATCTTAACTTGATCGTAATTACCGTAAGGTTTGATGGCTCTGACACCATGAAAGATTTTTTATAAGTAGAGATAAAACAAAAACTCTTTGTTACTCAAACTCTATCTATTACAGTGTATTTATTCTAATCTCTAAGGATTAGTTGTAACTAATTAACTAACTATAAATAGACATAACATACTAACAGATTATGTTATTACAGTTGTGCTGAGTCAGTGTTGATGTGGCATTGCTGAGTCAGCCGTATGTTTAAGAGCTTAGGGATGATTTGTTCTTGATATCTAAGGAAAGAAGAGAGGGTTTGGGTTGGGAAGAAATGAAATGTATTTGAGAGAGTGATTTTTATCTGAGATTTTGATGATTAAATGTTGAGAATGGTTTCTTCTCATCATCATCATATATATATATATATATATATATAGGTGGGAACAAATCAAGCGGGAAGTGAATTAAGAGCGCTGCACTTCTTATTAATTCTTGATCAAGCAAGAACCAAATCTGTTTTCACACCTTTTTTTCCTCTCTTCTTGATTTTCGCTTGGCCTTTAAGAAACATCTCCAACACTAACCCATGCCCACGATCTCTCAAATTATGTGATACATAGTGGTAAAGTTCAATCCACAATACGCCAAACTCTTAGTTTACTCCAATGTCTCATCCCCACAATTCAGTTTTCTATAAATATATTTACCCAGCCTATCGTTTCTTTGGCACTACAAAACACCAATCTATTAAGCACTCGTTTCTGAATATTGGGGAAAGTTTAAGCAATCCTAAACATGTAAATACATGACATGTTAAGGTTGCTCATGTAAAACTTGCTATTTACTTACAAAAGAAATTACATGTTTTTAACATCCCACATATGTTAGTAAATATGGACTAGCTAGAGGAAATTACAGACTGGTTGGAGATCGTGTTCCGGACGATTAGCTCTCAATTCTCAAAGTCTCAAACAAGAACCTTTTTCGGAGTACCCCCTTTGAAAGCATCTATATCTGAGAATGACATAAGAGATGAACCTATAAATAATGATGAAACAAACGATGATCACCACATTTCTTCATCTATATAGCTCCATCACCAAACTCTTATTGTTTCAAAACATCTTCACGCCCTAACACTCGTTCACCCAGCATATAATATAAACACTTCTTCAACCCCGAAAACTCGTTTATTGAAAAATCCAGTAATCCTGCATCCCATTCTTCTATATTAAATGCCCAGGGGAACAAAAAGAACGATCCTACAAAACCTGATACCACAGAGTACTATGAAACTCGGCAGAAGAGCACTTTAACAAGCCACAGTCGAGGCCGCCATGCACAAAGTTAGCCAGATTAATAGACAAAAATATGTAAAAGAGCACGAAATTCTAATGGATGTGCATAAAAAGATTACGCCCACATCGTGAAAGTGAAATAACAGTTAGGAGAGTACCTACCAATGGATGATGTTTGAGGAAAGAAGAGAGGGTTTGTTTGAGAGGAAACTGTTGAGGTATAAACTCGAATTATGTTCGAGGTCGTTTCATTTCGAGTTATTTCAGTTCAAGGATTGAAGTCGGATTAAAAATGAGAATTTTCAATGTTTATTTCGAACTGGATCTGTTCGACATGAAGTTCTAGCTGGTTAAGTTACCTGAAGATTCAAACTGGTTCTGTTCGAGCTGTTAAAGTTGAACTCGAAATCGGTCGAAGTCGTTAGAACGAAAATGGATCTCGTTCGAACGAGTTGTCTGTTTTCGCGTATGGAAACTTGAGACCGAAGAAGTCGTTCGAACGAGCTTGGATGTCGTTCGAACATGTGTGTTTTCTAGGACTGGAACCTTTAGTCGTCAAAGTCGTTCGAACGAGATGTGCGTATGTTGTCTTTGAGAGTTCATCTGGGACGTTGAGTTTGCCTCAAGATCCGTTCTGCTTGTAATTAGTCATCTAGTATATAAAAAGGACTTATGTTATTTTCTCTGTGAGTTTAATTCTAGAGACCTAGGATTTGAGAGACTAAATTACAAAGCTATTGAGAAGCTTGGAGAGATCGTGTAACCTATTTGATCATAGTGAATTGTTCGTGGGGAGTGGTTTTTCATCCGCAAGGGTTTTCCACTTTTCTCCTCAGGGAAATTCTTCTATTCTTAATTGTTCTGTGTTTCTTTGTTTACTTGATTGGCATATTCCGCGTATCGTTTTTGGCGTATAAGAGAGTTTAGCTACCTCGATTCTCAACAGAAACAATGTGTTTGAGAGAGTGATTTTAATCTGAGATTTTGTTGTTGAGAATGATTTCTTCTCATCATCATATATTTAAATAGGCAATCAAGGTGGAAACAAATGAAGACCATTTAGAACTGGATTGCACTTGTTATTAGTTCTTGATCAATTTGGAACCGAACTGGTTTTCACACTTTTTTTCCTTCTCTTCTTGGTTTTGGCCTTTCTAAATAGCATCTGCGTAAGAGTTTAGAGTTACGCATCTTTCGTGAAGGCACACGCCATTCCGAAAGGATGTGTGTGAGAGATGCTCGAAGAAAAGAAAAAGGGTTTTGGGGACATTTTCTAGGGTCCCCTGTTTCGTCACACTTGAGAGAAAACTCTCTATTGGAGCGTCATGTACAATTTATAGCTTTGGGCGTGCCTCGACCTCTTGCTTAAGAACATCCATATCAACAATAGGGTTGAGAAAAACTAGGACAGAGGCCTCAACCGACCACGACCCCAACTCAACCCGCAACAGTGGATCAAATCTTTTATAAAAAAAATATACACAGCCACGAAGTTCTTTGACAGCACCTAAGTTGCCGCATGACTTACTCTAGTGCTTTCAAAGTGCCGTGTTACAACCAATTTGCTTGTTTTACATGCTTAATGCAACAAAATAGATAATAACTAGTATACCGGGTGCCGGTGGGACTAACCGCTAAGTTTTTGTATTCCAATGCTTTTCTGACAACAACGTTTTCTCATTATATTTTTCAAATCTATATTCTTACAAAATAATTATCATGTTCTATGTAGCACACAAAGAGAATGATCGTAGCAATAACATAGAGATATGGTCCTCATGGGTGATAAAATGGGAAATGAGACACTTATTTTACACCCTTATCTCAATAGTCGGTCCTCATGACATTAAAATATTTAGTAAATGATGCGCACGAAGTAAACGTACAAACAAAAATCACCCAATAAACATAATACGTTGTCCTCTTTTCGATCTTCTTGAAAGTGTACATTCAATGATCTGAAATAAAAACCAAAATCACTAAGTAGAAAATTATGAAGCTTCCAAATTGTTAAAATAATCATTTTAAAAGAGTTTGATTGGAAAATAAATGAAACTCAATATATATGTTTTTATGCTGGTTGTTGAATAACCATTAGTGTTAAGCGGCTTTCCCCTAGTAGTCGCAGTCCGAGCCCCGCACACTTGCCAATCTTTTGTAGTCTCTCCAAGGTGAACATAGGGTTAAAAGCTAGATTACTTAATTTCCTCGTGTGTGATAATGCTACAAACGTCAATCCTAGGCTTTCTCTGTCACCAATATCAACAATTACTCGATCCAATGTCAGACCTTGACTTTTTGTACCGTTATTGCCCAACATAGAAATAGAGGTAGCTGGGTTCGTTGACACGAAGCACCCGAAGATGTTTTCCAGTTCACATTCTGAGGAGGAATAGGAATCACATTTGAACCTTCACGAAATGGTGTACCACGATAGTTATCAAAATCTACCATGACAGCTAGTGGAAGATCATTTGGTGGTTTTAAAGAAGATGAATACACAATTTCCACAACTGTACTCATTGCACCATTAACAAGTTCATTTTGTGTTGCAGGATTGGATCGTAGCATTACACGAGCACCAATGGATAGATACAAAATATTTTCAAGACCCTTAGCATCATCTAAAGAAGCATTAGATGTTGTATCATAATTATTGGTTGAAGGAATTCGTGCTATTGGTTTTCCAAGTTCAAGCAAATGCTCTCGGTTGTGATTATTTGTTGTTATCTTTGTTGGAATAAACGAAGAGGATGTCTAAATTTTTCCTTCTCTTCAGCTGATAGAAAAGACCAATCTCGGGTACAAAATAAATCCCAATCTTCCATAGTAGAAGTCCCCTCACTTAGTCTTCCTAACGCATCTCTAAAACTTGCTTGATCATCGCCAAATTGCCTAAAAATATGGGGGAGACGAACACATTTCTCAAAACCAGCAAATGCAATTGCTTCGCACTGTTGCATATTAGTGCCATTTTTCACATACAAAGGGCTATCAAACACTAGAGGTAATTGACGCATATCACCTACCAAATAACTGATACATTTCCAAATGGTTCGTCAATTGCAAATATATCTCGGTAGCGGAGGTCTACAGTTGCTAGCATCGATCTTCCAAGCATGTTGTACTCATCAATGATTAGTAATTTGGTATCCTTGAAATTTAATTGCATTCGAAGACATTGTTCACCGGTAATATGTTTATAAGGTTGGTTTGGTCTCCGTTCAACGACAATTGAAAGTTCATGGTGGATGGTAGCTCTGCCTATATTAAAAGCAACAACTCCAGTTGGAGCTATTATACGAACTGACTTGCTTGTTCCAAAATGTTGAACAACACTGTGGACAATAGCACTGATTAAAGTTGATTTGCCCGTCCCTGTGCTTCCACAGACAATCATTTGAATGGTCCTTCTTGCTTGAATTTCATTATGTACTAAATCATGTGTCAATCGTTGTTGAATGGACATTTGTTCCAATGGAACTACAAGGGGAGTATTTAACATCTCATTAGCCAATTCACTAATTTTGCGTAAATTATTATGGATAAATTTTCTTTCCACTTCAATGTTTGGATATCGATCTAGTCCTTCTCCCCAGTTGTTTGAGGTATCAAAATCTCTTAATCCCAATTCTATTTCTGCGCTACGAACAAATAGTGGACCCATTACTGCGGCCATCATCCATTCTTCATTTTGATTTTCTACCATAGCAGGATCTGTATTGGGTTCATCCTCGAGATCATCTTCAATTAGATTAGGAAGTATCGAAGCATGTGTTAATGTTAACTGCAGGTTTCTATATTGTTCTGCCCAAGTTCCAAAACCACCTTTAGCACCTTCAATACTTCTGTAATGGTGCTTAAGTAGCACTTCTTGCCTGTAAAATGCTTCCCATTTTTCGTCGTTATGGGGAATATCACCCTTAAGATGTGGAAATATTCTAACTACTTCCACCCGAGATGTGACCCAAGTGTTACGGTTGAACTTATGTCTTTTAGCCATGTCAAGTAGTAAAATCCTATCATATTCACTTGGCCGATTCATATACCATAGTACATAGTTTGGGTCTGTTCCACCAGGCCCGGCCATGAGGGTGTACGACATGTGCGACGACACAGGGCCCAAAAAAAATAAAAAATGCCTTAGCCCAAAAACAATTATATTAAACCCAACTCATTTTAGATTTGACAACAACACCAAACCCATTATACAGGGCCCACAAACCAAATACCTAACTTCTTAAAACAAGGCCTATAACTAAAAAAAAAATTCTTTAAACTAAAAAAAAAAATTAGTAAAAAAGTCCCAATTTTTTTTTCTCGTATAGGGCCTTATAAAAGCCAGGGTCGGCCCTGTGTTCCACTGGTATCCTCGTAATCGTTAGATTGCCTTCGTCTAATAGTTGTAGACAACAAGCTTTTTTGAGTCAAAGTTAAAACAACTATCTTTCTTGATGAACATTGAAGATAGTAACTCATCAACAAATGGCAAACCTCTTGTGCTGATATGTCCCTCTCCGATACTGTTTTCATTAACAACCTCTTGATTGCAGATCTGACAGTTTGACACGGGCGACGAAGATCCTCAACTATTTCACGTAGAGTATCTGTAAAAAAAATTGAAGCCGATTCTAATTTAACGGCGTATTTTCCAATATAATTAACAACAGCTTGCACGGAGAGTACAAGAGACCAGTCAATATTAGCGCGCCAAGCTTGTAAAACCATTCGATTATGTGAGCATACCAAAGGGTCATTTCTACAACCTACAAAGCGGAACATATTACTATTAGGAGGTTCCTCAATGATCTCGGACCGTGGAAGCACATCGAATGGGTATCTGAAACGACAAAGTAATTGCTTTGTGGTTTTATGAAGACGCAAACAATAACTTTCACATTTGGAGTGTCGCATAATCCAATTGATCAACTTTGAATAATCATCATCATCGATATTCATATTAACTTCAGGTAAGATTTTTCGTGCACAAGGATGTCCATCTGACGTCAATGGATCATTGAGATTATGGTTCATAGTACAGACAAGATGGTCAAAGTAATCGATTATTCTTGCATTATTCGATGAGTTTGTAGTGGCGTCATTTAATTCAGGTGCATCTTCCAACCAAAGAAATCCATGTACAAGGCCACTTCCACGATTTTGCCATTCATACCGAAACTAATAATCTTTTACGGAGAATTCCGTAGTAAGAAAGTATCTAAGAAAAAGCTTTACTCTTTTTTGAAAGAACCACGAAGCAACCAAATGATTTTCGTTTAGCAATTGAGCCTTAGCCTTTTTCTGATCTGCAACATTCATATTTTGTATCTTGTTAGTTGGATCCAAAAGTTCCATTAACTCAGGCCATTGCATATCGGCTGCACTAAGTGTAAAAAATATTGTTGGGGCACCCAACTGTTGTACCATGGAGGTAAGCTCTTGGACCCTTGTGAACCAGTAGGCGCGAGTTTCACGGGTACTTTTCGCATAATATGAGATGCGATTCAGAAATTGCCGATTTCCAGAAGCTAACATCTCTTTAATGTCTTGTATCGACAATTCTCCATCTTCTGGATTCTTATGTATGTAGACGTCACCAAGTGCAAGTGCTCGCCATCTAGAAATTGAGTTCCAAGAAAAATATCGAAATCGAGGATCTTTGGCAAATCGACCATCTTTATATTTCATTAGATATTGAAAGTATTCACTTAGATTGACCTTTCTTGGTCGTGCTTGTCTTAAGTCAGCAGTTCCATAAGGAAATAGTGTTGGAAAGACCATAGTAATATATCCTGGGGTAGAGAACTCGTCAATTACGTTGGTTGTGAATGGGATATGAGCTGTTGTTTCATTATTCTCTGCAACTCGAATAACATTAGATATACATGCATGTTGATTAGGTTGAATGGCATTTGCAACAGTTCCCGCAGTTTCAAATTCATCAATTTGAACATTCTCTGATTCAAAATCTAGCGGGCCCTCAAAGTCGATATGAAGGGTGCATCAGAAGAACTTGCATTCGGATCACACGATCGGGTATCTTGAACATGAGGGAGGTTATCCGGTACACCGTCCTCGGGTAAATCTTGCAAGCAACTGTCATTGATATGAATGCCGGAGTAGTATATGTGATTTTGCTTGAACCAAGCTAATGCTTGACGCACATACTCTCGTCTCACTCGAAACTCTTTGCTTCCATGTGTTCTGACTCTGTTCACAATCAGGATGGCTGATAAATCAGATGGTTTACATGGGAGAGATGTTGCTATTGCCTTGACATCTTGCACAAAATTGATGACATGTGTTCCGACTGTGTTCACAATCAGGATGGCTAATAAATCAGATGGTTTACATGGGAGAGATGCTGCTATTGCATTGACATCTTGCGCAAAATTGATGGCATTTCCGCTATATTTGTATTGTTGTCCTTTGACACGATAAACGGACATCATTGGATGGATTCGAGCAATGAGAATTCGTTCGAGATTGGTTAGACGTGATAGTTCCATTAGAACATTGCGAGGATCCATGTAGTTGGCAGCACTAAATTTAGGGGGTAGGCCGGAGGGTGGTTTTTCAGAGCATAAAGTGCAAGACACAGAAGTCATCTTAACATCGAGGAAGGACCGTTGGCAATCTAGACAACCTTTCCATGCTCTTTTCTTGCAGGACCTAAGGGTCGAGAAAAACTAGGACAGAGACCTCAACCCACAACAGTGGATCAAATCTTTTATAAAAAAAATACACAGCCACAAAGTTCTTTGACAGCATCTAAGTTGCCCCATGACTTACTCTAGTGCTTTCAAAGTGTCCTGTTACAACCAATTTGCATGTTTTACATGCTTAATGCAACAAAATAGATAATAATAAAGGATGGGGTTCATTTCTTTTTAATATCATGTATTCAAGAACTACCAGGTTTGGTTAAGGCTTGCAATACATCCTAAATAGCAAATTTCCCGCATCTACTACAAAGAATTTCCGACAACTACATCTAAAAGAAAATGCAAAACAAGCGCTAATTACATGTTTCTCAATACTGATTAAAATTACAATCAAACAATTAACTGAAATTGCATAAAGAATATTACCCGGCAGAAGGGGAAAAAAATGATAAGAGAACCAGCTAATGGGTACTTGAATCTGCCAAAGTAACTGAGGAAAAACCCTATATGTAGAGATCCAGTCCTTCAGAGTGTTTCTTCGATCTTACATTTATTTGGGGTCGACTTTTCCATGTTGGATCCGAATAATAAAACAAATCTTACAATTCAAAATTCAGGTTATTAACCATAACAGTGAACGCCAAATTTAAATATTGCCCATTGACAGGTAATGAAAAAATTAAGAAAAGTCATCCAACAGTAAGAACCATTATCTGCGTATCTTTTTTGGCTTTAGTCTCTGGACAGCCATGAATGTAACAGCAGCTGATAGAGAATACCTGTTAAGAGTGAAATCTCCTTTTAAAATTTACATTCTTTTACAATTATTGCATGTATGAAGCTATGAAAATATCTTTTTTGAGGATAAAGTTCAAAGAGTTGGTAATTGCTGATTGATTTGTGTCATGTTCTGTCCTTCGAGGAGAAAGCTATATAACCATCCACAAACATCTTGCAAGCCACAGGGGTAAACTTTCGGCCACTTTGCTGGCTGCAAGTAGTCAAGTACTACGTTTGGCCATCCTTGCTGCAATTGCCAACTTTCAGCCGCCAAAAGTGGCCGGAAGTTTTACCCCGGTCGTTTGCAAGATAATTTGTGGCAGTAGCTCCCTTTCATGATATGCAAACTTCATTTCGAGGTTGAGACAAGATTCAGTGCAGTAATTCAATTCCTTGAAAAAGAAAAAATGTAAGAGCGGAGGGGTAGAGATATGTGATGTTTGATTCCCGTACGCCATAGCTTAAAAAAATGCTTAATTTCTGTTGTTATTTATTTTTAAGAAAGTATATAACCGGTCATTATAATTAATCATCTTTTACTTTTGACGATTCTAATATTTCGTAGAAAGTGATAAGTGGTTGTGCATGAATCTTGGAGAAGATAAAAGGCATACCATGTCAACATATAATTCAGATGGTCCTGTGGCATGACTGAACTGCGGATTAGAGAATAAGCATCCTTTGGAAGGGGATATGGTTTACCAGGATCAACATCTCCATGTACATCTTCAATGTAAACTGTAGTCTCAGGTAATCCAAAAGCACGTGCCATCTCAGGGACGTCCACATAGAACCACTGACCGGAGCTAGGATCATTTGCTGGAACAAAAATACTTGGCTTCTCACTCCCACGAGCTACACCAATAACTTCCACAGGAGTAATAGTAGGACCTTGATCCTCCTATACGTATGATAAACAAGGTTAGAAACTTACAACCTGGCAAATGTGCATAAAAGATACTGTAGAAAAATAGACAGACCTCTGTGGTTTTATGCTTTTTGGACCAAAACTTCCACCAAGAGCTTTCTTCCTTTTCTCCAGCAGCCGGGGAATTTAGATTTGAATGTTGATCACTATCTAGTGAAGCCTCGAAGGACTTGTCTCTCCAACTGCGAGGGACCCACCCTCTGTTAACAAGAACTGGTGACTGCACACTGACAAACGACTTCTTAATAAATCATATCGAAAAATAAACAGATTACTCAAATTTTCACAATCAGTAGAAATTCTTAGAAAAAAGTTGACAAAATGCAATAATTATGTCATTCCTAATATTAAGCAGTGAAGTATTAACAATCATCAAAGGTAAATATGGACAAGTTACAACATTAAGAAGCAATTTGTAAACCACCAACTTACCAGGTGAACGTTCAAGCTCATGCTTCTGATCAGGAAACGATGTTCTAGTTTTGTTTTATTTATTTCTTTGGATTGCTAAAAGAGCTTTATGGATGAGAAGGAAGAAAAGCGAGGAACAAAATCAACTCTGGTGGGAGAAAAAAAAATGATAACAATCACAAAAAGAAAACCTAACAGCTGTAACTTGTAAGGTAATAAGAGCATTAAGTCTAAACAAAAGTCTCTAGGCAAAATCTACTTTAGACTAAAGGGCTGACAACCAAGATTTGATATTATCTTCAATATTACAATATCAAGAGGTTCCTCTTTGTTCTTGAGCAATTACCAGTTCCTTTTTTCTACAAAAATGAACACCAACACACACCCAAAGGAAGAAAAAAAGAAACCAATCTCTGCATTATTTGGAAAAACATGAAAGTTCTACAAGTACAATCGGCTGCAAAATTGATGCCCCCATGTTTTCAAAAACTTTACAGTTTAATTTCTAGTATCAGCTTAGATAGTTAGATCTAAAAAAATTATCTAGGTACATTTATAGGGGTCGTCAATATCATAATTTTCGTTGATACTAACTTTAACACTCAAGGGATTTAATTGATATTGTTGCTCTAATAAATGCTATGCTATCTGCAGGTATTCTTTTCTTTGAAGCCACGCTGACGGCTTTTAGATCCATCTTTTTCAAACGGTTCTTAGCTTATTTTTAGATATGTTCGGAACTGCCTATAAACCTCCAGAAGAGCATTAGCAAGATTTGTTAAATGTACTGCTGACAGCCATGACTTCTCTAGTATCCATCTTTCAAGCTTAATGTTAATGTTGTTATCGGTGCTTGGGAGCTTTCAGAATGTGTGGTGTTTGGGTTTTGGAACTCAATTATCAAAGATTCCCACCATTTATATTTGGTTTGTTTGCTATCTACTCCACCCCTAGTTTTGAGTATATAAGTTAATGCAACCTTTTCCGGTAGGCTTTCGCGTCTCCTACTTTTTAGTTAATGAAAACTCATGATGTAACAAATAAATAAATAAAACGAAAAAAAGCAATTTCAAGCTTAATTTCAACTTTGTAAGAAACCATAAAGCCTTAACCTAAAAAATAGGTAGGGACTATTCAATCATGTTCTTAATTATATGCATATCAATAATTGTCATTAAACATTAAATATTCACAAGAAAGCAACCCAATAACCAATTGATAATAGAAAAAATGTTACCACTGTACGATGGAGATAACATAATAAAACACAGCACTCGGTTACCTCTCATTGCTTCCTGGCAGAGGCATCAGAGGTGTAATGACACAGTACCCATTTTCAGTCACCCCTGAAATGCTTCTAGAGCGTGGACCCACATAAATTGATTTTCTCTCATCAAAAACTCCTTCACAAGTCACCCTCCTGAACTCTAGTGAATCCAAATCTCCATCTAAGGAAGAAGTTATGTTGTACTTAAGAGGTTTCTGTTCCAATCTGTTCTTCCTATATTCCAGCATCTTAACCTAAAAACCCACAAATTAAACATTGTTAAGCCAAGAAAAAAATCATTTATAGGCATTGTTCAGGAGATGTTAACTTAATATTACCATATGCAGTGCCATCATTGCTGATAAATAAGATAGCCCATACTAAAATAAAAATAAGAGGCTTCTTAACAGTAAAGTATGGGGACTGTTTAATCACTCCTTTTCCGCCAAGAGAAGATATGTGTACAAGTTTATGTAAGTTAAACACTAATTGCTTCGATATTCTCCATTTTTGGTTGAGTCCCGTCCTTCAGATGATGTAGCTTGTAAACAAAATGTACCCTCCTCTTCGAGCCACTTAACACAGCCTCTCCTTCCATCTTTGTCACCCTGAAAGTGCAGGGCAGATTTATAGGCTATCCCCCTCTTGATTTTTGTTATTTTTTGCCTTATATATAGTATATATACAACCTCCCCCCCCAAAAAAAAAAAAAAAAAAACTATACATAAAGCTAACCCCGAACCCCGGCCTAGCCTTCCCGATCCCTCCCAAGTCCCAACCTTTAAAATACCCAATCCTCTCTACCCTCCCGAGCTTTCTCTCTTTTAACCTTAATTGAATTTGATAAAAAACACAAAAAAAAAAAAACTCAAACTCCCGTTCTCTAACCTTAAAATATGGAAGTCACGATTTTCATGAACTATACGCAATAGGTGTTTAGTCAACGTTCATATGATGATCTATATTTTCTCTAAACAATTATGTCAAGGTTAACTTGTGCTTATGTAATATTCTTGTAGTATATTTCGACAAATTAAACATATGATATGCATTAGTACATGTTATGGGCATTTGATATATAAAATGTATTTATATATGAAACACTATTTTTTTAAAACGACATCATGAAATTACTTAAATACTCTTTAGTAGTCCTTTTTTTGTGTGTGTGTGTGTGTGTGTGTGTGTGTGTGTGGGGGGGGGGGCGCTCCCGAATCCAACTCGAAACATGTTCGTAATGTAGCCCCCCCCCCCCTATTCTAAAACGATATGTCCGCCCATGTAAAAATGCATCCCTATTACTCACTAACCAATCTCCTAGGATAGTATAGTTTCAACCTCCTATCTATGCAATCAATGCTCTCTAATTTCCCCAGTTCACCATCAAACCAACTAGAAACTCCATTTGCACATCCAACCTTTAACTCGCTACGCTCAAGTCCAAGAAGAAGAAAAGATTACTGAAGAAATGGGAAGAATCCGACCAAACTTCTGCCTTTTTCTTTTAATTTGTACCATCTGAGCACATCTATTTTCAACACTAATTAAAAATAGTTCGAGCAGGTTAAAGTCACCGCCAATTAAAAATGGGAGGGGAATGTGGCCGCATTTCCCATTGACCAAGAACTTTTTCATTAAGCAAAGAACTAGGTAATCATGCTTTCTATACTGTGCGAACTTACTACTAGATAAAGGCAAGTATAAAAGGTTATATTTGTTCACAACTTCACATAATCTTCAAAGTCCATGCCTTATTCTTTTCATGCAAACAATTAAAAACATCCATCCCCAACGTCCCATCAAACAGTCACTCTCTAGAATGTAACATGCTGTAACCGCAAGCAGCCCGAGAAATACCAATTCAGACAAAACACGTAAACATATAACTTCTCTATTAGAACCATACACACTCGAGAACACTTCTCTTGCCTGTAAGATCACACATACCCAGCATAACAACCAACAAGTTCATCGTATCCAACAAAGTACTCACCTTTCGATAAATCCTTTCATGCAACATACCTCCCCCCTCAACTAAACCCCGTAAAACACGTACCCAGCATAACAACCCCTTTGCACATATCTTCATCCTCTCCAACAAAGTACTCACCTTTAGATAAACCCTTTCGTGCAATATATTTCCTCCGTAAAACACGAGAAAAAACTTATCCCCACATTCTCGATTTTCTCCTCTTAATGCATAAAACAAATACATTACATTGCACATTCTTCATCACAAAAACAACAATTCGAATCAACGAAGAGATGACATTACCTTGTCTTGCCTTCTGAAGATTTGCCAAGTTCCAAGACCAAACGTGATTGCCCCAGGAAGGAAAAGCAACCATCTTGACCATCTCTTCCTCTTTTCTCCTCCTACAACAATCAATCAATCAACATTACATTTACAAACCCAAATCTCCAATTTTGAGTAAGAGAGAGAGAGATATACCTTGAGCTTGAGCGGATGACGTTAATGGCGACGCCCCAGCAAGTGTGGTGAGTCCTCGGTCAGAGTGAGTGAGAGAGGGTACAAAGGAAGAAGTAGGGTTAGGGTTTCTGTGAGGTAGAATGGTACCAAGTTTTAGGGTTTTAGAGATCAAATCACTAATTCTCGACGAAGACGATGACATTTATTGAGCTCCAATTTGCAAACCCAACAGTTCTAAATGTTTTAACTTCAAACAAATCAAGGTTTTTCGAAGATCAACTGCTGGGTTCGTCGTTTTTAGCGCTACTGTCTACTGTAGTAAATGAACCGTCGTTAAGAGAAAACAACAAAGAGCCGATTCTGGCAAAATATATGTACCGAGGGAAGACGACATTGGAAAGTTGTTTTCTGATGCAAGTATGACTTATTTTGGCTTTGTTGAAAACCCCGCTTAGTCGGAAACTGCTTAGTTTTACTCTAAAAAAATTGAGGAATTTTTCGGCATGCGGCATGCCAGATAAATTATGTGCACCATTCTTGTTCAGCATCTTCGACAATGAATTTACAAAGTTCACGGTTCTAAACCTTCAATCTCGTCTCAGTTTTTCTCTACTTTACACGTCTATAATCGTTATCGACTAGAATCAGATACCAGCACGAAACCAAATGGCAGCAAGAAATCAAATGCTATGTGTTTATTTCTCTCTTCATATGGATGCCATATTAATACGGCATCCATGACAAGTACCATTCTTGTTTAACAAGATTTCTCCCACATAAATCCCCAAATCTCAAATTGCTAACCACTGGAGATGTTCTCAAGCAAAACACTATCTTTAAATAGTTTCATCTCTCTGATTTACCCTCACTTAATTTTATCGAGGGCATTATCGTCCATAAAAGAAATCCAAGGAAAAACTAAAAATAAGGGGGAACACATAGATCTAGCTTTTCAAACAACCTCTCAACCATGAAAACAATTTCGTTGATTACAACCTTTGCATTTCTGTTTAATTTTTGGAAACAAAAAATAAAAACTTCACCGCAAAAATTCGGAGGAGGGGCTGGAGATCACGAAGAACCCGAGGGGAACCCGTACAAAAATATCATGATCAATGATAACGAAACTCGGTCACCGTCGATAGAGTTCCTCGTGCGGTTTCTTTTTTGCGTCGTTTTATCAGCGTCAATATCCACCATTTACGCCGCTTCCGTCCCCTTCTCCCCGGAAGACAATTATTTAATTGATTGTGGCGCGCCCACAATACCTAACTTACCCGATGGACGTATTTTTCGATCTGACTTACAATCCTCGTCGTATTTATCATCTAAGGATGAAATTAAGGTGTCCGTCCCATCGGCAAAAAATGTACCTTCTCAGTTATATTTAACAGCTAGGATTTTTGTGGAGGAGTCGTCGTATAGTTTTCGCATGTCGAGGCCAGGGTGGCATTGGATTCGGCTACATTTTTTTCCCGTAAATAATACCCAGTTTGATTTAACACGATCGGTTTTTTCAGTTAAGACCGATGAGACGGTATTGCTTCATAGCTTTAATATCAATAATTCGACGACATGGGTCATGAAGGAGTACCTCGTTAACGTCACGAAAGAGCGGTTAACGATCAAGTTTTTGCCCTTGAGAAATTTGGCCGCGTTTATTAACGCGATCGAGGTTGTTTCGGCCCCGGACACATTGATATCGGACATTGGATCCACTATTGTCCCTATTGGTGATTTCCCGGGATTGTCTACTCGGTCTTATCAAACGTTGTACCGACTTAATGTCGGCGGACCAATAATCACGTCGCAAAATGACACTCTAGGACGGACGTGGGATTCGGACATGTCGTTCTTAAGAGCTCGAGCCTTTGCCAAGAGCGTATCCGTGTCCCCGGGCATTATCACATACTCGGAAGGGGTGTCGCCCTTGATCGCGCCTAACTGGGTTTACGCCACGGCCGTGGAAATGTCTGACGCCCGTGTGACACACTCGAACTTTAACGTAACATGGAACCTCGCGATCGATCCCTCATTTGGGTACTTGATACGGTTGCATTTCTGCGATATTGTAAGTAAATCACTCAACGACCTTTATTTTAACGTGTACATTAATGGGAAAATGGCGATATCCGGCCTAGATTTATCAACCATTACGTCCGACTTGGCCGTGCCTTATTATAAAGATTTGGTCGTGAACGCGTCGATGTTGTCTAATGAATTATCGGTTCAAGTGGGTCCGATGACGGGTAAGGACAGTGGAACGGTAAACGCAATACTCAACGGTTTAGAGGTGTTGAAAATGAGTAATTCGGTGGGTAGCTTGGACGGGGAGTTTGGCGTTGACGGGTTGAAGGCCGAAGTGGTTAATTCGAAGCGTAATACGGTCGCGGCGGTGGGGTTCGCGATGATGTTCGGCGCATTTGTTGGTCTAGGCGCAATGGTGATCAAGTGGTACAAGAGACCACAAGACTGGGAAAAGCGTAACAGTTTCTCGTCGTGGTTGCTGCCTCTTCACGCCGGAAATTCGACTTTCATGACGAGTAAGAACTCGATGGGGTCTAAGAACGGTTACGGTGGGAACTATTATTCGTCGACGATGGGCTTAGGGAGATACTTTTCGTTCTCCGAGTTACAAGACGCGACTAAAAACTTCGATCAAAATGCGGTTATTGGCGTTGGAGGATTCGGTAATGTGTACATTGGTGATCTCGACGACGGGACTAAAGTTGCGGTGAAACGAGGAAACCCGCAATCCGAACAAGGTATCACCGAGTTCCAAACCGAAATCCAAATGTTGTCGAAGCTCCGACACCGGCATCTCGTATCTTTAATCGGTTATTGCGACGAAAATTCGGAAATGATACTTGTGTACGAGTACATGTCGAACGGGCCGTTGAGAGATCATTTATACGGGACGGACTTACCCACATTGTCGTGGAAACAACGGCTCGAGGTTTGTATCGGGTCAGCACGGGGTTTACATTATCTCCATACCGGGGCAGCACAAGGGATCATCCACCGTGACGTGAAGACGACAAACATATTGCTAGACGAGAATTTAGTCGCGAAAATGTCTGATTTCGGGTTGTCGAAGAATGCCCCTACAATGGAGCAAACGCACGTGAGTACCGCCGTGAAAGGGAGTTTTGGGTACCTTGATCCCGAGTACTTTAGGAGGCAACAACTTACGGATAAATCGGACGTTTATTCGTTTGGGGTCGTATTATTTGAAGTATTATGTGCACGACCAGCTCTAGACCCCGCGCTGCCAAGAGAACAAGTGAACCTAGCGGAATGGGCAATGAATTGGAAACGAAAAGGACTGCTTAACAAAATCGTCGACTCTAAACTCGCAGGTCTCATAAATCCTGAATCAATGAAGAAATTTGCCGAGGCAGCAGAGAAATGTTTGGCTGATTATGGAGTCGATAGGCCTTCAATGGGAGACGTTTTGTGGAACTTAGAGTACGCATTGCAATTGCAAGAGTCATCGTCTCAAGGAAAAACTGACGAGGAAAACAAAGATGTCGTAGCTCCTTCAGACTCAGAGAGTAGTACAGTTTCGTCCACGGTACCGATACCGATACCGATTTCTTTAGTAGAAGCAAATGACACACCGGCCGTAGTGCAGGCACACGAGCACTCTGGTACTACTATGTTTGCTGATCACATTACACTTAATGGACGATAATGAGAATACTCGACTCCTTAATGAACAGGAATGTTTTTTTTTACTCTCGTTTATTTTTCGCTTTTGGTACAAAACATGTAACGTTATTGATCGATATTTTCATTGTTTCTCTCAGTATGGATGCATTAATACAAGTATATGATCAAGTATCTGTAACCAAAAAAAAAAAAAAAGGGAATGCGAGCTGCCAAGTTTTTTTGTTAAGAGTGAATTTTAGAAAAAGATTTTGGGAGCAATTTCACTGATAACATTTTTTGTTGTTGTTGTTGTTGTTGTTGGAACTATTTCAATGTATAAAGTTGTTTTCGAGTAAACCCCATGCTAATATATAGAGAGATCTTCAACAAGCTGGAAAGCAAGCTTGGGCTAGTTCTGACTGAGCGTAGATGAGTTTCAGGAAAACTTTTGTTATGTTCATGTGGTATTTAATGTTGACAATGGATGTAGCTAATCCCAATTCTACGACAAGTCTTAATGTATAGGATAGAGTTTTGATTTAATTGTGTACTTATCCTTGTAATAGTATTGTAGTAGTATATAGTTTTCTAATCTTGTTGGATAAGAAAGATCTTCCTTGATTTGAGGAGGAAGACTTTCCTCTTATTTATAAAGTCTGACATTATAAATAGATGAATAATCTCTACTCAATTTGAGTGAGAGACTACCAAATCTTGTTCCCTGATCTTAACATGGTATCAGAGCTACCCGATCCTCTTCTTTATTTATTTATTTATTTTTCTTTCGTCTTCTTCCTTGTTTTACAATGGCCGGCGACGGCGACGATGATAGTTCATTTCTTAACAATACCACACAATCAACACCAACACTAACACCGGACACACCAACAACACTCGACCCATACTTCATCCATCACTCAAATAACCCTGCCGCCATCCTCATTACACCCGCTCTCTCGGGCTACAATTACCCCTCTTAGCATCGTGCCATCACCAAAGCTCTCAACGCCAAAAACAAGCTTAGATTCGTTGACGACTCCATCAAACAACCCGATCCAACTGATGCCACAACATTGCACTAGTGGGTGTGAGGCAACGATCTTGCCGGTTCTTGAATCCTAAATTCTGTCTCTTCAGATATCCGCGGAAGCATCCTTTATGCGGATACTGCGAGAGAAATTTGGCTCGATCTTGCTGAAAGATTTTCTCAAACCAATGCTCCTAAAATTTACCAGTTGAAGCAATCGACTGCTTCCCTAAAGCAAGACGCTATGTCAGTCTCATGTTATTTTACAAAGCTAAAATCGTTATGGGATGAACTCAACTCCTTCAATATTTTGAAGCCATGAACATGCGGTAGTGGGAAGGTCGTATCTGATCGTCTACAACAAGATCGCGCGATGGAGTTTCTACAAAGCCACCATGATCGATTTTCCGCGATCCGCAGTCAAATATTATTAATGGAGCCTTTCCCTAATGCCACAAAAATCTTTTCTTTATTTGACAAGAAGAGAAGCAGCAATAGATACACTCTACTGCCTCTCTTATCTCTAAAGTAGCGGCTCTTTCCGCTACTAAACCCAATGCAAACCAATTCCGGCATTTTCATAATGGTGGAAATCGTTCTTCAAACAATACTCGAAAGCCACGATATCATTGCGACTATTGCAATATTGATGGTCACTCGAAAGAAAGATGCTTCAAAATCATTGGTTATCCACCTCGCAAACCTGATGTTTCGGGACCTTCAACTCAAACGGAGAATAATGTTCTCAATCTGCACCACTTTTACAAAAGAACAGTACCATAAACTCTTAGCTATGATGGCCTCAGGTAACATCCAATCCGGACCGTCAACTCTTGCAGGTATAGTGCTTTCTGCGCGATATTCTATGTGGATTATTGATAGTGGAGCTACACACCATATATGTTATTCCTTAACATTATTTACAACTTATAAACCATGCACAAAATCATATTTTGCTCAGTTGCCTGAAGGGTCTAGTGCCCCTATTTTACATATTGGTACTGCAACTCATTCTCCTTCTTTGCAACTCAAAAATGCCTATCATATCTCTTCTTTCAAATTTAACTTGTTATCTGTGAGTGAGCTCGCTAGAACCAACAATTGTTCCCTAACCTTTTTTCACACTTTGTGTTTCTTTCAGGACCATTTAACGAGGAAGACGATTGGGCAGGGCAAAGTCCATGAGGGTCTATATTATTTCCAATCATCCCCAATGGCTTTGGCTATTCTTACTCCTCCAACGGTAGATCTTTGGCATCGACATTTAGGACATCTATCTTTTCGTTCATTAGAACCTTTATTAAACAAGTTTGCATCTATTTCATGTTTGCATAATCATTTTTGTGACGTATGTCCTCAAGCTAAACAAGGACGGTTACCTTTTCCATCTAGTACTATTACTTCTAATAAAGCGTTTCAGTTAATACATGTCAATATATGGGGTCCTTTTATGCAAACTTCGTTTAGTGGTTCTCAATATTTTCTCACCATCGTTGATGATTTTACAAGATGCACATGGATTTATCTTATGCCCGCAAAATCTCAAACCCAAAGCATATTACAAGCTTTTTTTGTCATGATCAAAACCCAATTTAATTCTAAAGTCCATTTGCTTTCCTTTGGTAATGGGGTTGAATTTTTTTGTCCAATCCAAAAAATGCAATCCGATAACGGTTATGAATTCATCTCAAAAGCAATGCAGATTTTTTTTAAAAAAAATGGTATAGTCCATAAAAGGAGTTGTGTAGGCACTCCCCATCAAAACGGCGTCGTAGAACGTTAACACCGCCATATCCTTGAAGTCGCACACACTCTTATGTGTCAAACACATTTGCCTATGAAATTTTGGGGTGAATGCATCTTAACTGCGGTCTACCTTATTAACAAAATGCCTTCCACCAAGTTTTCGGGTAAATCTCCTTACGAACTATTATTTAATTCTATGGCCAATTATCATCGTCTTTGGATATTTGGATGTTTATGTTATGCCCGAAATGCAATTATTAAGCATAAATTTGATCAACGTGCTATATCCGGCATTTTTGTCGGATATCCCTATGGAAAAAAGGGTATCGCATATACGATATTGAATCCAACACCATTTATACATCCCGCGACGTCACCTTTTATGAAGGCATTTTCCCTTTCTCTTCCATGCCTTCACCCAATATTTCATCCCATATTATTCTTGTACCCATCGAAGACACGAGAACTTTTGATTTTGTTCCTAATAGTACTTCACCTCCTAAAAATTCAACCCTTATTCCTAACCCAATCATTGTTTCTGAAACTCCATCTCAACCCGCTTCCGCACCAAGTACCGATACACTACCTATTCCATCTATTATCACCCCACCTGATGATTACAATATCACCAACCCGACGTCTTCTCCTATACCTACAACTAATGACGTCCCTGATGTTGTTCAGCCATCCATTCCTAAGGAAAAACGTCAACGCCAACCTCCCCCATATCTGCAGGACTATGTTTTATCGGTCATCTCTCATGGTTGCTTGCCCTCTTCATCGCCTTCCAACGTGACTGGTACATCTTACCCTCTTCATAATTATCTTACTACCTCAAATTATTTTATTGCCCATAGAGGTTTTCTTTATGTTATTACTTCTAGAAATGAGCCTCGTACTTTTTCTCAAGCCGTAAAGCTCCAACAATGGCGAGCCGCCATGGCCAACGAAATAGATGCTCTTGAAAAGAACAATACTTGGAGTCTTATGCCTCTCCATTTACATAAAAAAGCCCATTGGTTGCAAATGGGTGTACAAAACAAAGTACCATTCTGATGGTACCGAGCGTCACAAGGCGCGATTAGTGGCTAAGGGATATTCCCAAATTGAAGGTCTTGATTATCATGATACATTTGCTCCGGTTGCAAAACTTGTAACTATTAGGTCACTAATATCGCTTGCTTCCGTGCCTGGGCGGTCACTCCACCAAATGGATGTTAACAACGCATTTTTACAAGACGATTTGGATGAAGAAGTTTACATGGATTTACCTTCTGGCTTTGCTCGAAAGGGGGACTCACGAGTATGTCAACTACACAAGTCCATCTATGGCTTGAAACAAGCTTCCCGTCAATGGTTTGCTAAATTATCTTTCATACTTTTGGGAGTAGGATTTTCCCAATCTAAGGCTGATTACTCTTTATTTGTTCTTCACAAAGGTACTACAACTACTTTTGTCCTCATTTATGTTGATGATATCATTGTTTATGGTAATGATGATTTTGCTATTACCCGTGTGAAACGTTCTTGAAAAGAAATTTTTATATCAAGGATCTTGGTAAGCTAAAGTATTTTTTGGGCATCGAAGTTGCTCGTTCTTCTAAGGGCATTTTTCTATCACAGCAAAAATACACCCTTGATATTCTTACTGATCTTGATTTCATGGGTGGTCGTATTTCTCCCTTCCCCATAGAACAACACCTTCGGTTATCTCCGAAAGATAGAACATTGTTACATGATCCTACACCTTATAGGCGCCTAGTAGGGCGTCTCATTTATCTAACTGTAACTCGACCGGATATCAATTACGTGGTCAATATCTTAAGTCAATTTATGAGTGCTCCTCATAGTACCCACCTAGATGTTGCTCACCGTTTGGTACGGTACTTAGAAGGTTCTATTGGCAAATGTATATTTTACTCATCTTCTAGCTCCCTTTCTATGCGAGGTTATTGTGATTCGGATTTTGCCGGGTGTCCTCAAACTCGGCGTTCAACGACAGGTTATTGTGTCTTTATGGGCTCCAACCTTATCTCATGGAAAACAAAGAAACAAAGTGTTGTTTCTCGCTCTTATTCAGAGGCCGAATACCGTGCCATGGCTACTTTATCTTCAGAATTATAATGGTTACATATTTACTCAAAGATCTTGGCCTCGCTAATTCTTATCATATCACCATTTATTTAAAGATTTTATATATTCATAAATTTTTTATTATCACATTACCCCATATTAAAGATCACCTTTAGTATATGAAATCTCGTTATGAAAATCACTGTAACTTGAAAACACTTTAGACACTTTTCTTCTCAAAAAGATGTTAGAATATAATGAGATTATACTAAATCCACCAAAATTTGAGAATACCGAAAAATATTAAAAACACATATACCAATACCCAAACCAAAAAATATACCAAAAATTAACAAAACCAAATATATATCCGAAAAACTGATCGTTAGATTTTGGTTTCTATGCTTGTTTTTTGGTGTTTTGGTATTTGCCATACCAAACCAATATCCACCCGAGTTTTGGCCTCCACTCCATCCCAAAAAAATATGGGGCGTGTGCAAAAAAAAATGCTAGATATCTAAAATATTGGATATCTGAGAAATCCAGACATCTCAACAACAACAAAAACTTCTTCAGTCTTGTGTTTGATTTTGGAGTTGTGAAAGATGCCTCTCCCCACCAATATCAGCCGATTGATCTCAACGAGGAAACTTTATCGGCACCACCATTTCAACTTCCTTTCATTCACCACCACCAATACTGATCTCGAGAAACCGAGTCCACCACCGATCCAAGTCCAACTCACTGAGTCATCAGGCAGAGGTGTCTTCGCAACTCGGACAATCAAACCTGGTGAACTCATACACACTGCCAAACCCTTACTCACTCACCCTTCACCTTCACCTTCACCTTCACTCACTCATCAAAACCACAACAAAATTTGCTACTTTTGCCTCAGAAAGCTAAAATTGGGCCAAAAACTTGCGATTTCGCACTCTCCAACAGTTAGTTTCTGCAGCGACGAATGTGCAAACCGCTCAAAGGTACACTCAAACCCTAATGTGCGTTTTTATTTATTTATTAGTTTATGAAACCCTTAATCAACATTTAAAGGTGTAGTCTCAAATAAGTCTTAAGTTTTTTTTTTTTTTTTGGATAATGTGGATTATGAGTGGATTAATTAACTGTTTTGATATCGATTTAGGGGTTTTACGAAGTTGAGAAGCGAGTGGATTGGTCAGAGTATAATGACTACTGCAGGTAAGAAACATCTCGCGTAGCTTCTTCATGTGTTTAATATGGATGTGTGTGTGTGTATTTGTAGAAATTTATTTGTGGATTTTAATGCTTTGTAATTTGGACATGGGTATGAGATTTTCTTGTAAAACCCCACATGCATTATATACTGACATCTAGGCAACGTTAATTGCGTTTATTTAGGATACAAGTATTTTTTTTAGAGAAATCCATTAACAAAATATAAATGTGTTTAAAGCGATTGTGTATGCTCGTGAAATTAGGCAAAATTCATTTTTCAAAAAGGGGTGGTTGGGGATCGACTTGGTTGTTGCATCTCTGTATTGTATTTCTTTTCAAGGGGAAATTAATGCCCATTGGAAAGTTCCGAATAATAATTTGTTAGTGGGTACACATACAATAGGTTGTGTGATTGCATCTCTTCCATTATTCTTAGCTTGATCTACATCTACCTCTTTGGGCTAAGTGCAGTAAACCATTAACCCTTTGTTTGGAAGCTGTGGTGAGGTCGGATGAGAATAAACTGGCAATCATAAGGAGGAAAATGACGCCAAAAGGAGGTTGACTAATGTTCATTAAAAGCACATTTTATCGCTTGCCCGAATACCTTATGTCTTTGTTTATCATGTTTGCTTCGAGGCTGGGATACATATTTTGGAACTTCTTATGGGGAGATTGTGATAGAAAAGGGTGCAAAATGTGTTTGTATATGTGAATGACGACGTGTTTGCCTATAGGGGATGGTGGTTTGGGTTTGGGACTCTTTTATCTGAAAACCAAATTATGCTTGTTTTTGAACTGAGTGTCGTTGAGCGTATTGCCGAAGGCACCACCCATCTGATCTTTGAATTAATTATAAATTAAGGGGAGTGTTACATCCACAGACATAGTGAATGTTACCTCCTTTACTGCTTAAATTTGCTTGTTTCTGCCAAATCTAATCTTTAAAGATTGTCATAACTTTGTAGCCAAATAAATATACAGAAAGATAGAATATTTTACCCATGGGTAGCTTTTTATATTTTTTATTATCTATATGTGGTTATTAAACATCAAATTAACTGAGGGTTCACTTTGATCCTATCTTTATTTGAAGACAGCGAGGTTTTAAGTACCCACTTCTTGTTAAGCGGATGGCTTGTATGGTTATATCTGAAGAAACATCTTCAGACAGTCTTGACATACTTCAACCTGCCAGTCTACTACCTGAAATGATTTCAGAGGTTGGAATTGTTTAATTAATTCATGCTAGATATCATTTGTCAATAGACTGGGCTTAATCCAAAGTCCGATCAGAAGTTTGAAGGGTTTTTTTATGTATCCCTTTCTGAGTCGATAATCAAAATCATAAAGGTTTCGGATTATGTATGGATTTTCTTCAATCCAATCCGGCAATGATCCACTTCAAAGGTCTTTAAATGTTCACCTTATATTTAGTTTAGTAGTATTTGACTATTCCCCCCCTGTAGTTATGGATTCTTTGGCTGTGCAGATTGAACCTTCTGTTCTTGGATCATATTCTGATTTTAATATCCATATTCGGATTGCGTTGGATTCCGGTATGTCTCCAGATCGGATTAGGCAAATCCAGTTTTGTTTTGTAGTCAGATTTGCACGAGTTGTGTCCAAATAAAATCCATTGACGACCCTCGTCATATGTAGTCTCTTTAAATTAGGTATTTGAATTTAGTGTGCCTTGCATGTATTTCTTTTGACCCATTTCTAGCTCTATAGCCATTTTTTCCTTCATATGTTAGCTTTGGGGGAAAAATAACATCAATTTATCTATCAAAAAATAATACAAGGACATACCAAAAATGATTTGTCCAGCATGGTACAGGTTTGAGAAACATACAGGCAAGACACACAAATACCACTTAGTGTGTTCACATCTGAGTACGAAAGACGAATGACAGGGCTTCAAATATGAGATATTCTTAGAGTATGAAGTATCTTCGGTAGTTTTGTGTTGATCCTATCTTATTGGTTTCATGGTTTGCATTCAGATGGAAGAAGAGTTTGGCTTGCTGAAGAGCACTCTCAGGGGAGCGATCAAGGATGAACAAATGACATGTATCCTCAACGTTGTCTATGACGCATGTTAATGTATTGAAGTATCAATTTGTGCCATCAGTCAGCCTTAACTCCAATTTATTCTCGATAGATCAGATTTTTTGACGTATATGATTAGAGCTGGCAAACGGGTCGGGTTTGGGTTACACGGGTTGGGTCATAATGGGTTCATGGGCCAGAAATGTAAACCCAAACCCGACCTGTTTAGTTAAAAGGTCAGAAATACAAACCCAAACCCAAATCCAAACCCAACCATGATTTAAAATTTAAACAGGTGAGCTCGACCCTGCCCTTTTTGACCTGTTTAAATATTGGGTCAGGTCATGGGTCATGAAGAAACCCTTAGAGAAGAGGTAATGCAACAACAACAATAACCCAAAATCAAAACAATAATTACAACACCAACAATCCCAAGCACAACAACAACACTCAAACCTCAAAATCGAAAACAGAGATGTTTTATTGTGTAAGCTAAAATTGAGAGAAAGAAATGGGTAGTAACTAGTAGGGCTGTACACGGGTCGGGTCGGCCCGGGTTTAGGCCTGAACCCAAACCGACCCGGATGATTCGGGTTCCCACTTTCCAAACTCGAACCCGAACCGACCATACCCAAAACCCGGACCAAAACCGAACCGGAATGGCCGGGTCGGGCCGGTTTCGTAGCTCGGGTTCTCTACAGTCGTCGAGCAAGCGAAAGTCTCGATGAACTGAACATTGACTTAGTTAACGGTGGAGAGATGATGCTTGGCTGCGAGATAGCACCAACAGGTATGTTATTGTATGGTAACACCACCAAAACCATTGTCGAAGAAACCCCCGAAAGGCCAAAACTCATCAAAAACAACACTAAGCTCTATCTTTATCTATCTCAAATGGGGTATCTCTTAAATCTTGTTTCAACTCAATCCAGACCCAAATCTCTAACTATTAAAACTCTTGAAACCCATTTGTCCACAAAACCTCCATCTCCATATTCAAAGATATCCTTTGAAATCTCTTCTCAAAATCACCAACTAAAACTGGAATTAAAAAAAATATCACAAAACCAAATGGGTATCTAAGAAACCCCCAAAACAACACTTTAATACTCAAAACAACAAAAGGGCACAAACGCACAAACCCTAAATCTCTGATTCTCTCTCTCAAACTCCAAAAACTCCTCACAGAGAGAAAGAAAGAGAAATTATTGCTCAACAACTCCTCTCCAAATCTTGTCACACAATCAAATGTACCTTTGTGGTTTTGGGAGAGGGGTGCAGATCTGAGAAAGGAGAAGAGAGAGAGAGGGGTCAGCTAGTGGGTGTTAAGACTTATAAGGAAAAAAAGTCGGTTCGGGTTTAACCCGGGTAACCTGACCTAAAAACTAAAACCGACCCGATAATAACCGGGTCTTCATATCCCAAATTGAAACCGACCCGGGTTGTCTTCAAACCCGGACCAAACCGGTCGGTTCGGATCGGACCGGGTCGGTTTCCCAGGTTGGCGGGTTTCGTGTACAGCCCTAGTAACTAGTAATATCAATCTTTAGGCTCAAATCTTTCTTTAGGTTGCATTCATGTTTATGCTTGAAAGGGAAGCTTAGAGCCTAAAATAAACGGAGGAATAAGAGAGAGATGACTAGAGGAGGCCTTGTTACACCCTGGTTTAGGTTTAGGTTTCTAAGAGACAAAAATGGTAGCATAAAAACCATAAATTACAATTGCCCCAAAACTCAAATCAAACTTAAGTAGGTCACAGGTTAACCCGAACCGCTTAAGCTAAACTCTAACCCGACCTATTTATTAAATGGGTTAGACGGGTTCGGGTCAAATGACCCGTAGCCCCTTAAGACCAAGCCCAAACCCGTCAAAAACAGGGTTGGGTTGGTTCGAGTCGGATTGGCGGGTTATGAGTCACTTTGCCAACTCTATATACGATGGTATGTGCAAAATAAGAAATAATAAATAACAGTTGATATATTATGCAACAACCCAGACTTAAAACGACGTTAACAAAATCTTGAGCCGTTATAATTTCTTGAATCCGCATTTCTTAGCTTTCTTATAACTTATTTTCATTACGAATAAATTGCGCAATTAAATTTAGCCGGAAAATAGATATGAGGGGTCTTAATAAAAAATTAATACATCAGCCATCTTTCACTCATCGATGTATACCACCATTTCTATTCCACCCAACAAAGTAAAATAAGGAGGCTATTGGAGTTTGTTTTAATTGATATATCATCAAAACAACAAGTACACATTTCACTCTAGGGAGAAATGGAAGTAAGTTGAGGTTCATAAAACCGAAAAACAAGTGGGGAAAGCAAAAAATTTTGATCGCTTGATGAAGGAATCATAATTTCAAGGAGATGAAACACAATAGGTGTTGATCAAGTTGAAATGAGTAAGTAATTAAAACAAAAGCCCTAATTTTAGTTTTTTCTTCTTCTTTATGGGTTGCATGCATAAATTATAGGGGAAAACGATCTTTTTCTTTGATTTTTGTAACCAAATTAAAGTTATGGTTTTGATTATGGAAAGTTTTAAATTAAATTTAAGTAGGATTGTGCAATTAGGTGGAAATGAATTTTATTCAATTTTGGTGGAAAACAAAACGGGCTTACAAAATTTTAATTGGCAATTTGGAACACTTTTTAGTGAGAATTAGGATTAAGTCGAACTCTAAAATTATAGGTTATAGAACCAAGTTTCTAGAACATCTTTCGGAGTTTTAACCCGATTTATTAAAAGAGAAATAATTTAAATTTTCTGCAAGTCTGAAATTGGGATGAGTTTTTTTATTATTATTAAGTTTTCATATTTTCGAGCAAATGCTCCAGCGACATGTTAGAAATTATGTTAGAAATTAGATTATACTTGTGCATCCTCTTGGGTGAAGTTATAGATTTTTGTTCATTCTTAGGTTTACCGTAGCGCGTGCATAATCAAAGATTAAGGCTTGGAGAACGAAATTGAGAGATTTAGATAAATTATTGATATGTAAAGATAAGTTTTAGGGTTTTATAAATACCGAAGTCCGCTTAAATACGAATAAAGTCTAAAATTTTTCAATGCACGATTTATTAATTATCCATAATATCGTTAGTTTATTTAACTATCTTATTCTTGTTGGTATCTTAATGAACAATCAAACATATCAATTAAATACTAACGAGAATAAGATAATTAAATAACTAACAATAATATGAAGAATTAATAAACATGGATTGAAATATTTCTGAATATATTTGTATTTAAACGGATTATGGTATTTATAAACCATAAAACTTGTTTTTGCGGATTAATTATTGATCCGAATCTCCCACTTTTGTTCATCAAACCTTAATCTTTAATTATGCACACGCTATGGTAAATATAGGAATGAACAAAAATTTATAACTTCATCAAAAGCGATGCACACATATAATCTAACTTTATCGTTGAAGTATTTGCTCAAAAATGTGACAACTTAATAAAGAAAATACCTACCCAATTTCAAACCTGTAGTAAAATTAACTTATCTCCCTTTTTTATAAATCAGATTAAAAATTCGAAATATGTTCTTAAACCTATAACTTTCGAGTTTTGACTTAATCTCAATTCTTACTAAAAAGCATTACAATTTGCCAATTAAAATTCTATTTTATATAAAAACGAATATCCCATTTTTTTTTCCACCAAAATTGAATATAATTCATTTCCTAACTTCCCTAAACACCTAATTGCACAATCCTACTCAAATCTAACAACTTTCCATAGTCAAAAATCAAACTTTAATTTGGTAATTAAAATGAAAGGGGAAAATTATTTTCCCCGATAATCTAATCCTGAAATCTATAAAGAATAAAAAAAACAAACGAAATTAGGTGTTTTTTAATTACGTACCCATTTCAACTTAATCAACACCTAATGAGTTCCCTCTTCCTTGAAATTATGATTATTTCATTATGCGATCCAAAATCTTCGTTTACACCACTTATATTTCGTATTTATGAACCTCAGTCTACTCTCTCTAGAGTGAAATGGGTACTTATTGTTATGGTGATAAATCAATTATAACCAACTCCAATAACCTCCCTATTTAATTTTTTGGGTGGAATAGAAATGGTTGTATACATCGACTCATGGGCAGTTATATATTACACTTATATCACAATTTATGATCATTTTTGTTGTAATCTTAAATTATATTATTACTTATGAAATAAGTTATTTAATAAATCGTTATCATAAATTGAATATATGGTTGTCACTTTACCCGAATATTGCAATATAAGCGTCTGCCTAGCAGTCCCACCTCATTCTTTAAAAATGATGACGAATAATTCAATATAATAATATAAAAAATTCTTTTGCTTTTCAAGAATTATTCAACTGTTGTGTCGTATCAGTATCCCCTACATATTATTAAACAATGTATTCATCTTAGTGTACAATGTCAATTCTTTTCCCTACCTGCACCTCTATGCTTGGTGTTTGACATATACTATCTTAACATGATCAGTTTTAACCAAGGATTGGTATGCTGGAATTCTTGCACGGATTCGTATCAATGCTTTTCGTGTTGAAGTCGTCGGAGGATCATATGAAGATCTGCTTTTATCGGCAGCCGCATCTGTCGAGGCTGAAGCTGCTGTTGGCAACGCTGTTTATATGCTTCCATCATTTTACAATCATGACTGTGGTAAGCTTTTTCATTCCTTCGACTATCAGAACGTAGTATGCAACGATATCATAATATGGCAGACTGACATAAATCTGGTTACCTACATCATACGTGGTATATTGTGCATGTCCATCGGATTCGCTGGAAAAACATTGAATGCTTTAGTATCTCGATGTATCGTAAAATCTAGACTGCAACTACATACCCAACTGAAATTTTAAGTTGCAAGTGTATAATCTTTAAAGCTACGTGCTTTGATAAACCCGCAACTGTGACACGTTTGACATGGTTAAAAAAATTGGACTTGAGCCGTGGATCGCGCACGGCTGATTCCAAGTTGTTTATCCCAAGTTGAATTGGGTGATCTGGCTCGGACTTGGTTCGAGTTTTTTTCTTAAACTACGAAAAATTTATAAACACTTGTACTTATAATTAGTGTAGATTATATATTTAAACATTATAAAAAATATTCACCCGATCCAGTCCGAGACGATCCGAGTTGAATCGTAGAAACTCGGACGAGTTGGTTCGAATTCAAGCGATGAAACGATCCTGTGTTTTGCCCAAAAATATTGAGAATCAGATCGGACAAAGCCAATCCCGAATTGAATCGGGCGATCCTGGCCGATCAGATCCGAGTTTTCGAACCATGTGTTTCAGTGGAACAAATGTGAAAGCATAAGCTTCTATAGCCTTTGACAGTAGCCACTTTTAAAATACTTGTGATCTGTAGAAAATTAAACTACCAGTCAAAATTTGCTTTGTTGCAAGAAACTAGTTACCATGAGACTACATGTTTACTTAAAAATAGTTACCCTAACTAAGCGGATTGTTATTACAGATCCTAATGTTCATATTTTGTGGATTGAGAATGCGGATGCAAGATTGGTGGCCATCCACGAAATTGAAGCAGGTAAGCTTCAGATAAACCTACGTTTTTTTTATTTCCTTACAATAATAGTAAAAGAGGTATTTAACCACTCAAAAGAACGATATTACTTGGTGGGAAAAAGAAGGCAATGCTAAAACAAATATATCATCACTGTTCAAGTTTACCATCTCACGATGAGAATCATGAGATCCTCAAATCTTAACCCTTCTCATAACTTGAGTCTGAACTCTCTGAGAAGTTGTCTTGATAAGGTCTTTAAAGAACCTGTTGTTAGCCAGTGTTCAAAAATTGGCATAATCAAAAACAAGTTAAGGAGATTAGAAAGAGATCAAAACACTTATCGGGATATGATCGAGTCTAGTGCATGCACACTATCTCCTTAAGACAGATTCGCCCCTGCCACAGTGCTTTGCTGGATATAATCGGCCCCTGTCTCCCAGGATATAACGATCAGTCACAGAAAGAAGAAAACACTTCTATCTCTCTGCCAAACGAACTTTGATTGCGTCTATTTTATCTCTTGAAAATGACTCAAGAAACTCTGAAAAACTTATTCTTAAAAAATGAAAACGAAGTTGGGTTATATAGAGTATAGGTGACTCTTCACCAAGGGTCACATCTCAAGTTAGTGCATCTTCACCAAAAAGTCACACCTCAAGTTAGTGCTTCTTCACCAATGGTCACACCTCAAGTTAATGCCTCTTCACCAAAGGTCACACCTCAAGTTACGACTCTTCACCAAGGGTCACACCTTAAGGCACGACTCTTCACCAAAGGTCACACCTCAAGTTAGTGCTTCTTCACCAAGGGTCACACCTCAAGTTAATGCCTCTTCACCAAAGGTCACACCTCAAGTTACGACTCTTCACCAAGGGTCACACCTTAAGTCACGACTTTTCACCAAGGGTCACACCTTAAGGCACACCTCATGATGTGTCTGTTGGAGACAACTCAAATCACGCACATTACAACTCATAAGTAAACTTACTTATAATTTAGAGTTGTGTAACCTACATACCCAATGTGGTACAAAATAAACCACTAAGATATAAACCATTCAAACTAAGGATAAAACCACAAGGTTTTTTTTTTTTCCAACAGAACCTGGATGTTGTGTTCCAGGCTATTGCCTGCTTAATCCGTCCCATCAACTCGCATTGCTTGATCCATCTCAATATCATGCCTATGTCTTTACAGTTGTTGCTTAATGATTATTTGCTGTTCTCTTCATGAATGAATTGTATTTGTTATTTCAGGGGAGGAGCTTCGCATTTGCTACATTGATACAAGTATTGCCCATGGCACTCGGCAGCAACTGCTTCTCCAAGGGTTTGGTTTTAAGTGCAATTGTGCTCGCTGCATATCTGGAGATTAGAGAACACTGATTATTCGCTGTTTTGTTTATTTATTTCTGATCCGTTTTTGTTCTTGGATTATGTACATGTTCATTTTATGGAGGTTAGAATAAAACTTAAAAAAAGTTTAATACATGTTAATTTTCAACTACATGCACCTTGTCATTGTTGACGCTTGTTACTGTTGTCTTTCTTTTCTTTGAATTTGCAAAGGTTTTGCAATTAGATGTTACAATTAAGTTCATAGATACTCTCAGCTGGTATTTGCGCCTTCATTAAATCATCAATGACTCTAAAGAAGCAATTCCAGCAACTTCCTTCCTTGCTAGTAAAATTATGGCAATTCAGGATCAGACCATCGATTGTCAGCTAACTAAATACCCCTCTAGTTACTATTATTTTTTTCGAAAATTTGGTCAGATATTGTGATTTCAGCATTTTGGGGTACATTACACAGATAAATTGGAGTAAAAGTGGATAGATAGAGGGAGTGGGGCTTCCTTGTATAAATTGGTGAACCAAGTGAAAAACAAACCTCATCCACTAGACCTCAAGCACTCATAACCACCTTACAATGTAACATGAATATCCACTAAATTAAACAAAACTAACATACCAAACCTTTCTCCCATATTATCAAAGCCAATATATCCCAATATCTCTCATTTTTGCAACAAAATAATGGCTTTGGAGATTGGTTTTCAGTTGAGCACCATTTCTACAACTAGTACGAGAGTTCGAGTTCTAAGCGCTCTTCATTCTCCGTTGTTGTCTAAGGGGAAGCTTAACTTGCCAACATGTAAAGGGTTGAAGATGGATTCTACCTTATCATTATCATCTTTATCGTCACATGGCATTGATCGGTCTGACCGGGGGTCTAGTATAGTCTGCAAGGCTCGTGAAACCGTTGATGAAGGTGCGTAATTTTATCTTGCATTTTCATACTTTATGTACATTAAGAGCATCTCAAATGGTAATAAGAAAGGAACTATAAGAGTGAATATAAGAGAGCTTACGCTTGTAAGGTTCCATTCCCATCTTGGATTGCTAATTTTTGTGTGGATAAATTAGTGTCACGGGAAGTACTCCGTCCGTCTAGTTTTAGTATCCTATAGTGTTTTTGAACTGCGGTTTATGAAAGATTTTAGTTTTCTTATCAACCCGATACCAGAAGAAGGATTTATAACTATTCGTTTATCCGTAACGTACAGTTTTTTCGACAATTTCCAATCTGTTAGCGTTAGTAAGAAAACAAGATGAATAAACATGTTGCCTGTGTTGGACTAGTGTTAATCTAATAGAGATGTCTTTGTTGTGTTGAAATGTGCAGTTTTAGTAGTTACAGATGGAAGTTGGGATAACCTTGTGATAGCAAGTGAAGTTCCAGCTCTAGTCGAGTTTTGGGCACCATGGTGTGGACCATGTCGGATGATTGCTCCAGTAATCGACGAATTGGCAAAACAATACGCGGGAAAGATTGCCTGTTACAAGCTGAATACAGATGACTGTCCAAAGATTGCAACACAGTACGGGATACGGAGCATTCCCACCGTTCTATTTTTCAAGAACGGAGAGAAGAAAGAGAGTGTCATCGGTGCAGTTCCAAAGTCTACTTTAACTGCAACTGTTGAGAAATACTTGGAAATGTGAGGATGGCAAATTATAGATTGTAATTCGATTTTCAATGTTAAATATTGTAACTCATTACATCAGTTATTCATGTATAAACATAAATGTTGACAAGTTTCTCTCTTTCTATGCTCTGTTGACGTAAATATCTGACTAGTTCCTCGACTTCCACGAATCATGAATGATGATGATAAATCGTGGGATGGATCGTGACCCATGAGGCACGTATTTATTTCCGTTTTAGTAGTTGTTTTGGTTAATAAATAGGAGGGGAACCTCTAGAGTAATTAGTTCTCTTAGTTTTTGAATTTACGTGAGTTTAGGGGAAAACTCTAGAAACCCTAGTTTTTAATTTCAGTAAATCGTTTTGCTTCCTCACTTTGTTCTTATAAAATGAATCTGTAAGTTCAGAAATTTTCTTTGCCACAACGGTCACCTTACTCATTTCCAGTGCCACCCATTCCAAAATGGACAACGTCCATATTGCCTTGCAAATTTTCATTTTTATAGAATCTGCATCGTCAATCTTTCGGTCTTTCCTTATAAGCATTGGAAATGACAGTAGCTAAGGATTTGAAAATAGAATGAATAGATTGACAGACACCATTATCAAGTTCTCAATACTGATAGCGCTGATAACGATCTTAGCCTGTTCTTAGAAGTGTTGACAATACATGTAAGGCAACTCAATACGTAAGAATAAATTTTAATGTTTGCAATGTACTCAACAAAGAAGCAGTCCATAGAAATTTAATCTTTGTAGCTTAGCCTTAATGTAACTCAATGAAGGTGAATCAAAATATCCAATGTTTTATGTTAAAAAAATAAAAATAAAAATCTCAACATTCACAGACCTTTGCTCGCTTAGGTCTTAGCTCCTTATAGGCAGAAGACACATACAAATCATCTGTAATATAAGCTTTCCAAACAATTTCATCAGCACAATTCAATATAAATGGGGGTCTTGAGTATTTCCTCACTTATCTCCATTCCTATGCAAGCTCTAACATGGTTGGGTATCTCCCATTGGTTATTGTTGAAAACAGAATTCTAAACTCTAAAGAAGAAATGTTATTAATCAAACTTGGGATGAAATGATTTGATTACAACATATAGCAAGCCTTTATATAGGCATTAGAGCACAAATCCAACCTGGCTTCTAAAGCCGAAATACAAACATTACCTCACTATGCTACCTACTATGACTACTATTCCTATGGTAGGCTACTGTTTCTATGGTAGCTTGACTTTATTACCAATGTGTTTCTCACATTCTAACACCCTCCCTTAAACTAAATGTGCTAATACTAGTTTAGGAAGTAAACGTTATGCTAAGTTTTCCTTGTAGCTCCCTCCCTTAATTAAACGAACAAACTTCGAGTAGCTTCCAAAGTTTCTCAAATGCGTCTAACTTGAGGGCTTTGGTAAAATGTCTGCAACTTGATCTTCGCTCCTGCAGTGGATAAGATCAATCGTCCCATCTTTCACTAGATTTCGCAAGAAATGGTAACGCACATCAATGTGCTTCGTTCTCCAGTGTTGAACTGAATTCTTCGACAATTTGATTGTGGAACTATTGTCACAATAAATAGGAGTTTCCCTATTTTGATGAAACCCTACTTCACCCAACATTCTTCTTCACCATATTGCTTAACATGCACAAGACGCAGCAACGATATACTCTGCTTCCGGTTGTTTCTTTGATGACCATGAAATCGCTCCTGATCCTAACATAAAAACATACCCAGAGGTACTCTTCCTGTCATCAGGATCTCCACCATAATCGCTATCAGTATAGCCGATTAAAGTAATAGCCTCTCCTTTCTTGTAAAATATTCCCAACCCAGTCGTACCTTTCAAGTATCGCAAAATCCTCTTTGCAGCATTTAGATGCAACTCCGTTGGATTCTCTATGTATCGACTGATGAGGCTTACTGTGTGCTAAATATATGGCATGGTCGCGGTTAAGTACATGAGACTTCCCACGAGCTGCTTATACAATGTGTTGTTGATGGACGCATAAAATGACCACTATTCCCCTATGACTTAATGTTTATTATTCTTAATTTTATTATTAAACATGACTTATAAAACCAATTTTTATATTTCAGGTCACATGGAGCTCATTTACCAAATATGTGCAAATACCGGGATGTATAGCTCAAAGGATGAACTGTTGGAGAATGATGTAGAGTTGTCAAACACAAGGGTCCTACATGGGGAGGTTACAATTTTGGAGGATAACTCTTGGAGGTTACAAATTTATGTACATTCATGGCATAAGTTATAAATATAATATTAAATGAAAGAACCCTCTCCTTCATCTATAAAAGGAGAGGTGGTGAGCTCATAAGATCATCTAATTTTGAGAGAATCATTCTTGTAGAGTTCAAGAGAGCATTATTGGAGTAAGTTGGTGCAAGTCTTGTAAGCATTTTGAGCATTTCATTTTGTAAGTCAATAAAATTCCTCTTTTGTTGTTAGTTTATGTTCATTTAATTCTCATATCATTTAGGTTTTATAGTTGTTATAATGGCTGGCTAAGTCGTCAATAGGGGTGAGGATGGATCCGCCATAAGCGTATGATATCATGTAGTAGAATGTATTTTTCTCCAATACAATATGAGCATATTATCACAAATCCCAAAACTATATTGTTAGAGACATCCATTATCATCCTATGATCTCTTTAAGTAGAGATATAAGAAGAGTTTTGTGATTCTCAAATGATATAGTAAAATTGTATTAATATTGTATTTTTCTAAGGTATGATCCTAATTAACATTTTATAGTTAGCATAGCTTTCATGGAATGTGTTTTTAGTACATACTTAGTTCATACAATATATTCTACTTGAATTATAATTAATCATGGGATTACATCGACAAAAGGTCGAAGTTTGTTATTTCAATTAAGTGGAGAATTTAATATACGATACTATGTTGATATTGCATGTAAATGGTGGTGAAATCCGAAGCCCCTAGACCTTTATTCTTGATTAAAACCATATCATTGATTTTTACGGTTTTACAACCTTAGATTACTAAAACACAAGACCAAAACTAATTTTTAGTTCCGTTAGAAAGTGAACGACACTCTAATTTTTACCCATACTAAACACCGGATTTTGACCATTATCAGTTGTCAACCTTCTCTCCTTTGGGATCCTTCATTAGCTTCAATCCAACTTCAACTAACGTGCGCACCGGATTACAATCCTTCATTTGAAACCGTTCCAAAATCTCCTGAATATATTTTCTCTGTGATATGAAAATACCCACATCAGACTAAACTACTTCTATGCCCAAAAAATAGTGCATCATTCTGAGATCTGACATCTCAAACTCTGCCATCATTAATCGTTTGAAGTCCTTGAACATCGTACGATTGTTGCCAATGTATATCAAGTCATCCACATATAAGCACACTACTAGAAATTTTCCATCGGTTCCAACTTTTATAAAAAGTGTGTGCTCATATGGATACTTATAGAACCCTACTTTCACGAAATACACCTCAATACGACTATACCAAGCTCATGGTGCTTGTTTTAGTCCATATAAGGCATTCCTCAACTGGTACACCTTTTTCTCTTTACCTTTATGTACGTAACCAGGTGGTTGATCGATGTACACAGTTTCTTGTAGATCTCCATGTAAAAATGTTAACTTTACGTCCAATTGAAAAATAGGCCACGAGTTTTGTGTTGATATTACAACCATTATCCTGATAGTATCGTCTCGTGTGACTGGAGTAAACACCTCTTCATAGTCGACGCCTTGTTGTTGCTTATAACCCTTAGCCACCAACCTTGCCTTGTATTTGTTGACTTTTCCTTCAACATTCAATTTTGTCTTGTATACCCACTTCGCACCGATCGACTTGTATCCATCTGGGAGATTAGTCAACTCCCATGTTTTGTTCTTTTCGATTGCTTCGATTTTGTCATTCATGGCCTCTTGCCACTTTGGTTCTTCAACAACATCCTTGAAAGCAATTGGGTCACTTCCAACAAATAAAGCGAAGTATATAGTTGAATCATCTGATCGATCCACCACACTTAGATCGTAATCTTTCAAGTACGCTGGTCTCCTATGGGTTCTTTGAGGCCTTGAGAATGATGGTACTGATTGTAATTAAAGCATTATTGAAGAAGGGCTGGTTGAGATTTGTGCAGGCGTGAGTGGTGATTATGCTTCACCATCCGAAACTGGCGGATGACTCTCTTCATCATCGAAGACCACCGGTACTGGCTTTCCCGCATTTTAATATTTTATTTCCATGTATTTTCTTCGTCGAAAATCACATCTCAACTGATGATAATTTTCTCAGTTGTAGGATGATAGAGTTTATAAGCTTTTGAACTATCACTATAACCGAGAAAAACGCATTTATGACCTTTATCGTCGAGCTTTGTTCTTCCTTCTTTCGAAATATGGGCATATGCTATACACCTAAAAATTTGCAAGTGCTCCACATTTGGTTTTCTGCCTCTCCATGCCTCCTCTGGTGTCATGTTCCTCACAGCTATGGTAGGACTCTTATTGAGGATGTAGATGGTCCATAAGACTGTTTCTGGCCAAAATCTCTTAGGAGAATTTGATGTTTGTACCATACTTCGCACCATATTCATAATAGTGTGGTTCTTCATCTCAGCTACGCCGTTTTGCTGTGGCGTGTAGGATGTCGTAAATTGTCTTTTGATTCCAAATTTCTTACAAAAATTTGCAAATTCATGAGAATTGTATTCTCCACCATGATCCGAGCGAAGAATCTTGATAGATCTCCCTACTTCCTTCTTAACATGGGCCTTGAATGACTTGAAAACTGAAAAAACATAAGATTTTTCTAGTAGAAAATAGACCCATGTTTTTTGGCTGTAATCGTCAATAAAGGTAATAAAATACCTCTTATTTCCATTGGATCGTGGATCAATCGGCCCACATATATCGGTATGGACCAGCTCCAGTGCCGATTTAGCTCTCCATGTTTTCCCCTTTGGAAATGAATCTCGGTGTTGTTTGCCAACAACACAACCTTCACATACTTGCGGATGTCTATCAATCTGAGAAATTCCTGCCACCATATTCTTCTTATAAAGGAGCTTTAGGCCATTGAAGTTCAAGTGCCCATAGCAAAGATGCCATATCCAGCCTTGATCTTTCACCATATTTGAAAAATAAGGAAGAACGGCATGCGTGACGCTTAGCAAAAATATTTGGTTTGGAGTCATATGTATATGTGCAATTAGCAAGCCCCTCTTTGGATCTTCAATCCGGCAGACTCCATTCTTGATGATGATCACATATCCCTTCTTTTGAAGTTGCCCCACGCTGAGCAAATTACTCTTCAAGTTGGGGACATAGAAAACACTTGAGATAGTCTGATGAGTATTATCTTTGGCCCAAATTTTGATATCACCTTTCCCCATGACAACAATTGCAGAACTATCTCCAAACTTTACCGAGGTACGAAAATAATCATCGATTTTGTGAAATATAAATTTTTCACCGCACATAAGATTACTTGCTCCTGTGTCCAAGTACCATATGTTTTGATGAAAATCTTTTTCGGTTTGAGATTTTTCTTTGGTTTTTCAAACCAAAAGAAGAGAAATTTTATCTTCTTTTTTTTGAAAAATTGGATTTTTCGCCTCTTTCCTTATAAAAGTGAGAACGATATTCAGAACGAAAGTGACCATACCTGTTACACTTGTAATATTTGATATTTGACTTATCAAATGGCTTTGACTTTGGCATCCACTATGTTGATTGTTGCTTCCTCTATCTTTTCCATGATAATTTGTGAATCGGTTACCGCAGTTACCTCTTTCTCGACTTGTATCTTTTCCCTTTGTCGCTTGATTGCTGATTGAGAGCTGAGATTGAAGCGCTTCCTCCACTACTACATGTTTGTTGATTCGTTGCTCGTGAACCATTAATGAACTCATTAGTTCATCAATCGAGAGTTGATCAAGATCTTTCGACTCCTCGATCGAACATACCACGTAATCAAATTTTGATGTCATCAAAGAATCTTTTCGATTATCGTAATATCCTCCATCTTTTCTCCATTTGTTCTCATCTTGTTAGAAATCGCCATGGTTCTGGAGAAATACTCTTAAACAGACTCTGTTGGTTGCATACAAAGAGTCTCGAAATCTACACGAAGTGCCTGTAGATGTGCCCGCTTCACTTTAGCGGTTCCTTGATATTTCTTTATTGCATCCCAAATATCTTTGGATGTCTCCTTGCATAGGACCGTCTCCAAGATATTACGATCAATAGCTTGAAATAAATAATTTTTGACTTTCAAGTCTTTTAATCGTAATTCTACGATCTTGGATATTTGAGCGGTCGTCATTTCTTCCGAATGGTTAGAAACACCAATTTCAACGAGGTGCCAATACTCCTTGGACCTCAAGAAGTTCTCCATAATTAAACTCCAATGGTTGTAGTGACCATCGAATTTAGAAATTGCCGCTTGAATATAACTCTCCGTCATTTTTTTTGTGTGCAAAAAATAAACGAAATCAATAACCTCGATCGAATGAATGATATCTCGACGGAATACTAAAAAAGGTTCTACTTTTCTTCACGTCGTCACCTTCGAGTTATCGAGCCAGAGACTGTGCTCGCTCTGATACCAGATGTTGAAAACAAAATTCTAAACTCTAAAGAAGAAATGTTATTGATCAAACTTGTGATGATATGATTTGATTACAACATATAGCAAGCCTTTATATAGGCAATAGAACACAAATCCAACCTGGCTTCCGAAATACAAATATTACCTCACTATGCTATCTATTATGACTACTATTCCTATGGTAGACTACTGTTCTTATGGTAGCTTGACTTTATTACCAATGTGTTTTACACATTCTAACAGTTATCAGCAATGATGTTTTGGACTGGAGCTTCCATATACAAGGTGGAGTCATACTTTAGAGGTTGGTCAAATTTGGGCTCCAAGATTCTACTATTATCAAACCAAGGATCTTTCCAAACCATAATGTTCCTACCATTCCCAATTAAGTGCTTAATGTGCTTTTTAGCTATATCTCTAATGTTTAGAATACTTCTCTAGGCCCATGAGTAGTCAACATGGACTTTAATGGTCCAGAAATTCCTCCATCTTAATTAGTTAGCATGCACCCATTCAACCCACAAGTTTTGTTGTCTAGAATTAACTCTAAAGGTGTGCCTTAAGAGAGCAACAACATTCCATTCTCTAGTGGACCTCAGCCCAAGGCCTCCTTTATCTTTAGGGTAGCAAGTGTCAGACCATATAGTGAGAGCTTGTTTAGTGCTATCCCCACACCCGTGCCATAGGAATTTGGAATTAATTTTATCAATGTTGTCAAGCACACTTTTGGGTAGAGCAGAGGCACCCATCCAGTAAACTGCGTAGCTTTGCATAACATATTGTACTAGTTGGAGCCTCCCAGCTCCTGACCCATCTAGTTGGAGACATCTATTTTGCCAAGCTTTCAGTCTATTAGTCATTTTTTCAATAATATGTTGACAGTCCCTATCCCTAATTCTTTTTTAATTTAAAGGCAAACCAAGGTATCTAAAAGGCAGTTCACCATCCCCAATTCCTAAAATACCTTGAATTTCCTGCCTTATAGCACTCTGGACTCTACTAAAGTAGAGCTTACACTTCAGTTGGTTGATCTCCATGCCTGTCATGAGGTTGAACTTTCCAATGCAATCCTCAATAGCCAAAGCTGAGAGGTTATCACTGTTAAAATACACAAGAAGATCATCAGCAAAGGCTAGATAAGCGAGTAAGGGGTTCTTACACTTCTTATGAGTCCTATGCTCTCATGTGTTAGTTTTACTGTCAATCAAAACACCAAATATCTCTATAACTAGCTCAAAAAGGTAAGGGGACATAGAATCACCTTATCTTAATCCTCTTTTCCCTTGGAAGAACCCCTTTAAGGCCCCCATTAACAGAAATAGAGTACATTGGAGTAGTGATCCAATGCCTAATCCACTCAATGAAGATATTAGGAAAATTAAGAGTTTTTAGAGTAATCAAGATAGACTCCCATTGAATTAGGTCATATGCTTTCCTAAGATCAATTTGTCTGTAGTAGTTCTCCCCTCTACAAAAGCAAATTGTTTAAAACTAACCAATTTAGGAATAAATCTTTTCATTCTTTTAGTGAGAATTTTTGAAATAATTTTGTAAACAACATTGCAGGAAGATATGGGTCTATAATCATTGAATGTAGTAGGGTTATCAATTTTAGGAATTAAAGTAAGGGTAGTTGTATTCACTTGTCTCACCATTTGGTTTTTCACAAAAAGTTTTTAAAAACTTTTATAAAGGTATTTTTGATGTTATTCCAGTTAACTTTGACGAAATGGGCATTAAACCCATCAGGACCTGGTAATTTAGAGTCATTAATACTAAAAAGAGCATCCTATGTTTCCTTATCTTCAATCTCTCTAGTCAGCTCACTATGGTAATCACAATGCAGGTCCATCTCCAATAATGCTAGTAAAGTATTGTTAGGTTACGGCTCAAAACAGACGAAGTCGTTCGAACGAGTCATAAAGTCGTTTAAAAGAAAAAGCTTTCCGTTGAAGTCGTTCAAACGAAACTGTATTTCGTTCTAACAAAAACCGCGGTGTTTGTTTTGTTAAGTTTATTTTGAAGGGGATATATTCCAAGGCGATGGTTTGTCTCGTAATGCGTGCTTCGCTTATGACATAATAGATAGTCTAGAAATATAAAGTGTGAGTTCAAGGCCTCTATACAGTGTGTGAGTTAAAAAAATCTATGTGTGAGAAACTTGAAATCTAAAAGAGATCTAGCCTTTATGATAGACCTTGTAAGGAGTTGGTCTTTACAAGGAAGAAGGTGGAGGGTGTTCTCTAGAGATTTAATGGTGAGAGGGGAAGTACCTCTTGGTTGTTAAGATGAAAAATCAATGAAGAGAGAAGATTGAAGAGTTTTAAGAAGAAGGAATGTAACATGGTCTTTGTTGAGGTAATCTTTGGATATTTGATGGATATCTTATTTTCTTATTTTCTTGTAAATCTATGTGAGGGTATTATGAGATTAGAGAATTCCATGTTTGTTGGAATCTCTTGAGGGCTTGTAATTGAACTTGGATATATAGTGGATTTCTAACTTGGTGGGGGGAGTAGCTTTAAGGTGAACCTCCAGTAAATATTGTGTTTTGTGTGCATGTTAATTTTGTTTCTATGTTTCTTGATTGATTATTTGTATACCATGAGGATAATGGATAAAACCAAATTATGCATGGGGATCTATTCTATGTTTCATTGCTTCCCACAATGATGGGGTCAAAGTGGATATGTCCTAGGTTATCTTTGATGGACATAAGAACATTTCTAGATCTTCTGACCTTAATACTCTTATGAAAAAAAAGCCATATTTTGATCTCCAGGTTTCATCTAATTAACTCTAGCAATCTGTCTATACATGAACTCTTCTTTAAGGGACAAACAAGAGTACTCCTGGACGACCCCTCTTTCATCCTTAATAAGGGTAAGATCAAGGGAGTCATTCTGGAGTGAGTTTTGAATACTCTCAAGTCCTTACAGACTCTCCTTAACTGAACCAGGTATAACAACATTTTTATTTTTATTCCAGTGTTTAAGAGCAAATTTTGTCTTACTAAGTTTAGTGAAAAGTTGGGTCATAGAATTACGTGCCTCCTTAGTAGTCCAGTTATCTGTAATGATCTTAGAAAATCCCTCTTCATCTACCCAAAAATTAAAATATTTAAAAGTTTTCCTTGCAGTGACAAAGGGTTTAACAACTTTGAAAATAACTATAAGTTGTGGTCAGATGCATGGGTACATAAAAAATTAACTTCTGAAGCCTCATACATGGTACCTCACTCTTCCATAGTAAGAACTCTATCTAGCTTGCTCATAATTCTACTATTACCACTGTGTCTATTGGACCAAGTACACTTACAACCCTCGTATCTCATATCAGTGAGTTTTGTGTTGTGCAAGAGGTTGTTATACATCTCCACTACTGAGTTGCTCACAGTCTTACCTTTATCCCAGTAAGAGAAAGGAAAATTGAAGTCCCCTGCAATAACTCACCTATATAGCAATTTGGAAAGACCTAGAGATCTTCCCAAAGTTTAGCTCTGTCTCTAGGTTCATTAGAGGCATAAACAATACTGCACATAAATTTATTATTGCCTGCAGTTGCACTATAGTGAGCATCTTGATCAGTGTTAGAAACTAAGATAATATCAATAACATCAAGATCCAGGCATAACAAAATCCTACCCTTGTGTGTGCAGGAGCAGGTAGTAAACTTTCAAGAAGGGCATATATTGTTAACAATGTTATTCTCAGTACCTTTCCTTATTTTTGGTTTCAACCAGCCCTACAAGGGTCAATCTATTTTTTTGGATAAAGTTCTTAACCTCTTTTTGTTTCATGAGGTTGTTCAGACCTCTAACATTCCACATTGCCAGATTATACATTAAAAACAAAGGAGTAAGTGTTACCTGCCATCTCCTTATGAGCCCATTGGCTAGCATCTTGATTGTTGCTCATCTTAAGATTATAAGTTCTTTTACTGTCTGATATACCCTTGTAATTCCAATGTTGGTACTCACCAGCTCCTTCCCCATCCAATTGGTCTTTTTCCCTAGCTGCACAACATAGTAGACAAATTAGTAAAAAAACTTACCTCTCCTGAGTCCCCCAATACTTACAAAAAGTGCATAGAGAATCTTGCTTCTTTGGGCTGTTCTTAGGAGGACAGTCACTAAATAGTGATTGTGCTCAGCCTCAGCTTTTATAGAGCATACCAAAAGGGCCTTCATCTCATCAACACACTCACGCTCAAATCTTATCAAAGGGTTTATAACCCTAGCAAACAAGGAAATGTAGCTAGGATTTCATCTCTCATACTTTCTCACTCCACTCATATGTACTCTTTCAAAAAATTATTCTAGAAGGCTTCTCTGGCTCCACATAACACCCCACCAAACAGTGTAATCATCAGTTCTAAAAGCATACACAAACCAAAAAAGAACAAGGTTAGCAAAACCAGGCTCCCACACCTGAGAACTCCCATTCTTACCATGAATACAGTGAGAGTATTGCTTCATTGGGCAAATTCTAAGAGCTGGAAATACTCTTGGAAGGCAAATACTCTAAGGCAACTGCTCTCAGCCTCAGCTTTTAGAGAGTGAATCAAGGAGGCCTTCATCCCAACAATACACTCATATCTTTGGCAAAATAGCCCATCCTCACAATGACTGTTGTGAAAATATTACTTCTTAGGGCTTCTTCTATTAGCTGAAAATAGTCTTAGGAGAACAGCCACCCAAGGGTACCTGTACTTAGCCTCAATTTTTAGAAAAAAAGACCAAAAAGGCCTTCATCTCAACAACAAACTCATATCTAGCACAAAACTCCCAACTCTCTTCCTTATACTCTCTACTCATGTACTCTTCTAGAAAACTATTCTAGAAGGCTTCTTAACCTCCATTGCACAAAACAACATAAGGATCATGTAAAAGGCCAAGAAAAGTTAGTAACAGAATACCCCCCATAGTAAAGTGAAATTGAATGCATTTTCAGTTGATATTTATCTACCTCACTCACTCCCTCACTACCTCTAGCTTATAATTGTTATCCCCCATCAAGTAGGCTTGTTTTTCTGCTGGACACTCCCTCCATTAGTCCCACCCTTACTGTCAGAGTGGTGTCCCTTTCCCTCCTTATTCTGATTCTTGATGAGATATTTGTTTTTTGGGCTTCCATAGTCAGTATCCAATCTACTCATTTCTAAACTTTTAGCTTCAATTTTCCTCTTCTTTTTTGATTATGTGAGACTGTTTGATCTATATCCCCCATAGTATTATTTTGGTACTCTTCACACTTGTCTCAAAATCACTGCCTTAAAAATTATAGGGTTGGTAGTAAGGGTGGTTTTGATTGTGAAGAGCATATAGGAACTATGGTGACGAATGAAGTCGCCTCGTGCTCAAATGCTGTTATGGAGGAAGTTGATGATGAGAGAATAGAGACATATCGAACATGATCCTAAAAATAGTGATCGAGGAGAATGTTCGGATGGGGGTAGAGGAGAAGGTGATACTGATGTAGATATCGATGAAGATGGTGAGTGTTATGGGTATGGTGATGAAACCAATGAAATTTTAAACTTCAAACAAAAGTATGGCATTCCTCAAGATGTTAGATTAGAGGAATATTATGAGGATATGATTGATCAAGAAATCCGGATGGTATTCTTGTTCATCGAGAACAAACTAAGAAAGGCTTGAAGTTACCCCTTCGAGCAGACCAGAAAAATTTCTTTAATATTTTGAGGTCACCTCTGGTCTATTCAATCCCAATATATATGATCTGTTTCGGGTTATTGTTATGTTAAATGCTCGACTAAAAGAGAGGGGAGAGCAATTAATTTTTGTGGACAACCTGCTCGTATACTATAACACTGAAGCAAAATCCAAATAAGCTTGGGTATAGGTACTTCGCCAGATTTCTGAAAAGGCCATTGTTGTATGATATGATGTCCACTGGTGGTAAATATTTCACTGGTCGACTTCTTGTGCCGGGTAATTATGAATTCGATCCCAAGGAACCTGGTGAACCTCTAGAGTGTAATTTTTTTCACTTAGGTTAGTATATGTTTATTAATTGTACCTTATCGAACTTATTTCATTTGTGAATTTTGTAATAGGTTTTGATTTTATTTATTTTTTGCACCTTTGAAGGAAGTCGATAAGAAGTCGAAATGAAGGAGAGGTTGTACAATTTGAAGATGAATTACTACGGTCAAATTGATTTTCTTGTGCATGATCAGGAATCGGTAAAATATTTGTTTAGAGAGGCTAGGTAAAAGAGGGGCCGAATTAAAGGCGACGAAGTTTGCTTGATAGACGGAAAAATGTTGGTAAAAACAAAGAAAGCTGTAGATTCAAGCATTCCTCTTGAGAACCCTGACTTAAGTGGGTATACAACTAGCTTTACTCCTGCAGAGAGAGAGAGAGACGTTGTTGAGTGGTAGCTTTGGGAAAGCTACAAAAAATGAATTTTTTTTGCCACTCTTCCTTCAGTACCTCCTCCTGCTTCAAAAAGGGTTACTCAACAACATCCGCAGGAGATACAAGGAAGGGAGGAGGTTGTTGATGATAGCCCCTAAGGTGTTGTGGCTACGGGTGCTCGACCTAGGAAAGTTCCTCCTTTGACCCAATAAAAGGCTGCTGGGTCGAAAAACATAGTCTTGATGCTCCGAAGTCGATGCACTCTGGCAAGGCTTTTGCTTCTGGGACGATGACGATGGAACAAGACTTTGACAACTGCCTAGCTGGAGCAGAGAGTATATCAACCTTCTTCATTGAGGGGCACAAGATGATGAACCAAGTTAGGAATCTTAATACATTATTTTGTTTAGTAGATTTGGTTCCTTACGCGAGAACTCATTCTATAATATTAATGCAGATTATGAAGCTAATTGTCGAAGGGAAACCTTTATTTTAGGGTGGGCAAAATTTGGCTAATGAAGTCCATCTATTGATGACAATTGAAAAGGATTTGGTGAGGGAGAAAAGTAATCTCGAAGTTGAGTTGGCAAAAATTAAAGTTAATACAGCCAAATCCCACCAAGTTTCTATTCGAGAGGCCAAGAAGGCGTGGGAGGTAAAGAAGAATAAAGAGTTAGAGCAAGTAAATACAGATAACACTAAGGAGAGGGAAGAAGCATTGACTATGCAAAAATTGAATTTTGAGAACGATGTTTGAGAACAGATTTTGATTGTGAGAAAGTCAATAGAGGCAGAGAAGAATAGGGCTCTTACCAATGCTGAGAAAGAAAACACTGAGGCCATCGCGAAGGCAGATCTGGTTGGCCTCGACACTCTGAGACGTATGAAGTCAAACTTTTCTAGATAATTTGATTTGATGGAGGAGAGGAAGAATTTCTACAAAGGTCTTGCCGCCGCAGTAGATATCCAGTTCGTAGACTTTGATGATGATGAGGCTCCCTCAGAAAATGATGCTTCCACTTCCGTCTTACCCAGCACTGCCGAGAAGGTTGGAGAAGAGGTTCTCGATGATCTTACTCCCGGTCTTCCAGTGAAAAATGTCGATCCAGTTGTGTTTTCGGTGAAGTAGAGAATTTTTACTCTTTTTTCTTATCGAAGTTTTAGTAGAAGTGTTAAACTCATTTTAAACTATACAAGTGGTCAATAGGACCTGTTAACATTAGATTGTGTTTTTAAAAAGCATGAATGTTTTGATGTTTGATTATTATTTCTCGATGTTTTGAGATATAATTTGCGTAGTGTATGCAATGTAAGGATATATTGGCCACTGATGGGATCTCAGTTTTGATTGATTAGATCGAGATATAACTATCATAGTGTATAACATAATCATTTTATGGTTTGTCAATATGATAATGATGTGCATATATGTTTCCCATTTATGTGATATCTATTTTGACAGACTAAATCAAGATATATAACATAACCATTTATGGTTTTGTCGATATGATAATGATCAGATATGTTGCCCATATATGGGATATCTGTTGTCAAATGATTTTGACTTATAATTTAACACCAAACTGCTAAAGTTTTGTAAAAACAGATATGAGGGAGAAGAGATTGTTGATAAATGATAAAAAGAGGAATATAAGAGCATCTCCTAAAGTGCCTCACTGACTTGGTTGAAAAAAAACCAAATCCAAGTCAGTGAGGCTATATTTCCTCCAACAGTACCTGACTTGGATTTTTTAAAAGGCGCCCAACACTTGGGTGGTGCCTGTTTCATTTTTTTTGATTTTTTTTCATCAGGTGCCTAAGACTTGGGCACTTGATTTGAATATTTAAAAAAAATAAAAATTTGGGCACAAGTCTTGGGCGCCTGATTTGAATTTTTTTTAATTTTTTTTGGGCGCCTGATTTGAATTTTTGTGAAAAAAAAAAAACAATTGGGCACCCGATTATAAAAACAAATAGGCGCCTAACACTTGGGCGCCCAATTGCAACGTAAAAAAGCAAAGCTAAGTCTTGGAATCCAAGACTCAACCTTGCCTTTTGAGACTCAAGTCCAAGTCACTGAAGCACAGCTGGAGTTAAAAATCCTAGGTGGCACCTTGGATTCCAAGGTAGTGAGGCACCTTAGGAGATGCCCTAAAAATCTTTTTTTCGGATAAAGAATAGATTACAACGGTTAGTTGTGGAAAATTTTCAAATAAGTTGTTTTCCATGAGTACTCTAGTTGTACTTTGTCTCTGTCATTAGCCAATAGGTACCATGATTGGTTTTGTCACTTATGATGTAGGGGCCTTCCCAATTTTATAATAATTTTCCGGAATTCTTTGGACGAGTACTGTCTTGTATTAGACGAAGCACTAGGTCTCTACTGTCGAACGTCTGCTTTCTTACCTTCTTGTTGTATGCCTTTTTTAAGGTACCATGGTAACGCCCCAAGTTAATGATGGCGTGATCTCGAGTATCCTCAATCCAATTGAGGTTACATAGAAGTCTAAGTTCATTTTCCTCGTCAGTCAATTTCCTTCTAGTAGTTGGAAAGTCAAGGTCGGAAGGAATGACTGCTTCTATTCCAAATGCCATCATAAAGGGTGTACAACCTATAGATGTTCGAGGTGTGGTCCTATATACCCATAAAATACTAAGTAATTCCTTGATCTATCAACCTCTTTTTTTGTCTAACCTCTTACGTAACCCTGATTTAATACTTTTGTTGATAGCCTCTGCTTGGGCGTTGCCTTGTGAGTAGTAAGGTATCAAGGTAGTTAGTTGTATTTTGTACTTGTGGAAGAATTTGATGACTTTGTTGCTGAGGAATTGTTGGCCATTATCTGACCTTATCATTTGTGGAAATCCGAACCTTGTGATGACGTGTTCCCATAAAAATTTGATTACTTCATTCTCGTCGATGCGACAAACTAGAACAGCTTCGACCCATTTGGTAAAATAATTTGTAGCGACAAGGACGAATCTTCTATTTACTGATGCAGGGGAAAAGACCAATAATGTCAATTGCCCATCTTTTGAATGGCCATAGAACATTACTGACATGTAAGTTGAGAGCTAGATTTTAATGTCTTGAGTATGGATTTGGCATTTACAACATTTTCAAACAAAATCTTCACAGTCGTGTCTCATCTTTGGCCAGTATAATCCTTGGGTGAAAGCCCTCTGTGCCAATAAATGGCCTGAAATGTGTACTACATAGATTCCTTTGTGAAGCTCTTTCATTTTGATTTGAGCTTATTTTTATGAAATACATTCGATGAGGAGACCGCCACCAATAATTCTATATAGCACTCCTCCTTGAACTTTGAATCTTAGACATTTTGCTAAAAGGGATCGAGCTTCTTCCTTGTTTTGTGAGAGAATATTGGAGTTGAAGTATGTAAGAAATAGTTTCCTCCAGTCTTTGGGATCGTCGTCTTCGGATGTCCAACATTCTTTTCTTACTGTCTTCCAACATTACGGCAATGTAGGCTAGTGCATCAACATGTTTCTTTTCAGCCCTAAGTAAATAAAAGATAGTGGCTCTTCCAAACTCCTTCATCTTTTCTTTGACTAGAGCAGCGTATTCGACCATTTTTCTTAATGTTTTGAATGTTTTATTATAGTGGTTGGCCACTAATAATGAGTACACATATACTGCTATGTCTTCCGCTCTAAGTGCCAATAAGAGATCTAGACCATGTAAGATCGCTTCATACTCCATTTCGTGGTTCGTGTGTATAAAACATTTTAGTTTGATAGCTTTCTCTTATTTTGGTTGGCATGTGTTCCTTAGAATAATCCCATCCTTGAGTCCGCGAGGCCGCCTGCAGATTATCTTTGAAGAGTCTCCATCCTGTGCTTTAGCCACGATTCCAGCTCCACTATATAGTCATATCGCTAATACTTCTTCTAAGCTCCTCCCATTATGGGCCTCGAACAAGAAATCTACCAAGAAATCATCAACTGCTTATCTTTTAACTAAGATTTGTTTGGGTTAAAAAAAGATGTCCATATGTTCTCCTAGGAAGCATACCATTGTTTGGCACACCCTTCTAAATTTTTTCTTTTTGGAAATGACTAGCTTGAGAGGGAACTTGGTGATGACTTGATCTATGTGGCTTGAAAGGTAGGTCCAGGTTTTTGGGCTATACATCCAAGTTAACAACTATTTTCTCAAGTAGTTTTGTACTTTGTTTCTTTCTGGCAATTCGTGGGCAGGCATTAGAGTTTTTAACTGATGAAGATATGGTTTTTTTTTTACCACACCTCATTATCTTCTCGAATGGGACAAAACGTGATTGCTTAATTTTGTTGTCGATAATAGAATTGTTAGAAATTTACCATCAACATGATATACGTCATTATGAGAGGAACTCCCGCTATAATCTCCCCCTTTGGATGGTGCTTGAAATGCCAATTCGATATTTTGGAGTCCATATTATTTCCTTGGGTTGCTTCTTGGTTACCAGAGGCTTGGTTTTCCCCAAAGAATGAGTTAAAAAAGGTCTTACAGTAAGCCACACTATGAAGAGACAAAAACACCCTCAAAAACGAATATTACACAAAGAACACCCCATTGGTTTAGGAAAATCTCTTTGAAGAGCTTCATTGCTTATAGAATCCAATTACAATGAATACCTCAAGCCATAAGATCTCCTCCTCTTGTCAGAATTTTGATTGTGATCTAACGATCATCTAATAATCTTGGGCTACTTTTCCCCTTTTAATAGGGTACAGTTCCTAGTTACAAAATAGGGACAAGGCCCTGTAAACGCCTAAAGACATAGGTTGAAGCGTGTCTCTCGGTTTGAGAACAACACAAATCTCTTTTCGAAAAACAGAAAAATGTTTCAGTAGACACTTACATGTATGCGAATAAAATACCTCAGACAGATGTTTATTCCAAATTGAAATCAAAGTTTAATTCGAATACAAAGAAGTGTTATTCGAACACCAAAAGTCTGTTGCAAAGGTGGACAGAACACTCAGCCTATGTTTATTTAAATAGGAAAGAAGTCTATTCGAATACAAAGGGGTGTAGTCGCACATACTTACTTTGGTCTGTCGAGTCTGTGTCGAAATAGACTGGGTAAAAAAAAGCTTAAAAACTCATTCAGAGCTTCCTTTGATCAATGGCTCCCCCTTTTAAGAGTCATTGAGTCTCCTGTGCTCAAGCTAAAACTAATATGTGTGGAATCCGTCCATTCCCATTTCCTTCCTTTTTTACCACTTGGACTTACTATGAGAATAGGAACTCGGAACGACTCAATACCACCCATCTTGTAGTGCAGGAATTTTCCGTTCTTTAGAATAACGCATATTCCTGGTAACGATCTTCTGTTTCTATCCATAAGTCCTCAACTTACGGTAGGGGCGAGTATCTATTATTGAGTCTTCATCTAAAAGATATTGCTCAAAACAACTCAAATGGCTCGTCATTATGCAATAAATAGATCTGCATAGAAAGGCGGCAAATCCAATTTATACTCAGCAGCACATGTTGTGGCCTTGCCTTTGGGCATAACTTTCGCGACGAATCGCACATGGCCCCCTTTGGACATATCTTCAATAATACTCTGATGGAATAATAGGTTGTATCTGCATGGCTGCCAACATAGTGAAAGTAGTTGGTAAAGGGGGTCAAGATAACCTATCAACATTTTTGTTGTCTACTCCCTTCATATACTTGATAATCAAGGGGAATTGTTGGAGATACGACATCCCCTTCATCTGGCGAGCTTGTTGTAGCTTGGATTGTGTAGCTAAAAATTAAAATGGTTTGTGATTAGAATGTACCACAACCTCCTCATGCAACTTCCCCATGTCGGCTTATTGCTTATAAGATGTTGTCATTGTAGACAACACGCTAGCCTACGTACCCTCTTGAACCAGTCGAACTAATAATACAAACTTGCCGCTCACATTAACTAACCGCTTCACCTGAGTCACCGTTACTAAATTATTTGTGGTGACATGCTCCTTACAAGCATTGATATGGAACTTTTTTCTCTCATTCATAAGACGATACTTGCGAGCTCTACGGTAATTAATCGCATCTTGATCCCAAAGATAAGGGCTACCCAAGATGATCTGACTCACATCTAAAGAAACCACCTCATACATAACCCCATCAATAAACCTTTCAGTGATTGCAAACTTGAATGTACACTACTTCGTGATCATCAAATCTGTATATTTTTGAATCAACCCTAAACCATACGGCTTAGGATGAGCTGTAGTAGTCAAACCTATCTTCTTCACCAACGCCTCAGAAAATTAAATTTTTCTGACTGCATGGCTCAACAATGGCCTCGACTAAGCTCTACTTTACCTGAATACTAACATGAAAAAGTTCTTCCCGACTCTTCTCCTCGGTGGCCAAAGTCTGTTAAAACATAAGTGCAAGCTTAGGATTCAGTTTATCTAAATTCGAGAGGTCAACAACCTATATGGCTAGTTCATATCTCTCTTTCTTGCTCTTCTCCTCCTTCGGCCTAAGCTCCGGGTAAAATTTCTAACATCTATTTGAAATATGCCCACTCACCTTGCAATGATTGCAATAATTCTCCTTGGACGAAGACCCCTCACCTTTGGACTCTCCCTTATGCTCATTTTTCCAACTAGACTTGTACCCTGACTTGTACTTGTCATTTTATTTGTCACTCTTCAAGTACTTGCCTTCAATAGTAATTGCCTTCATGGAAGCATCCTCGATATTGGCCACAGTAAAGAGCTTCAACTCTCTTCTAATGGACTCCGACAAACCCCCCGTGTACTTCATGAATACCTCATACTCGTCTACATCAATATCTAAAGCCAAAGCTTGGTTATGAAATGCCGTAATGTACTCCTGTACAGATTGCTCAAACTTTTTGTGTAAATTGTGCCATATATATCATCTCTCTTGCTTATACCGAATTGGATAAAATTGCTTTCGCACAAATACCTTGAATTCCTTCCAACTCAAACTTCCTACATCGTGGCATTTCCGATAAGAGTTCCACCACATGAGTGCATGACTTATAAATTTTAACGTAGAAAACATATTTTCTGAAAATTGGAGTATTCATAAATAGAAAAATAGGTCTCTGACCTATCTAACCAATTATCCAACATCTCGGCATCGATTGAACCGTCAAAAACCAAAATTTCAATCTTAAAGTCAATACGAAGATTACGCATAGGATTCATTGACTTACAAATACCCGAGCGCTCCTTGACGGATTCAGCATCACTAGAATCACTATCTATCTCTGTAATATCCTCGTCTCCATATACCTCCATATCCCCTTTCTTCATCGAGCGGCCTTGCCGTTGAAAGCGGCATCGCTGTTTCACCGAAGCGGAAGCCTTCGCGAGGTTCGTGAGACACAATTATTCTGCCAAATCCCCTACAGTAGAATTTAGGTTAGAAACTCTCATTTCTAAAGTCGTGAGCCATGAGTCGATCGTTGGAATTGCCCATCTCCAAATCGTCCTTCTTCTTCGAATTAGGTTTTCGATGAATCTTCAACGGACTCACTAGCTTTTCCTTCGTTTGCTTGAGACGGTCATGTGCAGAGACCATAAACCACAATAACCCCCAAGAATCATAACTGGAAAACTGATACCACTTAATCCACAATACGAATAGAGAAACCCTAAAATAAATAATTGCACGAAGAATACACCAATTGGTTGGGAAAATCCTTTTAAGAGCTTCAATTGCTTAATAAAAATCAATTACAATAGAATTACTCTCAAGCCCTAAGTCACTCTCTCAGAACTTTGATTGATCTAACATCATTTAATCTTGCCTAGCCTTGCTCCTTTTATAGGGTTACAAGTTCCTAGTTATAAAATTGGATAAATATACCCCGAAACGCCTTAAGAAATAGGCTGAATTGTACCTCTGTTCAAACAGAACAAGTATTTATTCAAACAGAAAAAGTGTATTCGAACAGATACTTAATGTATTCAAATAAAACACCTCCGACATATGTTTATTCGAATAGAAATCAAAGTGTATTCGAATACAAAAAAGTTTATTCAAACAGACCAAAAGTCTGTTTGAACAGAACACTCAAAACTTTATTTATTCCAATAGGAAAGAAGTCTATTCGAATACAAAGGGGTGTATTCGAACAGACCAAAAGTATGTTCAAATAAACTTTAAAAAAAGCCTAAAAACTCATTCAGATCCTCCTGGATCATGCATTGATCAGATGACTTTAAGATAAATCATTAAAGAACGACTACTTTTCCAGCTAACTTCTAGACGTCATTTTTTGTTTGAGGAGAGGGCATAACCATGAGTGCCTTGATCAATTCTGGGTCAAATTCTATCCCCCGTTTGCTTACCAAGTGGCATAAAAACTTACTGGATGCCACACTGAACTGGCATTCTTCTGGGTTTAACTTCATTCGATAAGTGTGAAGGATATCGAAGATGGTTTGGAAATTATCGCAATGGTCCTCTCTATTTAGGCTCTTTCAAATCATGTCATCGATGTATACTTTTATTGCTTTGCCCAGGGGGTATTTAAGCATTTTTGTCGCGAGTCATTGATATGTTGCTCTTGCATTTTTTTTTCAAAAGGCATGACTGTATAACAGTAAATGCCTCTTTATGTTACAAATGTTGTATTTCTTTGATCTTCTTTAGCAAGTGGAACTTAATTGTAGCCTGAGGCTGTATCTATCATTGACAAAAGTTCATGTCCTGCCATAGAGTCGAGGGATTAAAGGTAAGGGGAAGTTATCTTTGGGTGTGAACTTGTTGGGCTTCGTGAAGTCCACGCAGACCCTGATTTTCCCATTATTTTTTGGGACAACTACAATATTCGAGACCCATTTTGGATATCTGGCTTTTCAGATGAATCCAACCCGAAGTAGTTTATCAATTTCTTCATAAATTGCTTCTCGGAGTCTGGATGCTAGGTTACGTCACTTATGTACTGCGACATTGCTGTCAGACACTAGGTTTAGCTTGTGACATGCAATAGAAGGATCAAATCCCGGTATTTCATGAAAAGACCACGTGCAGACATCAACATTCCTTTTTAAAAGCTGTAGGAGTGTTTCTTTTTTTTGGTGAGAGTTTGAAGCCGATGAAGGTACTTCTCCCAGGTCCATCGAGTTCTATTGATTCGATAGTTTTAATATCATGTTGCTCTAATATTGGGAAAGGTTCTTTCTACAATTGCTATACTTTCAGAAGTTTTGATGTGTGAGCATTTGTGGTGGTATTTTCACACATCCTTGCAATGGCTTGACTTCCTTTGATCTTGTAAACTCCATGATCAGTTAGGAAATGCAAAGCGAGATGATATGTCGAAGGTACCACTTTGAGTGAGTGAAGCCAATTTCTTCCCAAAATCCTCAGGTATTTTGACTCGCCATTGATTATGATGAATTTGACAAAAGTCATTTCTAGCTCTGCCTGAACAGGCAATATGATTTCTCCCAAAACAGGTTCTTTGGAACCATTAAAGCATGTGATAGTTCTTGTCGAAACTTTGACAAGTCTTTGAGACCGAGAATGTCGACTGCCCCTTTGAAGAGTACATCGGCTGCACTGCCTGTATCTACGAGGAGTGTATATATGTAGGCAATCTTGACATATTTTAAGCATTATCACTAGTGGATCATCGTGGGGGTACTTCACATGACTGGTATTAGATTCTTCAAAAGGAATATAACATAAACGTTTTGCCTTGCTGAAGCTAGGTAAAAGTTTGGCAGATTTTTTTGAAGAGGTTATTTTACAGTATGACGTAATTCGGTCATCTTTCTTTCGCTTCTTCCCTTTTTTGATCTTGATCATGTATAGATGTCGAGCCTGACCCTATCCCTATTCATTTTCCTTCCTCGAGGAATTTTTGAACATCGATGACGTATTCGTGAAGTCGCAATACCTAAACAATTCGGTGAAAAATATGTATAAGGGAATAGTAATTGTCTATTTCATGATTGTGCACAGTATGATATTGACACATATGCTTATTCGTTACATCAGGGATCTATTGGGCTTCCCAAAAGAGTTTATCTGCCCTTAGGATGGGTAAGATGTTGGAAAGGGTGGTAGTCATTGGTGGTAGGACCGGGATTGGCTTATCCTTCTTTCTATCCTTTCCTTTGAGGTTATCAGAAGTTTGCCTACGTTGTTTAGTGATGCCATTGCTTATCTGCTTCGAGATAAGAGGTGAGTGAGTATCGTTGGAGTGAATGACGGAGGAACTTTTCCTTTAATCTTTCTTTGGCCTCTCAAGCTCAATGTAATTATTGACCACATCTATCATTTCTATCACAATTTTTGGCTTACAAAGTGTCAGTTCTTATCGAACCTTAGAATCGATGTGAAGTACAAATGTGAATGTTGGCACCACGATCTTTGGGTTTAAGTTTTTAATCTTTCTTATTTATTGTAGGAATTGCTTGTAAAAGTTTGTCAGACTTTCCTTTGATCGCTGCTTAAAGAACAAAAGTGAATCGACGGTAATTTCTCGTTCCTTGGCATGAGCACAATTTGATTCAAACAATAGTTGTAACTGAGCAAAATTGGTTATCAATCCTTTAAGAATAGTATGAAACCATCGAGAGGTTCCTCTTTAGGGCTCATGTTAAAAAGGTGGCATAGCATATGATCTAATTTTGAGTAGAGTTCGACTGCGGCTTTGAAGTGTCGGACATGAGTTAGGGAGTCAGTGAGGCTTGTGCATTGATAAAATTTTGGCATGTAGAAGCTGTCAAGAATAGGCATGCTCTCGAGGTGAAAGGAGATGGGGTTTCTTTTGATCCTGTCTAGAACTGATCTTTGACTTGGATTATTAGAATTAATGGCCTGGATTTAGTTGTTCAAGTCATCCAAAGTGATGAACTAGGGGAGTACGTGAGTACTATCGCAGGTGCATGAGGGTTGAAGTCTCCCTGACCTTCAGGAGCCACTCTTTATCTCATGGCACCTTGGAGGTGGTGGAGGGTCTAACATAGTGTTCTTCAACTACCCTGAGTGGTTGAAGCTGAGGTGGTGAGTCTGAAATATCATAATACTCTGTCTAGATTCCTTGAGTCTGAGGGATTGAGCGTGAATTTTATGATCTTCGAGCCGTTGTACTATGTCCGATTCCATTTGCTTTTGTAGTTCGAGAATAATATTTTGAAAATTAATGGTTTATGGCAGAACGATAGCCAAAATGTCCTCATTGTATCTCTGGGTACTGGAGGCGCTTCAGAGGATCATGTAGGTCATGGTAGTGACTGGTAAAGATGAGATTTGAAAGAGAAAATTAGATTTCCCACAGACGGTGCCAATTGTAATGACTAGTTTCCGGTAGGTAAACTTCACCAACACTTTGCGTAAAAAAACAAGATTTAAGTGTAAAAAAGGACTAGTTCATAGTAGATTTTACGTGGAAAACTCAGTAAAGCCTGAGAAAAATCATGACCTCAATGAGGGTTTAGATACAAAATCCAATAAGATATTAATCTATTATACTTATAGAGAAAATAGATCAGAGGGTGTGCAAAAAAAAGAGCGATGCTTAATGTTGTATGCTCTACCTGTATTTATAGTTGGATATAGGCAGTTACCAAGTTAGAACATTTCTCCTATTTTTTAGGAAGGTGGGCAAACTTTACGAAGCACGTACAATGGAAATATTTGACCAAGTGTGACGGCTACAGTAGATGTTTGAGCTCTGCAAGTACGGATTGAAGTGTTCTCAACTTAGAGACGTGTATGCAACCAAATGCCTTCGACATGCCTTTAATAGCTATTCTTGTTGAATCTGAGGAATATGCTACTACAGGTTGGTAGGATCTCATTTTTACTGTAATTTTCAAAACGATTAGTAACCTCGAAGAGCACCTTCAAGAAAAAATACGGATAGGTTAGTGAGGTGTAACTTTTGTTGGTAATTAATGTCGAATTGTTGCGTTAATCAATAATTTTGTTAGTGTTTATTTAGTATGAAATGCATCCATCAACAACTAATTTGTCGATACTCATCAATATTGAGAATATGATGACAAGCAATAATGTCGATCATCATGCTTTCGTAATATATTGTTGATTAATTAATTGCTTGGAGTGATCGATGCCATGAATTATCGATTAACCATGTGATCGACAAATTTTAACATCAATTTTTTTTAAGAACCCAATAGTCGACAATTTTGTAGAGACCAAAATTTTGAGATATGCTTCTTTCAACAAAGTATTGTCGTGTAGTTTAACAACAATTAATTTGGCTTGTATATCTTTAAAATCAATATAAGATATATTTAGGATATTTTATGCAAATATAGTGGTAATGAAGTCTAATTATGACATGTGTATATTTCAGGGAATGAAGAGCAGGAGGAAGACCACATGGAAGAAGAGTTTTAAGCTTTGTGCAATAAAATATCATAATGCTCCCTAATATAATATCCAATTAATTATTATGACTTATTAATGGACCCTTATGTTTTTCAATTGTGCTACCTTTGTAATTTTCTATATGCTTGCAATATCAATCAATGATCTATGAATTCTCAATTCAATGGTAGTCAACAAATTCTAGATTAATAGGCACTTCACAGTTTAGTTTAAATATTGTAGCCAAACAATTGTCAATTAGAGTACTATTCGAGAAGTTTCTTATGCACATCCAAAACAAATACTACCTATTAAATTGTCGAGTAGATGTATACTCAAAAATAAATAGGTGAGGCTACACATCGAAATAATCGATGGTATACACTATAGTAATTGTCGATCAGTCGACATTTCAAGAATTTAATATGTTCAGCAAGAATATAGTTAAGTTGCAATCTATAAGTCAAGCATCAAAAAAACTGATTTACAGGCAACAATAAGGGTGGCAGGAAAGAATAGAACGCAACCAAGAGCATTTAATCACAAAATGCATTATTTTGTACATAAATACTATTACATTATCATCAAATGGAGTTGCATCAGTCCTTCATTATAGTTTTTAACATCATTACTCCTCACTAGCTCCTCGAACTTTGCCTCATACCTTACCCAAATATTGTAGACATCATCTTTCATAAATTTTTGATCCAATCCAAGTGAAGTGTTTGGAAGCACGATATTGTGATTGCGTAAGAGGGGGGGGGGGGGGGGGGGGGGGGGGGGGTTATTGTAGTTTTGATGCGAGGGATCTTCTCATTCATTGTTGGAGGTAATTTCGTGGACATTTTTACCCTGTGGAAATCAAAAACCAATAGCAGTTGTTGCAGTTAAATCAATACATTAGAAGTTGAGCGCTACTCTAAATTGTCGACCACCACAATTATATACTAGCTTATTAACTACTAATGTCGACCATTGTTGTCATCAACAATTACTCATGTAAGTTAATTGTCGTGTTATGTGTATAACTTAATGGGATTAATTTAACAATTACTAAATTGTCGATGGTTATGAACATCGGCAATTGCAGTATTAAACATCTCACTTGCTTCTCCAAAATCCCAATCGTCAGCTTAAATGAACTGAATAGAAACCAACCACAGTTATTTGGGGGAAATTTTGGAGAAAAACTCTAGGGTTTCAAAACTCATAAATTGTTACAAGATCACAAGCAAATTAATGGATGAGAAATACTTAATGAAAGTTGGACTTCAATAAACACTTATTCAACACAAAGAACAATGACTACTGCAACAACAAGGATCTCCAAATAACATAAGCCTATCTAATGTTTGCGATTCTCTGAGATTCAACTGTAAAGAGATCAACCTTCTCAATTATTCTAGTGATGGAGACGAATTTGTGCGAAAGAAACTGAGTCCGTGAGAAAGAGTACCAGTTATTTGAGGAAGATGAGTGAGAACGAGAGATACTGAGTGAGAGTAAGAGAGAGAAGATATACGACATGTTTATGGATCATTTCCACCTAATTACTATTTTTTCACCTCATCTTTAATATGAGTTAGTTTTTAGTGTGACTTGAGTGTCTTGTTTTTAAACGCATGGGAATCCTTTCCCTATTTTAAAATTTAAAATAGTAAACCTCATGATATAATCTCACAATAGAAATTATGAGAATAAATACTACTTTTTGCCATCTTTACAAAATCGATACTTTGGCAAGCTTCTTTCAAAATCAATACTAAAATTAACAAATCGATAATGGTCCCACCTACTGCCCCCTAGCTGTCACCCTATTTTCTAACATTAAATGTTGATGGGTAGTCTAATCTGTTACGGTAATTAATCTGCCAACTCATAAAGATTACTGAACAAATGACAAAGCTATAACAAAACAATTACAAAGATTTTCAAACGAATGACAAAGTTCTCGCAAAAAAGAAGAAGATAAATAATACAGAAAAAATGAGAAACTATCCTACTGGAGTTGTTGAGTAGTCTAATCTGCTACAGTAATAAGATGGAAGGTTCTTCCCAAAATACACTACCAACCTTAAAAAAAATCAAAGCTTCTTCTTCTTATTCTTCAACAACAAAGCTTCCACAAAAATTAAAGCAGATTCTCCTTGATGTACTATTTATCCCTTTCATGTGCCAAGTCTTCCAACTATCGTTGTGCATTCGCTAAAGTCCTTACACAGAGGTCATTGGGAGAAAAAGATCGTTGTATCCTAGGTTATTCTCGTTTGTTAAATACCGTTTGTTATCCTTCTTTTCGACACTTGAAGTAACCGTTGCAATAAATATCATCTCTAACTCTGTATCCATCATCTCTAAATGTGTATCCACACATCATGATTTGAAGGCTTTTTTCTTAAGAAAATGTTATGCAAGACGATACAATTTGTACATATCATTTTTCTTTTGTTTTTTATCATTTGTCTTCTGCTACTTATCATTTGCCATTTTTCGTGTGTCATTTTTAACATTTATTATCTGCTACTATATCACCAAAATTGTTCATTGATATCATTTATATCGGGATTCCTATCATTGTTTGAGGGATTGCTGAAGTTGAGTTTTATAAATTTTTTCTTCTGCTTCGATATCATTTTATTGTCATTTATTTATTGATTTCAGGGATGGATGGAGTTCAGCTTTATACTATTGTTCATTTGGGGTGGGGGGAATATCATTCGTCCAAAGATCGAATCAATCGTTAGTTATGTTGGAGGAAATACCAAACTTACCTCACTAAGAAGGCACTCGTCATATGAAGATTTTGTTACACTCCTTAAAGAAACAAGCGAAATCAGTCGTGAGGACTGTAAGCTATGCAACTTCGTCCATGGTTGCGCATGCGTAATTTCATGGGTCCAAGACTTTACTGTAATGATCAATATCCATAAAAGCAATCCCGGTACACCCTTTCATATATGGATTATTTATGAGCTCAGGGTACCTTCCCATAACTCCCAGAACTTTATTTATGATTTCTGTTCTTTAGGTAAAGGGTTGTCCACCACCAAAAATACTGGTTTAGGTAAAGGGTTGTCCACCACCAAAGTGGGGGATCATTGTGTCATAACTCATTTCCTGATCCTGAACCTGAATGCAGGGGTTACCTTAAAATAAATGACAGAGGGCTTGATCCACGTAGGTTTGGACCTTTAACGGGTGATGATGATGTTCCTCAATCAAATGATTCTTTTAAAACTATCTGTACTGATGTTCCTCCCTCAAATGAACCTAATATTCTTCAATCAAATGTTCATCACTCAAATGAACCTATGTTAACTAATATTCCTCAATCAAATGAATCTTTTCAAACTATCCTTACTGATTATAGAATCAACCCATCTACTAGACGCTGCCTTACACGCATTTTTACCATTAGTTTCTACTCGGATGCATGTATGCACAGAGCAATAAGTACTTACTCTAAATAGGGCAGAACATAGCAACCTTGTCGCATAAATCCGCCAAGAGCATTTATGACCTTTGTAATGTACCAAGATTTTAAATAGGTTGCTTAGAACGTGTTTGAGATTAAACTTGCTTACAACTGCGTAAGCTCTTATGCGATTCTTGAGTTCAATCCTATCTCGATATAGATCACCAATGTTAAACTCTTTACTGAAATCATAAAGATCTTCCGTGTATGCAACAGATCTTTCACCTATTCAAGTTATGGCTCAAACCAAAATTCAGCTGAACAAATGAGAAATATGCTTCTTAGCATGACACTAATTTGATAATAAATGTTAAAAACACCTTACAAATGACAAATTTTACGAGCTTACCTGAAGGTTTAGCGTGTCCAATGATAGTTTCAGGTTCAATTGAAAGAGGAATATTAGTTAACATAGGTTCATTTGAAATATGAACATTAGTTGACATAGGTTCATTTGAGAGATGACTATTTAATTGAGGAATATAAGGTTTATTTGAGAGAGGAACATCAGTAGGGATAGTTTGAAAATGTTTATTTGATTGAGGAACATTAGTTAACATAAGTTCATTTGAGAGATGAACATTTGATTGAGGAATACTAGGCTTATTTGAGGGAGGAACATCAGTAGGGAGAGTTTCAAGAGATTCATTTGATTGAGGAACATCATCATCATCCACTAAAGCTCCGTCTTCTTCCTTTTCCCATCTTCTTTTTCATTACCTACTTCTTCTTGCTTGCGTTTCGTAGTTTTCTCAGGAGTAGAGAACTGGTACTATCCATGGAGTAGAGTACCATCTCCAAGTGGTAGATATTGTCTTTAACTGTAAACATTGCAATTTGTTCTAATATTTTACCATGGTTCTACATTTTACCATAGTCTTCTAACTGGGAGCATAACTTAACCACTACAGCTCCGATCTCAGTGGCAGAAAAACTGCTATCGACTGTAGGTGCACCAACTGTAGGTGCACCGACTGCAGGTGGTTCGATTATAGGCGCAGTATCGATTATAGGTGCTTCGATATGATTTCTCTAAAATATTCAAACAGATGACAATGAAAAATGACAATTTAGAAATAACAGAAAAAGTCTAACAATGACAATAGGCATAAAATAGATTACAAAAAAGGACTTAATAATGACAGAGAAAGAAATTAAACAAATGACAAGAAGAGGATACCAAATGCCAAACCTAAGCAAATAAAATGATACGAAACCTAAATTAAATGACAAGGAAGCAATGAAATAAATTATTAATACAAAGAATGGAAGATTACCATGGCCTCTTGCACAAGTTCTTGCTACATGTCAGTCTCAGACGCCTTTATAACTATTACCAACAATTTAGGGTTAGCAAAAAACTTTTTTAACGTCACAATTTGGTGACGCCTAAAGGATGTCATCCTCCATCCCTGTAGCTTAGGGAGAAAATGTATGGATTCATGAATTCTTGGAAACTTCAGGCCAGAAATAGAGAGGAAAGTACATATCATCAACACCCAGGTACATCGTGCAATGATAAAGCTTTATCCAATTTTTTATCAGCGGCCGATCGATAATCGATAAACTCCACTATTTGACTCTACAAGAAATTATAGACTTGCTCACCCCAGGGGAATCTGTTGAACTGATCTAGATCATCTACCAGATCAACATACCTCACCTCAACATTTCTCCCCTTGTTCGAAAGGAGAAATGATAGTATAATTTTTAACAAATTTAATCGAAAAACAAAATCACACAATATAATGATAAGAACCTTAAAAAATAATGACCCAAAAATGGCAAATACAATACATAAATTTTTGGGGTGACAAATACAATGAAGAATGATGATAAAGCCAATAAAACAAATAGAAAATTAAAACCTTACCATGATGTATTTCCAATTTCGCATGTTTTAAAACCCCATCAATTTCCTTCAACCTATATGTATTCTTCTTCTTGAGGAATCGCCTCATTCGAAATTTGTTATATGCACAGGATCAACAAATAAGAACTCATTTACAATAAGAGAGATACATAGCCCCAAAATCAGGCAAACATGAATGGGTTTCATCTGAATTATCGTTCCCCCAAATTGGAACTTCATATCACCGAGATGATGATCGAATATTTTCACAACCAATGTCGACATCGTCGTTATTGGATCAATCAACAGTAATTGTGCAAAGTAGGTGGTACGAAGAATACCCTTATCTTCTTCAGGCAGAGCTACAAACATTTTGTGAAGTCCCACACCTGTATACCGAGAGGTATAATTTTTAGCATTAGAGGTGCCCTTCTTGGCTCCACCCTCCTACGTTTGGTTCTCCTCATCAAATAGTTGATTCACTTCTTTATCAGATTTTATTGTGAAAGAAAAAATAGACTTTAATCAAATACTTGGTAGGCAGTAGTCACAGAGATGATTAGCCACTGAAATAACACTGAAATCACGTACACACACGATGGGTAAAATCACAACGATTATGTGAAAACAGTTTCTGCGATCGGGACGGTTTTAGCGGTTGTCAATCACACACACGATGTGTAAAATCGGGACAGTTTTTGCGATCTTTGTAGTCGTCGTGTAAGAAAAAAGTGTTTGAGGAATGGGGATGGTTTTTGGCGCCAAAAGCCAGACGAACTTGTGTGAATCGCACGTGTTACCTAACCTTAAACAACAGTAAAAAAAATGCCAAATAATATAACTGATGGTGACAGAGTTTGCATAATTCAATATAACTAATGTTTAAACGCGTGACAAATTGGCATTCAACAAATGACAACAAATGCATGAAATTGTGACAGGGTCTACCTTCCACGTCCCGAAATAGTAATGACACGTATACATCGAGGAATTAAAATTGGACACGTGGCGTGATAATATATTTTTAAATAATTCAAATTTTTTTATTATTATTTAGGAAGTGACATTCGTACTTGTGGAGCCCACGGCCTTACCTGTGGCCTTATTTGTGGAGCCCACGACCTACAAACCTACTATAATATTCAAGCAGCTGATATTTTTTTGAAAGAATGACAAAGTTATATAAAACAAATAACAAAGTAAGTTGAACAAATAGAAAAGCTATATAAGACAAATGACAATTAGTTGTTACCAAATGACATAATTCTCGGAAAGAATGCTAGAGTTTAACTGAATAAATGACATTATTTGGTTGGCAGCAGCCGCGTAGACGATTTGCCGTCGTTTGTTCCATGAGTTGAGTACAGTTGAGTACCATCTACAATAGTTACGAGTACCATCATTTCCTCCATGCCCAAGGAGTAGAGTACCAGTCTTTAATCAAATACTTGGTAGGCAATAGTTACACAGACGGTTTATGACAAATAATCGGGGCAATTTTTGCAGTTTTTATGGTCGAGTAAGAAGAAGAAACTGTTTGATGAATCGGGATCGCTTTTGGCGCCAAAAACCAGACGAACTCATGTGAATCACACGCGATACCTAACCATAAACAAGATGAGAAATAGTAACAGAATTTGGTGAAAGAGTTTGCCTTCTTACAAATAACAAATCTGGTAAAAGGTAGGACACTGTACTAAAACAAATGACAAGTAATTCATGAGATGGTGACAATGTTTGCCTTACACGTACATCGAGGAATTGAAATTTGACACGTGGCTTGATATAATAGTTTTAAATGAGTTTTACATTTTTTTATTATTTCGGATGTGACATTCATACTTGTGGAGCCCAAAAATAGGTGGTTGTCTACTGTTATATTGCAACTTTAGTAGGGGCAAAACTAGTTTTTCCTCTTGCCAGTATTGATTTTGGAATTTATAGTTCCCTGGGTCTGATTTTGTAAAGATGGTAAAAAGTAGTATTTATTCTCATAATTTCCGATCTCACAAATATATCTAAAATAGTACCAAATTACTACTCATTTTAATTTGTCTATTAATGTGCGATACTTGTGTGCTCAGGTTGTGATAAGCCTGGATCAGTATGCCAGGACCCACGATTTATCGGTGGTAATGGCATCACCTTCTACTTCCACGATAAGAAAAACCAAAATTTCTACCTCTTGTCTGATTTAAACCTTCACATCAACGCACACTTTATTGGACGTCGAAACCATAATAAAACCTCTTTCTTTAAGCTTGTCATATGTGGACACAGTCTTGGAGGAGTTTCTGGGAAAAAAGAGATAATCTTGGAGGAATAGAAGGATACCAGAGAGCTTTACCCAATTTTTATTTTTTTATTTTTTGCATTGTGAGACCTAACATATTCCACAACATCTTTGAGACCAAAAGAGCCCAGAGCATTGTGCTTCCAGATGAGCTTGTCAGGACCTCTCTTTAAAGGTAAAAAAGTGGCAATAGTATCTGCATAATGGTTAGGGTGAGCCTGCATGAGGGAGGTGGGGACACTCCAGTTGCCATTTGAAATAAAGTCACTCACATTTCCCTGAAGATAGTTTAAAATAACAGGGTGGATATTCAGTGCAAAAGAAATGGGTTCAGATAGCCATTCATCAGACTAGAATTTGATGGAGTTCCCATCTCCTATAATCCATTTAGATTGAGAGAGGACTGAAGAGATCACCCCCTTAATACCATGCCATAAAGAGGATCTTTTATAATAAGAGATGGGGTTATGTAAAATGTATAAGTACTTAGCTCTCATCAAGATAGCCCAACCATCAGTGGAGGAGAGAGTTTCAAAAGCAAGCTTGTGCATGACCCCATAATTAAGAGAGTTAGGATCTCTAATATCTAGGCCACCTTCATCAATTAGAAGGCATAAAGTCCTCCAGCTAGCAGTAATCAATTTTCTAGAGTCACAACCACCTAACCAGATGAAGTTTATGATGTAAGAATCCAAGTACTGAATGAGAAATCTAGGCCATTTATAAACAAAAAAATTGTAGTTGAGCATGTTAAGGACCACAGACTTAACCAATAAAACTCTGCTAGACATTGCGATCATTTTGCCTTTTCAAGTTGCCATCTTAATCTTTGCTCTGGCACCCAGAGGTGAATTCTTCTGGGGTGGCCTTTAAAGAGGGGGACACCCAGATAGTTACAAGGGAACACATCTTCATGCATGCCAAGTATCCCAACGATCACTTGCTTCCTGGGAGGGCAAATTTCCCAAAGTAGTCCTTACTCTTGTCTTTACTACTAACATGTCCTCTGTGTGTGTGTGTGTGTGTGGGGGTGGGGGGGGTATGCACAAAACACATCAAATCAACATGAGAGCATTCTATTGACCGATTAGCTCGACAGAGAAGCCATTTACTTCCCAGAAGGCCATGGTGACAAATTGGAATCCACACTTGCACCAACTGTTTCAATCACTAGGTCGGCTGACACTAACGGTATCTCCCTCAAATCAAAATCACTGCAAATGTGGTACCAATCAACGAGGAGGAATCAAGGGTGCACAACTATGGCATAACCAATGATGATTGTTTCGCTCATCTTGATCTTGGTTTCAAGTTCTACTCACTGAGTGATGAAGTTGACGACGTCTTGAGTCAGACGTATAGAAGGGACTATATAAGTAAGGTCAAGATGGGTGTTTCCATGCCTATTATGGGTGGTGACAAAAAATATTTCACTTCAAGTCTCTTCGCGCCAGACTGTACTGTTGCTCAATTCAATGGTTCTTATGCTAGTATTGGAGGTTCTTCCGAGTACGCAAGCTTAAGTTGTGAAAGTGAAATGGAGGGTGTGGCGTAGTACGTAAGAGATAATTAAGTTTGCAATGTAGTTTAATTTGTAATGTTATGATTGGCTTCCATGCAATTGATTGTTACACCACATTGGGATTTTAGTACCAGAATAATAAGTAGAACATCAATAACTGGGGTTGATTGGCTTCCATGTAATTGATTAAGTGATTGTACCTGTGATAGTAATGGACTGTCTAGGCTTGATTGTGATTTGATTTTCCGGTAATGGGCATGAAGGTCTATCTTTAAGATTGTTTGGCCTTTCCAAAAATTCGTAGTGACAATTTTTTTATTCTATCTCATACGTCCAGATATTTCTATTCCTGTATAGAATCTACTTGGAATAAAAACTTTTTAACGCATCAAGTCGATTATTTGTAGAACGCCTGAAAATTTTACACACACAAGCCAATTTTTAACATAACTTTTCGGAAAAAATTAGAAATTGTTTTATGAAGCTCTCAACAATTTGTATGAAACACTGACTTACTTATTTAGCCCATATATTCCTTCAAAGGCAACATGAACTAACATAACTAGTGGTAATTATTTGACTGGTTTCAGATTCTTATTCCCCTTTATTGTAATGTCAATGTCAAGAGGGATCTCAAGGGTATATAAACATATCTAACTTTGTTCTTATTCTCTTCAAGTAAACACGAATCGAGCAACCAAATGACAAATTGAAAGATACTATACTATCCGAGGAACATGTTTAAGCATTTGGGGCAAGAAAGAATAAAGGCAAAGGAGATGATTCTTATGAAGATAATATGCAATAGCAAGAGTATGGCTTTCTCCCTTTTTCGTGTATAAGTACCTCTCATTGTTACTTCTCTTAAACACAGACTTACATAGAGAAGCAAGCAAGCAAGGATCAAAGGTTAATGTCCAAGTTGTCTAACAGCAATCCGTGGAACGTCGCTGAAGTGGCGCCACCACGTGTCATCCAAGTCGAAAAGAGGTCCAGTTTCGAAAGAAGGTTGGAAACCATTCAGGAAGAGTGTGACGGACAAGGGTGCAATATGAAGAAATCACCTAGTGGTGGTCGTGTACTTAAGATCAGGCCATCTATGACTGCGGGATAAAACTTTGTTAACTTATTTTATGGTACTAATGACGTATGGTATTTGTGTCTTTGTGTTTTAATAAGACACAACTTATTTTATGGTACTAATGTAATAATCAACGTATAAATTACGTGAAATATCTATTGAGTGAACTAATATGCATAGTGTTTTAGTATATTCAGCACCATATGAAATAAAGGTTACGAGTACTCATTTAAGAAACTACTTTGTAGATCCTACCACAAATGATTTAGTACACTAAAAGTATGGAATGAGGTAAGCATATTACTTTCATTTCCAGTGTATTATTTGTGAATAAATGAGTCTTTCTCGAACAAGATACGAAGTTTTGTTCTCAAATGGGAAGAATATATTCAATATCAGATTCAGTTTGTGTTTTAGATTAGAAGAAACTTTAATATTGAATTAGGTTTAAATTAGCGTAAAAAACTTCTCAATTTTACTTCCGCGCGCTGCACACCTTCGCCAAGAGGACGATAGATCGACCATAACCGATAATTAATTTAATCCTTGCTTACTTTGCCAAAAAAGAGAGAGAGAAAGAAACCGTAGTGCAACTGTTTTATCAGTTGGAGACTTTGAAGCTCCCCATTTCAAAACTGTTTTCTATTTCTCAGAACTCTTGAGAGAAAATTTCAGAGAATGGGTCATGGAAGCTCGAAATCGACTCTCCCAGACTCCAAAAAGAAGTCTGAATCCTCGCGCAGTGTTCGTCTCGGACGCAGATTCCATGGTCTTCTTCGCCACCGTAGCGGCAGTGGCTCGAGCCATTCTCATATCACTCTGGAGGATTTCACTGGAATTGTTCTAATTGGACTCATCAGTGTAAATTGCTAAACCCCATTTTGTAAAATTTGGAGTAGTTTTGACTTACAAATATATGTTGTTGTTTGTAGGCGGAGATGAAGTTCAAGGATAAGTGGTTTGCTTGTGTTTCGTTGGGGGAGCGGACGTTTCGGACTTCGACTTCAGACCAGTTAAGATTACCAGTTTCTAGTTTAGTGTTGTTCTTTTTGGATTAAATTCTGCTTTTATGTGTTTTATTAGCATACATTATGACAATACTGCAATACAATTACTAGACGATTATTACGCTAAAGCTTACGACATTTTTGTGAAAGATTGGGATAGTGTTACGTGATATATTTTAGAGTGTGTTGCATAGAGTGGGGTCGTGACAAGATGGTATCAGAGTTGGGGACGACCCCACCTTGCCCAAGTAGGTGTACTGGAGAGGTGCTTAACCCAATTCTGGTGATGGTTGCACTACTGGTTTAGTCCTATACCACTTAAGACCCTGCTCGACGTATGGTCCTTAAGTTAAAATCTCACTCTACTGTTTGTCGAGACATTTGAGGGAAACAAAACCTCACACCTCTGCTTGAGGTGGTGGTTAAGTGGGGACGATATAGTGTGTTTCAACTTTCAATGAGTGAGGTTGTGACAATTATATACATGTGTGTATACACAATACCACCTCGACACTTGAAATCATTCAGCTACCTCCGGTCAACTAGTATAAACTAGTATTCCGATAACCGTAGGGGAAACGACCGGAGTTGGTGGTTGGGAGAAATCCCTAAGATGCCATGAAATCCTAGAATCTCGAAGAACTTTAACCAAAGCCACACATTCAGAATTTCAGATTGGAGCTCTAAAATCAGAATGGTAAAGAGAGAGGGAGAGAAAACTAAAATTTAAATTATAATTAGATTAGGAGAGATTGCTTACAATGTTAGATCAATGATTGATGAGGAAGAAGATCAAACTGCAATGGATTCAAAGAGAGGGAGGAGAAGGAAGGAGGGAGGAGATGTTTTGGAAGGAGGGAGTAGAAGTTTTGGTATACAAACAAAAAAACATTTTATAGGAAAAAACCAAATGTAATGTGAAAACATTCCCTACTGTCGTCGTTTGACTATATAATTACATATGCCCTGTAGTTTATTTTGTAATCCGGTATAGATTAAATTTAGTAACTAATGTTTTCAAATGCTTGGGTTATTTGGTTGATTATGACCAAAATTATATGTATACTCTTCTTATTTTGTTCGTTACTATGTATATCCCTTTTTCTTTGTGTTATATAAACTGTTGTACTGCACTGATACTTTTTTTGATTTTTATGTGTTCACCCATGTCGACCCCAAATATTAATGCTTCAGCACGGACAAACCGGTTTGGAAGTCTGTGAGTAGACCTGTTTAATCTCTTGTACACATTTTACCAGTGCTCTTTTGTTATTTTAATTTGGTCTTATATGGTTGCTGGAAAATTAGAAGGGTTTGAGATGGTGTTTGGTTACTATAGGTAGAAAAGTTATAGGGCATATAGGGAGGTTCAAAATCCTAACACATTCTTTGAACTTTGTTATCCATTAGATGGTCGCCAAAGTTAAAGCATCCCCAATGTAAAATCAACATAGCTTTCAACTAATCCTACTCCGCCTAGTGAAAAAAAAATAATAACAAAAAGATCGAGGGCATGGGAAAAGGAGAAGATTAGCATTCATGTTATGCACAAGTTAAATTTTCAACACGGGTTATGTGCGGGCTAGATTAGCAAAATCCTCATTATAGTATTATTAAGAATTAATAACTCTTGTTTAAATAACTTCATGCTCATATTTGTTCTTCAATATCATAAATTTTGATAAATTGGTTTTATACTATCTGAAACTTTGATGTCAATTTTAGGAGAAGAAACTTCTGTTGGAAAGGAACGGTTCTCATATTGCACGAATATCCGTTTTTGAGGTGAGGTTTATGCTTCCTTATGAGCTTTTAATAGGATATGATTTTTTTAATATCAAAGAGTGCAATCTCATTTGTGGCACTTGTAAGTGTTTATGGAAAACTTCCAATAAAGTTTTGTCAGGTACAATCTTTCATAGATGCTTCATTTCTCATTTTGTTATTAGAAATGTCGGATACAATCTTTCATAGATACTCGAAATTTTCTTACACTTTATCGGTCGATTTATTTTTACATTTTTGTCCATTGTGGTTGTGTTATTGGCCTCACAAATTTGTGCTGCAAGTCTGCCACTGGCAGCCAGTTCTCCTGAACATTTTATTTATTGCTGGAATTGCTGTTTCCCTTTTCACACACATATATACACAATTCTTCTTTCTATCTTGATTCATGCTGAATTGTGTGGATTGTTTATGCTTCATAAAAGTTGTACTTACACTTGCAGACCAATAAAATGTCGAAAAACAATCTGGTTGGATATTGTGAGATTGATCTATTTGATATTCTCAGCCGGGTAAGCTTCTCCTTTCATTTGAATTAGGGCTTTGCTTACATGAGTTTATATTAAACATTTTTTTTTGTTATTTTCCTGGATACGGCCCTGACAGGGTATAAATAAATCATCTACACTTATATTCAAGTATCTTGGACGTGATATATTACACATTTGAATTTTACGGGCATAGGTTTTTGCTTCCCTGCCGTTCCTGGGGATTTGGAGATTTAGGAGATCTTTGTCTAAGTTGGCATAAGGTCCTCCACGGTGTTTTTTATCGTGTGGTAATTAGTTGGACCACGGGCAGAGGCCCACTATTATGAGAAGGGCTGGGTCAGTGTATGTTTCTAATGGAAACCCTTTATCTTTTGTTCCCTGGTATTTCGCTGCGTCCCGTTGAGGGTGCAAGCTTCCCAAAGTTGTTTGCAATTTGGATAAGAATTTGACCGATGTGATAATTTTGTCTTCTTGGGAGACATGGCACATCCTCATGCCGTCCTCCGGGCCTTTCTTAGTTTTGCTACTGATTTGATACAATTTTGCTCTTGGAAGAGAAGCATGGATGCGGCAAACGTTCCAATTGCGAAATAATAATCAAATAAATGCAAAGTCATAGGGAAAAGGAGAAAACAAAAAATTATGTTCTTTTGATGTCCTAGTTCTTACCAAATACCATGCATTTAAAGATAGGGATCATCTTTTCATTGAAGGAATAATCTGAAAGCTGAAAGTGAAGCTAAATCTTGTCTCTCCCAAACGGGGGGACTAATTAAAGAGAGAAATCCAAAAGGAATTGATGTTTGTTACGAAATTCTTTGTCATAATCCATCACTACTAATCTAATAAACATTGCACAAAGTCTCCTCGAGAGAGCCGTGGTCGTTTGTTACACTCCATACCTAGAGAGTCCGTCAAAATAATATTAATCGGGGTGGAAATAGGCTAGAGTACCAAGAGGGAAGCTACTACCCAATCATTAATATCACGATGAAATCCAAGATCCCACTAGAATCCCATATATCGAGATTCAACATATCTTAAACTGCGGTTAATTATTTCATATTGTGAACAACGAAATATAACTCATGGTGTGTGAACCTCCTCAGGCAAAGAGTCCAAAACTCACCCGATTGCGTATAGATTGTGTTTTGTTTGCCAATTCATTTCTTTTACTTATAACTTTTTTTTGTTACGCAGGATTCAGATACTGAGATTGAGGTCCTTGACTTGTTAGATGTATCGCCCCCTAACTCAGTTGTGGGCAGCATCTCGGTTTCATTCTCCTTTGAGGTTTGCATATAGTTGAAGTCTTTATCTTATGGTTTGTTTAGAAATATGAAAAAAGTTTGAAAATCATATTTCTTGTGAATTAACAAGTAACTTGTCGGTTAACACATTTACTGGTTGAATTTTACAGGACCCAGTTGTTACTGAAAGAAACTTTGCTAGACGCATTCTATCTATAGTGGTAAGTGGTATTTGCTTAACAACTATGTTGCAACTCGCACATAGGTTTCCATTTTACGTCCTTCACGGGAATGTTGAACCAACTTATATTTACTATCTTCATTTTTCTGAACTTCTTTGTTTCTCAACACACTGTACCTAAAGTATGTTTTGGTAGGCTTCATATGCAGGTCTGACGACATAGTGTCCTACAACTACAAGGAAAAAAATCGTACAAGTTGTAGTAATCTTGGCCTGTCTTACATTGAACTGATTTTGAAATAGCGCATTGAGACTTGACCAAGGATAAAAAAATCAATTAAATGCCAAAAACTTCAATGAGAATTGATTTATCTAGAGTCTAGACCGATAAGGCGCAGCATTTCCCATCTCTATGAACTCTGGACAAAACATATTTTCTTTATGTTTTTGGCATCAATATGTTTTATTAGTTTTATTTGGGGACAGGACTATAATGATGATGGGGAACTTTCATTCTCCGAGTTTGATGACTTGATCAAGGCGTTTGGAAATCGTTTTGCGTCTAGCAAGGTATAGGTATCATTTATTTTTCGTATGTGTACCGTTTTTTAAGTTCTATTTCTCATTCTCTACTGTTATTAGGTGTAATCCTTCATTTTGTTCTGTTTTATTTTACATATCCGTACAATGCAATTTTCATATTGTTTTTCAGAAAAAAGAGCTCTTCAAAGCTGCTGACAAGAATGGTGATGGCGTGGTTAGCATTGAAGAGCTAGCAGACCTTCTTGCTATTCAACAAGAAAAGTAATCGCTCCCTTTTTTTGGGATATTTAAAAAAAAAACCAAATCGTCTAGAGAAATCACATGAACCGCCAATTTTCTTACCAAGGAGCACCATCCACAACTCTCTTGATGGAGTGTAAATGAGCTTGAAATGCCAAACCAAACAATATCTATACAATTCTTAACAGCCAAAAGGTTTGGTGTTTATTGTTCTCAGACAAGTTTCACATGCACATTTAAACCTAACGGTCCGTGTAATTTGTTTGTGGGTAACATCAAGTTTTTTGGCGCTTTAGGTTGTTTTGGTGAAAAATAGTATCTTTGCTTTTCACTTTTTGTTAGCTTCGATATTTTGGAAGATTTCCAAAGATATAAATGTTTTCTGAATCTAGTTGCTGTCTGCAATTTGGACCCTTAGGGCAATCTTTCTATCCCATTGACTCCACATGTTTTGCATTAGCAGTTTCAGGTGTACTGCAGCTTTTATAGAATCAAATCTCGCCAAATTTCAGCATAGGGCTGTTCCATAGTTTAGTGTCTGCCTTATTAAACCGGACCTTACTTTCTTACTAAACCAAAACTTACCCAATTTATGGGCCATTGGAGAGGATAGGTGAGTAGCTTTCTTTTTCATACTGCCTTTCCCTAGGGCGGTTAAGTCAATGATCAATCAGGCTACTGACCGTACCGCACTCATTCGCCCTTGCTCGCTATTGCTATGGTACAACTCAATAGTCAATACCTTTGTTGCCAAATTGGCAATAAATTTTTAGTCTAGGATTCTTGAGCTTTACTCGCCTGCTAAGAAGTGCTAGTCCATTAACTACTATGATATCCAATATAATTGATCACTTTCAGCCTCTTTGAGCTTCCTGCTTATGTACCTCTTACTTTCAACTTGAGAAATTACTAACATCTGCTTCACGTCCTTTTTTAGTTGATCCCATCTATTATATTCGTGAGGGTTCTATACTTGAAACTGTGTATCCAATATTTGTATTCACTCATCTGAAAGCACTGCATAGCCTTGCTTGATGGAGATTGTTTATATTTATAGATGTTATTTTACTCTTTCATGACATTTTCTTCTTAGAACTAAACTTTTTCTTGCTCCACTTATTACAGGGAAGCACTTATCAGTAGCTGTCCTGTCTGTGGAGAGATTCTTGGCAATTCTGATAGGCTAAATGATATGATTCACTTGACTTTGTGCTTTGATGAGGGGACAGGAAATCAGATTATGACTGGTGGATTTTTAACGGATAAACAAGCTTCATATGGGTGCGAATTTTATTAACATTTTTTTCCTCCATAGTCATATTATCCAATTTCTTTCTTCCTTTACCACTTAATGAAAGATATATGTAGGTCTGTAGAGATGGTAAAACACCAAAGTCTCTCTTTTAGTGTTTTTAGAGTCATTAAGTCACACCTAATAAACTTACGTTGAATATTCCAAGGAGGATGGATGACGGGAAAAAGAGATATTCATGTTTTTGTAGCTGCGGAAACTCAGAGACGTTAATTATCTTTCCTATTCATTCCTGTTTTATACTGTTATTTTGCGTAATGTTTGAGAATCAGGAGTATCTATATGGGCGATGAAGGCACCGGCTAAAACTTTTAGTAAATAAAATGACAAACAATCCGAAATTAACCTGGTTTTGTTAAGAGTGAGTAAACTTTAATATGTAGGTTGGTGTTGACTCAGATTATATTGGAATTTGGTTCGTTAGTCTTAAAGTTATCATTTAGTTCCGGCACATACATTTTTGTTTATCATGATTCTAAGTTAGTTTGTTCTCTTTAGGTGGCTTTTCAAAATGAGCGAGTGGGTCCGTTTTTCATCATATGACATTGGCTTAAACTCCGGATCAAGTGCTGCAAGTATTTTGGTATGAATTCGGCTCCTTGCAATTTAAAGTAGAGTGTTTGTTATGAACTTCATATCATGTTCTCTTAAGTGTTTTAGTACACACCCTACTCTCTCAATTTAGATTTGAAGCTTAATTGTTTTTGTCGTGATTTTTTTTGATATAGATAGATAGCCGTGTTAGGAGATTTTATTCTTCAATTCCATTCTCTTATCATTTCCTCAGTTTCAACATGTACCCTCAGTATCTGTATAATTCGTTCGCATGTCTTATATCCATAATGGCTGAAACATTATCAGGATGGTTGGGCCGAATGAAAGCAATCCGAAAGCTACTCACCTTAGATATAAAGAATACTACCCGAAAGCAAAGTAAAAAGCAAAAAATCACTAAAAAAACACTCGACATCACATGGGATTTACTATCATTAAATCCTTCCATCGTTCAAAGTGCCTATCGTTCCTCTTCTTTTGAGAAAGTATTCCACTTGCGGTGCTTTTATTCAAACTCCAAGCTGACAGGTAGAGAGTCTGTACGCATTAACTTCAGGGCAAGTGTTCCAGTATATGATTTGGATAACATATTAGTGTATAGGCAAATACATCGTATGGTATTTTAAGTTACTTGTGGTGCTAGTCACGGTTAGTGAGGTTGGGTTTAAGGTTTCTTGGAGTCCATTCATGCCTATAAATTGGCCTAATATGTACAAAGATAATTACAAAAAAACTAATAGAACTTTCCCTGTTTCATTTCTGTTTAAAATCTTTTTCTACTCTAACTTAGCACTTTTATGCTTATAGGTGTTTGACAGGAAGACAAAGAGGCTAGTAGAAGAATTAATTGATGGCAAGATCGTTTTGTCTATGAGGGCCCTATATCAATCAAAAATAGGACTTAGTATTATAGATACCGGTAAGAAATAGCTCTTCTTTTAATAATACATCACTGTTGCATATATCTCACACGGTGTATTTATTATCTTATTAGTTGATGTCCCTCTATATATATCAAACACTGATAGACAGGGGGAAGGAGGGTGAGAGACCAGCCTATAATACGGTTCCCTAATATCTATTTGTATAACAAGAGAAGGGGAGGGGGCGGTGTTCATATTTTTGTTAAGAAATATGAGATCTGCCCCGTTAATTTAAGTCTGTCTCCTAAAATATCAGATATTGTCCTTAAAGTTAGTGCAAGAGGAGCAATATAATTTTCACTGCTATTTCGAAAATGTAATCTTTCAACATCTATATATGCTAAATATGTATGATTGCCACATTATGATATCAATAAAATCAAAAATCGCATAGCGATCAAATCTTAAGTCCGATTATGAAAAAAATTGTACCGAAAGAAATGCCTCATCTAGATCTTTGTATTGATACTCGTATCCATATAATTATAGTCTTAAATAGTTTATAATGTATTGCTTCTAAAATACATTCTATTAGATATCTATTTTCAGATGTGCAGGGCATATGCATGCCCATAAAATGTAGTAATCAAAGAGGGATACTTAACGATTTAGGCTAAATTTTCCACACTCAACAATGCATTTTTCTTTCTTTCTTTCTTGGATATCGTCATTCTCTCATACTATCTTTATTTAGAAATAAAATTACTATTATCTTGTCAACAAGGAATAACTTGGTCTCCCACCCATATTTCTTTCATGTAAATATGCATTCTTGATACAAGTCAATAGGTAATATCTTGCTCCATACATGAATATTGGGCGCTGTTGCAGGGGCAAAAGAAATCTTGCAGAACATATCTGAGAAGCAAGGGAGGCGAATGAATTCAGTTGCATCGGCAAAAGAAATTCCAAAGTTTATCGAGTTGTTCAAGGTCAATTTCTATAATAGTAAATAAATAAAATTTTATTGGGAAAACCTAAATTCACTTTCTTATTGATTAAAACTTAGCATTTCAATATTTCCATAAAAAACCAAAACTGCATTTGAAATGTCGTTTTTATGAATTTTCCCACGTCTAACACTAGTCAAATGAAAATGAATTTCAAATGTAAATTGTCTCTGAATAAGGGAATTTCAAATATATGTTTCTACTTAAAAACATGTTTCTTAAACAAATTTTCTTAGCAATACATACGGCAACCAGAGTAAACAACTTGTTAGTATTAAAGCCTAAATTACCTATTCTCGTTTCAAGTAACCCTAATGAGTGAAGCAGTTTATTTGAAAACGAAAAGATAAGAGTGGGAGAGAGAGGGGGAGATGGCGGTGAGCCGCGATATTTATACAATAAAAATGGAAGAATTAATATGTGGCTAACTTGTGGCTTATAACAAGCCACAGTTGTGTAAATTGTGGAATGTTTTATTTGTCACGCCCCAAATTCCGCTTTCTGATATAAGATCATAAAGTAAATCCTATGGCTTAACAAGTCGAGCATCCTACGGATGAACCCCACAGATGTAATATATTTCTAAAGAAATTAACTACATTTACTTACACCAAAGAAACACAATTAAAATGAATAGAATGAATAAAGTGAATAATATTTTCAACCAAATCTAAGAATGAGAAATAGACTACGACAATGAAATCTGAAATAAAAATTATAAATACCCTACGACACAGCCCAACGATCCAAAAGAACTTCAAAGAATCCCGAAACTATCACTCAAGCCTCACTAACCAAAATCTATTATGCTCGGCCTCCTATAAAAATATATAGCGCACAAGGCGTCAACAAACACAATTATTACCGGTTACTGAACATGACAGATCGATAAAATAAATAGATACTAATGTGATATAATATTCTATCTATATGTATAAATGATGCAATGTTTACTGAGGAGATGAGGTTCAATTATTAATGTTGTTTTTAAGCGTCGGCGCCAGTATTATAAAGTAGTTATAGAGTTTTATTAGGTGTGGGGGATAACTAACAGACGATGTACACATGGTTCTTTTTAATTCAGTGGGACCACACTCTCACACCCTTCTGTCCTCAACAGAAGCGTATTCCTTATTGTCGAGCCAGGGATTGGCAAATTCCTTTTTAGTGAGCCAGGAATTAGCGGGGAAAATTACCGGATCAAGGTGATTAAGGAGTTTCAACCTACAGGTCTAAAGCCTGATTTATTTTCACTTTTAGGGATCTAATCCCACGGGATGCTCGCGTAGCATGCAGCCGAGAAGTAACAGGGAAAAAATTTAGGGACTTGCAACCCTGGGACACTGATAAACAGTTACCAAATCTTTTGTTTAGGGAATTGAACCCAAGGACCCTGACAATATATCCCTACTGTGTGCATGACTCTTAAGTTCTCCTATGCATGAATAATTTAAGAGACCGACACTCAATCAAAATGACTTATATGTCCTTGCTCTATAGGCAATGAGACTATATCATATGATTGACGATCTTATGCTCAACGACCTTTCTACCCTCACAAGTATGAGAGTGGGGACTCTGTCGATGACCTTATACTCTAACTATCAATGATCTTTCTATCTTAAGTTAATAAAGGTTAAATCAGTGAAGTCCTATAATCGTGGCTAAGTTAAGCCATTCGCCAAATACATCTCTTGACACTTAGACAAAATTAGGCCTTTTTAACCTTACACGTATAGAAACTGATTTATAATATTAGGTGGCCAGATGTCATAATATAATATAGGTTTATGATTAGTACCTCCTTGATTTAACATCATGGTCCAACCTGTACATCTATAGTTAAGGGTTGAACATGAGGGCACCAATTACTACTACCAATGTTATTGATATGGACATAGGCATAATTATATCATTACAAGTTACCTTATACACTCCACAAACATATATATAATCTAAGTATATATTATACAAGGTCTGCCCTAGGATATAATCATTGAATGTACATTTTACTGTTTGTATAAAAGAAACTATTATAGTATTTTATAACTACTTACAGAAGCAACTCATAAATAAATTGGGTTTACTCTATAGCAAGTCCATATTTTCCTTCCATCCTAGTATTCAAACTCTCACAGTAACATGCTCATCTTAAATCTAGCAGACCTACTATTATGGGTACCAAAATAATTGGATATCAAGCTATGAAATTCTACAGTAATATCATCACGAAACAGTTACGACGAGCACACTCAATCAATAAATATATATCATGATAACCTACTAAACAAGGCATATCATCTATATTTATACATTATTCCGATCAAAGAGCAATGACGAGCAATAATGGTACTTGCCTGACGATGGAATTCTTATGAAGAGCAACTTAAAGAACAATAGATTTCTCACTCTCGATTTACCCGTTCTAAGAATTTCCAGCCACACCGAGTGATGAAGAATTTATGTTAGAGTTCTTTCCAAATTAAGGGTTTGAGAAATAGGGTTTGGGGTTTGTTACTCTCTAGATTTTGGTAAAACTTAAGGAGAAGAGATGGGTTGAAGGATGAGAAGATGGAGTAAAGGAAGGGGAAGTTACGGTGGTGTGTTTGACTAAGCTTTTCAACTCAACTCAAAAAGATCAAGATAAGCTACAACTAGGAGCTATATAATAAATGGCAACATAACAATGTCCCAACCAACAAAAGCGTATACGATCAACAAAAATGCGGGGCGCTATATTATTAATCCTCATTTCTTTTTATGAATGTAAAATTTATTGATAAAAGGACGCACACAACACCAAAAAACGAACAAGAGCAAATAAAACATATAAACCCTCCTCTCTAAGAGGCTATAAAAATAAAATAAAAAACTACACTAAGACCCATCAAGTGGAACCCGTGATAGTTTCCCTCCATTTAATTATAAGAGACTCAAAAGATGTTCCCGACATATTCGAAGCGGCTTTGCTCCACCAAAAGATTAAAGCTTTAATTGACACTAACACCGAGGATCTCGACTTCTCTTTCCCTTCAAACTTTCTTGCATTATGTTCTAGCCAAATCACCTACATCACCGCAAAAGGTAGAAATCGCTACAACACCTTACCACGACCAACAACGTTCCTCGTATTCCAATTTGTGAAGAACTCTTTAACATTCCTAAAATGCAGCCACGGAATGCTAATCCTAGTAAATAATTCAATCCAAATGCTCTGAACAAATGGACAAAGAAGGAAAAGATGATCAATGGACTCCCCATCCTTTTTAAACATAGAACAAAAGTTGACAATTAGAATTTTGCGTTTACGAAGATTGTCAATAGTAAGAGCTTTATTCAAGAACAACATCCAAGCAAAAAATTCCACCTTAAAAGACAACTTGGGAATCCAAATTTTGTTAGTAGGGAAGGTTAAAAGAGTATTGTGGGTTGGATTAGCCAAAGCCTTGTATTAACAGAGAACATACCCTTAACACAATCAACCCAAACCATCCTTTCATCTTATCTTCTCCAGGACAATGATGAAAACTCGTAAGTTTATCCAAAAGATAGGTAACAAGATCTAATTCCCAATCATTCAAGTTTCGATGGAAGCCAAGATTCTACGAAATACCTGTGAGATCCAAGTTCATTGCCGCTAGAACTGAGTACTCATGATTATCTGATAAAGAGAAAAGTACCGGATACAATTCTCTAAGCGACTTCAAGAAGCCAACTATCCTCCCAAAACTTCACCATATTACCAACACCAACTCTAATCCTAACTCCTCTGCTAAAACTCTCACTAAACTTCATCACTCCCCTCCACACCCCTGACCCGAAGGTCTCAACCATCTCTCTACTACACCCAAACTTCGTCATCCCTAACCCAGAAATAATAACTCTTTTCCTCCTCGAGAAACATATATATCACACATGTCTAACTTGCCACCAATTCTATTCAATACCGTCCTTGGGTGGTCTTGTACTTATATTCTGTCTAGCTTGATTCTGGAAAGACACATACAACGTACGTGATTGCACGAACCTGATTCTTCTCTATTAAAGTGGCAATGCACCTCGTTCTTGGTTTGCTAATGAAGATCGGGATTATGTGCAATATAAGAGTCTTCTTAACTGTCACAACCCAGTATATAGACCAATGATTTCTTTAAAAGAAATTCCACTTTTCCTTCAGTAGATTGCAAGTTATGTTTGCCATTGCCTGCTAATCATCCTCTGTACTAGACTTGGCTACATTGATCTGTTTCTTAGTTTTCCAAGTTGCTGCATTACCTTCAAGGCTCCAACAAAACTGCAATAGCATGTGGTTGGTTGCCTTGTAGTTCTTGATCTGGAGTCCATTTTATTTTCCCATTGAGGCTGAACCTAAAATTGTGCTCAAGAGATAGCTGTCCATACACTGATAAGAGATGTATGGATTCTTAAGAAGAGATGAGCCATGGTGGCCATACCCCACGCCCTACGATCCTCTGTACTAGACTTGGCTACATCAGTGTCTTTCTTAGTTAAGCATGCAGTCGATCACATGTCGACTTCATAGAATAAAAATAGGAAAACTGACACTTGGTTTACAACACTATCATTACATAACACGCATAATATTCCAATACTGAGATGATAACCTCTTTAAGAACAATTCCATGTTCTGAATAGCATACTAGCAATTGAAGGTCTGCCTCCATTGAGTTTCATGATCAGAGTGTTATGGAAGCTGTCTGCAGCTATCGCTGCCGCTAGTGCACGATCTTTTAGCCTTGGTTAACATAGGGGGTTAAGTCTTCTTGGATCGTCCAGGATATTGAGGTGATCGCATACGTAGGTTAGCCAGAATCGTCTTTGCAGTAACAGGAGGGCCACCCAATGGTCGTAAAATTTTCTCTATATAAACCAAGCTTTTCTCTCAAGTTTTTATTAGAGGTTATCGTCCCTTATAGAGTGTTCTGGTCCTCCCACCTTGCTCTATGTCCATTGAGTGTTTTTCCTCTTCTAAAACCCCTTGACTTCCAAGTTCCATAAAATGGAGGTCTACACGAAGAACGACCATAATCTTGTCTCCCCTAGTTTGTTACTTATTCGAGCTACTTCTACAATGTCACAACTGTGATCCTTCTTATAAATCTTCTAGTTTAACTGATCGTCCTTGTAAGCATCCTTATCCCTTCTATTTTACATTTGTGAACATGTTACTTTCAACTGCCCAGTCAACTCCATAACATATTTTAAATCCTTTGGAGTTTTAAGGAATCAAGAGATTTACCATCTCATTAACATAAACCCTTAATGCAGACATTAGCATATATAGCGGTCAACGAGGGATTGCAAAAAAAAAAAAAAAAAAACAATTGGAGAAGATTAGGTTATCGACTTGTTAAGTAGTATGAACAGTAGTTACCAACAGCTACAATTGGATAATTGATATATATCATTTGAAGGTCTTGAGGCTATTAATCGTTTAATTACAAATGTTTGCATGTATTTCTGACGCGTATGACATCTCTTGTTGCTACCCTATGCCTAATTATCCTCTTTGTTTGACTGCCAGACTTGTAAGTTCTTGTATATTCGCACTCTCTAAATGAATCCAATTATATTGCTGTAGGATCAACTCTATATGTCTGAAGTCAAGTATCCCATAGAACATTTCAAGGTAGCTCTTACTTTTAATGCATTCAAGTGAAACATGCAAGAAAGTTGTAATTATTGCTGAAAATAACTATAGCTAGTATGTGATAGTTTTCTCGTTAAATGCGTTATCCATGTATTAACTGTACATGCATATAGACCCAAGAGAAGGCAGCCTGTGCCTCAGGGTAACTTTTTCACCCGCTGTTATTTACTTGTCCAGTTGTCCCTGGAGAGTCTGGGGTAGCTACAAGTATTTACCTCACACAGAACAATTAACAACCTTCAGTTTTACTATTGGGCTTTTGGTCCAGTGGTGGTTGTACCTCTCCACCTAGAGAGAGGTCGTGGGTTCGAAACCTCATGGGGTTGGAAACTCAGAGTTATGGATCCTTATATAAAACTGGCTTGCCTTGCAAAAAAAAAAAAAAAATATGTCATGTCCCCACTTAACCACTCCCAAGGAGGTGTACAGTTTCGGAAAAGGCCTCGGTGTCAAGTAGAGTGAGATCCTAACTTGAAGACCTTGTGCCCAACAAGATCTTAAGTTATGTGAAACTAAAACACTAATGCAACTATTACTTGAATTGTGGCACCCTGCCAGAGCGGGTGTACTGGAGATGTGCCTTTATGTGACATGGTTCCTCACCGTGTGTGCGTATGCTTAGAGAGAGGGCGTCTCTCTCTAGGTCACTTAGTCGACGCCACTCTCTCCACGTTTATTTTCTTTTCTTTTTAATAATTGATGTAATGGGTTAATGAGTAACTGCTGGAGAGGGTCTCCTAATTTTAGGAATTCTAATGTTAGTGGGATTAGGGCTTCTGTTTATGTTTATGAAAGCCATCCCCTCGGTCTTTAGTTTCTTAGTTGTTATTGGGTTATTTGAAGTTATGAATAAAAGAGAGTTTAGAGTCTATCAATTTGTCTTTCAATCTCTTAGTTACGTCACGCCTAGCCAATAGAATTGACGGTTGCACCAGTGTTTTAGTCCCACATTGATTAAGATCTTGCTATTGGGTGTAAGGTTATTAAGTTAGGATGTCACTCTACTTGATGCCAATGCCTTTCGGTATAAAACTTCACACCTCTCGGGGGTGGTTAAGTGGGGACAATATGTGCTTAGAGTGGGGTTGTGACAACGTCCCCCAGACTGCTTATAAAGTTGTCGATATATATTATAGGTACGTGTAGAGTACACATATTATTCGTTTTATTCACACATTGTTCTGAATAAATACTTATGTATTATTAAAGGTAGTTTTTTTTTGGGCTTTCCTGCCTTGTTTACGATATTTTTGTTATACCCAATTTTTGACTGAATATTTGGATACCAAGTCGAATTTACTTCAACCTTTTCTCGTGCTATATTTCTACTGTACATTGTGTTGCTAACTATGCAATCTTTTAGTTGTACTTCAAAACTAGACTAGTTTAGAGTTCTTTCTTCTTCCTATTTGAGATTCAATGGATTGGATTGTGCTTAGTTCTCATAGTTGAGTTAGTGTTGGGCTTCCAAATTTCCATTGCCAAAAGATCTCAAGGGTGTTCATTTAAAGACAGTTCTGTGCGTATTTTTACATAATTTTCATTTTGAAATTCCTTCAAAAATGAATGCATAATGTTTTTAACTTGCAGACGTTTAACGAGTTTTTCATAAGAGAGTTGAAGCCTAGTGCAAGACCTATTGCCTCATTGGAATGCGACGATCTTGCTATTTGTGCTGCTGATAGCCGTCTAATGGCATTCAAATCAACCGAAGATAGTTTAAGATTTTGGATCAAGGTGATCTCTTATAATGTTGATAATTAGTAATTTATTACCATGTTCATTGCTATGCAAAAAGATTCGACTTTATCTAGTATGTGAGTAGCAATGTATCACAAATAGCAGAATCCTTTCAGAGAAAGTGCTTTCTCGGATTGTTATTTTCCATGTTTATTTTAAGTAGCTAAGCGGAGTTATTGTAATATATATATCCTATGATTCTTATCTAACAATGGACACAACATATTTTGAAAAAGATCTGTCAACGTATCCGACTATAATACTCGGACACATGTGTCCGGCATATTTTCACGGTACTTATATTTTCTCGCCATGTTGGACACCCCGTACCCGTACTAAACACCGACAAGTGTACCCGTGTCAGTGTTACTTAATATGTATCTAGGTTCACTATCTTGGGATTCTTTTACTCAAGGGCGGTTTTGCGATCTTCACATAATTGACACCAAATATCAGATGGTTTCTTACTCGTAGGAACATCAATTGTTTTTTTTAGGGGCGTAAGTTTTCCATTGAAGGTCTCTTAGGGAAGGATGTCTACTCCAGTGCATTTACCAATGGATCCTTGGTGATATTTCGGTTGGCCCCACAGGTAATATGCAGTGCTATCAAGCCTCCGCTTTCATTTTAAGTTTATTAACCTTATTAAACCCATCTTCATGCAATTTCTTCCTTGAAGGATTACCATCGGTTCCATGTTCCAGTCTCTGGAACTATAGAAAAATTTGTCTCAATTCCAGGATGCTTGTACACGGTACGTTTAGATTTATTCATTTTTGGTATAGAGCATTTAGAATGGTAGGAAAGTGTTAACAGAATGGTTGATGTTTCATATCAAAACAATAACTTCAGCAGATTTTCCAGTGTAAAGGAATGGTTAAAAAGTATTTTTTACATAAAAAGTAGAAATGCGACATCTAAAGATCATCATATCCTGTTGCAAGGTGGATTATTTGATAGTGTGTATGTAACACGTTGGGAGGCTCCTTCTCGGATATTAATGGTTTGTCTTTGAGTATTGACTATAGAAATAACCGTTCCAGCTGAAATGGTTAAGCCTATTTTTTTTTTTTTTTACCCTTAGGCAGTGCAGTTGTCTAAGGGCCTTTGAATTTCATATTGTGAATTTAACCGAATAAATAACATAACATTGGAGATGCTTGTAGAATTGGCCATATTACAAAATGTTTTTCCTTTTTGTCTACCAAGGTTATCTTCATGATCCTTTCTTATAATTTTTTTTGAAGGTGAATCCAATTGCTGTTAATAGCAAGTATTGCAATGTCTTCACTGAGAATAAACGAGATATAGCTGTTATTTCAACTGTGGATTTTGGAAAGGTTTGTTGTTTCTTCCCTATCACGTGTTGCTTGTAATACATTTGGTCATTTCCACGGAATTTCTTTGAACTATTGTGGTCATGGTAATTCTACAGGGCTATGATGCCCAAATACGATTTATTAGATTCTAAGGCAAACTAGAGTTATTGAAATTTTGGTGTAATATTCCATTTTCCTAAACTGTGGTGTAGTATTCAACTTATTTTGAGTAATACTGTGTAAAGCAGACAGTTTGATTTGGGCACTTGAATGATACTTTTTATAGGTTGCATTTGTCGCAATTGGAGCAACGATGGTTGGCAGTATTACTTTCTCTAGGAAGAAGGGAGACTATGTACAGAAAGGAGATGAGGTCCTCGTTTTATGCGCCATTGATCTTTTAATGTTCCAACTGAACACTTTAATTCTTAGTTTGACAATTTTTGCACTTATTTTACAGCTTGGATATTTCTCGTTTGGTGGAAGTACTGTAATTTGCGTATTTGAGAAGGTTTGTTTTCTACCATACAACTGTATGATCCAAAACAATTCCTTTGTTGATTCATTTTTTCCCCTTTCATCTCTTCTTTACATATATAACATACCTATATAACGTAATAACTTCTCTTTTCTTCTCTTTTCAAATCTTGCGTTCTATTTTCTTGCTAATAAAACACTAATATTTTGTTAGTTGATCAACAAACCGGACTTACAGCCCCGAAGTTTTCCTCTTTTATTTTTATCTATAGTTTTCTCCAAACTAATGAAAATAAATAAACTAAGTGAACGCCATATATTACATAAAGGTTTTTTGGCGGCGAGATAGTTCTACCTGCCAACAGTTTAATTTGTGCGCGTGGCCGTATATCTCGTCATCTTACATTTTCATATCAAAGATGCATGGTTTTTTGCTCTCTGTTCTTTAATGTTTTTTGTTGTGCGTAATCTACTGGTTCTTTCAAAGTAATTGTACCTCGACTCGTGCATTTCTTCATGTTGCACACTGTAGTTCTCTTAATTGCGTGGTAAGAGACTATTTTCACGGTAGTGGTTATTTTATGGTTATTATTTTTTATCTTGCTTACTGTACATCCTATGATTTGTGTAGTGTAGTTGGGTGGTCATGATGCTTTATCTTGATATACTGCAGGACGTAATAAGCATAGACGAGGACCTCCTACAGAACAGTGAAAGATCACTCGAGACCTTAGTCACCATGGGAATGACACTAGGTGTTTCAAGAAAGAAAAGAGTTGGAATTGCCAGCCTACCAAAGGTGGAGCATTGTATTCTTGGCGAATAACTGAGGATTACCGTTTATTCCTCGTCCGTACACTCACTTATAGGTAATTGAAAATGCAAATGATACATTCTAATCAGAAACAAATCCAGAAGAAAGAGGATATATTTATCTGATACTCTGTAATGTGTGACTATCCCTGTATTTGTTACAAGTTAAAGTAGGCATGTTTCGTTGTTCTGTTTACATGAGATGCATAAGGGTACAAGTTTGAAATGGCCAAGATTACTGTGTGTTTGTGTGAACCGTGGAAATCATAATTTGAATTTATTAATTGTCATGATGATGCTCATATTTGCCTTAATCCTTTTACGTTAGCCTACAATTGTCATACATTTCTAGTTTTCTCTGAACTTGAGCTCGAAAGTCATAATATTTGTCCCTGCCCCTCTCCGACAAGTAGGGTGAGATCTTAACTTAATGACCATACATGAGACACAAGATCTTAAGCAAACGTGGAACTAAACCACTGGAGCAACCTTTGCTCTTGGGCTAACGATCTCTCCAACACACCCACTTGTGCGGGGCTCTACGGGAGCGAAAATAACTGACCCAAGGCTAAAAGACTTTCTTGAGCCACTATCATAGATCTGGTGGAGATGATCCTCCTCAAGCAGTTGTTTACAGTTGACACAACCAACAAAAACTTGGCATTTCATCGAACACTTTACAAGCACTCAAATTGCTCCAACCTCCATTGTTGTTCTCCAACAATGAGCTCATCTTCTGCTCTTATGCAAACATCTGCCACTCAAACTCTTCCTCCCCTTCACGCAACCAAACCCACAAGGTAAAACTTCATACTGTTATTACTACTAATACTAAGTTTCACTCTCAGTTTTCAAAATTAGAACTTTTGTTTTTGTAGCAATTCTAGTGTTGTTAGTCCAAATTATGCGATAAATGGGAGAAATTTGAGTTACTCAGTCACTACAAAACAAGGGAAGTATGTCCCAATTCTCAACGATTGCTCCATTTCAATCCCTAATGGGCAGTTGTGGATGCTTCTTGGTCCCAATGGTTGCGGGAAATCTACACTTTTGAAGGTAAACACTTAGTTAAACCAAAATGGTGATTGGGTATGTTGTTTTTCTTTGCTATAGTAATTGTATAAAAAAAATGGTGTTTTTACGCGATTATATTGAGTTAAAGGAAATGTGCAGGTGTTGGCGGGGCTTTTGAACCCGAATAATGGAACTGTTTATGTGAATAAGCCGAAAAGCTTTGTTTTTCAGAACCCAGATCATCAGGTGAGATTTGTATTGGTTATGAGCTCTTTTGAAGTTTGGATTTTCGAGAGCTTTTTGAATACTAGAACTTTGTTTAGACTTCAGTTACTACATGTAGGGGTGTATCTCAGTTCTTTCATCAGTCCATGGGATTGTCATTCAGAACACCTTCTTGGTTATTATAAAGTAACGGGTTATGCTATTTTTGTAGGTAGTTATGCCAACAGTTGAAGCTGATGTTGCATTTGGCCTTGGTAAATTTAATCTGACTGAAGTTGAAGTAAGGTCGAGAGTGGCAAAAGCCTTAGAGGCTGTGGGGATGTCCGACTATTTGCAAGTAGGTTAAGGGCAACTGTTTTTTTGTATATGAAATCTTTATACTGGATGCGTAAGTTTGGTTTATTGATCTTTGCATTTTGTTACGTTTCCAAGAGACCAGTGCAAACTCTTAGTGGGGGTCAGAAACAAAGGGTTGCCATTGCTGGCGCTTTAGCTGAAACGTGCAAAGTTCTGTTACTAGATGAGCTCACAACCTTTCTTGACGAACAAGACCAGGTATTACATTCGACTGGACTTTTCTATTGTTTGTAGCTAAGCATCCTACTTATGCTATAACTGTACACATTCTATGTTCTTTGAGAAAGAACTAAATTCATGTATACGTCTAAGACCAGTTACTGTATTTTAGCCCTTTGCAACAAATAGAGAGGGTCTCACACACGCACAAGGCCCACTCCTAATGAAAAGCCATTTCCCTTTGTTTGGTTAGACGTGGTATGAAGTAAATTATCCAAATTCATATATTTGCAAATCCTACATCTCCTCCACGTTATTTTATTTAGAATTTTGAACATAAGTAACTCCTCTATCTTAGCCGTTTTTCTTCTTACCCAGATTCACCACCTCTTCCTTATTTTATTTGGTTAAATTAATGTCTTAAGGTCGCCTTTCAGACTTTTTCATAAAGCCGTTACCTATGAAAAACTCAATATAATTCATTTCAAACTTACCATTGATGTAGGTACATATATCCCAGCTTGAGGGGAATGTACAGAGTTTAGTTATTTTTCCAATATTATACTAGATATTGGGACAAATAGCGTACAAAACAGTATCTTTCCCGCGATATTGACGAGGTCAATTTTTATTTCTTACCAGATTGGGGTCATAAAGGCCGTCAAGAGTTCTTTGGATTGTTCGAAAGACGTTACGGCTTTATGGGTGACTCACCGTTTGGAAGAACTGGAGTACGCAGACGGTGCTGTCTACATGGAAGATGGGAGAGTTATCATGCACAGTGATGCTTCAAGTGTGATGGGCTTTTTAAAAGAGAGAATTTCCTCTTATTCCCAACAAATAAATTTCTGAAGATGTCTTTTTATCAGCTGTCACTTATATCAGGCCTACTTGACCCTAGTTCGCAATTCAGCTCAGGAAACTGCAAGGTACACGCTAAAGATTGATTTAATTTGAAGTCAGCATCAGGAAACTTAATGAAAGGCTAAGAATATTATAGAAATGTAAAGTACAACTTAGAAAAACAATATATAATAATCTGGAAAGTTATGTCCAAATGATACCTGCTGCCACTATGGGTTAGAATACAAGAGAAGGATATTCATGAAATAAACTTAACCTTTCTTGGCTTTCTCCACCCAAATTTTCATCGTAAGTGTCATCATTGGTGAATGGAAATTCCAACAATCTGCTCTGATCCCTGTCATAAAATATGTTTGTACAAGTTATGCGAACCATCCAAGTGTTTATTTCAAGCTGTTCTAATCACCTTCCCAATCACATCCATTGCAACCACTATCCCATCTTTTCCAAGGGACAACATCTTTAGTGGATCCCCGCAATAGCTGTGCATAAGTCTATGACACAATGGACAACATTTGTGCATATTCCAGTGTGTGTACCCTATTCACTGTGAGATTTCTTATAATAATTGTTGGAGTATCTTTGCCACTTAGTGTATGCTAAGTGTTGGTATTATGAAAGAATATGATCTTTAGGTCTTTAGCTCAATCAGGGTCCATGGTTGCCACTTTGGGATGATATAATTATGCTCTTTAGCTCAATCAGGGTCCATGGTTGGTCACTGGGGACACTTCAATGCTACTAGATCACATACAGAAAGGTTGAGAAGTAGATTGGCTCCACGGGTGTCTATTCTTGTGTTACTTCTTTGATAGAAATAGTGTTTTTCAAGAAATCCTTATATGCTTCCCAAAGAAGGATAACTTACCTACGTTATCTTGCTAGTTGCTAATGGCTAATGGCATGCCTCTGACATTAACAGTTAACTAATGATAATGAACTAATAACATTTTTTTAGTTTACATATTTATTTTTGACATATCCATATGATGTAGTAGTTAGCTCGTGAAATCTGTATTCTATACCAAAGTGTTGCTAGCTATATATTGCATTCATATCATCATATGGTGGTGTTGGTGGTAGCCACATACAAGTGGGCTAAGCTTAACCCACTATCAAAACACCATACATATGATATGTTTTTCTCTTTTCTCTCTAGATTATAGGTATCACAATAAACAAATCAACAATAATTTGTGAAAGCATCTCTCGGGCAGTTGAGATTTTGAGTGTGGGTTGGGTTTTTTTGCCAGCCGACACTCAAAACCTATACTTTTCTCCTTCCAGCAGTCAAAACATTGGGTGTGAGCAGCTGAATTGAGTTGGCATGGCAGTGTCAGAGCCCAACCGGGTGTCGGGAGCTCACACTCAAAAAAATGAGTATGAGGAGTTTAAAACACTGTGCGGACTAGGACTAAAGAAGTCTGCGTAGATTAAATATTTTTTATTGGTGTGAGAGAAGATGAATAATTGTGGCGGACTAAAAAATTATTTTTATTAAATAAAGACCTGCCACATCAACACAATTGTTGGAAGACTTAGAGTGTGGGTTGGGTTTTTTGGGTCTGACCTGTGCGTGCGCCAGGTACACCCAACGGAATTTGTAATGGTGTAGCTTCAAGAAGAAAAAAAAAACTAAAAACAATAGCTATGAGAGACATGAGTGTTATTTGCTCCATAAATATATCTCCAATACATCTTTGAGCAAGTTGTAGTAGTAGTAGGAGTGTGGCAACTCATTTAAGCGGAATATGTGATGGATTTTAAGTATGTATTAATAACAATATCAGACTACTGTGTTGTATTGCTTAACTATGCTCGTTTGATTTGGTTTTTGATTATCTATTCCCATTATTCTCTCCAATTTGAATTTTTGATGAAGTAAGAAAGACGGGGCATCAGAATGTGTTTATTATCATTTAGAGTCAGTACAATTGGCGCGCGACGGGGATGCTTTAAAGAGTAGCAATGCCCCACTAGAGATAAAGAATGATACATTTGTGTTTGCATATATGCATATGGTTAAATGAACTTGTACCAAATTCCTCCTACATATCATTGTCAAATTGTACTAACATTTATTTAAAGTAACCTTGATGGTGGTGACGACCCTCCATCTCAAAAATTAAAGAGAGCAACCACTATTAAATATTTTTAATTGGAGCTCGCTCATATTGGCACTTCCAAAATTATTCAGTGCCACCTTTGCGCAAGTTGTGTTGTTAGTGGGGAATTTTTTGGCCAACAACCCCCCTTTCATCCAACCGAGATAACAACCATCTATGAATATTTTCTGATTTGAGCTCTGATAACGCACAAATACCAACAAATGAAAGAGAAACAATTGTAATATGCACTTCGTCGAGCCAAAGCATGAACATCGATATTATGTTAGGGCTCGAGCCCCTATTGCACTAATATTATCCTTACCTTTACCGCCTAGTATGGGTTAAGTGTGGGGTTTTATCCGAAAAGGCCTCGGTATAATTTAATAGTCCGTATCTTCTTCTTATACTTTTGTGTGAACTATATCTTCTATATGATGTTGGACTAACTTTGATTCACCACCTTAATACATCATCAATAGTTGCCTCAATACTTAAAAAAACACATGCCACGTATAATTATTTCACTTTTCTGCCTCCAGCAATTAATTAATTGCTCATGGTATGAAAATAAGATAACTTTCCCAAAACCTTCATCTAAGGATAGCTTGAAGATGACGCAAATCCAGCACCCTTACTAAGAAAAGGGATGTGCCAATATTAACTCACATTAAACATTTAAAACTAAATATCTCTCTCTCCCTGATCATGATATTTAATTTATTACTCAAAGAGCCACATAAGCAGATTAATCCAATAACCGCCCGCCGGCTCAAACGAGCTGAGCTGTCCTCCATTGTAGCTGCTTAAGTCTCTCTCTCGTCAACTACTCTCACATTTCTCTCTCTCTCTCTCTCTGTTTTGCTCTCTCGCTAGAAATGCCTGCTTGGTGGAGCAAACGAAAGACACACAAACTCAACAAAGAAGAACAACAGAGCCCCAAACAGGGATTAAAGAGTTTCGATGACACTCTCTTCTTCTCCTCTCACAACAACAGCTCACCAAGGCAAAACAACAACAACAGCAATGATTTCTTCTCCTCTTTAGATTCTGATTTGAAGAAGAGAGGAAACCATGGACACCCTTTGCCTCGACCTTCAATCTCCTCGTTGTCGCCATCGCTTCATCATGAACAAGTGGGATCTGGGTCGGTCTGTGGTTCGAGTGTTAGCTCTTCTGGGTCATCTTCGGAGGATCACCCAAGGCCTGATTTTGGGTTTGCTTGCAGGTTTTTAACTAACCCCAACTTCGAATTTGAATGATTTTTGGTTGATTTAGAAGATTGGGTTTTGTTTGAATCAGTATTTAGTATCTTTTTATTATGTGAATTTTGATTTGTAAAGTGCAAAAAAAATAGATTTTTGCTATTTTTAGATTAAAGTTGTTGTCAGGAGAATCTGTGGTCTTTTTTTAGCCCTCACTAGGGTGAAATTCTCTCCTTTTTAGCGAAATTGTACTATGGTGTACTTAAAGATGATTACTTTGTGTGGTATTTAAAGCTTAGTTGCTTTTAAGAGAATTTTAGGATCTACTAAGTTCGATACTAATGAGTTTAGGCTCCGCTTTGTACGATCACAGTCATTATAGACATAAGCTAACCATTGGATTCATCTATGAGAGTAAAGTTTGCTTAGGTAATCCAATGGTCAGCAATTGCCTAAATTGCTGGAAATGTTTCGAATGAAATGATTACGTTTCATCCTTTGTCTCGTTTGTTAGACCTCTTAAACCTATTTTTCATTAAGGATTCTCTAACAGTAGCATGTGTTTCATGGTAATCCAGGGGACATGCAGAAAACAAGATTAGCCCAAGAACGAGAAGTCCAAGTGGTCCATTAAGAAGTCCGACATCACCTTTGCATTCGCGGGCATGTGGGATGAATCCGGAATCTCCGTCAGGGGATGGGAGGAATAGTCCATGTCACCCGCTGCCACTTCCGCCTGCATCAACAACCATCATAAGAAATTGTGGAACAGTCAATGAAAACTTGCAAAGTCATCTTCGAATGAGATGGAAGAAGGGAAGGCTTCTAGGAAGAGGAACATTTGGTCATGTCTATGCTGGATTCAACAGGTATCATCACTTATACTCTATTACTTTCATAATTATCTGTTTCATTTGTTATGCTACTTATGTTTAATTGCAATTTTAATTGACTCCAAGTGATAATGAATCTGTATTAAGGAAGTTTGAAAGTGTAATGAGCTATACAAGATGAGGTTTTTCATGTTTTATTTTTTCTTCTTTAATAGTGAAGGTGGTCATATGTGTGCAATAAAAGAAGTCAAAGTCATTTCTGATGATCAGACCTCAAAAGAATGTCTCAGGCAACTTAATCAGGTCAGTTCTTTATTTCTTGTAAGTTTGTATGTTACGTAAACATTTATTGAGCAATCTCTTGAAATGTTGGTTGTTTAATTTCACTCAGGAGATAACGTTGCTTGGTCAGCTTTCACATCCAAACATTGTCCAATACTACGGGAGTGAACTGGTATAAATTTAAATTGAACTCTGGCTTAAATTTTCTTTATAGTTGTTTGATCAGTGTGTACTTTATACGATTAATCATGAGATTACTGTAAGGAGCCCAAACCTAAACCATTTACTCGAAATGATTGCCAGGGGGAAGAAACACTCTCAGTTTATTTGGAGTATGTCTCGGGAGGTTCCATTTACAAATTACTCCAAGAATACGGCCCTTTCAGCGAACCTGTTATACAAAATTACACCAGGCAAATCCTTTTGGGCCTTGCCTACTTACATGGAAGGAATACAGTTCACAGGTACTGACAACAATGTCTTATTCAGTAGTCCTTCTAGTACTTACCTTGGTTGAGAAACTCTAGATAATTAACGAGTTTCTCTTGCCAGGGATATTAAAGGGGCAAACATACTCGTCGATCCTAATGGTGAAATCAAGCTTGCGGACTTTGGCATGGCTAAACACGTATGTGACTCTGACCACTCTACACAAGCATTTGCTTGCAAAACTAGAATAATCTCTAAAAGTAGATATATAGAGAGGAAAGAAGTTGTTAATCTCCTGAGTGCATATATTGTTGATCATTACATATGTACATGTTTTTATACTGAATTTATATTGCTGGAGCAGCTTTATTCTTTCAGTGCAGTTTTTGTAAATAAATAATATGCAATTTAAAAAAAACCTTACGTAAATTCAAATTGTGGTATTGAATTTTCAACTTGTGAAAGAACTCTAATTTGAAGAAGGGTGTGTTTTTTGATCTTCCCATAAAAAGTAGCTCTGGTTACAATACATTAAAGACTCCCGTCAAAGCATAAAAACTGCTCTGGAGATATTAATTTCATATGTTTCATATAAATAACAGATTGGAATAAAAACTTTAATGGTATATCTGAGGAAACAATTAACTTAGCATTATCAATTTTTTAAATTTTCTTTTTTCCGTGCTTATACTCACTAATGTCTGGCTTTGTTAACCAGATTACTTCTCATTGTTCAATGCTCTCTTTCAAAGGAAGCCCTTATTGGATGGCTCCTGAGGTATTTGGGCCTCAATATTTCTGTATTTTTCTTCTTCTTATATGTAATAACCAACCTTACGTGTTTGGCTGATATTTTATTTTCTTGTACCCAGGTTATTATGAACTCTACTGGCTACAGCCTTGCAGTGGATATTTGGAGCCTGGGATGTACAATACTTGAGATGGCTACATCAAAGCCACCATGGAGCCAATATGAAGGGGTATGATTTTCACATCAAATAAATCGTTGCCTCAGTATTAGAGTATTTTGATACATTTCCATTATTTTAGGTTTGTTTTCTGAATCCCCCTGCAATTACATGAATAAGAATCTTCATGAGAACTTCCTTAATAGTAATTCATTTACTTTCTATAAAAGAGTTTTGGGGATACTCCTGAATATTTAGGTTTGTTCTTCGTGGATGATCCCCGTCCACGAAGAACAAGTCTTGTTTAGTACATGAGATTCCCTGTATAGTAGCAATTAATATGTGGTGCCCCCATGCAGGCTCGTATCGCCGTACAAGTCTTGTTTAGTACCAGCGTAACTTTATTTCTAGGGCCTATATAATATTTTTGTTCTCGAATCTGCAGATAGCTGCAATATTTAAGATAGGAAACAGCAAAGATATTCCCGAAATTCCTGAGACTCTTTCAAATGATGCAAAGAGTTTTTTGATGCTCTGCCTGCAACGAGATCCATTTGCCCGTCCTACAGCCGCACAACTTCTGGATCACCCTTTCATTCGAGATCAAGCTCTAACGAAAGTTCCGAAGATGAATATAGTTAATGACATCTTTCCTTCTCCTTTAGATGGAAGCCAAAATGTGGTAAGCTTTGATTTTCGACTTTGGTTGTCAGCCCCTTTAATCAAATTTACCTCATGGAAATGCTAAATTTAGTAGAAAATAAGAAGTCCGTAAAGATGATATATCAAATTGGCATCTTGCAAAAAAAAAAAGGGACATCTTGAGACCCACTAAATAAACAGACCCATATCATTCATATGGCGGTGACATTCTAATGAACTTAAGAATATATTGATACCCTATTATATGATCGGAATTAGACGTACACCTATTATAAAAATTAAACTTACACCCCTTTTCTTCAATCTTTATTTCTGGGTCATCTCAGTAAGTTTTTTTTTTTTTTTGCAAATGGACATAAATTTGATATAGATGTACTATTTCAATTAGGCACTAATTTGAATCGTCTAATAGGGATCAAAATGAATGTATCCCTAAAATGTCCATACCTGAGGGAAGACTGATGTGAAATGGAAAAGAAGTTATAGGAGTGGGAGGTTCACTTTGTTACTGTCTACATTAGTTATTTGTTCTGTGTTATGTATTTCACCACCATTTCTTAAGTACTTAGTCTTTGGCTACTCATTTGCAGAATTCAGATTTACGATCTAATGAAACAAATTTTACTTCACGGGATAGAGATAATTGGATGAGGATGAATCCTACCATCACTTCTTCAAGAGCCATCACAAGCCCAAGGTAAATTTTCTCACTCCATTTAATCTCTTCAAATTTCGTTGTTCATAGGGATATATGAATGACTCCCATCTATAATCATAATAAGACTTGCACATACTGAGTTTCCAACTTTTAACTTTAGCCCCTGCTCACTAACAAAGACACGCATGCAGAGGTTATAGATTCATGCAAAAGCGAAAAGTATTTTGCTTGAAATGGCATTTCTGTAAAAAATGGTAGAAAATGAAATCATTAACTATCTTATCATTGTTTGGTTGGATATGAAAAATGAGAGAAACGTATCGAAAATATGCTTTATGCTTACTTACAACAAATAGAAGTTTGTGAAACATAGACATTTTCCATTATGTGGCACCACAAAATTGTGTGTAACTTCAAGATTCTTTGAATTCAAATTTCTCTCTACGTTTCCCCTCGCTAAATTCTCAATTTAAAACTAATTTATCATTGAACTTTATGTGCAGGGATTATACAAGAATAAATCTTTCTTTGCCTGTGTCTCCGTGTTCAAGCCCATTACGACGATATGGACCTGCACACAGAAGTTGTTTCCTTGCATCCCCTCCCCACCCATCTTACACTTCGGGACAAACTGGTTATGATGATGTAAACAGGCATTCCATCTTCCCAGCTAGGTACTACCCAAATCGCTCCGATGAGTTTGACATTGCACAACTGAGAGCAGGTGGATCCCCAAGAAAGATTCGCATTGGAGGAGCATAAAACTCCAAAAGTAGTGCCCTGGATACACCAAATGCCCTAAATGGCAATGGGAAATCTAACGTCTCTAAAAACATCCAAAGATCAAGTTTCTTGTATCTTGCGGTTGTTCATTGGTGTTGATATGGCACGAGAAATTTTACTACCACGTTTTCTAGAGATGTCAGAAACTTTTCCAACTAAGGTGGGTGTGCAGTGCTGCTTCTGACTCACTCTCTCCGAAAGAAGCAAACTAGAAAAGAGCAAAAGTCGTAATTAAAATAGATAGTATGGCTCTGCAAGTTTTCCTGTTATGTAACATTGTTTTTCATCAGTTCATATAACCATTGTAATTAGAATAGTGTTACGCTGAAAGTAAATTTAGGTTTGTATATATCTCACTGGTTGCTGATATATGACATGGTAAATTTAGACGAATTTCTATAGTGGAATAATGAAATTTTATTCTTTTTAAGATAAAGTCTTTAATGTTCCTTTTTTTCTTGTATTCTCCTCTAGGTGAAAGTTTTACCTGAAAAATATTGTAAGAGCATCTCCAGTAGTAAGTTTGGGTTTGGGCGTGGGCTCTAACAGGTTAGCCCACAAAAAACCCAACCCCAACTCTACCCCTTCCAGCAGTGGGTGTGAGTTGTATTTTTATTTTATTTTAAATTTAGTATGCGGCAGTAATTTTTAATCCGCATGACTATTCATCTCCCCTCACACATCAATAAAAAATATTTAAACGCAGCGGTAATCAAAAATACGCTAAACTCGTTTTTTTGAGTGTAAGGAGCTCACACTTAGTTGAGTTATGACAATGCCACATCATCAAACCCAATCATATTTTGTCACTGCTGGGAGCCGTTTGAGTTTGTGCTGGAGATGGAGATGGAGATGGAGATGGTCTAAAAATAGAGTGAGAAGTTAAGAACTTTAGGAGCCATACCATCTTAATCTATGTGGGACAAAATCACTTATGCAACGTTACCTCTATTAGGTTAGGCGCCTTGGACAAAATCACTAATGCATAGTTGGGGGTATCACAATTTGAAGTTTTAAGATCCTAAGTTAAGAAGTTTAATCTATGTGGGACGAAACCACTGGTGCAACGTCACCGGTTAGGCGGCGGCTTCACAATAGAATATAATTGGATCAAATGTTAGTAGGTGAGTGTGAATGTGGGTGTGGGGTTGGATCTTCTGGAATGAACTTTTCCTTTTCCCGGAAGGAAAAAATAATTTGAATTTCAATGATGAGGTCCACATAGTGAGTGTTAAAATAGTGTTTCCGCGGGAAAAAGGTTTCCACTGGAATTTGTTTGTTAGAGTGAGTGAAGCTCGTGGGCTCAACAACAACAACTCTCTCTCTTGAAAGAAATCAAGAATGGTGAAGGAAACGGAGTATTACGATGTGCTCGGAGTGGTTTCGTCTGTTTCGGAGGACGATATTCGGAAATCTTACTATCTCAAGGTATGAATTTGTTCTTCAATTGATTCTATTTAGTTTAATAGTTTTAGCTCTGGAATAGTTAACTTTTATTTCGGATATTTGTAGATAAACCTGCCCCTGAAATAAAAATCAAGCCTACTTTGAAACCTTTTAGTTTTTTGATGTAATGTGAATTTTAAATGGTAATCCTATATGTGTGTACAGGCAAAGCAATTTCACCCAGATAAAAATCCAAATGACCCTCAAGCTGCTCAGAGATTTCAGGCAAGTATACTTTTCGCTATATGCGTGTTTCTTTGGCTAGATAAATTATATTTAGTAATCCCATCTAGTCATTGTCTTGTGAATAAGCAAAGGTAATTAATTCTCTTCAGTTTTGGAACATTTTTTTTTTTGAATATTTCTCTTGATATTTAAAGGGGGGTTTCTCAAGCAAAGGTAATTAATCCCATCTAGTCACATACGGCAATTTTTGGTTTTTTGCTCTTTAGGCAGATGTAACTTATTTACAGCTAGCTTGTTTGGACATGTGTTTTATGCGTTTTGATATGTGGATGTGGTTGTTTTTCGTATGTGATAATGCGGAGCGCATTTAGACGATGAAAGATTTTTTTGTTTTCAAGTTTCTATTTTGATTTAGGTTAGAATATAAAAGATATTATGCTTCAAATATGTCCCGTGTGTTAAAATCTGACAATTAAAACCTTCACGGATGACATAAATATTTTGTTTTTGTTTTATAAGTAGTGTCCAGTAATCAAAACTTACTGTTTGACAGGTATTAGGAGAAGCATATCAGGTTTTGAGTGATCCAGTTCAAAGAGAATCATATGACCGGAACGGAAAGTTTTCCATTTCTAGGTATTTTGGACAGAGAAAAAGTATTTAAGCTTTAGTATAAATTTTTTTGTTTGAATGGCTGTTGAAATCTAGAGGTCTCTCTAACTTTTATCTTATAACTTATTATTTATGTACACATCAGGGAGACCATGATGGACCCTATAGCTGTCTTTGCCCTTCTATTTGGTAGTGAACTTTTTGAGGATTACATTGGATATCTTTCTGTGGCGTCTATGGCTTCCTCTGAATTATCTGATGAAAGTGAGAATCCTGAAAGAATACAAGATAAGTTGAAGGCAAGTATTTTGTATGCATTTATTATAGCTTCGATGCTGTTATCCTATTCGGTAGTTTATAGTTAATGGTTACTTTCCAGAAGAAAAATAAATAAATATAATGGTTTTTGTTTAAAGTTTGCCAATAAATATTCGCAATCCGGACTGTGACTTTTAATATATGTACATATTTTACAAGACTCTGGATTTTCTACACCCAAGAGTATCCACATTAACAATGATAGAGAACGCTCCAGGATAATCTTAAGGAGAAATGAGCGAGTCTTGAGAGATATGAAGGACTGCAGTAACATAACTAGCAGTCCCATTAATATAGGCATCCATACTGTCTAACTTCTGCTTGATATCCCTGCACAAATGAAGGCCTTTCCATATCCTATTGTGACCATAACATCAGAACTTGAATCAGGGTGAATCTCACCGCCTTTAAATCCCATATCGGCGCTTAAAGACACACCATTTTGAATAGATTGGACTTGGTGTATCAGTTTGATGTTTTTTGTGTTTTAGTTTAATAAATAGTACATTTCCCAAAAAAAACAAACTAAAAACCAATTGGTTCAGTATCTGCAGGATCATTGAAGGCAAGAACAGGGAACACATTAGACATCTAAAGATGCCAAAGTAGACATGGAAAGACCCAAGTAGACGAAAAAAATACATCACTTGGAATTGCTTCTCGAGAGAGCCTCCCTTAAATGCACGAGTCCACACAGTAAAGTGAATCCAAGAGTCCCTTAAGGAAATTCTATACAACCTTAAATCTTTGCCTACCAAGCTATGAACTTTGTGGAAGTTAGAGTCTCTCTCAGCTGCTCAATATCAGCAATGTTTCATTATCTGGAAACATAATATCCACTTCCTCATAATTCATTGTACTAAAACTTTCTTACAGCAAAATTTTTAAGGCTCCACATTAAGGATTAGTAGTAAGCACACTCCCTATTTCTGGCATTGCATTGTTACTTTTCGATCTTTCAACAAAGTGGACATTCATCTAAATGTTTCTGTTTATTTTATTTTGCAATTATTGGAGTAAAGGCTATCCAGAAGGGAAGAGAAGAAAAACTCGTTAAGTTGCTGACTAATTTCCTTAATCAATATACTCGTGGTGACAAGAAAGGATTCATACAGCATGCTGAATCTGAAGCTAAACGACTTTCTGACGCAGGTTGCCCCCATTGTCTTTCTTATTTAATTCACCTTTTCAAAGTAAATGTAATTGATAGCCTTAATTGCTAATCTAGATGTTTCATTTTTCAATATATCACCTGCAATTGACATCAACAGTAGAACTTCCTGCAAAACATGCTACGAGGCAACATTTGCAACACTAAATCGTATATACATGCTGAGTATCCCTTAGTGGATCTGTAGATAACAAGTCACTGTGAACGTAACCCTTTGAGCCTTGTGCTCCAAACTATTAATGAAATCTAGCAATTAAAACTCGTTTCAATACAGCTGTGCTTACATATCTAACATAGTTGGAAATCATGTTGTTACTGCAGAGTTTGGAGTAGATATTCTACACACCATAGGGTACATGTATGTGAGACAGGCATCACAAGAGCTAGGAAAGAAAGCCATTTATCTAGGGGTGCCATTCATGGCAAATTGGGTACGGAATAAAGGACATATCTGGAAGTCTCAAGTTACAGCAGCAAAAGGTAAGTGATATGTCGTTTCTGCGTAAAATGTTTTATTAATAAAGATTTTCTCTAAATCTTTCAAGCAAATTGATCCAGGTGCTTTTCAGCTATTACAACTACAAGATGATGTTCGTAGGCAATTTAAAATGGAAGGTTATGGTCCTGAAAATGGTGTTGAATCCAATACAGGACCAAACAAGGACACGGTGGTAAACTCCCTATGGAAACTGAACGTGGTAGACATTGAAGTAACTTTACTACATGTTTGCCAAATGGTAAGTTCCAGAAACTTCTTTACTTTCAGCATCTTAATTCTGGAAATATGTACTTCAAAATAAATGTGATGTAGTGATATGAGCACTCAATAGCTTCCCTTCAAATCCAACCAAATCGAATCAGCTGTCCAAAGTATATCAATCCTATATATTATGATTGAAGGATATTGGAACCATAATTTTATTTAGATAATCACGGTTAATTTTGAAGAAAGATCTAAAAAGTTAGGTTACTTGAAGGAGGTGTTTGTTGTTCTATTGTCATTGTCATGCACGTAGTCCGTTGCTTCACATCTCAATTTTAAGAATATCTTCAGCAGCTCTAAGAAGTTTGATTGTCTTAAGTACAACTTTTATTTGTTTACCTTGACATTTGCAGGTGTTACACGAGAACAACGTTAAGAAGGAAGAACTTAAATCCCGTGCTATTGCTCTAAAAATTCTTGGGAAGATATTTCAGGTACAATATTTTATACAATGAAGACTACTTGGTTCTTTTAACTAATTTCTGTTCCAAGGAGACTTCTTTAATTAAACCGGTTTTGAAGCTAATGATATTGTGGTACTTTTCTAATATTTTAGAAGGAAAAGCAAAGACATAGTGTTGGAACATCTAAAGAGGAAAGTGACTCTGATACTGATGAAGATGGAAGCAGTTCTGATAGCAGTATTGACGAATCACCAAGAAAGCTTTCATATCAAACTCCTCTAATGAATCAGGCATGTTAGGAACTTAAATTTTTTGCTTTCGTTGCCTACGTAAATCGGTAAATGTCTTTAATTCTATACGTCAGTCATCATAAGATACATTCTATGGTTCTAACTTCCAAGTTGATAGATTTAGTTGTAGGGAAACCGAACTCGTAAGACACAATTAACGCCGAGTTGACCAAACGAACCAATGTACAAGTACTTTTTTCCAGCCGTAGATACTTTTCAGGCCTTAGTCTACATTTGTATTTGTAAACTAGATTTGAGATGTTCCTCTTAATTTAGATCGTCTCATCTATTTCAGATTATCTCAACTTCTCTACTATAGTTTATTATACATCATATTTCTCCTGAATTTTCCTAAATGTATATGTCATAAACCTAATTTATCCCAATCGGTAATTGCCAAGCTGTGGCCAAATCCCGAATTTGTGACTTGGAGTGCCTTTCAGAAGGCATTGCTATTGCTTTTATCTGATTTACTAGCGTTTACCTTCATTGTTAAGAATATGTAACTAATGTACACCCTTTGATTTTATTGCAGAGTATCGGCAGGCTTTTTAGATGCCTGTGCAATCCAGCATTTGATGTGGCTGATGAAGAGATCGTATACAAAGGCAAATAATGATATCAGTTGCACTTCTAGTCAGTTGGTATCCGTAAAGGCAGAAGGTACTTAGGCACAAGCCATTGGACCTCTCCGCTATATCTTTCACCACGGTTGTGTTGTTGTATTCGTTTGTGTTCGAGTTCTGCTGTTTTTCAGATTCCCAGGCGTTTTTTCATACTTTCAAGAAAGTACATATAAATGACTGCCCAAATGTGATGATATATATAGAACAATTAGTGTCAAGTGAAGATGTATCGTGCATAGCAACTTCGTTTTGCCACAAACTTGGTGTAATTTGGGATTTTAACTGTGAAAACAACGTGTGGGTGTTTGATTCAGTTGTTGAAGTGTTGAAATGATAAAATGCAACTAACACGATATTTTTTTTATGTGTTACTTTAGCTGTTACATTTAGTTCTTTGTATTGTAAAATTGTTTTGTTACGAGCCTGCCTGCCTATTTCTGCATATCTTCAACTCCCTAAACTGTTGGAGATGGTCTAAGCAACTCTCTCTTTGGTCTATTGGGCACACACACACAAGCAAATCCAGGATAAAAGAGTGGTTCATCATTTAAGTGTGATTTGATTGTTATGTTAACCCTAACAAGCAACAAGCAACAAGCAAGCAAGAGACTCAGATCCCAATGCATGATAAACTCCCCTAAGTTGACACGCGTACATAGTACAAAGTGCATCAAAAGAAAAGAACTGTAGCATCATTTATCAGAGTTGGCACTGTCAACAGCCCAAAAATGAACCAACCTAGTGAGCCCTCTCCAAAAGTCCCTTATTCTCTAACCCAAAGCAGCATGCACTTATCTCTCTCTTTTGGTTCTTCTTTGTTGAATGAAGCACAAAGTTTGGGATTTTGGTAAAGATGGGGAGAGGAAAGATAGAGATAAAGAGGATAGAGAACTCAACTAATAGGCAAGTGACATATTCAAAGAGAAGAAATGGGATTTTAAAGAAAGCTAAAGAGATCAATGTTCTTTGTGATGCTGAGGTCTCTCTTGTTATCTTTTCTAGTACTGGGAGGATGTCTGAGTACTGCAGCCCTTCTACTACGTATATCTCTTTGTCTTCTGTGTTTTTTTCTTTGGTTTTGTGTGCTTGTTATACTTATATATGTATGATGGGGTTTGGTTTAAAATGTGAAAAGATTGATAAAGGTGTTGGACAAGTATCAGAAGGTTTCAGGGAAGAGGTTGTGGGATGCAAAACATGAGGTACCCTCTTTTTATATGCTCAATATATTAGATTAACCATAAAGTTTTTGAGGTTATTTGAGTGTTCTTGCTAGTCAAAATGAGAAAACCTGATAAAACAAGTTTTTATTTTTATTTTTATTTTTTATGGTAGAGTTTGTTGCAAAAAAACTTAGGTTATGTATCCTCTTCGTAATAAGATCTACTAGTTGTCTAGGACTTTGTTGTTGTTTGCAATCACATTAAAAGGAAAAAGAAAATATACTACTAGTATTTACTTATGCAAGTAGATAGATCTATAACTATGGTGTCTCATTTGTAATAGTTAATAGTCAGTTTGTATCGATATTGACATTTGGGTGAACATTGATGATGGTTGACAAGTTTTGAAATATACGCAGTCTTGCTCTAACTTCTAAATAATAAAAAATTGTGTTTTGGAAAGTTATTTGGGTGTTGAAGGCATCCATTTTGCAGACGAAGTAAACCTTGAGAGTGCCAAATATTTAGGGCTAATAGAAAATAAGAGATGCAGGTTCTGTGGGTTTATTAGGGGTGTGTATTAGACGCAGATAATTACTACCAGTATTGTCATATTGCACTCCTTCAAGATGTCTGTGTTTTCCTTCTTCTCTTGACAAAAGTTGCACCAGTATTTGCTAATTATTATCATGAAAACTCTCAGTTTCTGAGTAGTGAAGTGGATCGGGTCAGGAAAGAGAACGACAACATGCAGATTGAGCTCAGGTGAAGGCTTCAATTCTTTATTTGTTTTATGTCTCCACAAATATTGTTAAGGCCGAATAAAGCCACAAATATATATGTTGAATTTTTTCTATTTTGGGGTTAGGCACTTGAAAGGTGATGATATCAACGCACTTCAGCCTAAAGAACTCATTCCCATAGAAGAAGCCCTCCAAGCTGGCCTTGAAGGAGTTCGAGCTAAACAGGCAAGTCTCCATTTAGTTTTTCTGTAGATTGGAAAAGGCGTATTCAGCCGCTAATTAGTACTTCTTCCTATTTTGTGACAGATGGAGTACTACAAGATGCTCAAGAAAAATGTATGTAAAGACATCAAACAATCGATCTCTATCTCATTTACTTTTCGGGTTCCTTTGAGTTGGCATATGTTTCTTACAGTACATTGTATATTTTTTCATATGGCACACAGGAAAGAATTCTGGAGGAGGAGAATAGGCACCTCAGTTATATTTTGGTAGGCATTTTGTTCACCTTATATTAACATAATAGTGAGTTACAGTTTAAAACATTTGTAAAATATCCGTATTTATAAACCAAAGAAGAATGTGCATCATGACGTTGTGTACCAAGAAGATGCTCATTCTTTACAAAAATAAAAAAAAGAAGATGCTCGTTAAACTTGCTCTCAACTGGAGCTTAACTCAAGTTTAGGTATGGAAAAACACATAACCAAATCGATCAGTTGGAAACTACCGTACCCGATTATCATCATATGTTAACCATATAATAAAAAAGTAGTACAATAAATTTTAGCGTCTGCGTATGTTTTAGGTGTTCCATGTAGGGAAATTTAGCCAAGAAACTGCTCGAGATGTCCTAAGACTTTAGACGTTAATTGGCTTATTTTGTTGTATTTCTTTTGCAATTTTGATCGCTGATATTTGTGTTTAACTATTTGTATTCCTACAGCATCAGCAGGATGCCGAAATGGATGGGAATATGGGAGAGATGGAGAACAGGTATCATCAGAGAGGAAGAGACTGAGGCTCCAATGTTCTATGACCTTTCCTGCGCAAGGGCGGTCGAATGCAGAGAACACATATTTCAATCTCTATCAGCTAAATAAGAAGTCTAAAACTTGTGGTTGTATTATGTACTTCATATACAGTCTTAATATTCATGTTTGCTATTTTGGGCACTTGTATTATTAGCTTTATTTTGATATGGAACGGTTAATTCGCCAAACAGTATTTTGTGTTGTTGGTTATTGCAATTTTAGTTATCTGGATTCTATGAAGCTATTTATAGTTTCCATTTGAAGTGTTAGATATTTCTCAGTTCTTTGATAGTTGATGTGTTTTCAGTCTAGGGATCCCTTCAGTCTAAATTGTCTAGGCTCACTTAAATGAGTGCAAACACCGGTTCAGATTTTCCAGAACGAGCACACATTTTAAAAAACATAACGAAAAATGACTAACTTCAGCCAATACACTGAAACTAGAGGTCCTTATCCTTTGGAGGTTCATCATCGTCATCATATGAAGATCCCAATATTGAATTTTCTGCAATCTTGTTTCAAATATCACTGTCTTCATCTTCAGTTCTTAGCTATTTTCATGATCAATGCAATCTGGAATCTTGTCCTTGTATTGGTTATTTGCAAAATCTTAACAAATATATTTCATTTTCCAAAAGGACTCATTTGTTAAAACGCACAATTTATGTTTCACCTCTATTGTACATGATCATATTATTTCACATGAATAACAAATAAATTACACACCAATCTGACCTAGAAATCTTTCTATTGTTGTTATTTTTACTAAAGAATCAAACCTAGCTAATGCTATATAAATGACAAAAATATATGGGTGGATCTGGGTCATGGAGTTGTGATAGTAAGTGGTGAGGGCCTTGTGACACACAACCACTGCCTCGGGACCTCGATATCATCACCTACGACCGTTGGTACATGCCAACTTCCCCGCTCTGACTCCTGCAATATCCATTTTGGAAGTTAGAAGCATATGGAGGATGCAGATGAAATAACTCAGAATGACACCACAGCCGTGAATCATTTACCTGTATTACAATTGAATAAATAGGAGGCATGTGGAGAGCAGGACCCTTCCCGGAGATTGTTACTCGAACCTGCCAAGAATAAAACATAATCAATTAAGTGAGGATGCCATCGGGGGAGATCAGTTTTGATGAAACAATTCAACTTCTGTCACCTCCACATTGGTTTAAACATAGGAAAATTGAGAAAGTTGAAACTCCGTATGCATTAAGTTAACCCATGATGTAGCTCATGCTCCTTTGTGCTTAACTAATGTCATCATGATGAGTTGGATGAAGTCATAAATATCAAATTCCTCAGACCTGGTCTATCATGTGATTACCCCATATATCAAGGTGCATTCACAAAATAATTTTAGGGAAATGGTTGTTTATGTCGAAAACGCTATCTGGGACAATTTCACCTTAGTGGTAGTTTATTATAGAAATATAACCAACATTATTACGACCAATAAAATTACCTGATGTTTTTCTTTCCATCTTGGAAAAAAACTAGTTCCTAGCAGTTGGAACAAGTGATCCCTCATCTCATCATTCGTAACCAGCAAAGACTTGGAAGTAACAGCCGCGTATAGCCAATACCTGCAATATCAAGATTTGTTGTAAAGCCTTCAGTAAGATTACACCTACTATAGTATTTAAGGAGAGCACTGTGATATATGTAATATGTAACAGTTGACTGAAATTAGCAAGATAAGGTTTAATTTGAAAACCTGATAATTAAACCGTTCGATATCATATTATGCAGTATATCATCATAGTTTGATAGATCTACGATATTTCACAATAGCAAGTTTACTTCTGTACTATGAACTTTTATGGTGGCCATAGCTTAGGTAACCTTTTGAGTTACTATGTGACTATGTGAATATTCCCAGCTAAGAGGGTGGATCTAACCTGTTCCATTTGTTAAAAGAAAAGAATAAAGCAGAAAGCAGCCAATTGACATTTAGGGAGATCTCATCGTGTACTTAATTTAATTGTGTTTTAACCATATACCTAAATAAAGATAACCCGTGTCAGCGACAAAGGGGTGTCTTCCGGCATTCTGTTCCACACTGTCTTGTAGTACTAGACATCTCTACCTGTCAAATGGGTTCCATTTGCCCTCATTTCAGGTAACTCATAGCCTAATACCGAGAAGATATCCCATACAATGGGTGCTTTTGACACCCACTTCGGGTAACTTTTGACACTCAACTCCACCCACACCCTCCACCGTGAAATATTCCCACTAAACAGGTGCCCCACTCCACGGCCGCTGACTCAAAAATAAGAAAACCCAAGCCAGAAATATTTTTTATGGATGTAGTTCTCAAAGTTCAAAATCTTATCAAGTTCTAAATACCGTTTAAAAGTTAAGAAATATTACCAATCATCGTTTGATCCGGCCGGAGTGGCATAAAGTGCCCCAGCTTTTTCCCAGCTTTCTAAGAGCTTCTTATTATTTGGCTTCTCAGCTGGACCACCACGCACACGATGATTATGCAAAATAACAAGAGGCAATTTCTTTGTTGGACTCATTTGCTGTATACTGTTTACAACAGAATTTAGCTGCACATATAGTTAATATCCTATGTATTCAGCTACCAGGAATTAACGAAATAATAATAACAATCACTCTTTATTATTATAATACTTTTACCTGAAAAAAGTTGAACATTTTCTGACGGATAAGCCCCAGATTTGCACCATCTATAACTGCATCAAATGGACCATGCCGTTGAAGCCACTCCTAGAATGGAATTTGAAGTAGAAAATTAGAATTTGTAGAAACGTGGCTGTTAAGCATCTCTGAAAAAATTTACGGAAATCCCGAAAATGATTCATGGATGGCTCTCCTTGACCCCGAATATGGCCTATGAGCACCCGACTAGAATATTAAAAAAAAGCTAAATTGTGAACTATAACACATTTCTTTATGAGAAATCCCAAAAATGTGAAAACAACATCAAACCTAAAAGTAGGTTCCAAGTGTCCTATGGCCATCCGTATGATCCATGGATGGCTTTCCTTGACCTCCAAAATGATCTAGCACACAGATTTCCAACAAAATCGTGACAACGTGAAACCAACACCAAACACCATAAATTTAGTTAAAGTGTCTTATGGCCCATAGTGGCCCTAAAAATGACCCAGTGAGGCAGTGATGGAGCTTCTTGATCCCCGAAATTCCCCAAGGATGCCCGGCTGTAATCCCGGAAAAACTTAAATTTTGAGAGAAAAAACTCAAATTCGGTGTGCTATTATAGCACTCATATTTTTAAGAAATATCCCAAAAAGTGTGAAAATAACACCAAACCCCATTAGTAGGATCTAAGTGTATTGCAACCCTATGTTTCCTTTCTTTTGATCAATAAAAACTAGAAGTTGGCACCAACCACCTTCTACGATTGTTATATATATTAAGAGCATTGTTATTAAATCGTGTGATTTAACGATTTGAATCAATATTGAAGAAAACGAGTTGAATCAACTAGTAAATTGTGAATCACCATAATCAAGTGAATCGCCGATTCAAATCACAAATCATGCAAATCGTTGAATCGTACGAGTTAGAAAGTCCATAAAGTCTAACATTTTAATGGAAAATAAAACCATATTATAAAAACTAGTTTTCTATTTTTAATTGAAAAGCTATTTAATTGATTTGTTTAGGAGTCCTTACTCCTAATCAGTGCAAAACACAAATTTAAACCTTCTAGAAAACCCTCTCTCAATAATTCTCTTCTCCCAACTAGTCCATTCACTGACAAAAATAAAAACCAATTAGCTTTTAGGAATTTTCTTATTCTTGTTATTTCAAAATTTCAGGCAATTTAATTACTTATATAGCATATGTAATACATATATAAAAATCCTAAATCGTATGATTCATGATTCACGATTCACGATCTACCGATTTTCAAAAAAACGATTCACCTTCCGATTCACAATTTGACAACAATGATTAAGAGTCACATTGGAAAAGAGGCTTTAGGGAATGAGAGAGACCATTAGAGCTAGACTTTCAACCTTAAGCTATAGCACTATTGTAGGTGAACTGTGTTACCAAGTGTAGTAAAAAGCGCAACACGATTGATGGATCAAAGGATCAAAGGAAGTAGAGGTCCATCGCTTACGGACTACGGTGTCATTGGAGCTCTATGGTAACAGATAATATGAGAGGACACCATCTTCCTAAACAAGAGATAAAACACCAAAATGAAAATAAAATAAAGTAAAATAAATAAAAAGGAATGGAGAATTGAACCTGGAAAGAGCTAAAATCAGCCTTCCTTTCTCTCTGGAAAGCCAAGCTAGACAATGAAGTAGCAAAATTCTCAGTCTCCAATGGATCAATATCAATAGAAACAAGCTTCTCCCCACAACATCTACAAACACCAGTCTGGTGATCCATCTCAGTTCTTATTACCTTCCATTTCCCCTTCTCCAACCACCCTTGCCCATGCCATCCACCCCCACCATTCACAACACCTTCTCTCACCTTCTTCACAACATCATACCCATCAATCTCATTTCCCCCAACACCCTCAGCCGCATCCGACTTAAACCACGCCTCCGTAATGTCAGCTGTCGATTCCGATACTTGTCTCACTGAACTCCGCAGTCGATGTAACATCTCATACACTTTCTCCCCTCTCGCTGACTCCGAACTCACCCTCAACAATTCCGCTAACTCTGGCTCTTCAGCCAATACCCCAGACTCTACCATGTGTACATCTACCTCATAAGCCTTATCAGGCTCCCTTTTCTTACAAAACCCAAACAATGCAGGCCCATAAGACCTCAACTTCGGCGGTATATTAAACCCACACTTCATCTTCTTCACCAACTCAAATGCCATATCTGGGTCTTCCATTTTTGCAGCCAATCTCGCCGCACTAGTAAATGTAGCTTCATTTGGATCAACCCCATCAACCCCCATTCTCTCAAATATCTCAAAACCCCTTCTCAAATACCCCTCTCCATCATTCGAACTACACAAATACAATAAAACATTATAATGATGTAAGTTAAGTTGTGTACCACATGTTCTCCCCTCGTCATACAACCGCAAAGCTTCATCAACCTCTTCATGCTTCGAGCACATATCAAGCTTATGTTTAAGCACAGCTTCAGGCGATTCTTTATATGCTTTCTTCCTCGACTTCCTCGACATTGGGGTTATGATGGTTGTGGGAGATGAAGATTCATGTAGTGTTGCAGAGAGTGTTGAAGTTGAGAAATGGTGATAAAAAAGTGGGGATTTGGTTAGATGGGGCATTTCGTCAAAGGGTTTAAGGGGTGATGATAAGAGGAGAAGATGATGGGCATGTTTGATTGTGGGGTTTGATAAAAGTGATGGGGTTTTGTTGAAGAATGTGAAGAGAGAGGTGTTTCTTGCTAGAGATGACGGTGAGAGAGAGCTTGAAAACAGCATCTCTCTAAAAAAAAAACTCTGGTTTTGAAAAAATATATCAGGATTCAAAATTTTGAAATATATTGGCTTATATCGGCGATCTTTGGTGATATTATTTCTTGTAGGAAACAAAAGTATCAGAGATACAGAGACTAGACTGTGTTACTTAAACGGGAAACGATACATTGAAACGGAGTCCATTATGTGATTCGGAAAACGGGAAACGGGGAAACGAGTACTAGTATGATGGGACGAAGTTGTATTAATCTGAAATGAAGTTGTACTCACCCATAAAAAAAAATCATTGTGACTAATAACTAGTGACTAGTGACTACATAGGTTTCCAAAAAAAAATCATTGTTATTGAGTTTCCCAACAAATTATTGTTATTGTTGCGAATTACAAATGTCTCAAGTCGTTTCCCAAAAATTCGTCAATTGGGGTCATCCGAATCGCACCCGTTTCTTAAACAGGTTTTTATAAAACGTTTGGGAGAATGGGAAACGCCCGTAACTTAAATCAGAGATATTGGGATTGGTCAAAATATTGGATGGGCATATAAACTTAAAAATGTCTGAAATATAGATGAGGATAATATTGGATAACATAGGTAAGAGATATCGGGATTGGATGGGCATATAAACTTAAAAAATGTCTGCAATATAGATGAAATTTTTTTGGATATTGTTGGATAATATTGGATAATACTCTGTATCAGAGTTAATCAAAAGCAAGTTGATAGGATAATATTGGATAATATTGATGATATTCTCTGTATGTATCCTCGGAGGGTTATGTATTACAAAGGATAACCCATTTTAGTTATCTATACTAACTTAAACTCTCTCCATAAACCATTAGGGCTTGTTAAGAGTTCAGTATGACACCCCAACCCAGTTAGTTTCCCACCTTGGGTTGGGCCAAACTCCTAACACTCCCCATTGGGGTGTTCCATACCAGGACGACTTGCCTCATCAAAATCACTGCCGAGCAAACCCCCCTTGGGCAAAAAGCTGTATAAGGAAAGAGTAGAGTCATATGCCCCGTATGGGTTGTAGACGCGTATATGTTGCCTCATCGAAACCCCTAGTCAGTAAAATCTCGTAGGATAAAAATTACACTATTAAGAAAAAGAGTACAACACGCATGTGTCCAAGTTAGGTTGGGACTACTCCCCCTAACGTTGATCTCCCCCGAGATGTATCTCCGTGAGATATTGATAAATAAAACTTCTGCATGTCGATTCCGTGTACCAACTGTTTGAACGTAAGTGGTGCAATAGTCTTCGTGAATAGGTTTGCAAAGTTGTATTCTAAAATATCTTGAATAACTCCAATCTCATTCGCCTTTTATAATTCATAAGGATATAATGGCTTTTATGAAATGTGTTTCGTTTTGTCGCCATTGATAAAATTGCCATTGACTTGAATGATGCAAGCCAAGTTGTCTTCATACATAGTCGATGTTTTATCTTAGATATAACATGTCACAATCTTCAGTTGATGTGATGTATCTTGGAACGCAACTATCATTCTCTACTAGCTTTATAAAGTGCAATAATCTCATTGTGGTTCGAAGATGTAACTACCGTCGTCTGCTTCATCAATCTTTAAATTTTTTAATGTATCCCCGTACATAAACACATAATTCATTTGACAATGGCTTTTATGTGGGTCTGACAAGTTTTCTATATCGACGTACCCTATAATTTACCATTTCGAGTAGAATAAACTTCAGTTTTTCATACCGATCAGATACCTTAGAATGTGCCGGATTTCATTCCAGTGGCTTTGGCTATGAACAAAACTATGGCAAGCCAAACAGTTCGCTGCGAATGAGTCATCGGGCCTAGTTACCCAACTAACTATAGCATATCACCTTCTAGCTATGGCGTTACGGCCCTAGGAGTTTCTCCACCCATTAGGATAGTGGAAAGTTTTGTTGTCCGAATCCAAGTGTTGGACGCACAATAAGCAACTTTGCACCATATGCTACATCCATACCGAAGTGTTAGATTACTCTTCCGATATATATTGTTTGGTGTACGAGTATGCCACTACTAAGATGTTCGAACTATAAATCGAAGCAATACTTGATTTTCCAATGTCTTTTATTTCTAATTCCTTCCCAAGGTATTCGGCGGCTCTCGTGATTTCCCCCAGAGTTTTAATGATATCAAAATAATTTAGTACACTATTATGATGGCTGAAGCTAATTTTTGTGTTCTAAATAAGAACACATGGATATATAAAGATATTTGCAAAGCCTCTGCCCTTCAAATATTCAGTCAACTTACTATGTCTCATAGAACCTGATTACTTCAAGTCAATAATAACTTTTCCAGTTTTATTATGTACACACCTCGTGTATCAGGCTTAATTACTTCTAGAAACTTATACATCCCCAGGTGGCTTCATGTAGATATTCGCATCTAGTTTCTCATATAGATATGTGGTATTTGCATCAGACGAATGCCTAACTTGTTCTCGACAACTTGATAGACTGATCAGTACCATAACGTTATAATGTTCATAACCGGGTAATATGTCACATTGTAATCGATGCCAGATCTCTTAAAGAATTCCTGGGCAACTAGTCTTTCCTCGACCAAATTATCTCTCCAAGTTAATCATGTTTCCGTACCATTCACATTTATAACCGACAGGCTCTTTGGTGTCACTTCGCATTATGCAAGCAAGCTGAATTCTGCTTGGATTCCAGATGCCCACTTTGGTCAATGTACAACAACACACAGTTGTTTACAATAAGTGGTTCTGAATCCTCATCCTTGATGGCGAGCACAACATCGAATATGAATACTTTGTAGACAAATGTCTACTGAACGATCCTATGTTATGCCATTACAGACTTTTAATAGATCAAGATCTCTTAATTATCATACGCATGTGCCACCCTAGGCTTGTCTCGTAATGCACTAACTGGTCGCGTAACTACTATTGTTGCGTCGATGGGTGGTTTCATCCTCGATGAACCGACTACACCATTAGTCATATTTGTTTAATATTATGTAGCTCCCGGCTCATAATACTTTCTTCCAACGGTGCTCCGCACTAAGCGCGAGCCTCAGATTTATTTGTGATATAAACTCCCCTGGAACGTTCAACTGTGTAGATGTATTACTTGCAGGTACATACACTTACAGTACTTTAATAGTGGTTATGAATGTATTTGGCAATTCATTTGCGACCTATTAGAGATTTCTAATCTGTTGAACCTTATTATTACTTAACTCATGTATAGGGATCTAGATGAGACAACGATGGTGTTTTCAACTAATCTTGGAAACAACCTCAACATCCCCAATGCTGAGAATCTCGTCTCATCAAAGTGGTAATCTGCCCTGCAGTATATATATACGTCGCCAATGGGGCTTCAAATATCCAGTGATAAATATGAATCATAACCCACATAATACCAAGCCGACGTTGAGGGTCTCATCTTCATATATTGTGGTGGTGTAATTGGCACTTGTACGGAACATCCAAATGTTTATCGATGGGCGACATCGGGCTCCAACCCAGTTACTAGTCGCTTTTGGGAAGAAAAAAATTAATGACTTGTTATGGGACGAACCCTAATCAATACTGTGGGAGCAAAAATGCATATCCCCCGCATTAGCTGGAATCTGTGATTGCAATAATAGTGGCCTAACAATTATCCTAAATCACTTGATTAGGTTCTCCGTAGTAATGGTATGGGGTACTCACGATGCTCAATCATCTATCTCATTTAGCAGTAAAATAATCATCAAAAACATGTGAGTCTAACTAGCAAGCCCCTGTCAAGTCGCATCGATCGACTTGATCGATTAATCCAGGAACTGTGCCTGCGATCGAATGATCTAAATGAGAAGTCATGCTAACATTGTATTTCTAAATTTTAACAATAGGCAAATGTAAGACCATCTTATTGATGCATCTATTAAGACCATAAATACTCAAATGGGCCACTAGGTGGATGGATTGGTCCACTTGTGTCTCCATGGATGCGTTTGGAGAAAATGCTAGAGATCTCACTCCACCTTGGTCATACTTGGATGAATAATAGACTTTCCTTGAAAGTAATCGTTACACGTACACTTTCTAAATCTTCTCTCCTTTTAAAAAAAGTTGAGATGTAATCCCGATAATCATCTTCACTATCAGAGCCCGGAGGAGTATATTGGAAACCGTTTCAATAACGTGTTCTAACCTTTAGACATGGAGAGAATGCATAAAACCTTGTCTATTATTTTCTCCGATAGTCATTACGTGATAAACATTATCATGTATCTCCCTAAACTGAGTAAAATCGACTGGATTTACTAGTGTATAAAGCGAACTAAATACCCCGTATAGTACCGTTAGAGAGTAATAACGTGATGCACTCAGTACGTTCTATCATGTTGGTTGTGTCAATGATATTCGTGACATCCCCAATGCACAAGGTTTGAGACCAAAAATATGCTCATATCTCAAAAGGATAGAGTGTGTGGTACTAATATCTCTTAGGCATATGTCACCACTCATCCGATTATCGGTCATACTTAATGAACAGAGAGATCCATAGGCGGGTTGTATATAGTATATCAACTTTCATACATGAAATTTAACTACTTCCCAGGTAATAAATTCACAAAAAAAATCAAAGAACAATCTCATAGATGGGATACCAAACCAGTGCATGTCATAAGCATATCCCAACTCAGTAAATGATAGTATTAATAAAGCAAAACTACCACTATGCAACAAGTAAAGTTAGTATTTGGCAATACTTTCTAGGTGGCATCATTCATCTACTGAGAATTTACTATTGTTCATACTTAGAACTTGATCCAAAATTATATTGGTATCATGGGAGAAATCTATTGCCACAGACAACCCAGGCCATTATGATAATTATCTCATGGAATTGTCAGGGTTTGGGTCGACCATCGGCAATTCGGTATCTTAAGGAGCTCATACGATCCTCTAATGGGGATATGATCTTCTTGGCGGAAACCAAAAGATCCACTACAAAAATATAGGTTTTGGTTAGGAACCTCGGGTATCCTAATTGGACTGATGTCCCGGCGGCGGACATTAAGGGACGGTCGGATGGTATATGTGTCATGTGGAAGGATAATATCTCCATAAAAGTGGTGTTTTGTAACAAATTTATTATTAATGTCTTGGTTAACTTTGAACCTTCGAATAAACTTGGATGATCTCGTTCTTTTATGGAAGCCCATACCAACGGGACATAAATAAGAGTTGGCATCTTATCGAAACGACAGCTCAGGGGTATAATGGTCTTTGGCTTTTAATTGGGGACTTCAATACAATTTTTGATAGTACAGAGAAAATGGGGGGGGAAGCCATTTCAGGCAGCTCGAAGCGCCTTTGCCAAAGAAGTTACTCGACAAGCGGGCCTCATCGACTTGGGATTTAATGGGCATCCCTTCACCTAGAATAACAAAAGACGAGGCGGGGCCAACATCAAAGAAAGACTGGATCGAAGCCTGGCTAATGCGGACTGGATGCTTATCTTCCCTACAACGAAGGTTATTTACTTTCTCACCCTTGGTTCGGACCATACCCCTTGTGCCTTGATACTCTCTCTCATCACATGACCTATGGTAAATGCTTTCGTTTCCAAACCATGTGGACTCGGGATCCCCAATTTCATTCTCTTGTCCAACAGCTCTGGCAATACTCGGAAAGGGGATCCCCAGCCCAACTGGTTATAAGAAAATTGCTAATACAAAAGCCAGACTTAGGAAGTGGAACAAAAAAAAAAATTGGTCATGTCCCTAGTAAAATCCTCGCGTTAAAAGAGAACATCTCTAGGATTCAAGCCCTCCCCCTGGACGAGACTTCTGCCGGGCGGGAAACAACTCTTCTAGGAGAACTAGAGGAACTACAACTCTGGGAAGAGATGTTTTGGCACCAAAAATCCCGTGTGTCGTGGCTGGCAGAGGGGGACCGTAATTCCAAATTTTTTCACATGCAAACCTTAGCCCAACGCAAAAAGAACTCTATTGACAGGATCAAAGATGAGTCCGGAACATGGATCTCGGACCAGTCAAAAATTGCGCAAACGTTCCTCAAAGATATGGCCGCTAATTATCAAACCTCCGACCCTCAGTAGATACCAGATTTCATTCAGAATTTCAACCCCTGTATCACGGCCGAGGATAACCAAATGCTTATGAGGGGAGTGACAGATGAGGAGATTAAAAGTGCCCTTGACAATATTGGGACCCTTAAGGCGCCGGGTCCCTGATGGCTTTCCGGCCCTATTTATCCAGCAATCTTGGGATGTGGTGGGCCCGAATATCTGTAATCTGGTCAAAACCTTCTTTGCCTCCGGCTTTATGCCTAAGCACATCAATACTACTCATGTGGTCATGATTCCCAAAAATGACAACAAGGCTCACCTTCGTGATTTTAGGCCCATTAGCCTTTGTAACGTTGTCTACAAGATTATCTCGAAGATCATTTCCTCCCGCCTTAGGCCTCTCCTTGGAAAGATTATCTCCCCCTTCCAAGGGGCCTTCGTGAGTGGCCGCCAAATCTCTGACAATGTCTTGGTGGCCCATGAAATCATCCATTCAATGAAGCAAAAAAAGGGTAAAACGGGTCTTATGGGGATAAAATTGGACATGTCCAAAGCATATGATCGGATCGAGTGGAGTACGCTTATTAAATCTCTGGCAGCGTTGGGCTTCAACCCTACTTGGTGCCAATGGATTGAACAATGTATTTCCGCGGTGCGGTATTCGGTACTGCTGAATAGGTCTGTCCATGGCTTCCTGACCCCCACCAGGGGTCTTAAACAAGGAGACCCCCTGTCTCCCTTCCTCTTAATTATCCTGATAGAAGGTCTGTTCAGAGCCCTTAAAGCTAAGGAGGCGTCTAGAAGTATTCATGGTATTAAAGCGTCCCGTCAAGCTCCCTCGGTGTCCCACCTTCTGTTTGCCAATGATTGCCTTCTATTTTGCCGCACAGATCTGGGTGAGGCGCAAGAGATCAAATCTATCTTGGATTGTTTTTGTGCGGCAACGGGCCAACAAATCAATCTGGCGAAGTCAGGTGTGTTTTTTAGCAACAACTTTTCGCAACGCCTGGGACGGGTGGTGGCACGGCTGCTCAAAGTGAATATCATGCCACCAAATGAACGATACTTGGGGACCAACCTCTTCCTTGCCCGGTCCAAAGATCAATCCTTTAAGCGGTTTAAGGAATGGATCTCCAGCCGTATGCAGGCCTGGCAGGGTAAACTTCTGTCTCAGGCAGGCCGGACCGTTTTGATTAAAGCCGTGACATTTGCGATTCCAACATATCAAATGTCGTGTTTTACTCTCCCCCAATCCACTTGTAAGACGATCAATGCACTACAACGCGACTTCTGGTGTGGGAAGAGGAAAGAAGCCAAGAGACCGATGTACCTGAAGAAGTGAAGGGAAGTCTGTCGTCCGAAGCGAGACGGCGGTCTAGGCATCCGAGAGGCGGAGGCGACAAAAAAAGCTCATCTCTCGAAGCATGTATGACGCCTCCACCAGAAGCCGGACGAGCTATGGGGTCAAATCCTAAAAGCTAAATACTTTCCGGAGAATTCCATCTTGCATGCCCGACCAAAAAAGGACTCATCCTGGACCTAGCGCAGTATTCAGTCGGCGATCATCCCAGTTCGTGAATACTCGTGCTGGCAAATTCGTACGGGTAGCAAAATCCTTTTATGAGATGACAAGTGGTGCCCTTCGATGCCAGATTGGAAACCGACCCTGAGAAACGCGACCCTCGTAACAGAGCGGCCAAAATGGGTGAGCCATTTCATCAACCCGATTACACGTACCTGGCGTAGGAACGAACTCCAGCTCTGGTGCGATGATGCTTTGACTGACGTGATCTCAAATATCTTCATACCACAATCGGGTGAGATGGATGAGCTGAAATGGTGCCCATCGAAAGACGGGAGATTCTCAATCAAATCGGCCTATCGAGTGATGAGTTCTAATTTGCCCTTAGAGACAGTGGGGGGGACTCCTTCTTTCCTCCTGAAATTATGGCATAACAAAGCGACGTCGAGAGCCCAATTGTTTGCGTGGAAGTGCTTCCAAGACATCATTCCTTATCGAGATAGGATAGGGGAACGATTAGGCTTGGCCGACATTTCCTGCCCCCTGTGTGCGGCCCCGGCAGAAACTTTGCATCACTTGCTCCTTGAGTGTACCTTTACTCGAGCAATTTGGTTTGGTACGATTCTTGGGGATTTCTAGACAAGTATTCACATCTTACGTGTAAGGAATGGATCGAAGCCTGGATCTCTCCTCCCCAGGAATGTCCTATCGAACGGAACACCTGGACCTTTGTTGTCATTACCCTTTACTGGCTCATCTGGAAAGCTCGATGTGCCTGGGTGTTTCAAAATACTACACTTGACCCATCCCGAATCATTCATACCATTAATAAGATTTTGTTCCATGAACCTTGTTTTAAAACCATTAAAGATAATATCAAGGCCCTCTGGGTTCCTCCGGAACTGGGTTGGGAAAAAATTAACGTGGATGCCTCTTACTGTAAAGATAAAGTTTCGAATCACATTGGTTTAGTGTGGCGTGATTCTAACAATATTTTTAGTGCAGCCCGCGCTGTCTCCCGCCGATTCGCGTCTAGCGAAAAGGGCTAGGCATTAGCAGTCTTCAGTGGAATTATCTGGGCAAAAGAGTGTGGCAGTCAGAGGATGATTATTGAAACTGATGCTGAAGCTATCGCTTCATTTTGCAAGAACGGATCTGCAGCCATCTCCTGGACGACCAAAGCGATTCTACAAGACTGTTTGGACATGTTTAAGTTTTTTGTCAATATCCGTATTTGTTATATTTCTCGTAGTGCTAACTCTGTCGCCCATGAGATTGCTGTGCAATCCATGGGAGACAACTTTTGTATATCCTGGAACTATCCGCCTACATGGCTTATGGGAGCACTCCAGAGAGATAAGACTTCCGTTGTAAATGGCTTTTTGAACTATTAAGTAAGGTTTACCAATCAAAAAAAAAAAAAAAAACTTAAAAAATTAAATACAATCTTTTTAATAAATAAAAAAAGGGAATTAAATAAGAGGAAAATGGAGAATGAATGACTTTGATTAAGAGACCACGGCTATTAATTTTTTTAGCGAGTTAAGTACATATTTTTGATGAATAATTTGTTAGTGGTTGGCCACGAAGCATTTTTAATGTTATTGTATGTCGTTGTATCATTGTAAATTTCTTGATGAAAATGGTTGTAGAACTTAACATGGGTCGAATATACATTTGTGATTAAGTAATGACATTCAAACGAAATGCATACGACATATATATCATCCGAAAAAACACTATCATAAAAAGAATCAATGTGAATAATTTGGTTTTAAGGTCTGGGTTGTGATAAATAACATCTTGCACCAAGCGGTAACAAAGTTTTTACCTTACCTCATATCCTAACTCGCCTAATAGATAAAGTACTTTAACGTCGAAAAATTAGTAACCTGTTAACAACAAAGTTTACAGGTAAGAAAAACTAGGTGGCACTCTCTCATACAACCCTGGGGTCCTCCTAGCAACAGCACTCTAAAACAAAATAAGAAAACTTATTTTGAATTCTCTCTTCGGTTCTCTCTCTCCGCTGCATACAGGAAGAAGACCGAACCTCTCTTCTCTTAATCTCTCAATTTTTACTCCTCTCTATTCTTTGGGATTCTCTATTCTATCCTTTCTACGATCGAGACCTGACGAGTATATAAATATATCTTGTACCAAAGGATAATGGGATTACATTTAATCATCTGTCAATGCTAATCATTCAAAATTCGATCAAAAATTACTTGATCTTGGCATCAAACAAGGGCTAAATCAACCCTGTTACATGATCTTTTGTTCACGTATTAAAAACTAGAGGACACTTTATACATGTAAAACCCTTTGAAACTTTCCAGAGATGTCATCCAAATCGATGACTTCTTTTTCGCTACTCTCCGCCAGTTTTATCTTTTCAAGCTCTAAGTTCAGTTCGTTGATCTGTCTGTGGATTTTCGCTCCCTTATCTGGTAGCCTTGAAATCATTTCCTGAAACACATTGTTCACCAAATGAACAATCGAGCCAGGACAAAATCTTTTGAGATATTAGACTTTTTCGCCTCCCTTAAGTAAATAAAACCAAATGTGCAATCCCATAAAAGCGCCAAAATAGAGATGAAGTTAAAAGTTACAAATTTGGAACATAAATATCTAATCTAGGTAACGCATGGGAATAGTGTCCAAAATTGGCATAATGCCACTACTGTGATAATTAGTTACGTAATTTGAACTAAATAAATATGATAACTCTTTAAATATTTTCTTAAGAACACTGATAAAATACCTTATTTGCCAAAGTTTGGCACATTCGTTCGATTTTGTCCTTGATTTGTGACATTGTTATCTTATCTGTATGAACCCCGGGAGAGTTTTTCCGCCATTGATTCATGTCTTTGGGGTTCAATGCATTTTCAGACCTAAACACAAGAGGTAGGTCATTTAGTCCAGCACATTCACATACCTTCGATGTAAATAAAAATGGAAATGATCCTTATGAAAAAAATAACTCGAACGACATACCCAGCCGCATTGAGCTGGGCTGATGAATCTGAAGATGAGCTTCCCACATAAGTGTAATTATTTCTTCTGCACTCTCAAAAGGTACAAATAAGAACAGAAAACCAGTGATTTTAAATTGAATCTAATGTCTACCTAAACAACAGCAGTGAAGGAAAAAATATTGGAAAGTATATATTCCGGAATGAAAAGTTGTCGGGTTTGGATATTCTAAATCAATTAAAGGATATTAATGTGGCCAGCATTTTATTAATGATCATATTATATCTGCTGATGCCTTGATGGTGTCTCCCTGTTGGGATTTATTGTTTTTCCCATTTGAAACATACTTACGGAAATTTACATCTATAAATATAAAGATAAAAGAGTTGGCCTCACCTTGGTTCTTCATTTTCCTGCTCAACTGGCAAAGTTGCTGTTTTAGAAAAGAGCAAACTGTGATGGCTAACTCCTGCTATACCTAGCGACTCTAAGAACTCTATATGAATCTTCAATGTGTTGTCCCTGAAAGAGGAAAAAAGACTTGGAAGTCATTCAATAAAAAATATTGTGTACATAACTGCATCAATTTGTCAGCTAATGTAAAAAAAATTATCAAAAGATTTAACATAGTTTTCAGTTCCTTAGCATTGACAAGTAAACTTACTTGAACACAGTTTTCTGCTTAGATGCTCAAATGGTGGATTTCATGTATTGGTTTTCACTAGTCAACTTAAACAATGGTTTTTTATTTTGAATCGTAACTAAAATTATCCTTTAAAGGGTTGGTGTTCCTTTGCAAGAAATTAAAAAAAGGTTCGAACTTAATACATAGATAACCAAAGGCCAATAATATGGGGGTACTACAAAATGGGTATCGTATCATTAGAGATGGCAATGGGGTGGATTTGGGGCGGGAGAGCCAATACCATCCCCATCCCCATCCCCGCCACCAAACCCGTTTAAGTTAAACGGGGATCCCCAAATCCACCCCGCTATTACAATACTAAATCCCATCCCCGCCCCATATAACTAATAAAGTTATTTTATCAATAAAAACTCTTTTATTTAGGTTTTAAATTACTTATGAAAAGGGCAATAACAATAAAATATTAAATGGGGCGGGGTGGGTACGGATTTTTCGAGGCAATCCCAAATCCGCCCCGCTCCCCCAAGGATTTTTATAATGCATCCCATGCCCGCCCCCATACCCGTTTAGCACATCCCAAACCCGCCCCATTCGGGGCAGGGCGGGTCAAATTGCCATCCCTAAATATCATGTCAGCTACACGAACTGTAGTTCTTTATTATGAATAATAGCTAAGATCGACCCTTTAAAAGGAATGTGTCCTTTACACAAAATAAACAAAAGGCTTGAACTGGGAATGTATATAACCAAAGTTTATAGTATGATGGTACTAAAAAAATACGTGCAATATTATCGTGTCAGCTATACCGAGGTTAAGTGCAAATGTATGTTTGCAATGTCACAGCAGTATCCAACCATCTCTAGATAAACTAGGGCAACACAAGTTTATTTAATTAATTTTCATTTGATGCTTATGGAAGTCGCAATTACAGAAATATATAAAAATGTTTAATAGGTAATATAGTTCAAAACGGGCGATAAATTCAGCTATTTTTAAGGTCTAGCTAATCTAAACCTCGCGCCCAAACAAAACCCAGGCCACCCAAAGGGAGATATTATCGAAAATTAAGCTGAATAAGAAGTATAAATGCCGTATACATGTATCAGATTTGTAACAAACTATAACGAGGCAACATGTAGGAAAAATCAAAATATTAAAAAGTAAACTCAAACAGAAAGTATAGAGTCATTACATTATGTGTTGTCGATCATGTTCTTCATGCAACTGCTGTTGAGTGAGTGAAATATCAAATCCGTCTTTTGGGAGAGCAAAAATGTCTTTCAGATCCTGAAAACAGTGAGTAGAAATTAATAAAGAAAAGAATACATTTAGAACCAATGTAGTCAGGGTCAACTAAACAGAGTCTAGGTGATAGACAAATCACACCAAACATGATTATAATTTCTTGGGGTCTGTGGAATGCTGGAACTCCCATCTTCCTTTTGGGTATGTTTACAAACGACCAACATGTATTTGATTAATGTATTTTGAATTTAGTTAATTAACTTTATTGGGCAATAACTGTCTGGGGTATGTGCCTCGCCTAGGCTACCACCTAGTAATCAGGGTGTTTTAATCAAATACCTCAGGTTTGACTGGTGTCGTTAACAAAGGGGAGAAACCATTCATATCATCAGAAAAATGAAAAATACAAGATTACATTGAATATAGGTTGCTGAAACTATCAACAAAAAGAAAACTACATACTTGTTGGCTGAAGTACCGTGTTTGTTCTTTGTGCTCAGTTGCAGTTTTAAACAGACCTCCCTTGTATACCTGGACCGCAGAGACATAAAAAGAATAGTTAGACCAAGGTCGGATTCCTAGTTACCAATTCTCCCCGCACAATATAGGGATAGTTTGACTGATATTGGGATTAGGCATCTGTAAAAGAAGTTTGCAAAATACAGTAAGTTATTGTTAGGTTGTGAAATCGGTGTTTCTGATTTGAGTATGTCAATGAGAATCAAGGAAGATGAAGATAGAGAGTTGAGAAGAATTAAAGAAGAAAATCTTTGAAAAAGAAAATTTGGATGCAAATCCGAATGATAAACCAAATCCTGCTTATAAGAGATTTTCAAGTCTTTTAGTCCAGGGAAATCCGGATGCAAGTTTCCATCCGGAATCCATCCAAATTTCACGCTTTCGTTAATTCTTGTTTTGGGCTATTTTGGCCATTCACTCTTCCTTGAGGGTTAAGAGCATCTCTTCCCTTCATCTTGCCTCGACATACGGGATACACCAATCTAAGTATTCCTCGTGTATAAAGAATTCTAATTTGGGGATCTCATGGAACATTGAACATTGTAAAAACATTGATTTACTTAGCTCTTGAAAAGAGGGTTGAATGTGAGTGAAAATCTAGTGAGAGAGAGACTCCATTAGTGACTCCATTAAAGCTTTGAGAAAGCTTGAGAGAAATCTAAGTTAGAGAGAAACTCCATTAAAGCTCTTTGGTGGAAGCTTGGTGAGATGAGAGTTTGTTTGTAACATCTTTTATTTAACAATAGTGGGTTGTAGCAGGGTGTGGACGTAGCCTTCAGGTGAACCACGGTAAATCTCTAGTCTTATTTATCTATATGTTTGAGTGTATGTGTTTGTAGAGTATTCGACCAAGAGGTTGTTTGTTTTTTTTAACTTATTTCACTTATTTGACTTAATTAGCACAAATAAGTAGAATAAGTGGAATAAGTTGAGTTTGTTTATTATTTGAAACAAGTGACTTATTAATAATGGCACCTCTGGTTTATCCTAGTTTATCTTAATACCATTCTACTTATTAACGGGATTGTTACGTAACTTAAAGAGAAAATAATTAAACCCAACTATATCCCTGGTTCTATCTCTTCTCTCTTTGCGTTCTCCCTCTCTATCCCATTCGAAACGAAACCCCTAAATTCTCAGAAATCTAGAACATTTTGTTTCATCGAAGATTTGCAATTTTACATCACTACAAGACCTATTTCTTAAGATTTGCAATTATTGCTCCTTTAAAGAATCCCCAAATCATAGTACATCTTAAGGTTTACGAGCTTGATAAAGTTGTAATTTAAGTATCAGATTTTGGAGTTTGGGCGAAGTATTCATCTCCTTTATATGGTGGGTTTGGATTTCTTTGATTTTTGAGTCACGGGGATTTAAATTTGGTTCCTTCAATTAAAATGTTTTATGGATACCTAAGTTCTTCTATTTTATGATTCTTTGAAAAATTTTACTTGTTAAGAAAATCTATCTTTAGCATTAAAGAAGAAAATTTTGTATTCAATTGACATAGAGTAGAACCGTTCTCGGAGCTTGTCGACAAAGTTAATGATGAAAGATCACAATTGTTTTTGAGCATAATCTGTATTTTATCCCAATTGATCTTAAAATGAAGTTTTGTGTTGAGGGTACAAGGAACAGGTTGTGAATCAAGCAGGTTGAAGAAACCATCGTACTACATATTTTGAGATCAACTCTCCGAAAATGATTCTCCCACCACCGGGATGACATCTCGCAAGTAAAACAATCCACATGGTTTATTTCATAGTATGGATCGGTTGTGCTCTTGCACGTATCCCTACCATGATGGTTGTGTTTGTGTTGAGGGTACAAGGAACAGGTTGTGAATCAGGCAGGTTGAAGAAACCATCGTACTACATATTTTGCAATCAACTCTCCGAAAATGATTCTCCCACCACCGGGATGACATCTCGCAAGTAAAACAATCCACATGGTTTATTTCATAGTATGAATCGATTGTGCTCTTGCACGTATCCCTACCATGATGGTTGTGAAGTGTTAAGATGGAATGCTTTGCCTTTGAGATGATCTCTAACTAGACACCAGAATCTACCAATCCTTAACTTAAATTTCTAAACACGGAAGAAAACACGTTGTTTAAAAAGATTGAGCAAGGTAATTTTAACAATTAGATAGTTTAGACTTCAGATTCAGCAAAATAAACAAACAAAGTTTTTATGGTTCAGATTAAGCATTCAAACTTCAGATTCAGCATTTGTGCTTCAGAATAAGTAATCAGAATAAGTGTTCAGAATCGGCAAAAAAAAAAAAAAAACAACCCCTAAATGCTTCTTAGATACAATTATTTCACAATTCCTCGAGGCGGAGTGGAATCATATCGGAGTCGCGACCCAGTGAGTTCCGTTGTAACTCCACCAAAACCCCAACAGTTATTGTCAAAAATTTGTGCTACTTAATATTAAGGGAATGAGGAGAAAAATCTTGTGACAGAAGTCTCTCTCGCTCGACGATGTGACTTTCTATCTTCACTCCGTCAGCTGCCTAAGTAGTCTTAATTATTTTGTTTTGATTTTATTTCTGTCTTTTTAAATAGGATTTTGAGGAGATTACTTCATTTCCATATTATAACAGATCTAGTAGAAAATGCTACTTAGGTATGGGTCCCCTAAATAAAAACCATATTAGTGTTAGTTAGTTTTCTCTTAAAATAATGTAAGCCTCTATCGTTGGAACCATAGTGTGATTTTTTTTGGGTTAAGATTAATAAAGATAGAGTTACAACGTTGCTTAGATTATTATTTTAAGAAAATTGGAACCTGAATCGAATATTAATTTTCTTGATACCTCGTCTGTGATCACGATTTACCTTTAAAGATACGCAAGCTTGATTAAGAAAAACAATTGTGTTAAAAAAGAAATAGACGGTGAATTTTGGAGGAAAAATAAATAAATCTAAGTGGTAAAATTGGGCAAATAGCAGGCATTTTTATTGACTAGCATAATAAATATATGTGTGATTCTAATACATGGACATGCAGGGTGATAGTTCACTCGAGAGAGAGATTATAACACAGAAATTAGTAGAAAAGGTAAGACAATTTTTCAGTCTGAAACATGATATAGAAAATAATTAAACCTGCATTTTATAAATCTTTTCCTCAATGGTGCCGCATGTCATTAACCGATAAACAAACACATCTTTCTTTTGGCCAATACGATATGCGCGGTCGACACTTTGGTTGTCAGTACTGCACAACAGCCAACATTTGATAAGTAACTTATTTTTGCAAAGTTATGTACTACCTATAAAGCGGTTTACATTTAATATAGATGTCAGAAATTACATTAATTTTTATAAAGACAAATTTGTAGATAAAAACTAGGTCTTTTTTTCTTTTTTGGAAGGTGAAAGGGGCTTAGTCCCAGAAAAACTAAATAACACAAAATAAATATTAACAAAATGGGGACAACTCCCCTACTCCACAGGAGAAGAAAAGAATCCCCCAGGGGCAACGGCAAAACAGGAAAATACTAAAGAGCTATGCCCTAAAGTAAATTTTCCCTCTTGCATCATCCTGAACCATATTCTTCATATCATTACTGAAATCAGAATACAGAACAACCTCATAATCCTCTGCAGTTCTTAGTTTGGACAAGCCATCAGCTACAGAGTTTGTTTCTCTGAAAATGTGCACTATCTCAAAATACTTCGAAAATTTATTGGTCTTTCTATATAGCCAGTTGCTATTTTTTGAAACGTTTTTTTTTTTAAGTTGTTACTCATTAGCAATGAACCAGTTATAAAACATCATCCCTTTACCATTATTTGATGGTAACAATAACATGTAATACTTGTAAGCTGCATCCAAAAAATGAATTCATAATATCTTTGCAACCATGATCTATATTAAGACTTGTATACCTTGGGTTCCACGCTGGATCAACCACAATAACACGATCTGCTTTAGTAAGGGTAAGACCAAGACCACCAACTTGAGATGTCAAGAGAAATATAGGAGCACCGCCTTCTTGGAAGTCCTAGAACAAAATAAATAAACAGAAAACATAGAATAAATAAGCATCATTTGAAAGCAAACGGGAATAAATGTATCTGTGTCTAAGATAAAGAAGAATACTAACTTTCACAATCTTCTCTCTGTCTTGAGCCTTTGTGTTGCCGTCAATGCGTAAATACTTGTAATCTTTCGATATAATGGCTTCCTGAAGAACAAAAGTCTACAATTAAGTAGCTTAACTAGTTTCATAACAGCAAAGTAAAACAGTATTGCAAACATTTAGCAAGTAACTGCGATTTACCATGTCAAAATTTGAAATCATTAATGCTCTTTATTATTTATATAGTAATAGTGAAAGAAGGGGCCAAATAAGATATTATTAGTAATGAATGAAAAATATATAACTTTACCTCATAAGCTATATGCGAAACTATAACATGATGATATACCCTGGCCACATGGGCTGTTATGGTTCTCATGAAAACTCTAGGGCGATTTTGACAGGGAAGTTTGCATTTAAGAAGGTGTGCCGATAATGTTGTATGTCGAACTTAATTAATATAAAGGAAAAAGGAAGAACACAGAAGAGCTAGCCTATGACAAGAATCCTGACACAGAAACGAATTTGTCACTATTACTAGATTAGGCAGGGCCATTTGATCCACATAGATACAAGTCTTCTATTCACTCGCAGGTAAGCATCTTAGCATCGGTGAATCGACTAGATGATTAGCGTCTATAGATAGCAAATGAAAAATACCCTGAATAGACCATCTCCAGATGCTAGCCAAAATCTTAATGTACTATAACAAAACAGAAAACTTATGATACATGGTTATTCTCTCCCTAAATTTGTTTTAGACTAAATTAGTCAGCATGAAGAAGAAAAAAATGCACAAATAAGATTGTTGGCAATCGCTCTTCATAAAAAGCACAAACCTGCACAAAATCAAGCATCTTGCGAGTTTGAGAAAAAATCAGCACGTTGTGACCCTTAGGAATCAAGTCTTCCTATAAAAAATAAAATATAAAAGTTATCACGCAAATAAGAAGTTGGTAAAAAAATCGGCAAACCTTGAACGAAAGAATACAACACTAACCAATAGAGCCATTATGAAAGATATCTTGCATGATACATTGTCAAGCATCTTTTGAAGATCTACACCATCAGTTGCATTTGCTAAATGGACTGCCATTTTTTCGACCATACTTAAATCATCTTGATTAAGCATCGTGTCCATTCCTTCTAATATATCTTCAGCTGCTCTTTTAGTTAAAAGAAATGGGTGATCACATATTTTTTTCAGGACCTGGTTCAAAGCAAATATAACTAATTGAGAACACAATACATGTTCACAACCCAAAACATTTTAGTTTTAGACGTATAGAAAGGAAAATATAAATACAAAAAGCGCTCATATGAAATGAATAGGGGGTAGTAACAAAATATATGAAGAAAACTTTTTGATCCAGTATAAGGAACATGTGATATATAGATTTACCCATCCATTAAATGTTTCAAATATGATATACGCAATTGTTTTTTCAACTTCCATACCTACTCCTCCAAACCGTTATGAAAAGTAAACAAAAAAAAAAAAAAAACACCCATCAATTATTACATAAGTTGTATCCATTTAAGAGCTGAGGAAGACCCCCTAGCACATGCCACTTAGCTAATTAATTATTCTCCAGACGCTCGCTATGAACGAGTTAGCTAGTATTTTCCATGACCTAAACTCCAAGCATAACAAAATACCAAATTTTAATTATAATCTCTCAAAATAGATATTGCATTGTAAGATATCAAGTTCGCGAGGACTCTACAAGGGTAATGACACATAAATAAATAGATTAGGATTGATGTCATTTTTTTGTTACATATGGTAATGATACCACTATTATAAATGATGTTGTGGATAAAATTTTGTATATCGACGACAAAGCTTTTTGGCTTGATTGATGGAGTTTATAATGTAATTCCCTCCAGCTTTAGGCAATAGACAAAGTGACGTTTAATATCCCTTCCAGTCCACTGTGGAGGGAGGTTTGAGGAAATTGGCATGTATAGTTTAAGACTTAGGCCCGATTCATTGGCTTATGGTGAATGAATCAGTTTGCAGATGATACTATCAACTTCATAGACCAGAAGGAGATCAAAGATCATCGAATTGTGCTATTGGGCTTTCAATTGGCCTCAGGGATACATGCAAGCTAAACAAGGATCAAAATTATGGGCATTGGAATGGTAATGGCCTTGGGAACTAAGCTCCTTTTTTGGGATGTGGTATAGAAACTCTACCTACCACTCACCTTGGTATGCCTCATGGGGCGCCTTCCGTTGTGTTGAGATTTCGCATCCAGGTATCAAACAGTTTGGTAAGAAGTGGGTCGACAATGAAAATTCACGATGAGATTAATGTGAGAACATTTGACTGAAGCTAGGAGCGAAAGGTGAGTACCATAGTATTGATTTCCGGAGACACTTGGTTTGGAGGAAGGAGATTCCGTCAAATGTAGACTTTTCTATTAGGAGTGCCTAGGGGGCATACGACCATAAAATAACTTAGAAGGACAGATATAGAAGTGGATCCGTTGTACCTACATTGGTGTTTAATAGATGAGTCCATTGACTACTCTTACACAACGCCGATGCGGGGAGATTTTAAATTACTTCATTAACATTTTTGGTGTTTCATAAGTCCTTGAACGGGATTTTAATACAACATAAAAAGTGTGGTGATGCATGTTAAATACTTAAAGAAAGTTTAAGAAATCTAGTACAAAATAATCAATTGAACTAAATAAGAATTGGAGGGTATCCTTACCGTTAATGCAGCTAAGGGTGAACCATTAAATGATGAAAGAACTTGTTCGCTGTTTAGAAAAGCCTCATACAGTTGCCGCTACACCAACGAAGCAATCAACTATGAAAACAGTAGACTTATAGTAAATAATAGATGTGAGGTTGTGGGATATAAAAGAAACTACATATATTACCTGGGGTTGAGTCAATCTTAACCAAACAATCATTTCATTCTTTTTAGATAGTTTGGCAGTTTTATTCGCATCACTTTCAAGAAATACTTCACTCTTCAAACGACGCAAAAAGTATGGCTCAATACGTTTTCTTAACTCCTGGGAAGCACAAACCGTAAAATTATAAACAATTCATATCTATCTAGATGATTGGAATAAGATGTGACATAGGCCAAGCAGACCCTAAAATAATGTGAAGAGTTCATTACAGTATTATCGTAACTGTAATACAAATTAGATAAGTTTCTAGAAAGAACTCAGCTTCTCCTTCACTGCATCATCTCCTCTTTATATCTCTCCACATTATCGTCATTCCTCAATGAAATTAACCCACCTTTCATTCTTGATGCTCTATTGATATTTTTACATTAAGATCAGAACTCCATAGATTTTGACAGGTCTGTGATTGGGACTCTCACCTCTGTTTCACCACATCCTCTTCTTTCATTGGAGTGAACTACCTTTGATTGGAACTGTCATCTCATGTTCATCAGTTGCCTAACGTCCTTGCCAAACCCAACTCTATGTTCATATATGTATATAAAATCCAACTAACACTCTACAAAAATCAACTAAAGAGATCCCAGCTTTAACATAACTAGATACGCGCAATCATCCACCAGAAATGGCCTACAGATAGATACATACCTTTGCAACTCTGGAACCAATATGTTTTTCCCTATTAGAAGCATTTTTGTCATTACCACGAAGAATTGCACCTTCATATCTAGCTTTAAATCTGAAAACAAAAAAAACAAAAAAATCTCGAAGTTCAATGGGGATAAATGCCAGTATAATAATTCTGCAAAAGATAACCAGAGAATGAGAATGGTAGTTACTCTTTCGTATCACCCAAAAGTTCGGGGCAGCAGAAGCTGAACAGAGCCCACAATTCCTAAATCAAAACAACAGAAAGCTTTAATGAAACATTTTAAATCAAGGGTAATTTTAAAACTCAAATGAGAAAAAAATCAGACAAAAGCAAAATGTTAAAACTGGCCAAACAAAGAATGAAATGAACAATACCTTTAAATTGTTTTGTATTGGTGTACCACTAATAATGATACGGTGATTGCTAGGTATCTCCAACAAGCTTTTCGCCCTTTGCGTACTGGGGTTCTTTATAATATGCCCCTAAAGAAGTAATGAATTCAACAAAAAAAGTACCAAATTAAAATTCTTCACATGAGCAGAGAGTTCCCTAAACAAACTAGTACCTAAGGAGAAAATTAATTATTTTGAAGTTCTATTATAAAATAAACAATTAGCATAACATAAACGTGCATTTATTTTTTATACAAGAATTGGAAAAGTAAAATAAAAGGGTACTTGGATTTATAACTGATAAGCGGGGATGTTTCCCCACTATTAAGTACCCTAACTTTCACTTTCATTAAGGAATTTGCATAGTAGTTTGCTTCAGTCTAATAGTTCCTCACTTCCTATCAATAACGTAGTAACAATTAAGTATACTTAAATGACGACAACGGAAATTCGAAACAATAACCAATGTATGCGAGAAATATACCTCATCAAGTAAAATGTAATCCCATTGGATGTCACTTTCCTCATCATCGAAGTAAGAGTCCCCTCTTAATGATTTTGAATTATTACGCACAATATCATATGTTGTCAGAAGAATGCCTGTATGCTACATAAGAAAAAGAAGAAGAAAAGGTAAATGTATAAGCACGGACTTCTAAAAAGTAACATGAAGAAAGGGAAGTACCAAGATATTCGAATATAATACTCAGATTGTTTTCAAAGTGAAAAAACGGTTATTATTGTGCCGATCACATAATATAAGTAGTACGACAAGGGGGGGGGGGGGGGGGGGGGGGGAATTTAAACGTCTTAAGAGAAGTAAAACATAAATATTTCTTGTTTTTCTGCAGTCCATCATACTTGAAATATTCAATAATTATTTATTCTGTGTATCTTGATGACGCTATACGACTATAACCGAATAGATGGCGGTTCTTTATCTTACCTAAAAGTGGTGTGCAAGTATTTCTCTATCACAAGCACCAGTTATATTTCCATCGAATGTCATATAGATAACATCACATACATTTAGACATGCAGTATGGTTATTGAACAAAGATTAAGGGGTGATTATACAAAGCAGAGAGCTGAAAACCTGAAGTACAAATTGAAGCTCGTATTGACGTGCCTTCACAGATGTTCCAAAGTAGCTGTAGGCAATGACAAACAAAAAATTATTGCCTGGCCATAAACAGCAACTGAAATCATACAACTGCAACTATTGTTGGAAAACAGGATCTGGATATACATTAAAACACAATATGTTTACAAAACCCCAAACTGGGAGTTTAAACAGGAAACTCCCTCATAAGTGTAAATACATGAAGACTAGAAAGACACTCGAAAACAAAGACAAAAGACTAAATTATACCTAGGTAACAACGATACGGTACGGGTGTCGGTGTCCGACACGGGAATGGGGTGTTGGAAACGGCAGAAAATTGTTAAATACTCAGTAAATAGTGTTGGACACGTGTGTCCGAGTGTCGGACACGTTTTATTTTTTTTAAGTCAAGTGTCGTTGTTACCTAAAATTATACTAAAACGATTCCTACATGGTCGGATCTAATAATAATAATAATGATACAAAGTGTCATTTACTCCGTAATATTATGCACCATAACCATTCATATCTTCAACATGACCCCTTAAATGGATTGGGAACAACCTGGAGCACCAAATATTTATTAGATCTTCTTTGGAGCACACATTAAGCGCCTCCCCCCCCCCCCCCCCCCCCCCCCCCCCCTCTCTCTCTCTCTCTTAACTATCTCATCACACTCGTGGCTTTTGGACCAATCATATCGGTTCCCCAAATCAGTTTTAAGCACAATACGTTTTACGTCGACATTAAACGAGTGGTATAGAACAGCTCAACAACTTGTAGCACTTCTTGGGTTTATGCAAACTTCAGGATTTTTGAGAAAATATTACTTTTTTGAAAGGCTCTTCATTTCTTTTTTGAAAGAAGAAAAAACTGACTCCTTGGGTCAAACACTTGAACTACATTTCATAAATTTAAATGAATTTGAAAAAATAACTCATGGTGCATAAAAAACTTATTCTGTGTATAAAAATGAGCTAGAGAAGGAAAAGAAGTGAATTGGGTGAAGAACCCTATGTTAACTCCTTGGGATATTATGCAACATTGAAGTGCTGGTGCAATTTTATGGGAAACTAAATTTCACATTTGAGTATACGCTAAGAGAAGGTAAAAGTGTGACTGGATCGTTAGCTAACTGTGGCCCAACTTCAGAAATATGAATCTGTTGGAATATCAGGAGCTAGATGCAAATGTCAAGATGGACCTTAGGATGGATATGTCAGACTTGGGATAATTGAGATTGCATTAATTGGTGATAGTAATGAGATGGGATCTTCCCTCACCTGACTCTTTTCATGAATTTGTACTTATTTATTAGCATCGGCCCAAGAACTAACGTGGAAAACGGCCCTTACAGCAGCTAGAGAAACCCTTGAGGTTTTATAACTGGAAAAATACCTCAAATATAAATCTAGGAAAAATTCTACAAGTAAGGTTTCTTAAGCATTTAGGAGATTTACTTTTTTCTTGCTATCAAATAAACTTCCTACAAAGCTTAACTCCTACTGCCAACTTGATTGTTGATGCAGAAGAGGTAGCTATGTGTGACTCGGATCCGATACAAACAAGAAAAATCGACAAAGGAAGAAGAACCAAACAAAATATAAAGAAGTAAGGTACTCAACAGACCTCTACCACTCGCTGAAGAACATTTAGAGTAAACAAAAATACCATGCTGGAGATCTGACTGTAATATTATTAAATAACTCAAAGTATTTTCAAAACCCTAAACAAGAATTACAATTAAATCAACACAATATAGAAGAAAAGAAAAAGCTATAAACTTAGTCATTGTAGAACAAATGTCACTCGGGTCAATGTCATTATACAGATCCTCTATATATACAGAAGAAAATAATGGTGAAAATAATAAAAAGGACTCACTCTTTTGTTTTCTCTCCAAGTCCCACAGCTGATAGCTCTTTGATCCAATGAGCTAGAAGTGTTTTTGGGGCCACAACCAATACCCTCTTAATCAAATTTGAATGAAAGAGTCCTGCTAAGAAGCTGCATATCTGGAGCATATTCTAACTGATTAGATGGAGGTAAAAAGAACACCTTGATAGATCCAAAGATTCCAAACATGAAACTTTGAAATCATTAAAGAGCATATAAGTTGCATGAAACTCCCAATTCTATACTTAGTTTGATACTCAAGCCATACAAGTACTCTCATGAATCAAAATTGAAAATAGAACATGAAACCAAGCTATATTGCAGTAAGGGAGAATAAGGTCAAAAACTAAAATTGGTAGATACAACGACACTATCAAGGCTGTCTCAATTTAACATTGCTCTTGTTGTTTTCGCCTATCCCCTAATAGAGACATCAATGGAGCAACGGTTATCAAACCCACTAAATCAATCTCAGAATATAAAGTCGTTACACGAACTAAAGTCCATCTTTTGTATTTTTATGAATTTTCAATTTTAGTATAACTCTTCAATTGCGTTGTAATACTAAAAAAACAAACAAACAACAAAAATAATCACTTAACCACTGCGAATCTCCAGCAGTGTGAGATTTTTGTGTTATTGTCACGACTCCGCTAAACCTCTTCAATTTTGTGCTATTGTCACGACCCCACTCTACGCGCACTAATATTGTCCCCACTTAACCACTGCGGATCTCCAACAGTGTGAGATTTTTATTCCTAAGAAAAGGCCTTGGTGACATGTAGAGTGAGATCTTAACTTAAGGACCATACACCTGGCAAGATCTTAAACGATGTGGGACTAAACCATTGGTGCAACCATCACCCCTAATGGGTTAGGCGCCCTTCCAATACCAGCTCAACCGGGGTGTTACAGTTATAGACACAAATAAAGTCTTGTACCTTAGACAGATCTTGTGGATTTTATAAATTGTTTTAACCCATTAATATGTATAATTGTGCTTGGAATCATGAGAATAAAAAGAGGTTTCAAAAGTTCTGAAAGGAAAGGAGCAAACCACCACTCGGCATTCCTTTAGAAGTTCAAGAAAAGTTTCCCAAGCTAGCTTATGTGCCTTTTTATTGATGTGGAAGGAAAGGAATAACAAAAACTTCAATAAAAAAGCTAATACCTCCAATTCAATCTCTAACAGTATTTGAAGGATCATGAAGGATGAATGGGCGGGAAGTACTCGGAATTGAAGACAATGAAGCTTAGATAATAGCCTTGTTATCGTTAGCCAGTCTGTAAAAAAAAATTGTGCAAATAGGAACAACCACTAGAAGGACGGGTGTTGATATATGCTGGACTATATGTGAAAATTACAAAAGAATAGGAGGAATTCTTAGAAACCATAATGGTAGAGGGTGAGGGCCTTCCAAGCAGCAGCATAAGCCATGCTATTTGATCATTGAAGTCAAAGCCATTTTATTAGGTCTTCCAATTATGAGGTATTTGGTTTTATAAGAATATTCAGATGGGACTAGGCTCTAATATGACTGCGCATATGGTAGTAAGTATTATACAGCCCACTTGAAGAGTCAGGCAGCATGTAGCTAGAATTAGTAACATCAAACAAATCTTTAGAGAAAAAAAAACAAAGAGGAAGATCACCTAGCTGGCATGGACTAGCATATTTTTCTTAAAGGGGGCACTGAGCACCTGGATAGCTTAATGTGCCAGGTGCTTTTGGCATTTTATTTCAAGAAGAGTCTGCGAATTAAAGATTCCTTTAAGAATATACCCCAAGTTTATGCCAACTTCCACATAATTAATTAAGATTTTTCAAAGAAATGTTACTCCTCGCTCACTATAGAATAGCCGCCCAACACAATTTAATTCTAAAATACATCAAAAGGTGGAATCTAGTTTTATTTCCTCTGTTATATCATTCAAGCCAGATCTTGTGACTTACAAAGTGATCTTGACAGACCTTTTTACAAGTTGTACCATTCTTGTGTTTTGTGCGACACTTGTCATTCCTAATTATAGTAAATTTTGTGAAAACTATAACTAATCCGAATCAACATGATTCGAACCACACACAATCAACTACTTCCTAAGACAAAATAATAAAAAACATTTTTTGCATACCGATTGGCAAATGCGTGTTAATTGTTTAATGAACAATACAGATCAATATAATAATCACCAACGTAGACAGATTTACCTGCATTGTTTTCCCCAAACCCATGTCATCCCCTAAAATTCCACCGGTACCCCTACTGTGAAGAGACCACAACCATCTGAGACCGTCGCGCTGATGTGGATAAAGTATTTTTGCAATTTTAGCAGGAAGTGTGTAATTTGGCGTTTTCCCACTCCCAATCAGAGTAATAGGACCTTCATCTTTAACTTCAGGTTCATCATAAGTCGAATAATCTTCACAAGCATCATCAACAGAGATAACTTCCTCATCATCAACATCAAAATATTTACTTGCGGGCACTTCTTTAGCCACATCATCATTGCCTCTTACAACCACACGATAATCATCATCATCGGAAAGCGAAATAAAAGTCTCATTCACCCCACAATCCAATATCTTCCCATCTTTCACCCCACCGCCAAAACTATTAGCACACTCAACTTCATTCTCGCGAATCTCACCATTTCCACCGCCTTGAACATCAGGTGACAAATCGGGTTTGTAGGGTGAGACAGAAAACGACGAAGTAGCACTACTATAATCCGGAACATCATCATTCACTTTCCCTACTTGTTGCTTGCCCAGCAATTCCTCTTGTATTAAAAGGGACGAGGGTTCAGCCACTTTAACAGGCTTCTTCTTCTCGATCGACATAAACTCCAACCTCGAACTCAAATCATCGAGAATGCCCCTAATACTTTCTGGGGGTGAATCAAAATCCATAATTCCAAAATTAGGTTCCTCGGACTCAAATTGTTTCTTCGGGGTATCATCTTTCGATGCAATTTTACATAATCGACGTCTACCCTCTATTTTATTCAACTTAGGTTCCTTGATTTCTACATTAAATACATTCCATGTTGTAGTGAGACAAGAAATCAAAAAAAAATTTACAATTTCATTTACAGAGAGAGAGAGATGATACCTGAAGGAGGGGGTTTAGCTGATGATCGAGATTGCGAATTGAGGAGACGTTGGTGTCTCTCATTGAGACTTAAGGGTTTAGTGTTCTCCGCCATTGAAACAAACCCTAAGATCGTGTGTTAGTACTGTTGGAGATGAAAAGTTTTGGGGATTTGTTTTCCCGCTTTGATCATTGATTTTGAAATTAAACACACTTGGCTACTGGGGAAACTTTATAGAGCTCTTGAGCGAAGACGTCGTCGTCGTCGTTGCTGTTGTTGTTTTGTTTTAAGAGCATCTCCAGCAGAGAAAAGGGTCAAGTCCCCTTGAAAACCACTTCAAAAGAAATGTGACCATAAGTGGTATTGAGCTCCCAACAGAGAGTCGAGTTCGAGTTCCACGGGCGTCAGAGCAACCGAAAAATGGTAGTTGGATGCTTCTTAGGAAGTCGTGGAGGATTTAACGGCTAGGATGAACACAATAAGTACTTCCTTCGATACTTTCTATAATAACTAAAAAAAATAAAAATAGTTGTTTGAGCTCCTTGATAAATCAGCAATACATATATAGTAGGCATTTGTCCGAGCAATATATCCATCACAAAATCGCCATTTTTTGTACTTAAAATTGTAATATCATTTAGTTAATGTCGCAATAATGTATGTTGGAGGATTTTTTTTTGCAACAAGAGAATTGCCCTTTGATAAATCTGATCAAAAAGTGTGGCTTTAAAAGCACCAGTTCCCAACACTGCTGGAGATGGTATGTCTAAAACTCGAATCTCTCTATCCCTCATCTCAATATTATTTAGTGCCTATTCTCAGTTCTATCTCTCCCCCCAACGGTTAGAATCAACCACATTTCACTAATTCTCTAGATATAGAAATCACCTTGGATACAAGTAATTGAAGCTCTCACGTTGTGTTCTTCGTGAGTTGCTTCGGTCTCATTCATCGAGCTTTGAATTCGATATTTGTCTCTAAAGTAATAACCCAACATTTAAATCAATTTCACTTCATGCATTTATTTGCGGTGTGGTATATTGCTACAAGTTGGAATGTTTTTGTTAGGAGCACTGTGGTGGAAAAACTTGTTTTGTTATCAGCAATGTACCTTCTTTTTGGAGAAGAGGGGTTCCGAAAATATGATATGCATTGTTATTAGTAATTAACGAATTGTAAAATCACCTAGTTCGCATTTAGGGATTTGTTTGATACCCACTCGAAATTCACATTGCTACATTGCTATATATTGCTATTGGAATTTATACAGCAGCTAATGGCACTTTTCACTTGGAGATGCTCTTATGAAAAATGCCAAAAAAATCATCCCCTATGCTCAAAAAACACTCGTGAGACTCTTGAATTTGAATAAAACGTTAAATCATTTTGTGCGGGAGAAATGTCAATAATAATATCTACATAGCAAATTCTGTATACTTTTTATTCTTCTTTCGACATGCTTGAACAAATTTGAACAATTGCCTTACACCAAATAGTTCTCGTTGCGCTTCAATTATACTTGTAGGTTTATATGCAGTTGAAAAATACCCATTCTCTTTACTTTCTTATATGTGAATTTTGCGCAATGTAATAAAAGATAGGTTCCTATAGAAATGTCGAAATCCTGTTATTATGTCATTAGAACTACATAAATTATGCTTATTTCATGAAACATTACCATTCTCCGAAAAAACAACAGTTATACCCTTTCTTGGTTCTCTTTATCATCTTAAGATAAAGAGATCATTAATGCTTCATAATAATGTAGCAGAATCACCTTACTAATACATAGTATTAATATCGTTCATGCTTTTGGTATATATATTATAGTAACATTCATCAAAACTTCTCATTGGAGTTGTGAAAACTTCACTTCTGCTGTAAGATCAATCAAATCAGTGTAGAAGAATTATTACAATTCTTATTAAATTAAATTATTACATCCAAACAACCGTATATATAGTTAAGGAACATTAAATTAACACTTAATACCCAATGTGGAACTAAAAGAGTATATGCCACCATATACTCCAACACTCCCCCTCAAGTTAATACGAACAAAATATGTATGTGTCAACGTTAAGAAAATGAAATAGATGAACCCTCGAAGGAATATAATCATTCCCACGCCAATTGAAAAAACTAAAACTCTCCCTAAAACTGATAAAACTTATCCCAGACTATCCTTTTACAGTAGCAAAAATTCTTCAAAGCTTCACACATCCCTTTTAAAATCGACAACATTAATATCCGACTTGACATATTTGAAATCAGTAACACCTACCGACTTGCTTATTTTACATTCTCGAGGGAAATGTAAATATCTTGAAGAAACACTTGGGTAAGAGAATTAGTTGAGGAACAATTAATCTCTTGAGGAAAATTATTTAATGAAAATTGAATATTAGTAGAGGATAAAGAAAATCACTCGAGGAAGAGAATCATTCGAGTAAAGACAAATCCACTCGTGAATGAGGAAAATCATAACTGTTATGGAATGAATTCAACATCTTCACTTAATACAAAGAAAGAAATCACACATCGATTTTGTATCTTGTACTTGTGAAATCATCGAAAAAAGTATAAGAGAATCACTAAAGGAAAAGAAAAAATCACTCTAGGAAAGAAAAATCAACCAAGAATATAGAATTCACTCGAGGAAACGTAACAATACTCATGATCAAGTTGGGAGGCAATCTTAAATATCATCCGATCCAAAGAGAAAAGTTTATACCCGATGTTGAAGGTAGTCTAACATTCTCATCCAACCCAAAGAGATTTCAGATCTCACTAAAACAATAAATGAATCAAGTGCAAAATCGTTTGAGAGAAAAAGATTTCTCCAGGGAAGAATAATTACAACTCATATTGATTAAATTTATTACAACCAAACATCCCTGTAGATAGGTAGGGAACATTAAACTAACACACTCCGTTTGTGGAATTTCCACTACCAACAACAATGTAAGAAACTTGATTAACTAGGTACAAAACTTTCCAACCGCAATCAAATATCGGGATTGTACCAATGTGTATCAGTATGACCTAAATAATTGTGACCCACTCACATTATTACCCACAATACCACCATTTAACTACGATTATGAATGAACACTTCGGTCCACTCTCACAAACTAAAGCTTGAATTTTGTGTTCCTTATTTTTTGGCAATAACACATTTCTTCTTATACTCCTCTCCCTTCGATAAAAAAAGTTCTGAAGATATCTAAGCTTGTAAAGTTCCATATTTAAGAATTTCTTTTGAAATTTAATCACTTGGGCATATCTTTGATCTGAACCTTCGTCAGCTTAGATGAAAAGGTCTGAACCTTCGTCAGCTTCTAGCTTCCCCGCCATTCGAGTTGACAAGTAGTTTAACGACTTTAGACATACGAAAAATGGACACCTGGCATCTTGCTTTTGTACATTGAACTTGAACTTGAGATAAAAAAAAACTTTGGTTTATTAAGTATATATGGATGATATTAATTGATAAAAACTACCCACAGGACACTCTTCTTTTCATATTTATAGAGATACCTTAATACCTTAGTTGTAACTAATTTCTGTCCCCAGAGATACAAAATAGAATGTCTAGTTGTTATTTTTCCGTATTATTTTGTTCATCTAAAAAGGTAATTTCATTTCACAGGTGTATCCTGCACAACTTTGTTGGAAATATTAAGATGTATGGAGTTTTAGATGCTACATCTAGACCTGTAGAAGCTCATACAAGTGAATATGACTATTGCAAGATCATCTTACTGTACTTTGCATCTCGACTTCTGCTAATTAAATCCTTTGTAAAACATTACAATGCTCCGTAATGATATCCCTATTAGGTTTACAGGTCTCCTATTTTAAAAAGTTAATTTTCGTACTATCTACCTTGGTAATGTAGCTTAGATGTTATCCTTATTAGGTTTACAGGTCTCATATCCTAAAAAGTTAAATTTCGTGCTAGCTACCCTAGTAATGTAGATTATATGCTTCTTACCAGTCGAAAGTGGCATTTTTTGGGGCTGGGGGTATGGCGTAGTAAAACTTTTAGTAGGGGATGATTTGAGACGGAAGGTCGCTTTAAATTCTTGCATTCTTCGCATTGGAGAAGGTGTTCGTAGCTCTGAATATATAATATAAAATAATGGAGATATTTGGTGTTTGTTTTTTAAATATATAATAAAATAATCGAGGTATTTCAAGTAAAAATCGAAAGTTATTTTTTTTCCTTCCTTGTGAGAGAACTCTACATTCTGGTGAATAGAGGATGCATTGTAAGGGCCAACTTCTTATATGGTGCATTTGTGAGCGTTAAAAGGTATTGGGTTTGTGATAATTTTATTATTTGGGTTTTACGACATTGTGGTTAACCGGGCAGAGATACATCGACTTAATTGTGTGTGTTTTCTTAAAAGAATTTGCATTGTACATAAATTGTCTGTGTATTCCCTTCGCCCATAGAGCTTTGCTTCTTTTTGATCGTCATATTTACCTTGTCACGAAAGAAAAAGAAATTCCACATTATCTCTTTGTTATTGTGTGATTATGTGACTGTATTTCCTATCGAGGTTCCTTTAATATTGATTAGTTAAGTGGGTGATACTATTATGCCGGGGTTCTTCTAAAGGTTGGCTTATTTATGCTGATGATTATTTAGATATGTATTTGTTAAATCCTTTTTGTAGGACGATATATCCACTACCATCAATCAAAACTCTTCCTCGACCAACACTACATGAGGGACCTGTAACAAAATTGTATATTAAGAAATCGTTTATATCATCAAGTCCTCTTACTACATTACTGGAAGAAATACAAGTTGTAGTTATTTACAACCGGAATTCACTTGCCTTTTGCAAACTTGGAAACGAAGCATGGACTCCTATGTGGAATGGTTGCGATGCCACCTTCATGGATGTTATATATTATAAGGGTCAATTCTGTGCGGTAAACCAATATTATACCGGAGTAGTTGTTGTCTGTGACTTTGCTGCATCCGCTACTAGACCCTTCATATTAAAACCACCAGTAAGACGGAACTACCAACTATGTGTCCAACGGTATCTGGTGGAGTCTTCAATTGGCGAGTTGTTTCAAGTTATCAGGCATACTGGTGTTGTTGGTGAAAGTGATGACAACGACGATAATGATGATGATGTTGAGGTGGAGGAGGGTTACGACGATGACGATGACGGCAAAGACTATCAAAAGGGTGTTGCAAATGGTGACAAAAGAACATTATTGGATCGGAGTAATGTAACTGTGAATTTTGAAGTATTCAAGCACCATCCTTGTCTTAAGAAGTGGGTCAGAGTAAAAGACTTGGGTAATGATACATTTTTCTTGGGTGCAAAAGAAATTGCATATATTTTACGGACGGCAGGGCACGCAACTTTAGTAGTCGTACAAAATTTCTAGGTGAAGGCAACGATATTGGCATTTTCAACTTAGCGGATGGGACTATTATACCATTATATTCTCCAACCAATCTCAAACTCACCGAGCCAGATCCAATTTGGGTTGCCAAACTTTTATGTGTCGTAAACTTTGATAAGTTTATCATTGCAAAGACCATCATTTAATTTGTATGAAAGTGTATGCTTGGTTGTTTCAATTTCAGTCATCTAGGATAACTGAAGTTAATTCGTTTAGAAAACTGTCATGTTGTTTCGCAATTTGATTTTTTTTTTATTCGCAGGTATCTTTCCCACCATATTGATTTTCAATTGTGATGGAACCTACCAACCAATTAAAGCTGGAACAATCTTATCTGATTCCTTAGAACAAAAGATAACGAATTGGTTTCAAACAAGTTCCACCATACTTGTTTGCGGTAGAAACGATTGGGTTTAGGATTGTGAGTGTGAGTGTGAGAGCTAGGGATTATGCTTAGAAGTTGGGAGAGTTTTGAATGCCAGGCAGAATAGTTTGCAGGAAGGTAGAAAATGAGTAGGAGCGGGGAGATGTTGTTTGGAAAGAGTGGAGAGAGAGTGCTTCTTGAGAGGGCGTTCGATGTCAAATTGTTTCGGATGAGATCACTTGAATGCTAGAAGTGTGCTACATTGGATGCAAAATCTCGAAAAGAAATTAGGCACCGCGACTGTGGTCCAAGTGTACAGTCCCTAAACCATCATTTTGGAGAGTTATGCATAAAAGGCCTTAGGCCAGCCATCATTTGGCCATCGAATTTTTATATTCTGGGTCTAGACCATGTAGAGCACCTATGCCCACACCCCGTTTCGGCGCCTAGCGCCTAGAATGTATTAGTGGAAGTAGATTCCTTAAACAGATGCTTAGGCTCTACGTAGTATACTGGTAACAGCAATGTTACCAGATCCCAATTTTTTTCCAGTGATAACTTAGCTAATTCAATGAATTACCAGAAATCTTCTCTGACACAAACGTTTCCTAGATACCAAGGGAGCCTTAGTTTAGACTGAATGTGTGTTTCCTAGGGTGTAGAATCTGTAGACCCTCATTTGGGCACCTAGGGTTGTGGTCATAGGAGTAGAGTCCCTTAGCAAATTCTTGCTGCTAGTGTGCTCCGGAGGTGAAAAATCTTACGTCCCCGAGTGTAGTTGAAAAATCTTTGAAAAGTCTTTACTCTTTGCATGAACCTGCTTGACCGTGGAGGAACTTAGTCCCCTACTATATTTACAATTCCTAACACTCACCCTTTCATTAGTGGTCGCGCTTGCCATGACCGATTAGTTATAATTTTTTGACTTGTATATTTGGTATTTGTTGACGGGGAAGTAAAGTTGGCCAATGTTTGTGACAATAGATGCTGTATTTTGCGACCTTGCACATCTGTGTATATGTTGGGCTTTATATAAAGTTGCAAGAGCTTCATATAATCCTACGGTTGGGCCTTGGGGTTGTGGGGTTCTTAAGGGCATATACTCGTTGTACTTACATGGAGGAGAGTTTGGTTAGACGAGTATTTTGTTATCTTAGAGATTTCATGCAGGTAGCCCTACATATTTCTAAATCGCAGTCACACCAAGGAGACTTATCATTTTTTTCTTGTGAAATCTCAAAGACACAGCATCAGAGAAGGTATGGTTTATCTTTCTTATCAACATACCTTTGTTAATCATTATGATGTCTCTAATTTGACAATCCTCCTCCTCAGGAACCACTTTGTTGATTTTTACAAATTATTTGTTTTGTTGTATAAGAAATTGGTTAGGTTGCAATATGTCCTTACTATGGAAGGCTTTGGTTTCCCTGGAGAAGATATGATTTGGAAAATGACACAGTATGTCTAGGAGTTGTTCAATCCCATATAGCTGCACGTAGCAAATTTGCCATGGCCTTGTTGATTGTAGGTTAGCAGTTGAAGGGCTGAACTCTATTACAACAGGTAAGAAGATGTTCTAGTCAGCTGTTATGTGTTCATGGCGACGCTTTTCAATTGCTTAGAATAGGATAAGTATTGCGATGTTCTAATCCTTATCCACTTGAAAGTGTGCACAATTTATACCTGACCCTTCATGTCTAGAACATAGGTGTAGCATATGCCCTTCATTTGTGTTAACTGAATATTTATGTTCTGATGATTCCTATGCCCGAAAAAGTACAGAGAGATATTTGCAGCTTGGACCTTGTGTACAGTTTTGGTCTTTCTAGATGTCTCAGTTTAGAACAGTGGTAGTGAAGCACATCTTCAGAGAGACTAATAGAGCAGAAGATGGCTTTGCAAGCTTACAGTTGATACATGGCCATAGGATAGGATCATCTATCCTGCTGACTTTTCTGAGGCCATGAAGAAAATTATAGAAGAAGATGGTAGTGGTATATGTACCTCAGGGTCCCTTGGATGCTGATTACTTGTACAGTTCTGCTTTCCCTCTGAGTGGGTTTTGATTTTTAGTTTTTTCTTTCTGCCTTTCTTTTCTAGTTTGTCCCCCAGCTTGCCTTTTAAAAAAAGGTATTTTCTAAACGATGTGGCAGACTTGATAAGATATTGTTGTATGTCTCGACCTTCCACATATGTTCTTCGTGTCTAATCTCTCGTTTGTTGGTATTATTTGGGAGTGTGGAAATTGCCTCATTTTCAATGACGAGAACCACACTCATAATATTCTTCATGAGAGTTTTAATGTTCTTATACATCCTGTAAAAAACCTTGTGCCTAATTTCAGTGGCGGCATCTCAATATGAAGAATGCCTTAAAAAATGCAATTAGACTGGTGAGTGATTTGTCTGACTTTATTATATGTTGTACTATTTTGGGTATTAATAGAAGGTTTCTTACACCAAAAATGAAAACAAAGCTTACCGGAGTTTTATAAGTTTTTACAAGAGTTATGCAAATTATTCACATGCGACTTGTGGTTGTATAAATCTTAAGAGATACATATAGGTAATGCACATGTATCATGGTGTATTTAAGATTTCTTGTAGGCACTCTTGCATGTTTTAAATTGCTGTTATATAGAGAATCTCTGTCGATCTTTCTTTGGAAAACTTGAACCATTGAATAAGGTATGGTTCTTTTATCTTTTCCATTTCTATTCCCTTTATTATCTGGATTTCAGTTTGCAGTTTTGCTACAAATTTGGTTCTTCACTAATTGACCACAATTTTTTAAAGCACCATTGTTTATGGTAACATGCATATGAAGGACATGAACGAGAAAGGTGGCCTTAAGTGTGTTAAGGCGGAAAAAAGAAAAAGTTTCAAGTAGTTGAGGTTGTTGTATCCGGTTTTAGCGAAAGGCTTCATATTTGCACGAGAATGAGAAAGAAAAAAGGAATGCTTAAATTCAAAGATAATGTGCCGAGCGCAAGTAAATTTTTATCTATGTTTGAGCAAAGAGATAAAAAGAAATGGGAACTAATCAAGCACACCAGTTCCCAAGCCTTTCGATTCCAGGAGAAGATCCCAATCATATGATCCTACTGGAATATGTTGATCATGGGAATCAGTAAGGAGGAGGGTTTAGGTTCGTCGGCTCACTTTCCCTCATAACTGTCTGCAGGGGTTCTTATAAAGATTGGCTTATTTATGGTGATGATTATTTAGATTTGTTTTTGTTAAATCCTTTTTCCAGAACCATATATGAACTACCATCAATCAAAACACTTCTTCATCCAACATTACATGATAGACCTATAACAAAATTGTATGTTAGTAAATCGTTTTTATCAGCAAGTCTACTTACTACATCCCTGGAAGAAATACAAGTTGTAGTTATTTACAACTGGAAATACCTCCCCTTTTGAAAGATTGGGATATGCAGAAGGGTTGTGATACCTCATGCCTCCTTCATGGATGATATTACACTGTGAGGGTCAATTCTGTGCCCTGAACCGGTTTTGTACCTGAGTAGTTGTTGCCTATGACTTTGTCACCTGCACTACTGGACCCTTCATACCAAAACAACCTGCAAGATTGTGCTACTAATCATGTGGCGACAAACGGTATCTGGTGGAGTCTTCAATTGGTGAGTTGCATCAAGTTATCAGGCATACCGGCATTGTTGGTGAAAATGATGGCAATGTTAATGAAGATGATGATTATGTGGAGGAGGAGGGCGACGACGAAGATGGCGAAACCTATCGAAAAGATGTTGAAAATGGTGACCAAAGAACATTATTGGAGCTGAGTATTGTAATTGTGAATTTTGAACTGTTCAAGCACCATGGTAATGATACATTTTTCTTGGATATGAACACTTCTTTCTCTCGCCTGTCTTTTGATTTTTCTTGTATATTTGGTGTTTGTAGACGGGGAAATAAAGTTGGCCAATGTTTTTGACATTAGATGCTATATTTTGCGACCTTGCATATTTCTAAATCATTCACACCAATGAGACACAATTTTTTTTAAGAAAATCTCAAAGATACGCACCAGAGAAAGTATTGTTTTTTAGGGACTTGTCCCTCGAGCTCTGATAAACTCGAACTTATTCAATACCAGACTCACGCAATATACACGTGACATATACTATCAACAATGACACATGTACGACGAACTGATGAAGAACGTGGCTCGAGCACAATAGATGAAATAGAATAAGCCAACGGCACCTGTCTCCCACGAGCTAACAGTTACATATTCAACTACCACCTGCTCCATTTTCAGGAGAACATGCATCTACACGATAGCGAATTGAGAGTGAGGTCTATAAAAATGATGAGTTCGAGGGGAGAAATGACCAATAATTTTACACTTCGAAACCCAAGTTTTTATAGCTCAAGAGATCATAAACTTGTAATCAAACATCAGCCTCAAGCAATAAAAGTTATAATTATTAAATCCTTAAGCCGAGGTCGTGGTTTTTACATATTCAAAGGTTTCTACGCTAATCACCTATCACTTTTAGATTGAATTATACGAACTCTTGTCACAGGTTTATTTGGTGTAAGAGCTAATTTCGAACTGTTTCAAGCTATTACGAAATTAGGTCATTACAGTTTTTTTTTGTTTTTTGTTTTTTGTTCTTAAACAGTAAGCTAGGGTTAAGGCAGACCCCATGACCAACTATATTAATAAGTGAAAAAATTACATTCTAAGATGGTATCGGCCTTTAGCATCTTCCTCTACAATAAATCTAAGGATACGAGGCTGCTAGGCTCCAAAACATCATTCCCTATTATTGCCATATACATTGAAAGAAATTTTGCTCCTAGATTAGTTTCATTGTAGCTGTACTCAATCTGAAATTCTTGCAGCTGCACAATAATAGTGAGAAGGGTATTAATAAGGTGATAGCAATCCCTCGGTGGTTTTCCTTTGTCCTTGATGAGTTTGACAATGTAGTTGGTTTCAGTTTTGACCCAAATTCTTTTATACCCTTGTTCAAGCCCTCCATTGATGCCCTTGAGTATAGCTTGCAATTCATGGTAAACCTCAGATTTAGCTAACTTTGCTCCTGCATAACAGTTGGTTGTGCCTGTGTAGACCCCCAAAACCTCCCAGCACCTTAGACTTCCACTAGTGTTGAGCATGAGAACTCCTCTTGGAGGAGGTGTTCATTTGATCCATTTGGGAGTGCTCTTCTTGTACTTAAGTTCTAGGTTCCAGACTCTCCCCATAGCTCTGTTTGCAAGGTTATCACTTGTCTTGCTCATGAAGTTGACTCTATGACTCCCCTCATCAATAATGTTGTTGTAGATGGAATCACAAGGTTTAAACTTGCTAAGGTATTGCTTCTCTTCAGGGCCGGCCTTGCCTTTTTGAAGTCCCGTTGCGAAGAATTAAAATGGGTTTTTTTGACGTGAAATTTTTTTACTTCAAAGATTAAGAGAAGTTGGGTTCGGGTATTTGGTTTGTGAATGTTGGCATTGTAACTTGTAAGTTATAAGCTGAATGATGGGTTTGGTTTTGTGGTCAAATTTTAACTGGGTTGGGTTTAATTTTTTTTTTCTTTGGGCTATAGGCAAAAAAAATTTCTCCTTTGGGCCCTGTACCGTTGCACATGTCGCACACCCCCATGGTCGGGCCTGCTTCTCTTCTTAGGTTTTGCGGCTCAAAAAGGAGTAAGAAAAAAAAAATGAAGAAAAAAATAAAAATAAAAATTGAATATGTTCGAACATGATGGGTATGAGTTGAATTATTTTATTATGTTCGAACATGAATATATTATGTTCGAACATGATGCGTTGACAACTTATTTTTGGCCGTGGAAAATGTCTCGTGATACGCAATTCAAAGAAGTCTTGTATTATAGGTCTCTTATGTTATAAGAGAGACCTAGATGGTCTAGAGAGACATAACCCTAACCTAGTAGAGATGTAGCCTCCATAGCTAAGCTTTGTTGAGAGATAGGTCTTTGCAAAGTTGTAGAAGTTGGAGAGTTCTCTTGGGGGTTCGATAAAAAGAGGGGATGGGCATCTCCGATGCTAAGCTATAATGTTAATCGAAGGTTAAAGAAGAAATATATGGTTAAAGAAGAAAATAATCAACAATGGAGAAAAGTAACGATAGTTCAAAGACGATGGTTCGTGCAGAAGTTTCGTTTGAGATGGGTCGTAGCGATTTTCGGTGAGGTTGAGGTAACTTTGGATTTCTTGATGGTTATCTTGATCTCTTGTAAACCTTGTAAATCTATGTGAGTTATATTATGAGGTTAGAGATCTCATGTGTGATGAGATTTCTTCAGAGCTTGTAGGCATTTCTCGGATACATAGTAGTAGTGGGTGTGGACATTGCCCTTCAGGGCGAACCACGGTAAATCTTGTTGTTGTGTATATTTGGTTATTTCTTATTTATTGTTGAGAATTGTATTCCATGCTTAATAGGATAAAGCCAAACGTCGTAGAGGGATGTATCCCCCCTCCCTACAAAAGATGTGCCACCCCTTCTAGAAGAACTAGAAGAGGCATGCACGATCTATCAGAATAATGTAGCGAAACTAAAATTCTGGGAAAATCCTACCAAAAATTCGGCAGCACTACTTGTAAGAAAAAATTTCCCTGCTCATTTAAATATCAAACTAATATAATCTTCGGTAGGAAACGCTTAGGCCAATATACACACAACACATCTCCAAACCTTAGATTATAAGAGTTACACAACTCATGACAATATATAAAAATGTATTCCACAATATAATAATAGACAACTGCACTACATTGATACTTACATAGCTTAAGTAAAATGTTATATAAGATATACAAAAGGTAATAGACATTATGACAAGTGTATCTCTAATTGAAACACAAAATATTATACCTAGACCACTCGAGACTATGAAGAAACATCTCCAAAGAAGCCCGTACAGAAATATAATACCTGAACCTTTATTTAAGCGTCTAAACAATAATACTATATCACCAACCGCGCATATGCTCTCAAAATCTGACCCTGGAGTGGGGAAGAGGGTGTCAGCATATACAATATGTTTTGCAAGTATAGGAGTTCAAAGGATAATCGAATGGAAACTAGCTATACGGTACACTAAGCAACATAATAGCTATAACAAGGAACAATTTAAATTTAAAAAATAAAAATACTAAGTACCAAGATGTTGTAAAGTCAATCATCAAATGTATGCAATTTGTGTGTCATTTCGCATTCAAGAGAACCCTATAACTGGAAACTTTCAAGCGCGGTTATTACATTTTAGTGGAATGCATCATTCATCAAGAGTGGGTGACTAAAGCTCATCGGGATATGTGCGACCTTTCTCCTCCGGACGCATACATCGGAGGGCTTGAGGTCTAGGGGGGGGGGGGGGGGGGTCTTTCACTTTGACACCTTAACAAATAGTAGAGATTTGAGGTGGAGGTAACCTCTTGGATCTATTATACCACTGGACCCACCGTTGAACTCAAGAGTACGAACGGTTGTTATAGTTGCTCTTAACCCACTCACAGTCCCTCACGTCACCACCACTACAAGCAGGGACCTCAACAATGATCTGATCGACGTACTCTAGCATAAATAAGTCTATGTATTTTTTCAAAATGGCCTAATTTGAACATTTAACCCTTGGTCAACCCTCATGGTCAACATGCTCAAACTAGTCAAACTTAGTTTAACATTAAAGTTAACGATTGTGGCTAATTAATTAAGGTACAACCGAATAACATCCCCGACAATGAGGTATTATCTCCCTTAATATAGATATCCCATAAATGGGTATCTCTTTATGTTAAATAAAGCCTCCATGATAAGTCTCCCTTGTGATAGATTTTAACAACAATACAAAGTGATAAACTATCTACCAATCAATAGCTTCCAAGACATGTACCTTGGAACATACATATTTATATTGGTTTCATTTCTTGTTAAAACTAGAATAGAGATGTCCTAGTTAACCAGAGTTAACCCCGTGGTTAATCCTAGTCAGAGATTGTTCGTGGGTCAACTACAGTTGGAAGTGATAATGTTAGCCAATAATGGTTAAATCATACGTCGGGTAAGTTGACATAAGGATCCTTGGTATGAGTTCAAAATATTTTGTAAAAAAAGTTTTAAGAAAAAAATGGTTTTTATAAAAAATTTATGAAAAAAATATATTTACATTCGAACCATTTAGGTTCAGTTTGATTCTAAGTATCCTGTTCGAACAAGGATATTCCTGTTCGAACATGAACTGTATTTTTGACTCAATTTTGCTTTAAAACTTCTTTTTTCTCTCTTTTTCACTCATTTCGCTTTTAGGATTTTTGAGACTCATACCAATGATTGAGAGCTTGTGATATATAAAACGATTAAAACTTTGATTATTTCTCTCTAAAGGTTAAATCACTTTCCAATAAACCAAATTTAAGATTGATAGAGCTTGAGTGATTCAAGCTTAGGAGCTTTTGTGCGTAATCCAAAGCAAAGCGTTGTGAGAACATATGATTGATTGCTAGAAGACTGATTGAAGATAGGTAACCACGGGATGTGCTTATGGAGTCTGTAAGTAATTTATTTTTTATAATTCTTTCTTCATAGTGGATTTTAGTTGTCGAAGACTCGACAAGGACCTGTGAGATTTTCTCCTGAGAAAGGTTTTCCACAAGGTTAATATTATATGTTCTTGTGCTCATTGATTATAAATATTGATAATTGATTATAGGATTAACCTTGAATTAGGTCATAGTTGCTAAAAAATTGATTATTGGTTATTGAAACAAATTAACTCAACCTAGTAATTCGATATCGATTAATCTCAAGTACTTAGAAATTTTAATTGGTATCAGAGCAGTCACGCTCGAAGGCTTAGCAACCTGAGTGTGGATCCTAACTCGTGTTTTGAGATTAATAAATTTTGAAAGATTTGGAGGTCCCATAAATCCTCTGCCCCTCTTCAATGGTAAATACTATCCTTATTAGAAAGTTTAAATTGTTGCATTCTTACAATCACTCGGGTAAGATGCTTGGATTACAATCGAGGATGGATGGACACACTCTTCCATGATGAAAAGAATGGGTAATGATGCTGAAGAGGTCCTTAAGTCTAGGAATCAATGGTCTAAGGACGAAAAGAAAGTTGATGGTTATAACACTAAGGGTCGCAATGTTATTTTTATGGCTGTGAGCCTAAGTGAGTTTTAACACATCTTTTCTTGTACCACTTCAAAAGAAACTTGTTACATATTAGTTCGAACTCATGAAGGCGATGATATAGTCAAGGAAAGCAAGTTGCAAATCCTCATCTCTCAATTCGAGAATATTCGAACGGATAAGAATGACTTTAATGGGTTCTATGCGAGACTAAGTGACATTATTAATGCTGGTACCATATTAGGTACAACTTACTCCGATGTTCAAATCGCTCGCAAAGTTTTGAGGTCTATTTCCATAAGCTTTAGATCCAGGCGTGATACTATAGAGGAAGTTCAAGTTTTAAAAAAAAATGAAACCATATACGCTTGATAGAAAATTGCAAACATTTGAACTCGAGATGCATAAGGAAAACCTTCAGAAGAATAAGAGTGTTGCATTTAAGTCTTCCTCTACCTCTTCGTCTTAAAAGACTTGAATGTGAGAAACATGAGCTCTTTGACAAAGTAAACAATTTTGAAAAGGAAGTTTATACTGCTCAGGAGAGGATTAAATCAATCATGGATGAACTAGATAAGGCCATGCTTGATTTAGTCTCATCTAAATGGAAACTTCAAATGCTCTATAATGAAGCGATAAACATTGATATGATATTAAGTATGGGCAAATCTCAAAGTGATTAAAGAGGTCTTGGATATGAAAATGTCAATTTTAAAAAGGGTGCCCCTTTGGTTACATAATTTATTAAAGCCAAATTACTGCCTAAACCTAGTATATTGTCAAGTACTCACATTCGAGCTAGAAAGCCACACTATCCAAAAGTGATTTATTGTCATGCTTGTGGTAGAAGGGGACAGTATGCATCATATTATAGATTTTTTGCATATAATAGACAAGTTGATTGATTTCCTATCAACGAAAAGAATGAGATGTTCAAGAAATCTCCAATGCTCACTCGAAAAGCTCAATCTCAAAAGATTGTTTGAGCTATTTAGGTATGTAAGGATAAGTTAATACCTCAGATAAGATGCAATATTGCACAGACAACTATTCCCACTATCGATGTTTGCTCTGTCGGCTAGGTACATTTCTTACCCTATGTCCTATTATATTATTCTATTCATCATTTTAGGACAGTATGAGTATAATTTTGTGTTTGTTCTTTGCATTTTAGAATTATTAATGTGAAATATTCTTGCTAGACTAGGATAATGCTTTTGTGTTATAATAATTCATTAAATATTTACTTGGTAAAAATCACAATTCACAGTAGTCAGTTACATCCTTGTCTAAATTAAAAATCAATTGTGATTAAGAGCACTTGAGGATAACTGTGGAGACTTTGTTACCCAAAGTTATGTAAGGATCTAGTCTTTCTACATGCTTCGAGTGTTATTTCATAAACTCCTTCTAGTTTTAGCAATTCTTTCGTTTATAATCTCATTTTTTCGTTTGTATTAATCAATTGTTGAAGGTGACATAAAAATTCAAGTTAACATACTTGAATACTTTTTACCCTTGATTCGAGGTACAAAAGAGACCATACGAAACCGAGGAAATGATCTTAGGTATTCTTTTTGATAAATCTTTTTTGGCCTTTATTCGTTCTGAGGAAAAGAGACCAATCTCCTTTTACCTTATTCGTTCCGAGGATACTTAAGAAAAGAGCTTAAAGATAGAAATATGGCTTTATACTTGAAGGAGTGTGGAAAGAAAAAAAAGGAACGATAGAAACAAAGATTACTCAAAGAGGTTGTTGAAGTGACAAATTGAATAAGAAAAACAAAATCAAATAGTTGAAAGTTGATGTAGTAAAAAGTCAGATGTAAGAAGAATAAGAAAGTGGAATAAGGTGTAGTCTGAATGAGCCAGTTATAATGTAAAGACTCTGTATTCTCATAGTGCCAGCAAAACACCACATCCATCACTAACTTATCATTAGCCTATATTACAACCCTTACTGTAATAGCCAAATTCTGGGATTCGGACGTAGCCTTTACACCAAACATAATCAGAGTGATTATGAGCAAAAAGTAACCACTAGAACAAAGTTTAGCGTGTAAAACCTTTGAATAGGTTAAAAACCACAACCTCTCTTGAGGATTTAGAAAGAGGGATATTATTGATAGTTACTAGCTATTACAAAGAATGCTCTGAGTATTTTGTAGAGATCTTCTTGATAGGAAAAGTCTCCCTTTTCTCTGTAGTTTTATGGTTTTATTTATAGGTCTTATAATATGACTGTTTGATGACCATTAAGATTCTTAATGATGGACCTTACAAAGTATACGTAAGGTATTGTTTGACCAGATTTTGTAACGTTCAGATCTCTGTTGCTGTACAATGGTTTTATTGATGACTGTACACTTGCGTAACTTTGAACTGTTGATGTAGAGGTCGATAGTGATGACTTAAACTAAAGGATGCTGAATATATATTTAATATTGCTTCATATATGCTGATGAGGTCGAGGATGAAGCTTTAAGTCCGAGATGCGAAATTAGTTATTACAATACGATTCTCAACTAAGAACACAAGAAATATTATGGAGGAGTGGTGTTGGTTGAAAAAATTGTACTGTATGTATTTCCTGATGTTGTTGCCTTATTTTTGACTGTGCCACATGCTCTGTTGCGGAGGTCGAAAGTTCATATATTGGTTGAAGATGACCCATGAGTTTGAAATGCGAAATAAACTACTACAACCACCCCCTTTTAGCCAATAGTACAAGAAGCATTTCGGGTGAGTGGTGTTGGTTGAGAAATGTCATTAATGCTGCAGTTAATATCTAAGAGTCATTTCTAATGTATATTCATAAGTATCTGTTTATGTCTTTTGGGTTTCCTAGAACCAATAGTTCTAGTCAATGTTGTTTCATGGGGAATCTGTCTGACGTTTGGAATTTGGAGAGTCAGCTTTGAATTCTGATCATAGTATAAAAGGTACTCTTAGTTGAGTGGGATGAGCCAAGCCTTCATCTCTGAAACCAGTCTTCTCTATTTTTGCTCTTGTGCTTGAAACTTATTTGTTGTAGAGAGAATGGCGACGACAAGGAATCAGGCTCGGGAGTCTAGGATTCAGAAGAAGATGGAAGAACTATGCATCAGGTACTTTGGATACCAATCGTTGCATCTACCCACTCTAATTCCTGTCACTCCCACCTATCATCATATGACATATGAAGAAGTAATAGTGGTGGGGGATGACCATTATAAGATGGTACATTTTTACTATCTGTTGACATCTAAGGCAGAGTGCCAAAATAGGCTTTGGATACTGGCGGAGGAGGCTGTGACAACTGAAGATGAAGTAGCAGGCATTCGCCCGATGGAGTCTCTCCAGTACCCTACTAATAAGTGGGTCTTTTTGAAGAAATGAGACCATTTGTCTATCTCTAGCATGCGTGTGAGGAGGTGGGGGTTATCGTAGAGGAGGTAGCGAGGATGAAGATCATTTTCTTCCATAGACCATAGATATTGGCCATAAGAAGATCTTTCATCTGTGATTCCCAGTTCTCTCTGTTTTATATGTTTTACAACATGGGATCAGAGTTTGGAAGCTGCTTCAGTTTTTTATCATCTTCCTTTATTATTGCTGAGAGATGTTTCGAGTTGGTACTTGATTGAATTTTAAAAGTAATCTACAATTTATCTTGAATAGCAGTGTATCTATAAAGTAATCTATAATAACTTTTCAAATTAATGAAATGTCACTTGTTCTGTCATCTTTTCAAACAAGAAGTGGTTTTAAGTTTGAAGAGTTGAGGTCTGTAAATGTGTTAGTATGGGGTATAATAGTTTGCTGTGTGGTATTAATTTGTCAAAATGAACTGTAAGGATCCCAATCTGAAGTGTGAAAATTTAGAGGAATTCGGGAATGTGATTATAGGAAGTAGATAATGTATGTAAATTGATGAGTTGTTTATGAAGGTTTACGGTTCGCATGCGATCTGTATATACGAACTGGATGAAAAAATGTCTTGAATTGTATTAGGACAATTTATTTTGTCCTGTAGGTACTACTGTTAGATTTGCTAAATTTAGTGTGTTGTCATTTGTATATCTGTGGGTATAAAATCTGAGGGGATTTTTCAAAATATATAAAGAATTATATATCACAATATTCTGAATTTTATGTTGATCTTCTGCTGCTTCACAAATTTTCTCGAAAAGATATCTTTCAGCCAAATCAGTGGGATGGCATAAATTTTCAAAGATCTTCTTGGAGGCCATAAAGTATTGATTCCTGGCTATTACATGTTGTAACTTATGCGGGGATAATTTGTTGTGGAGGTGCGCGATTAACCATGGTGAGGACTCGTGCTCAGCGTGCTCATCATATCAAGGTTGCTGAATTCAGTGAATGGTATTTTCGTCAACTGCCTTATGACGTTGTGTTACCGCAATGGTCATTGAATTTGATCGGTCTGGATGCTGAAGGCAGGCGTACAAAGTATGTCCACTTTTTCTGGTGCGATGTGTTTCGTAGGTTACTGCTGGATGCTACTGTCCGAGAAATGACTGTTCGATAGCTCGCTTGTGACAAGATTATTAAAGAGGATGCGATGACAGTGATAGGGGAGATAATTATATGTGAGAAGGCAAACCATCCATGCTGTTTTTGATGTAATTATAGAGTTCGGTAAGTTTGAAGTGTGAGAGCTTGTAATAAGTAATCTGTCTTTGGTATTCTGTGCTAGGACTCCATTAAATGTAAGATGTAGCACATTTGATGCACCGATCTGATAAAATAAGAATAAAGTATTATGATTTACTGTTTGTGTACGGATATTGTTGATTGCTGCTGTAGGATCTTAACAACTGTATAGATATCTTTGAATTTTGAATATTAAACTATTTTAGGAATGTTGTACGATCTTGGTAGAGTATAAAGGTAAGGTGATGGTCGTTTGAACTATGGTAGAGAAGAGGGGCTGAATTTTTAATGGTAGATAATAAAGACAGACGTGATGATAGTAGACATTATCACAGAAGTCATGATAATGCTTTTAACTGAAAACATGTGTGTGACACGTGTCTGTCGTTTCATAAACCGAGGAAGAGTATAAAAACTTGTCTCTCTATCCCTCATAAATTACCTACAGTTTCAGAGAGAGAGAAAAGTAGTGCAAATCTTATTTCCAAGGAGAGGAAATGATTAAGTTCTGAGTGTGATATGAAAAGGAAATCTGCATCAGGTGATAGAAAACTGTCTGAAAAGCGATGGGTGCACTTATTCTTAGTAAAACATCTGGGGAAAGCAGACGATTGTTGATCTTCAAGTACAGGTTGGTAATAGATATCTACTCTTTTTAATTTGTTGAGTAATCTGTATGATCTTGTATGCATACCTTTGTAGATGTGAGAAATTGTGATAATATAGGGTTTTTGGTATTTTTGATTACATATGAGATATTCTTGAACTGTAGAAGGTTTTTTTTGGTATATGACTAGACTGTAGAGAAAAAAATATTTGCTTGGAGAAGAAGAGGGAAATTTGAAATAATTGCTATTTATTATGGGAAATGGTAATGGAAACATGTTGACTGGGTAGAAGGTGGGGTTATTTGTACTTTTTCTAGTGTGGAAAGAAAATGATAACATATTTTTTGTATATGTAGGTCCAGTATGCGTTCTAAACCTAGCATACCCAGTAGTAAATTTGTAGTATCTTCAAGTTCAGAGAAAATATCATCTTCATGGAGAGAGGGCGAGTATAGTGTTATGGAAGAAACTATCAATAGTATAGAAATGAATATAGAGGTTGGGGAACCCAGTAAGATTGAGAAAGTGGTAAAGATAGATGATAGAAAAGATAAAGATAAAGTTTTTGTTATATACCCAAAGGGAGTAGATGTAGGGAAAAATACTTGAAATACAAAAAGGTATTGCAGGGAAAATGGAGGAGCTAGGTGATGGTCTAAGGTCATTGGTTTAGAGCCTATATCCCAGGAAAGAGAAAGGAGGAGGTGCACTATTAAGTTCCATGCTTGAAGAAGTGGAAAAAAAAGGGATTATTGAGGGTGTGAACCTCTTGAATTATAATGGTCTCGGGCTGTCAGGCCCGAATGATAGGTTTTTATGTTACTTGAATCAGGTCATATATGGCCTTAGAATTCCTCTGACCTATTTTCAAGAATGGGTCATGAATGCATTACAGTGTTGCCCTGCCCAGCTGAATGGGAATGTTTATGAGATGATGATGGTATCTAAGGCTCTAAATGAGAAGTGAAGGAAGGAGGGGATTACTAAGAAGTTCGAATATGAATATGTATTGAAGTATTATAAATGGAAATATATTCAAGGTCGAAGTAGTGGTTACCTGTATTGTGATTCATCGAGACCCATTTTTATTATTATTTTGAATCTACGAGTAGACCATGGAACGACCACCTTGTATGGGTAGAGGGTAATTGTATGCAGGTTCCAGATGAACCGGCTCTCAAACTGAGCCATAAATATTATAACCCGAGTAAGTAACACTGACCAATCTTTAAATAACCCATAATATGTCTTCAAGCTATAGAATAATATTTTTGTTCTTTGTTTTGGCCGAATCCTCTCCTTCGTCGGTGCCTAATAAGACCAGCTTGTTTGATTGTGTTGCTCGTGATTAAGGCGAGTTAAAGTTGGTGCTTGGCGAGCTTGGTATCTGGAGGGATAAGAGGGTAGATTCTGTAGTACCCAAACTTCAACGAGCTCACGAGAAACGAGCTATGGCTGAGGGGAAAGCTTGTTTGACTGTTGAGGATGTTCTTAGTATTCCACCTCCTGTACCTCAAAACACAAAATGGAATACTTGAAGGTCGAGGAAATCATCTCAATAGAGTTCTCATGCTACTTGGATGGTGGCCACAGGACAAGAGGTCGTAAATCTATTTTTGGAGAGGTAGAAGTGAGTGTGGTTGCTCTCACATTAGCTGCGAAGACCTCAGCGAAGCGAAAACATCATGAGGAAGAGGGTAGTTCTCATACTAACCGGCAGGCTACAGCTAGGATGAAAGATCTAGGCTAAAATATTATCTGATGGCTAGGACAGATCTGAAGCGGTTCTATGATGAATATCTCGAGCATACTTTCACGGTACGTTCCTAGACACTTTGATTGTCTTTGTATGCGGATTAAAAACTCTTGTGCTAAATTTTCCTTTATGTGCTTTTGTACTGGCAGCTCTCAATACTGCTGAAGGGGGTGACAAAGTGTTTGGACAAGAGGGGCCAGGAGTTTGGTTCTCTTACGCTGAAGTTTGAGGCTCAATCAGCTCGTATGAAGGAGCTCGAGGCTAAGCTTGAGCTAGAAAAGAGAAAGAGATATGAAGATGCTGAGAAGTACAGAGTGCTAGAGAAACATGATGATGTTATATCACGGGCAAGCAAGGCATTGAAGGTGGAGAGGGATCACTTTATCCAAGCTTTTTATAACTTTGGATTGACGGAGGCTGATGTTGAGTTAGGCCGAGCTAGCAAATATGATGAAATAGTCCTTCCTTTTAAGGTGGCGGATAAAGTGATGGCTGATGATGCTGCTTCTCCTGAGAAAATGGTAGACCTTCCACCAGAAAGTACCGAGCCAGTTCGGTCTGCTAAAAAAAACTTGGACCCACTAGTGGAACGTACTGAACCAGTTCGTTCTCCTAAGAAGATATTGGCTCTTCCGTCTGAGGTAGAAATCAACAAGAATCTTTAACATTCTTTGGTATCCTATTTTGATTTATGCCGCTCACGTGATTAGGATGTAATTGTACTCTGTAGTATCGTACACTGTTTTAAGTTTGATTGATGCTTTGAGATATACTTTTCGTAAATGTTTGTATTATAACAAGATATTTGTAATCTGTGTAGGAAATAGAGCGATTGAGAAAAACTAACTCCGAATTGGAGAGATCGTTGAGTAGAGCGAGAGACTCTGTGACTCGTATTTAATAGGTACTTAATAAAACTGAATATGAGAGAAGGTAATTTAACTTAAATTCAGAGAAAACTTTTAAAGAGTTATACGACCTCCAATGTAGATATGCTAAGGTAAAAATAAAAAGGGATGAGGCGTTAAGAAAGGAAGCAGAAAGGGGTGTATTAGTTTGAAAACCAAAAGAGTTGACCTGTTTTAACGACCTAAGTGATAAGGGTAGGTGTTAGAGTATGTTGATAGCTCTGACATTGTATTTCGTGGTCGAAGTAGATAGTAAACAGGGTTTAAGATAAGCTTATGTAAAGCTTTTGAAAGAAAGAGGTGCAGTTCCAGACCCAGCTCGAGTTATGTTTTTATAACAAGAAGCACATAATTGTCATAGTTTAGAGGCGGGAATGTGTTCTGCTCGAGCTGGTGTGTCTGTTATATGGGGTGATGTAGAACCTATATCTGATGTATTTCGCTTTATGTAGGATCGGAGGGCCATGAGAATTATATTTTTCAGGATAAGAAAAGAGCAAATAGAGGTTCAACAACAATTAGAGGGTAAATTAAGGGAGTTAAGGGATGAGTTATCGAACATGTTGAACAAAAAATGTCTTTAGCGGCGCGATTATCAAAAGATGTGATTGCTTGAATGAAGGTAGAAGCTGATTTGAGGGCTTTAGGTGTATTACAGGAAGAAACGCGTTAGCGGATGTACAAGGCGCATATGTAATTGAAGGATTATCTGTATCCTTCGTGAATGAAAGTTGCTGCTCGAACAGAGCATGAGAGACACATAAACAGTGTCATTAGTTTTTATGGAGGTGAACTATCGAGGGTAGAGATGAATTTAGGAAGTTTATAACAAAATTTGGGAAGGATTTTGATGTGGAGAATGCCAAGGCTGAAAATATATGGTTCACCAAAGGTGAGGGGGGAATTGTTGGTGAAAAACCTATTCCTAGGTCGAAGGAACTGTCATCAGAAAAGGATGAAGAGAAGGTTGAGAGTCTGATTCCCCAATCGCAGTGCAAACAATGCCAGCAGGAGGTGGTAACCTTTATAGCTCCTATAGATGTTCAAGGAACGAATAGAAAGTGTTCGAGAGATAAAGGGCAATCCTCGCATATCTTGAAGAGGCAAAAATAGGGTGTTCCATTTTGTTAATGACCCTATATATGTGAGATCTCTGTATACTATTTTGTTTTGATGATAAATGAAATATGTTCTCTGTGATGATAAAATAGAATGATATATCGACATTGCTCGTATATCATGTTCTTGATTTAGACTGGATAACTTGGATATGTAATCTATTGGTATAAGTGATCTATGATAAATGCAAACTGTAATGATAGGTAGAACTAGTAGCTGTCCAGAGTCAATGTGACTCGTTAGTCGCTCGAAACAAACAGTTGATCACTGAACTTAGTTCGTGTCAAGGGGCACTAAAAAGTGCTATTAAATTAAAAGAAAATACGAAGGTAAAGATTGATCAAGAACGAACTACAGTAGCTTATTTTTTTGAGGAGCTGCAACAGAAAGAGACCGATCTAGCCAGCGGGCTGAGAAAGATAGAGGAGTTAAAAGTAAAAAAGAGGTTGGTCCCACAGTTGGTTCGAGGCAAACTAGCCAGCAGGGGGCGGAGTTGACATCTCCTCAAGTTTGAATTACAGAGCTCTTGGCTGAGTTAGAAGATGAAGGTAATAATGTAAAAGATTTGCAATGCCAAGTAAATATGCTTGAGGCAGAGATAGCTGAGACGCGAGTTTTTGCTCGTAAGTATGAAGTATTATGGTCGGTTGCTGACATGTGGATAAAAAAGATGGAAGAAGCCCGTAATAAACAATATGAAAACAAAAATGAAGATTGGAACAAAGTAGCTACACTAGAGCATACTATACAATCGTTGCAGTTAGATATAATGGAGTATTTATCGGAGAACATGGAATTGCTTAATGCGAATACGAAGCTAGATGCTAAACTTTTGCAGGCGGAGATACGTCTTGATGAAAGGATGGTAGAATGTGAAAATCGTGAAGCGGGAATGGATGGGTCAATATCTTTGATTTATCATATGGATGAATTCATGACGGTGTTGGAAACTCAAAATTCTGATGTGGGGAATGAGAAACGATGAGTGGAAGAATGCTGTGATTACTTGGAAGCTACGCTGAAAGAAGCTCAACATAAACTTAGCGAGCTTATTCTTTCTAAACAAGTGAAAACTGAGGCAAGTGAGGTGTATGATAGAGATATGACGGCAGTGATTTTGTTCTTTGTATCAGAGTTCAAGAGATTGGAAGTAGAGAGTAAAATGGTATATGACCACTATAAGAAAAAGTACTTTTAATAGGACAAAATTTATAGTATATATATTGAATGCTATTAAAAATTAACATTTATAGCCTATGTTTTTCTCACTGTTTGCAACAGCCTAACCATTAACAACATTTTCTCTAATAGGCATCTTAAAAAAACCGCATAAATTATATTTTTGGCGCTGAAGTCTCCCACTCGAGAACTGTACATTGTTTATCAATTCTAAACATCTCTCTCTTCACTCTGCTACAGGTCTTCTCCCAACCTACCATAGTACTCTCCTCCCCCAATTTCTCCAAACCATGTCAAAGCCCTGATCGGTCACTCCCACTCTCAGTTGTGGTAATGTTTGAGTATAATCCAGCAAATTCAAATTTGATTTTTGTTCGGGTTTGGTTTGGGTTGAGCAATTGCAAAATCAAGCATACCCAATTCGAAAATTAGTACGGCATCCTTGCAGAGCATACCCAATTTTGATTTGATTTTCGTTAGGGCTTTGTTTGGGTTGCATTTGTTGTGCTGGTAATGCATCCCCTCTCTCTCCAAATTTATGATTTGATCTCATTCTTTGTTTGGGTTGTGCAATTGTGGAATAGTAGTCTTCGAAAAAAAATTAAAGTTGATTCTTGTTACTTGTGTTTATACATAAATCATTCACTTCAAAGGCTCAAATCAGGAGGTAAATTTAATACCAATCCTCCAAATAAGTCTATAATTGTATCAATTACTATTAGTGTTATACTTCTATTTTTTGGCTATTAATTCTTTCTATACTATTAAGGGGTTCTATGCACATGAGGTTTATGCTTATTGTTTATGAAATCCAAATGGCTATTTGAGATCTAGGATACTCACAGCAGTACTGGCCTGACATTTTTCTCATTCCATGTGTCCTTGACTTGATTTTCAAGTTTAAATTATGTAAAGTTACTTGTCATGATGAATACTGAGATAATAACAAAGAAAGTAGGGAGAATGAGAGTAAAGCTAAATTAGACTCAGAGACTGACCTCATTTAGCTTATCCCATTCCATAATAACTAAACCACATGTAACATCAAGTACTATTAACTCTATACAATTAGTCTTTAATCTTGCTCCAACCAAATCAGTAACTTCCCTTTAACTATAGTTCTTGGCTGTATTATTTTTAAACTTCGGACTTGATCCCATTTTCAACCATAGTAATACCCCTAAAAGTTTCACCACTATATATATAGGTTTCAGTCAAATCGGGTGGTCCTTTCCTCCAAAATAGAATTTTGAATCGAAGTTAACAAAATAAAAGGAGTACGTCTTATATTTGAAACACTAAATAAAACTAACTATGATCACACTTTGAATGATCTATATGGAAAGTACATGCTGTGATGCAAATGGAATAATGATATATACCTTAATAATGGCCTCAAATTAGGCTTTAAAGGCGGGTATGAGTCTGTGGCGAACCCACATAGGAACTAACGGGGGCGACTGCCCCACTGAGATTTTCGGAAATCTTCAGTAGTATCTTAATTTCCAGCCTATAATATCTGTAGCGCCCCGCTTTTTTTTGTATTTCACGTTATGGCCGTAGTTTGTAGTTTAACTTGATTTCACCTTGTAGTATGGAATCCTAACTTTTGAGTTACAAACCCATTCAAAACCCACCACCGAAATATTTTTCCCCGATTCTCTCATTCTCCCTATTTCTCCTCCATTTCAAATACAATTGAAAACCAAACCCAAACCCAACCCTAATTTCTAAACCCCAACACCGAATTCCTAACCTCTCTTCTCCTTGCATTCTAGAGAGAAAAATAAACCCAGATCTCTAATTCGAAAACCCTCAACCCCTCTCCTAACTCAACTTCACCATTGCTAGCCGTTTTGAACCAGAAAATCAGATTGTTGGAGAATTGAGAGCAATGTTCTCCTTTCGTATTAAACCACGGATTTGTCGATTTAAGGCAAGTACTATTATCACCGTACACTTAACATTGAATGATTGTTATGATTCCGGATGCAAATTGAGTATAGTTAATTGTATATGCTGTATCAGTTGTTATCGTTGATTTCGTATACTCTCTTGCGATTTTAGGTCAGCATCGATAGTTTGAATCTGTATATGTTTGGAAATTGGTTATAGGCTATGTATAAAATAGTTGTTCATGTTTGGGGATACTAGTTGTATTAGTACATTAGGTTATATAAGTGTATAAGAATTAAAAGGGAGCTTTCTAGCGCTTATGAGTTATGACATTTGAATTTGAGATTTCAGGTTATTATGAGGGGTTAAATACTTCATCTTCTATAAACAACTACTATTGTATGTTCTATAACAGTTAACTACCATTCCTATTATTTACAAGTAATGCACTACCTCGTTTTGTATATATTATTTAAAGATCATGAATTACATATCTAGGCAGACTTTATATATTCCCTCTACCTAATATATATAGGTATATATATGCCCATAGGAGTAAATACTTGGACTTTATAAATATATATTGGCTTTGTGATATTATTAGTCAAGGAATGCAACAATTAGAAGATGCTCTTGTAGTATGTGGCTTGTGGGTGAGCATGGTGGTTGTTAGTTCTTTTAACGTAAAGGATCACTGAGAGACCCAATGTACTTTTAGTATATTAGGGTAAGTGTACAGATGTTTACCGATAAATAAAGATATTCAGTTAGCGGCTTAACTTAGCTATTATTTTAGGACTTCAAGTGATATAATCTTTAATAACTTAAGATAGAAAGATCATTGATAGTTAATGTATAATATCAGCGACTGAGACCCACTCCTATATATGTGAGGGTAGAAAGGTCATTGAGCTCAAGATCGCCAATCATATGATATAGTCTCATTGCCTATAGAGCAAGGACAGATAGGTCATTTTGATTGAGTGTCGGTCTCTTAAATCATTCATGCATAGGATAACTTAGAGTCGTGTACACAGTAGGGCTATGATGTCAGGGTCCTTGGGTTCGATTCCCTAAACAAAGATTAGGTGACAGTTTATCAGTGTTCCAGGGTTGCAAGCCCCTAAAACTCTTCCCCAATTACATATCGGCTTTGTTATTTTTTGTGAATACTCCCCGTGGGCATAGATCCCTAAAAGTAAAAATAAATCAGGCTTTAGACTTGTAGGTTGAAACTCCTTAAGCACCTTGATCTGGTGATTTCTCCGCTAATTCTTGGCTCACTAAAAATAAATCCGTCAATCCCTGACTCAACAATAAGGGATACACTTCTGTTGAGGACAGAAGGGTGCGAGAGTGTGGTCCCACTGAATTAAAAGTGACCCTGTGTACATTGTCTGCTAGTTATCCCCCACACCTAATAATACTTTATAACTATTTTATAATACTAGTTGGCGCCGACGCTTAAAAACAACCTTAATAATTGAACCTCATTTCCTCAATGCATTGCATCATTTATATATAATTATAGGGTATTATATCACACTAGTACTTTTGCATAATAGATCGGTCTGTCAAGTTTAGTGACTGATAATAATTGTGCTTGCTTGACGCCCTGTGCGCTATATTTTTTCAGGAGGTCGAGCACAGTAGGTTTTTGCTTAGTGAGGCTTGGTTGATCATTTTCGGGATTCTTTGGAGTTCTTTGGATCGCTGAGCTGTCGTAGGGTATCTATGATCTATTTATTTCATATTTTATTGTCGTAGTTTTATTCTCGTTTTTAGAGTTAGAAGAGATTTTATTCATTTAATTTATATTGAGTTATTTTCCGCTGCGTTTCTTTGGTAAGTAGATGTAATTTCTGTTGAAATATAATCCTTGGGATGCCCGACTTGTCAAGCCTTAGAATGTGTTTTATGATTTATTATCAGAAAGCAGATTTTGGGGCGTGACAATATCTCCCAAGCATTATTAGATTTCCAATATTCCCCCTACATATTAGAATTTTCCTCAAAGTTTCCTAATATTTCTCCTTGAATCCATCTCCTAGATTATATTCCAACTATATCTCTCTACTTTCTGAATATGACTCTTAACTTTAAGTTTTTTGATAAGAGTTCTGTATTTAGAAAATCTACTCATTATGTTAATAAAATTTTAATTCAATCTATTACTTATGATTTTCCACATAATTATTATTTAGTTATTTAAAATTTTCCATTGTAAGAAAGCAAGGATACCACATAGCAAGGCTCTCCTTTTGTGATTTGTCAGCTTCCTTTGTTGTTCATGTACTTCTCATTATTAAAAATTTGTCACTTGCCATCAAGCTTCCCAAATACCATTAGTAAGTACTCATTTTTAAACTCGAGTGGAAGCCAAGCCATCACACTTTCCATTTTTTTAAGGCAAAATGGATAGTCTCCCAACCGAAATCTTCAATCCCTTAGAGCTCAATAGTTTTGTTGGTGAATCACATGCGGTACTAGATTTCTTGTCTGATTATTACAAAGACGTCGAAAGCTACCCCGTCCAAAGCCAAGTAATACCAGGTTATTTAAAGAAGGGTTGTCCTGATTATGCACCCGACTCACCAGAACATTTAGAGTCCATTCTTGAAGATGTTCGCAAGAAAGGGCTCAGCCTCCCAACAAAAATCTTCAATCCCTTAGAGCTCGATAGCTATGTTGGTGAATCACATGCGGTACTAGATTTCCTGTCTGATTATTACAAAGACGTCGAAAGCTACCACGTCTAAAGCCAAGTAATACCAGGTTATCTAAAGAAGGGTTGTCCTGATTATGCATATTTCACATATTACATTATAAAAGGTGGACAAAAAATGTGCACAAGAGTTTGCTGCAAGGAAATTATAGAGAATTTTTACCTCTTCCAATTGTGAAATGAGAGCTAGGACCTCTGCATAAAGACTTCTACCTTGCCAAAGAGGATCTTTTTTCCCTTCTAGCATCAGCACTACATCAACATAGTCAGGTAAAGATTATTGATGTTGTTCTTTATGGCTACTTGCAAACCTGCTCGGATAGCTTCTAATTCATGATACTCTACAACAGTATGGTGAGATCTGCTAGCATAACCTATATTGAAGACAACTGTATGGTCTCTTATCAATCCACCAAAACCTCCAAGGATATTGCATTTTCCTTTGCAGTTGAGCAGAAAGTAGCCTGTTGGAGGTGGTTCCCATTTACAAGATGGATAATGAGAGCACATACCCCAATTGTACAATAGCTTGGGATCTCTGTAATGAGCATAAAAGCTAGAGTTTGTCTGATTTCCCCTTGATTTGACCTCAAATATGATCTCGTAAAGAATTATTTAAGGAATAAGCATCTTATTCTCAAAGATTTTAAGGTTCCTAGCTCTCCATACATGGTTAACCATAGTGCAGAAAGCTGCTTTTAGGAGTTCAGTAGTAACATCTTTTGAGCTGAGTTGCAGTAACTAGATCATCTCAGTCTACAAAGTGGCTACTACTCTAAAAATGATGCATTTGAAAAGAATCTTCCTCCACAAAGTACTTGCAAGCACACACCCCATAAATAAGCGGGCCTCGTTTTTTCCACAACTCCACAGATGGGGCAATAAGAGTCATTCAAGACTTTCATTTGCACTAGTTTGTCTTGAGTTCTTAGATCCCTTTAAAAGCCCTCAAGATAGTGAATTTGCTCCTTGGTGTGCTCCAATTATTCTAAGGGACAGAAAACCAGTTCAATTTGCTCCTCTTTGATCTCAGATGCTCAGAAGTAGTAGACCTTGAGTACTTCCCATCTTTAGAGACCTTCCAGTCTATCTCATCATTCTCATGCCTCCTGATAGGAATAGTTTTAATGTGAGCATATATGTTGTCACTAAGCATGAGCCCAATATGATGTGGGATGGATCATCTACCATCTCTTATTAAACAAGAGAGTTTAGCATTTAAATTGGGAGTAGAGTCATATGTAAACTCCTCCTAGAATCTCTCTAATAATGCCATTTGGGTGACATGAGTCTTTCTAGAGCAAAGTATTCTCACCATTGCCTAAAACATGTTGCATAATATCTTTAGCTTCATCTCCTGATTCAAGAACCTTCCACCACACCCTAGAATACTGAGCAGGTATAAGAATCTTCCAAAAGTTTCTGCTTTTGATAAGATTTGCTTCTACCCATTTAACCCAGAAATTGTCTTGTTTTGTGGCTATTTTGCAAGTGTGCCTCATAATTGAAGCTAAATTCCATGTCTTGACACATCAAAACCCAGGCCTCTTTCATTTTTGGGATAATAGAACTTCTTCTAAGCTATGGGGGTTCTCTTATAGCTATCACTAGACCCTTGCCAGAGAAGCTTAGAACAAATGCTCTCAAGTTGTTTCACAATAACCTGAGGCATAACAAACACACCACTCCAATATACATGCATACTAGATAAGACATATTGGATTAACTGACATCTTCCAGCACAAGAAATGATCCTATGCTGCCACTGTCACGGCCCAGCCCGGGACCGCCTCTACAGTTCCCGGAGTGCAGCGGAATAAGGGACCGTGCGGCGTACACGGACTCGCGGTCGGCGTGTACCAGCCATCTTCACGGGCGCGGCGCGCCAGTGGCATACAACCCACGGATGCTAGAGCGACATCCGGATAATCCTGGATACTCGTGAGGGGTCATCAAATATGTATTCGGTATAGGCAACAACGCTGAAAGTTCCCTCAATAATCCCTTCAACGTAATCTCTCGCGAAGTGCGCGAGGTACGGAAAGCACACCTGTCCTGTAGCGGATCAGGGTAGCTCAATATGCCGGTTTCCACATAAGGGACTCATATCTCAAGGGGCGGCGAGCCTGGACTATTTATATTGTCCATCTGAAAGGGGAGGTGCGTCTCGGATAGCCCGCGGGGCATAGCGGCACCATATGAAGCCCTCTAATGAAAACCGGCCCGCATTGCGAGGCAATGTCCCCTAGCCTTCCTTAGGCCTAGGAGAACTCATACCTATCCCTTGTAGATAGTCCATGAGCCGGGGTCCTTGATGACCAAGCATTAAAGCTCTTTTAGTCATGGGGAGGATCGGACCAAGGTTCCTCCTTAATATAGCTACTAAGTGAATAGTCAATTTCCAAAAGGAAACGTTAAAACATGAGACGAAGCGTACTTGACCTTTTCGCCCCCTTAACTGAATCCGATTGCGACGAAACTTGGCGTGCTGCTATATTAGGATATAGAGAACAAATACATTCGGACAAAACTCAAAATGCTCGGGTGAATTTGGCCGGCGTTTGGTAGGTCGTCACAGCCACTCACTATTTCTTCTAATCATAGTATCAACCAAATTCTGACAGTCTCTAGTTTTGAAATTGGTACTGAATAGAGGTACCTTTGTCCATGCTCAAAATAGAACAGATGTCAGAGGATGTATCATCATCCACACCTGTAAGATAGATGTTGGACTTCATGTAGTTGATCTTCATACCTGTTAACATAGAGAACCAATTAAGATAGTCATTTAGAGGTGTTGCTGAACCAAATAATGGATACTGAAGGGATGCATTCTAAATTGCAGACATTGCAAAGCCTTACGGCTTCCAAACTACGCTGATCGTCGTGTGTAAAAAACAAAACAAGAACAAAGGTAGTTTAACCGCTTTTGGGCATAACGCCACTCAAGATAAGACGTACCCCTTTTTCTCCTTACTGGAACTCTAACTAGAAATTGGGTGTAAGTAGTTAGGGGACTGCCTATGAGAGCCTGACCTATATTTTTCTTAGTTGTTTGTCTTTGTTTTAGTTTTGATATGGTTGTTCGCAGTGCCTCGTGGTCTCCTTTTACTTTCTACTCTTTAGACAAATGGCACCTCCCTGATGTTACCGCTAGCACTGTACACCTCCCTGATACTTGTACGAAGTTGAGTGAATGCGCTATGTCGTAGCCCTTGAGTGAATGCGCTATGTCGTATATCCCCTTAGTAATTAGTTTCTTGCTACTGACTTGCGCTAACGCTATGAACATGAAGCATAGGAGTTGTAGCCTAACGAGTTGGCAACCACTCATCTCTGGCTTATAGAATAGAAATCTATGCGAGACTACCCACCTAAGGTTAACTACGCTCAACAGTTCTTTTCTGCATAATGTATATTTAACGACTATTTTCAACACAAACACACTGCTGACTTGGATAGTTCTTACTGCAGTTAAGAGCTGTGCGTTGAGTTGGTTTTTTTTGGGTAAAAAAAGGGGCTCTTCTTTTGCTTTTTTTGGGGGCAAAATACAAGAATAAAGTTGGTAAAACACAAGAATAAAGTTCACTGATTTACTAGTATAGAAAGTGATATTGACCCGCCAATAAGAGGTTATTATGTTTTTTTATTTATATATTGAATGATATTATAGTGATTATAATGTAGTTCATTATTTTGGCAAAGATGTGAACGCCATCCCTGGTCTAACCGATCATGACTTTTGTTTGTTTGAGATGCAAAAAGCTTGTATTAAGAATTAGCATTTTCGGAAGAAGATATTGAGGATAGAAGGCCATTTATTTGTAAGATTTCATCTCTCTTTCTCTCAATAATATTGTCCAATAATGCATGTTGATCTTATTGATTGTATTATTCGAATTTAGATATGATTTTTAAGTTTTGGGTATATTGCAATCTTTATACGGGTATAATATTTTACTGGGTCTACCTACAACTATTTTCTCATATTATATGAATAAGAGCTAATATTAAAGAGCATAAAATCTCTCCATTAAAAGTAAACACAATGAATCTAATTGAACTAACTTTTCCAAACTAAAACATAGTCAAACTTTATGTATATGCTTATTAGATATTTTTTTTCGAACTTGAACTAAATGCGTAACTTTGTTTCGCTAGGCTTAAAGCAAGTACCATCATCATGATTGATAAATCTTGGGTACATCTTGATAACAGGTGTCAAATTCACATCCTACAATAAACATCTTTAGATAATGTTAATTAACTCTATATAAAGTAAGTAAATAAATTTGTGTTTTCATATAAAGACTTTAACCTGAGTACCAAAACGGAGTAATAAAGTTCGTAGAATTTACTTCTGAAAATGCAGTGAATAAAGAATTTATTAGGTGCCCATGCAAATTATGCAGAAACTTGTGCTTCCAAGATTAAACGTTAGTTTTTCAACATTTGCTCATGAATGGGATGGATTTGACATATACAACATGGGTTTGACATAGATAACAATTGAGTACGCCGAATCTTGATGTTAATACATCGATATACAAGCTATGTAAGGCTGCATATGTGCCAGCTGTTGAAATACCTGAAGTTGTTGAAGAAAGGACCAGTGATGAATTTATGAAATTCTTGAAAGATGTTGAAACTCCATTATATCTAGGATGCACAAAGTACAATAAATTGGCAGCAACTATAAGCTTGTACAAGAAAAAAGTTAGTCAAGGGTTATCTGATAAAGCTTTTGATGACTTTCTGGAAATATTCTGTGATATTCTCCCAGAAGATAATATTCTTCCTGATTCCACATACTTCACAAATAAGCTTTTTAAACCTTTTGACCTCGGCTACGAAAGGATAGACGCTTGTGTGAATGATTGTTGTTTGTTTAAAAAACAATCTGAAGACAGCGGAGAGTTGTCCAAAATGTAGATCATCTCATTAGAAGGTAAATCGTTATACTAAGAAGATTAAGAAATGAGTCCCCGCAAAGGTGTTGAGGTACTTTCCAATAATTTCAAATTTTCGAAGGATGTTTCAGTCACCGGAATTGACAGAACAACTAAGGTGGCATTATAGCAATAAGAGTGAAGATAGGAATATGCGACACCCCGTAGATTTTTTAGCATGGAAAACCATTGATAATGACTGGCCATCTTTTTCATCTGAGTCACAATATCTTAGACTCGCTCTCTCCAGTGATGGAGTTAATCATTTTCGTGATATGAGTTCCACATACAGCTGTTGGTTGGTAATATTGGCTACATATAACCTCTCACCATGGTTATCCATGAAAGAGGATAATCTGATGCTAACTTTATTAATTCCAAGGCCTAGGCAGCCAGGTAATGACATCTACGTGTATTTACAACCACTTATAGATGATTTGCAATAACTATGGAATGATGGAGTGACAATATATGACACTTTCAGTAAGACTAACTTTACATTAAAGGCAGTTCTGATGTGGACGGTAAATGATTTTTCAGCATATGGAAATTTGGCCGGATATACAACAAAGGGATATAACGGATGCCCAGTATGTGGTATTAGTACTTATTCACAATGGCTAAAGAATAGTAACAAAACTGTATACATGCGCCATAGGTGTTTTCTTTCTCCTGATCATAAGTATCAGTAAAAGAAAAGTTGGCTTGATGGAAAACATGAGCGTGGCAAAATCCCTCATATAATGTCTAGTTCATAAATATTCAATGATATTAGGCATATAGAAAATGATTGGGGGAAAAAAGAGAAAAATAATAATAAAGGAAAGTCGCAAGTTAATAAGAAGAGTAAGAAGAGAAAGGTGCCAAGACAGTACTGATGGAGAGTCGCAAGTTACGAAAATGTGGAAGAAGTCAATTTTCTTCATACTACCATATTGGGAGGTAATAATTACTTAACATTCCTGGATTTATTATACTTTTTAACATAAATTAAATTAATTAAAAGTTTTATGAGCATTTCTTATTGTTATTTTGTAGCATCTTTTTCTGCATAACAACTTAGACGTGATGCATGTAGAACGTGTGTGATAGCATTATCGATACTCTATTAAATTTAAAAGGAAAATCTAAAGACAGACTCAATTCTCGTAAAAATTTGAAAGATTTGGGGATCAGGCATGAGTTACATCCAAAAGAAGAAGAGAGAAAAACTTATCTTCCAGCTGCACCTCACACACTATCAAAAGCAGAAAAATATATATTCTGCAAGCGGCTACTAATGATGAAACTGCCTGATGGTTATAGCTCAAACATTGGGAATTGCATATCGATTGAAGAGTCCAAGATTTTAGGCCTTAAATCTCATGATTGTCACGTGTTAATACAACAATTGTTATGTGTGGCACAGAGGGGTCTTCTTCCGAATGGACCTCGAAATACAATCTTTTGGCTATGTGCCTTCTTTAACACTCTATGTCAAAGAGTAATTAATTTGGAAAAGCTTGTGGCCCTTGAGAAAGAAGTTGCTGAGACTTTATGCATGTTGGAGAGGTTTTTCCCTCCTTCATTATTTGATATCATGGTACACTTGTGTATCCCCCTAGCCAGGGAAGCCTGACTATGTGGACCAGTTCACTATCGATGGATGTACCCCTTTGAAAGGTATCCATTACCATAAGCAGAGCTAGAGTATTTAAAAATTCCTAAAAGATTAATTATAAATGAAAATTTTAATCCTAATACTATTTACGTATGATCGATGTTTTGTGTATGAAGACACTTAAAGCGTATACTAGGAATTGCGCACGTCCCGGAGCTTGTATGGCTAATTGCTATACAACAGATGAATGCACAAAGTTTTGGAGTGGATATATGAGTGAGGCGGTTGAGCTTGGTAGAAAAAAAGGTCGGAACCATGATATTGATAATGATGTAGAAGGTCGTCCAATTTCTGGGGGGAAATCAAAATCAATTTCTGATGAGCTTTTAGATAGTGCTCATCGTTATGTTTTGTTCAATACAACGAAAGTAGAGCCGTATTTAAAGTAAGTACGCTCAAAATTTTGTTTTTAAAACTTCTAGAGTTCACCCATTAATTAATAATGAACTGCATCCCATCTTAATTAGAATGCACTTGGATGAGCTAAGGCATTTGGATAACCCTCTTTCATAAAATGAAAGCGCACTATTGAAGAAGCATGCTGATACTTTCGCTTCATGGTTTAAGCAAAAGGTCGTATGCTACCTGTTTTTTTTTGTTTTTGTTTTTTCTATTTTTCATAAGCCTATTAGTATATATAATGCTAATAATACTCCTTTAATTTAAAACAGGTTGAGATCAAGATGAAAAATAATGTTTCACAAACATTAAAATGGCTTGCCTATGGCCCTAAAGCAGATATAATGTCATATTCCTCATATATTATCAATGGGCAACGATTTTACACGAAAGATACTGAAAAGTCTACACAAAATAGCGGTGTTTCTATTAAAGCAGAAACGATGTGCAGATCCAGTACAAGTGATAAAAAGCCAAAATCTTGATATGGTTTCTTACTTTGGGATGTTAAAGGATATAGTATTACTTGACTACACCACCTTTCAGGTCGCTCTATTCCAATATAATCGGGCAAGCATAAATAATGGCATTAAAGTTGAAGATGGATTTACGTTGGTTAATTTGTCGCAAGGACAAAAGCGGAACGAAAGAGACCCTTTTATTCTTACATCACAAGCAAAGCAAGTATTTTATTCTTGGGAAACTAATTCATCTAATTGGTTTGTCCTTCTTAAGGCACCGCCAAGAGGTTTTCATGAGTTGGAGATGTTTGATGAGGTTGAAAATTCGTCTTTGGGGTCGTTAGATATGTATAGACTTGATATGAGTAGTGATGATCATGATGCCAGCTACGTAAGAAATGATTGTGAGGCCATGTATGTGTAGTATATATATTTTTGGTAGGTATACAGATTTGTTAAGCATCTTTGTATAAAGGGTATGATGTACCAAAGCGTTAGGATAAGAAAAATAAGATAAGGATCAGAAGCATCATTGAGGGCATAACTAGTGTAGTGTATGTCTTTATTATTAATAAATTAATGACTTTTTTTTATTTTGTTTATCAATAATTTTATTTTGTTCATTTTCTTAAATATTATTGGATCTAATCATGTCTTTATTTGATATTGTGTACTTACGCTTTTATATCTCAGGTGGTTAGATAGAAATTGTTTTACATAAAGCCTTTAATTGTATGTTTAATATGTATGCCTATTTTGCAGTGTTATATCTTTGCTTCGCGACATGACAAATCAAGCAGAGGTAATCATCAATGTTACTTAATTACAGCTGAGGAAGGGAATCATACAATAGATCAGGTAAATTATATATTCACACATATTTAATGTTTATTTAATATATTTGGTTGCATGTGAGTAGAGTTCAAAAGCTACAAAAAAGAGGCAAAAAAGAAACAAACAAGCCATTGCAGCTGCCATTAGGAATATTTCTAATGGGGGAATTCCTATAGGAGGTTCGAACAACCTCGAGCCCAATCAGTCTGAACCCTCTCAAGAACTTAATCAAGAATCATCTCAAGAGATGCCAAACCCATCTCTAGAGCCAAACAAGAAGTCCAAAAAGATGCGAGGCTCTACAAAATGTATGACACTAGGACAAGATGGCACAAAAATAGATGTTAACTTTAACGAAAGGGGCCAACCTATTGAACTAAGTTCAGAGAAGTTGTCGTCGTATTTGGGAACATTGGGACGAGATATGGTACCTGTTATATATGACGATTGGAGACATGTTGTAGTGACCTGGATTTTTTTTCTTCTTATTTTATTATTTTTATTTTATTATTATCATTTTATTATGCACATGTTACCATTCATCATGCATCTGCATTTTATTACATTTATCAGGTTTTGAATTCTTCTTCCTTCATTTTCTGTGTTTTGGTGGTTATTGGGCGGAAGAGGTTAAGTTGAGGTTTGAAAGCCTGTGGTTGGCCTGGTATTGTTGTTGTTGTTGTTGTTGTGGTGTGGTGTGTGATCCGGGGTGGATTGGTGGTAGGTTTTATCTTTTGGGTTTCTCCAGTTTTCGTTGGAGAAAATCTTTTGTTTTTGGAGTTATGGGTTGTTTCTGTTCAGTTCTGTTCGAGCAGACTTGTTTCTGTTAGAATATGTTTCTTCATGCTTTATTTTATTCGAACAAACCTTGTTCTGTTCGAACATGCTTCTACCTACTTTGTTTTATTCGAACAGACTTGTTCCTGTTCGAATATATTTTCATCTGTTATTTTTTATTCGAACATCTTTTCTGTTCAAACATGTTTCTACCTGCTTTATTTTGTTCGAATAGAAACATATTATATTCGAATAGAGGTGTGTTTTGATGACCAATGTTAGGTTCTTCTTGCAACTATTAGCCGTCGATCTTCCTCGAGTGGAGTGTTAACCTTTTTAAGGTTTATTACCCATTTCCTTTTCATTCCCTCTCTCACTCATCACTCTCTCACTCTCTCTCCCAAATTGAATCCTCTCCACTCTCTCGCTCTTCGTCTGTGATTCATTGAGGGAGATTGATCTCGCTACTTCTCCAGTGAGTTATTCCCTTCCCTCTTCCTTGTTATTGATTCGATTTAGGTTTTTGTGGTAACCCTTGTTGAGTTGATTCTAAGGTTTGGTGTTTGGGGGTTTTATTGAGTTGTGGGTTTTGTGGTTGTTGTGCTTGTTGTAGGTGTTGGGTTGGTGTGATTGTTGTTACCTGTGGTGTTGAGGGGGATTGCCCTGTCGATTTTGGATTCGCGGATTATCTTTTATCAGGCGAGTGTCCCTTCTTTACTAAATTCATTTACTAATATTATCAGTGTTAGTTATAGTGTTATGCATTTGGCATTGAGGTGTTATGCGATTTAGTTATAGTCTACAGTGATTATCCAGTATTTTTCCTAGTGTTTGGCATGTAGAGTGTATTCTCTTGTATCTTTTAGGAAGTTTTGCATTTGTGTGGTACTCTCGTGGCTTTGTCCTTGAATACTGTGTTTCAGTCTTGTAGAGACTGATGTTGTCTGGATGTTGTGATGAGTGAATCACTGTTTGTATCTGTGTTAGGATTGTTTACCATCCTCTGAAGCAGGTGGTTATCCTATGTGTGTTGGCCATGTTGGGGCTGTTGTGTTAGGATTGTTTACCATTTCTGAGGCAGGGGGTTATCCTATGTGCATTGGCCGTGTCGGTGGCCGTTGTGTTTTGATCCTTGGGATCCATTTATAGTATGGGTTCTTTTAACTTAACGGGGTTAAGATACATAACAAAGCTCTATATCGGCTGACCCTCAATAGGATTTGGGATTCCTACATCGGGATAAAATAAGTTGGTGAGGTTCAGGCTGGACGTTATCATATCTATTACCCATCCGGGAGTGTGGGATGGTATGAGACAGCTTTTTTTGGTCCCCGTCTTTCTCCTCCGTGAGGTTGAAATCCCTTGGAATAGGTGAAATAAAGTTTAGACGTTGGCTCCATGGGTTGCAAAGCCCGGAACACTCTGATCAAGTGATAAATCCCAAATGTGGTCGAACTTGCTACTAATCGTACCGATTGTATCCAACTGAGATTCTCATTAAGGTTATTATGCATTAGCGGTTAATCAGCCCAACGTTTTTAACTATAAGGTCTAGTTCTTTGATAGCATCAAATCATTCAACATTAGGATTATAGTAGATCAATTCATATCATCCAGCATTTGGGATAATTATGGGATTATCCTAGTTCATCATATCATATCATATCACGTCATAACACATCACCATATCATCACATCACCGCATCTATTCCTCATATCTCCATTCCTATTCCTATTCCTATTCTATATTCCTCCATTCTTCACATGTATATATGTTACAGTATCTTTTAAGCATCCTTATCTCATTCACCTCTTCCTCTTTCTCTGCACCATTTAATTAGTAAGTTGTTTAGCTTTGTTGGGTTATCAGTGAGCCGTGGTTTTGCTCACTCTCGCTATTTTACCCTCTTTCAAAGGCAGAGTAGTTGCTGGTTTGGAGCAGTTTTGCTGTGGTAGTTTCTTCTTGTATTAGTGTTCTTGTATGATCTCAGCTTTTGACGCTGTATAGTATTTCGAGATATTGTATTTATATTTTCAGTTGTTATATATATATATATATATCTTTTGCTTTCGCTTTATTCCTTTTACTCTGATGATATTGCTATAGTGAATGACTGAGCTTGAACTTGTCTATGGCACGGTCATTTGTGGGGGCGAATCGGTTAGATTCCCCGACCTGCATGCCTTCGAATCTCGATAATTGGTCTAGCTACCGGTTATTGTATTTTGGGGCGTGGCACATGTCCCACTAGAAAGAAAAGATCTTATATGGGAAGCGATCAAGGTATTATAAAAACATAAATTGTATAGTTTTAGTTTTCTACTAAAGGTAATAAATATGTAATTCATCTATTATATTTTGCAGCAAAGGTTCACTCTAGATGAGGAAAGCAGAAGTTACTGTATGCGAACGGTTGGAAGAGTATGGAGGAGTCGCAAATCAAGGCTAAAGAGGATAATTGATAGTTGTAAGTCAGACGCAATGATAATGAAAAAAAGGCCAATATTTGAGTTTGCTTATAAGTAAGTCAGAATAATAAATTATGCATAGCCTAATATCATTGATCACAACTTGGCAGGCACAAAACAAGAAATTCAAGAATATGAGGAAAAAACAAGTCTTCCCTTATACAGGAAGTCGACGGGGTTAAGCTCGTCTAGAAAATGATATGGCAATCAATGTTTTAAGAGACACAATCTCTAAATTATATGAAATTTATGCTTCGATGATAATTATTGTGGATATTCAATCTAAATAACCCAATCTTAATGTGTTGCACTTTTTTTTTCTTTTTTTTTCTTATAGAAAAAGAAGAGTGCAAAACCTTCTTCAGTAGCCAGAGTAGATGTTTGGGCGAAAGCTCATACCAAGGAAAATGGTGAACCATCAAATGAAGAAGTTGCAAAGATTTTGGTATTCTTAAATCTAATTTATTTACTCAATTATTAATTTATTGGTAATTGTACTTATTTTTAGAAATCTGTTAAATTAATCCAAGTTAAGATTGAAGAGCTCAAAAAGTCATTATCATTGAACTCTACACCTCCACCTCTGAAAGATGACATGCTTTCCCAAGTACTTAGACCTGAACGACAAAGTCGAGTAAGAACACTTATATTTGGAGTTACCCCAACCAGTTTGGGAATAATATCGCAAACCACATGAAGGGTAGTCGAGCTTGAGGAGCAACTAGCTGCAATGATGGGGAAGATGGAAAAAATGTCTAATTTGATTTTAAAGTTGATTCGTAACCAGGTAAGTCTTTCATGCATATACCATAATAATTGAGTAGTCACTTTTATTTATTTTTATTTTTATTAGTTAGATTTTTATTCAACTAAAGTATAAAAATGTGAGAGGGGAAGCCTGAGCTAGATTTCCCAATTGTTTGAGATGTTGCGGGACCAGTAAGGTAAATAACAATTGTCGTCGTCAAGTAACGGATGAAAACGTACTTTGGTATTGACCGTTGGATTTCTGAGCTAAAACAAAAAATCTATCATCTTTAAAAAGGTGCAGAAGAATGTGCTTGAATTGGGTAATCAGTAATCAGTCATAGGTGATATGAAAATTGTTTTGACGTATTGAAAGTGATTAAGTGGGAGAGCGGGAGGGGTTTCAATCAACAATTGACCTGGGAGTAATGATGAGGCATGGATTTAGACATTCAAAACAATGGCATAGACTGAAAAACTGTAAAATATTGTATGTGATTACATTGATGATTATGATCCTCATGGCTTTAATTTTGTTATTTAGTAACAAGCGAGAACATACAAACACTATGTATAGTATCCTAGAGCTAAAATAAAATTGCTTTCCATCTTCAGTTGAACTCCTCCCTACTGCAGAGTTTAAGAATGGTACTGACGTGATTTGGCAAATACCCGTATCTCCTAAAGCAGTTATCTTTCTTGCTCATGGGTGTAATGGTAGAGCAATAAACTTTTGGGACAGATCATCGAGTTTTCCGAATTGTGTAGGCCTTCCTGAAGAAAGACTCATTGTTCTACATTCTCTTGCCCGGAAGTTTGCGGTCCTTACCATATCAAGTGCTGGGAGATGCTGGTCTTTGGAAGAATAAAGACTACTGGTTAAAGATATCATCAAATGGTGGGTGGAGAAAAACAAGCTTGAAAAATTCCTCTTATGGCTTTAGGGGCATCCTCAGGGGGGATACTTTCTATCAAAGCTCTCTACTGATATGATATTTAATGGTGTTACGCTTATGATAGTTGAAGGGGTGTTTGGGAAAATGAATGTCCCAGATTCTTTTTATCTACCAACCCTTTTTGTACACATGCCTAAAGATCGTACCAGGATGCGTTTGATAAGTGAAAACATGAAAACTTTGAGGTAGAAAGGCATCCATGTTGCAGAGATTAAGTGTTTAGAGTTTCCCTTGACCCCAAATTTGTTATGCAGAGTTCCAGGTTTAAGTCAATTCGTCTCTCAAGGGTTGTTTGAGCTATTCTATGAAAAGGGATTCATTTATCAAAACGCGTACATGAGGAATGATGGGCGTGCAACTCATTGGAAAGAAGCTCTCAAAGAGAGGAAATCTCTTCTATCGGAGACAAATGAATTGATCCCTCACATTCAGGAGGAGCTGAACCTTGCATTTGCATATCATGAGATGACCAGTTTGCAGTCCAAGGAAATCTTTAGCTAGTTTGAATCTATAATGAAGTGATTAAATAATCTAAGGGCAATTTTTGTTTGTTATATTGTCATCACTGAGTTGTTTTGTTCCAAGTAGAACCTGATGCTGAAGTGAGATATACACTTGACAGCTCCTAATAGGAAACTGAAGTAAGCTTCTTTGTAAAGCGACCGATATGTCTGAGTTTTAGGGTGGCAAATATGGTCAAATGGGTTGAACCAAATTATGATTTGGCATACTAATCTTACATGGTTGATGAATTTCTAATATGGGATGGGGAAATCAGCAAAACTAGCTGTAACAGTATTTGGCATGCGAATCTTAAAACATTGATGAATTTCTAATATGGGATGGGAAATCAGTAAAACTAGTTGTGACAGTTAGTTTTTATAGGAGTTTTTATAGAGCGTGATTGTTATAGCTGCATGTTTCTATAACTGCTCTTAGAAACATTAATTATGAATCCATCTATTTGAAATGCATTAGTCTCCCGTAGCAGCTGCATAATACATTAGGGTGCATGTCTTTGATTATACAGATGAATCCATCTGTATGATCCCGTAAGAATTTGATTATGAATAGCATCTGTATGATTTAGTTACAGTTGCATATATAATACATTAGGGTGCATGTCTTTGATTATACAAATGAATCCATCTGTATGATCCCGTAAGAATTTGATTATGAATAACATCTGTATGATTCAAACAGATGGATTTCCATCTGCTGATTATACAAGGCAATGTTTCTCTTTCAAACAGATGGATGAATAGTAGTTGACACAATATTGTTTATTCTCATGTCTTTTATGTGAACTTCATGGTCAAAGTACGAGAGATTTGCAGTCTTCACATACACCTCATTCACTCTCTCAAGAAAATTATAATGTGAGAACAAAGTGATCCCTTATAAATTCTATTATTAGTTTTTTTTTCTACATATTTCTCATTTATTTCATTTGTCATTTTACAGGCACAAAGTGTATCGGAGGTACGAAGTGTAGCGGATGATGAAGTATTAAAGACACAAACGTCTACCCCCCAAGTAAATCCTTTTCTTTTTAGGCTTGTTTTTTTTATTAGATATATAATTGAAAATAATATTAAAGAGGAGGACTAGAGCTAACCTTACCTTTGAAACACATCTTCTAATATAATCTATACCAAGCTTCTCCATAAAATGTAAATAGATGATCAATTTGGCCTAAGCAACAAACGACTTGTAATGTATAGAGGATCAGTTTGGCCTAAGCAACAAATGACCTATAATGTAAATAGATGAACAGTTTGGCCTAAGCAACAAACGATCTGTACTATGTATATAGAAGTACTTATTGGATATATTAGAAAAGCACTATAATGTAGGGCAATCAAACACAAGTATTTCATTGGTGTACGATTGACGTACAAAGAATGTGCTAGATAGAGTATTGCATAAAGTATTAGAAAGTACTTAGATGTATGGGGATCGAACATAAATCTTTCATTGATGTAAGATCGTCATACAAGATAGATTGATTTTAGAAATGTACACTGTGAAAGATTATTATCGTCGATACAGCTTCAAGCTCCTCGCATTTAAAGGGTTAGGTACTCGTTCTTCATTTTCAGTGTCAAGATCGTAAGAACCAAGGCCACTTTTTCCAACAACGACGAAAAGAACTTCCCAATTTTTGGTTAACTTCCTAGCGTTGATTTTATTTTTGTGTTTAGGAATTTCACGGAGGATGAGATCTTTATTTTCAAACTCTCTATGGTGAACTCGCTTGTTATAAGACCGGGCTAAGGCTTGATGGTATCTTCCAAAGTTCATGATTGTTATGTCTCTTGTCTCCTCGATCCAATTTATTTTACATGCTAACTGGAATTCATTTTCTTTATCTGTTATGGCATGGTCACGTATTGGGTGATGATACTGAGTAGGGATAATTGCTTTTGTACCATAGGCCAGGATGAACGGCGTGCATCCAGTTGATACTCGAGATGGTCTTCGATATTCCCACAATACATGGGATAATTCTTACACCCAACTATCCTTCTTCTTTGTCAAGCATTTTTTGATTCTGTCCACGATAGTTCGATTAGTGATTTATGCCTGACCATTTCCTTGTGGGTAATATGAATTAGAAGGAGAGTGGACGATGTTATATTGATTAAGGAACTCAACGAATCTGGAGCTAACGAATTGAGGTCCATTGTCGATTCTGATGATATGGGGACAACCAAAACGGATGATGATGGTTTCTCATATAAACTTGATGACTTTGTCTTCTCGTGTATGATACAGCGGGACTGCTTCTACCTATTTAGTAAAGTAATCTGTTGCTACTAATAGGTGCTTCATTTTGCCTGGTGCAATGGGGAATTCTCCAACGAGGTCGAGGGCCCATCTTTTGAACGGCTAAACGACATTGCTTGAATGAAGTTCTAAGGCTGGAGCTCAAATTTGGGGGCCATGTCGTTGGCAGGCATCGCATTTGTTTGCAAGTTAATGGCTTGAGCTTTTATTTTAGGCCAAAAGACTCCTTGAGTAAGAGCTCTATTAGCTAGAGATCGTCTTGCAGCATGGGAACCACAGACACCTTCATGGAGTTCGCACAAGAATTTTGGAGCTTCTTTGCTGAACAAACACTCGAGATAGTGTCCTGTGACCAATTTTTTTTAAGGAGACCGTTTTCCACGATGTATCGCTTAGCATTATCAAGTACGCGTCTCTTGGCAGTGGGATCTGTAGGGAGCTCGCCGTTAAATGTATTTTTAGCTCTAATATACTTAAGGAAAGGTTGTCTCCAATTGTCTTCGTCTTCTTCAACGCCCCCAGTATTAACATAATTTAAACTTATGATGTTAATGCAGAGGGTGGATAATATTTCGATCTTGAGATATCGAGCTTCTGTGCCGAGAACTCCTGCTAGATATGCAAGGGAATCAGAATGTATATTTTCTCCTTGCAACAAATGTTCAATAGTAATCTTCGTAAATTTGTGCATCATGTCGGCTATTGCTGCTGCGTAATCAATCATTTTGCCGTTCTTCTGGAAAAAAAAATTGTGTAATGATTCACAATAAGTAAAGAGTCTGTATACACAGATAACTCGGAAACTCCAATCTTGAGAGCCATATCTAGACCGTGAATCATTGCTACATATTCAGCCTCATTGTTGGTAGCTTCGAAATTGAGTCTAATTGCCTTTTTGATCCTGTCATTGGAAGGTGTGATAAGTACAATTTCGATGCCTGATCCTGCAGGTTCAGAAGACGCTACCCCTTTTAAGTTATCCAATTTGACTTTTCTTCGAACTATTCTTCATTAGTATTTGTACTATCTTCTTCCCAGCCAGGATCTTCTACTGAGAAGTCTGCAAGGAAATCTGCTAATGCTTGACCCTTTTCAGAATGTTGTGGTTCAAAATGGATATCATGTTTGCCAAGAGTGACCGGCCATTATTGTATTCGTATGGATTTTTCCCATTTGGATAAGATCTCTCGCAAAGGGTAATTTGTCATTACTCAAACTGAGTGTGCTTAAAAATACTGCTTTAATTTTTACGACGTGTATACAAGAGCTAAAATAAATTTTTTGATCTTGGTATACCAGGATTCTGCTGGAGTAAGAGTTTTGCTGATGAAGTAGACAGGTTTCTCTATTTTCTCTTCAAGTCAAATAATAACAAAACTTAATGATTCGTCGATAACTGCAAGGTATATGGTGAATTCTTCCACTTCGCTAGGCATACTCATCACTGGAGTTGAACCCAAGTAACATTGGAGCTCCTGAAATGCTACTTCACACTCTGTTGTCCACTCGATCTCCGGATCCTTTTTAAACTTCTTTTTGTTGTTCCTTCACGCCATAGATTGAATAACCATCGATATTAATCTGAAAACTTCGATACAAAATGATTTATTGCAACGATCTTGCCTACTAATTTCTGTACGTCATTCTTTGTTTTTGGAGAAGGCACAGACAATAGTGCTCGAATACGATCAAGATCAGCTTTTATGCCTTGCTTACTGATCAAATATCTCAAGAATTTTCCGGACTGGACCCCGAACTGGCACTTGTCATGGTTGAGCCTCATTTTGTAGAAACGGAGAATTTTGAAAGTAGTGTATAAATCTGTAATATCGTTTTCTTTCTTAAGACTTTTACACAGCATATCATCAATGTAGACTTCCATTGTTTTTCCAAGGTGATCTTTGAACATCTGTGTCATCAATCGCTGATAAGTTGCTTCAGCATTCTTGAGTCCGAATGACATGACCTTATAGCAGTACAAACCATGTTTTGTAATGAAAGTTATGTTTTCTTGATCATCAGGTAGCAGAGGTATCTGATTGTACCCTGATGCGGCATCCATTATGGAATAGAATTCATGCCCTGTAGTAGAATTGAGCAGATGGTTTATGATTGGAAGTGGAAAACTATCCTTTGGAGTATATTTGTTGAGGTCCGTAAAATCCACGTACACTCTGATCTTGCCATTCTTCTTTGGGACTGCTACAATGTTTGAGATCCATTTCGGGCAATTGGCCTTTTGGATAAAAGCTACTTCAATGAGTTTGACGATCTCTTTATTAACTTCCTTTTGAAGTTTTGGTGCTAAAGTCTTCTATTTTTGTTTGACAGCCTCGGCTTTATCTTTTAAGTTAAGCTTATGGCAGGCCTGATTCAGATCAATGCCTGGCATTTCGTGAAAATTCCAAACGAAAACGTCATTGTTGTCTTTAAGGAACTGGATGAGAGCATCTCGTTCTACCGTGGGCAAACGAGTGCCAATATATGTCCCTTGCTTATCTTCACTGATTTCAACGTACTCTGTGGTTTTTGCGTTTGGCAGATGGTTTTCTGTATAGTTTTCTGTAATATTTCCTATTGTTTTTAGTAATTTCTATGCGAGCTGTGGCTTTGATGACCCTGGTATAACGACAACAGAATTTTTACATGCTCGAGCTAACTTCAGACTTCCTTTGATTTCGTATATGCCGCCATTCTATTCAAATCGCATTGTCAAATGATAGGTCGATGGAATAGCTCGCATATTATGTAACTAGCAACGTCCCATTATACCCAAATAATGAGATTTTGCATTGATAATATAAAATACAATGTCAATTATCACTGGTCGTGCCGTGATAGGAAGTATAACCTTTCCAACACGTTTTTCTTTAGATCCGTTGAATCCATAAATATCAATGTCACTGGGTTGCACCTTGTCGGCCAGTCCCATCTGATCAATCGTGATTTGAAAGAGTAGTTCAATAGTACTACTAGTATCTATCATCATCGTGTGAAGCACCACATTTCTAATCTTTTACATGATCACCAAAGTATCATGGTGAGGAAAGTTGGCATGACGAACATGACAGCCATCGAAAGAGATTCATGTTCATTGAGAGCTGGATACGGGAAGTAAGCGAGCTTCTTTATCTTTCATGTATAGGTCGCGACATTGGCCGACGCGTCGTCTTTTTCTTCTGTTCGACTGGTTGACGATCTGAGTCTCAACGAAGTGGCTAAGGGATATATTGTATAAGTGCTTCTCTCTTGTCGGTTCTTCAATTTGTACATTTTTTGTAGGAAGTTTGTAACTCCCATTTTTATAACTTTTTGAAGTATAGGATAAATGCTTGTTATAGTGACCATCTTGGGGAGACAGGGCTTTGATAAGTTACTACCCTTCCGGGGTAACGGAAGGGTCGTTCATCATTAGATTTTTTTAGCTTCTTGTCTCCTCCCAGATCAGCAGCATGGTTGAACTTCTGGTCTTTGGATTGATCTCTAGCTATTAATGTTGATTTCTGGTTTTTCTGTCTGTCGGACACCATTCTTTCGAGATCGATATATCCGTTAACTTTTTAGATCATGTCCTCCAGTGTTGTCGGCTTGTTGAGGACGGGGTACTCCTTCGCCCTTTCGTCGACGAGTAGAGCATTGGTAAAAGCTAAAATAGTGATCTTCTGGTCCAGTCAATCCATTTTTTGAGCTAACTTAAAAAACTTCTTGGTAAATGCCTCGAGCTTCTCTCCTAGTATTTGTTTAAGGATGAAAAAAGAATATAGATTCTCTTCTTTATCCCTGATGTGCGAGTAATTCTTGATAAATAGTTCTCGCAGCCATTCGAAAGTTGTGATATATTCTTCAGGTAATGTGTGGAACCATCGCAGAGGTTTGCCTGATAAGCTGGAAGGGAAGCGCCGGCATAGAATGTAGATGGACGTGAAATGTAGGCCTAAAACATCCTGGAACTCTTGGACTTGCTCCACTGGATCAGTTCCTTTGTACTTTCGTATCTTTGGAGTATGGAACCCGGTGGGGACCTCTCCATCTAATAGCTCTTGTGCGATCGGGATCTTTAGTAATCTGTTGTCGATACCTTTAGTCGGTGTATGAGCTTCGAGCAATTCTTTGATTCACTTTTCAACATGTTCCTCAGTCACATATTGTCGAGCTGCAACGGCTGTGCATGTGATGTGTCCTTCTAAAAGGTTGTGGTCGCCACTCCCTTTGCTCAGACGATCTTTCACTGGAACTCAAATTCTTCGAGGTAGATTCTCAGGTTGTCTGGCTCCCGCAAGGCCACCATCTACTTCTTGGTGAACTTCTTGGATCGGGATAGGCTCATTTTCCTGTTGGAGATGGTTAGATCGCAGTGCTCCTCCTAAGTTGTTACTCTTTGACAGAGGTCCAATCCTGTCATGAACGGAGATTCGCGAGCCTTCTGGTTGTACGCCTTTATTCTTCTGGGTGGAAATCTGAAGTCCCTGTAGAACCTTCAACGCATCCTGTACACTTGCTAACTGTTGATCCAGAGCAGCACGCCTTTCCATTTCAAAATTCAAATTAGCCCTCAGCTCTGCTAGGGAAAAATTTTCTTCTCCTGGGGTAGCCAGCATGATATGATCTGGAAGAGCCATCCTGTGAAGTGAGAATCAGTGGTTTCTAAGACAATAAATTTGAGAACTTCATTCCCACAAACGGCGCCAAATGTAATAGCCTAATTCTGGGATTCAGACTTAGCATTTACACCAAAGATAATCAGAGTGATTATAAGCAAAAAGTAACCACTAGCACAAAGTTTAACGTGAAAAACCTTTGAATATGTTAAAAACCATTACCTCTCTTGAGGATTTAGAAAGAGGGATATTATTGATAGTTGCTAGCTATTACAAAAAATGCTCTAAGTATTTTGTAGAGATCTTCTTGATAGGAAAAGTCTCCATTTTCTCTGTAGTTCTATAGTCCTATTTATAGGTCTTATAATATGATCGTTTGATGACCATTAAAATTCTTAATGATGGACAGTACAAAGTATATGTAAGGTATTGTTTGACCAGATTGTGTAACGTTCAGATCTATGTTGCTGTACAACGGCTTTATAGATGACTGTACACTTGCGTAACTCCGAACTGTTGATGTAGAGGTTAAAAGTAATGACTCAAACTAAAGGATGTTGAATATGTCTTTAATAGTATTTCATGTATGCTGATGAGGTCGAGGATGAAGTTTTAAGTCCGAGATGCGAAATAAGCTATTACAAGACGGCTCTCAACCAAGAGCACGAGAAGTGTTATGGAGAAGTGGTGTTGGTTAAGAAACTCTTACTGTATGTATTTCCTGATGTTGTCATCTTGTTTCTGACTGTGTCACGTGCTCTGTTGTGGAGGTCGAAAGTCCATATGTTGGTCGAAGATGACGCATGAGTCCAAAATGCGGAATAAGCCATTACTTACAATAACTATTTGATCTTGAGTTTAGTACGGTCAATTTAGTGGAGATAAAAGATAGGGAGTCTATGGTCGTTAACTTGACACTTTCACTAACAATTGAATTCATTTTCATGAGATCTTTCAGAAAACGTCCGCCTATTCAAGGTATATGAGTCCTCGTTGTATTTATTAATCCACAATACCATTGACAAGCTTGTGTTAGTAGAGAAATACGAAGAACACCAATTGGTTTGGAAAAATATAGAATTCGATTACTTAAAACGAAGTAATTACAAGAAGAAAAACTTTCAAACCCTAGGTTTCTCTCAGAACTCTTTCAGATCTAACATAAGAAAAAAAAAAATATAACCAAAGTCTCTTTTATATAGAGGGAACTCTAAATTACAAAATATAACGTATCTCGAGGCAAATCAACGCTTGAGAAGCAAAACACCTCCAGAGTCGTTCAGAACTAGGGAGTCGTTCGACAAAAATATGGCTCTGGACCAAATTCTAGATGACATGACAACTCGTTCGAACGACACTAAACTTCGTTTGAACGAAATATGTTTTTGGGCCAAAATTCCATAAGACATGTCAACTCGTTCGAACGACTTTGACAAATCTTCAAATAACTTTAGATCATCCTGGATCATTTATTCATACTCGTATTACCCCCGAGAGAATGCCCAGTAAAATCTCAGTGATCTTTGAGTGACCACCCAAGAGAGGCCTAAGTCAAAGCAAGTTTCCAAAATACTAATCTAATTGCGGTTGAGTAATAATTCAAAAACTTGGTATCTAAATAATTGTGCACACATACACACTCCGAGTAATGTACTTTAGTGGCTTTTTATATCACAACGGTATTGTCTTGATCTATTTTGCATATTTTATGTTAATTATTTTGCCAATGTCTATTTATATCATTTATTTAGACTATTTGTACTAAAGTTTGTCCTAACGACCCTCGTGCATTATAAGACATATTTTTACCATGTCCTGTCTCTTTCTTTTCTGGGGCATTTCCATGTCTGAGGTTATATCTCATCTTACCAAATGAGTAAGATTTAACTGTTAATTTGGTATTTTTCCAAGAATGAATACGTAAATGAATTAAAATTGAATTTGCATCTTTGTTGTATAATTTATTTTATTTTTATTTTATTTCCTGTACCATCTCTATTTACTGTAACTAAAAATGAAAATGATATAGAAGAGCTTCTAGAGTCTATTTGTCTTTTTTTTACCATTAGAATTGAACATAATATAAGCAAAGCCGCACAGCAGAGAAGTTAAAGAATAATCTTTCATGATAGGACCTCCGAAATTCAGATGGAGTGATGCGAGAACGGTTCTGTTATCTCTCTCAAAGTAACTCTATTTCATATAAACAAGATGAAATAACAGTGTCTAATCTAGCTCCAACTAAACCTTCTCTCGCAAATATACTTTCCCTTGCAATGAGCCATGCCCATTAAACCCTTTCTTCTAACTTTTAGACATAAAGTAGCTAATTTTAGGGAACACTTAATTAAGAAGCTTTAGGCAAAAAATGGACAAGTTACACAGCATTTTTTGGAGGGATAAGCATGGAGTAAACCCACATAGGCAAGAATTTTTAACAACCTATGTGACGACCTACCGAACGCCGGCCAAATCCACCCGAGCGTTTTGAGTTCTGTCCGAATGTATATGTTCTCTATATCCTAATATAGTTGTACGCCAAGTTTCGTTGCAATCGGATTCGGTTAAGGAGGCGAAAAGGGCCAGTACGTTTCGTCTCATGTTTTAACGTTTTCTTTTGGAGATTGACTATTTACTTAGTAGCTATATTAAGGAGGAACCTTGGTCCGATCCTCCCCATGACTAAAAGAGTTTTAATGCTTGGTCATCAAGGACCCCGGCTCATGGACTATCTACAAGGGATAGTTATGAGTTCTCCTAGGCAGGCCTAGGGAAGGCTAGAGGACATTGCCTCGCAATGCGGGCCAATTTTCCAAAGAGGGCTTCATATGCGCCGCTATGCCCCGCGGGCTATCCGAGACGCACCCCCTCTTACAAATGGACAATATAAATAGTCCAAGCTCGTCGCCCCTTGAGATATGAGTCCCTTATGTGGAAACCGACATATTGAGCTACCCTGATCCGCTACAGGACAGGTGTGCTTTCCGTACATCGCGCGCGTCGCGAGAGATTACGCTGTAGGGATTATTGAGGGAACCTTCAGCGTTGTTGCTTATACCGAATACATATTCGATGACCCCTCACGAGTATCCAGGATTATCCGGATGTCGCTCTAGCATCCGTAGGTTGTATGCCACTGGCGCGCCGCGCCCGTGAAGATGGCTGGTACACGCCGACCGCGCGTCCGTGTACGCCGCACGGTCCCTTATTCCGCTGCACTCCGGGCACTGTAGAGGCGGTCCCGGGCTGGGCCGTGACAACCTACAACCTTAACACTCAACACTCAACACTCAACAGCCACATAAAATCGGGCATGATGCCAATGGTTACACAAGGTGTCTACGTCTGTCATGCATTACAAATTACTCTTTACTACCCTGCATACTCAACATCTTATTCTCAACGGAACTCAAAACTCAACCTGTTAACCCCTTAGCCAAAAAAAAACATACCAACACACATTACAGCATATCAACCTCTTAACCAAAAAGGTTCCAAGCATCTATAGCTAACAGTCAAGTTTTCTGAAATCTGTACAGGTTTTTGAATGTGGTTTCCAATAATTCTGTAAAATCCAATGCTGTTTGGTTATCAGGCATTTTGTCCTTCCCCGTCTTTATCTTTCGTGTCGTTTGTTTTTTCGGCCCTACAAAGAATAAGAGACAATTTTTTTTCATTACAGTTATAGGACATAACCATCAATAATTCAGAGCCTGAAAAATGAACTACATACCACCAACTGTGACGGCTAACTCCTGCTACACCTATCGACTCTAGAAACCGCGTCGAGGTGTCATCCCTGCTGTAAGAAGAGAAATGGCGAATACAATACATATAGATATTATATCAATCATCACTTCTAATTAATGTGACAAATTAAACAAAGCAGTATGTATAGAGATACAAAAAATCACTATGCAAATAAACATTACCATATGAGCTTCGTTTCCTGATTATCTACTCCTTCTCCAGAGAAATCAATTAGTCTTTTCAGAACCTGAAAGCATTGACGCAAAGTTAATAAAGATCAGTCTACGGCTAGTCAAGGTGCAATTGGATTGCTAGCAGCATGTAGAAAATCACACCAGATCACCTCGTCTCAGCATAGTGCACTATAAAGGGCAGACTTAGTCCCATGCCTTAGTGTTAGCTAGGCATACCTATTCACACAGCAAGGCTAATCTAACTAACAAGAATTTGGTCTTTAAGCATTAGCACAGCCACACGTACTACGGCTATCCTCTTCGCAGATGCTTCTTTATAAGGACTTTAATTATATGAATATAGGTATCTTGAAGGGTTTATGAATGTTCTTACATTATACTTTATTTACACTAGTTCATGAACTTTATTACATAACGCCTAGTAGTTGTGTATTTGGATCAAATCACTCCAGGTGCTTGTTGCAGACGGGGGAACCCCTCTGTAGCATAAACAAATAAAGAAAATGCTAGAAAAATAATAATTATTGTAGATAAGTAACATACCGCTTCTTTGGAGTATGGGGTTTGCTCTTTAGGCTCAAACAAACCTCCTTTGTATACCTGAACCAAAAACTTTAAAATGTTAGTTTGAATGTTGCTGGATTTCGAGTTAACAATTCCTATTGTGTACATAAGGCTTGAGATTGAACTAATAATAACTAAAAATATTTGCAAAATCTAAAACTCTTTCAATAGAGAATTGAACCTGCATGTTGTGCATATGTTGCTCAATGGTGCTGGAAGAGATCATCCGATAAACAAAGGTATCTTTCCTGTCCCTCATATGAATTGGATAGTTGAAATCTGGAACTTCTGTAGTTCTGCAGTAACAACCAATATTTGACTTCACAAGACATTACAAATTCAGCATGTTAAGGAGCCTTAGAAGGTGAAGAAGAGTTAAGTACCTCCGGTCCCATGCCCCATCAACCACAATAACGCGGTCAACTTTGTTTAGAGCGTGACCAAGACCTCTGTTGTGAGAAGTTTTCATTAGCATGATTTGTGCTTCTTCATGAATATTTGTGGAATTCTCAATCCATAACACATTGAAGTTCCGCATCATTAGTTTAACCAATTGGGCAACAATTTAGTACGTGGACTATGTGAAAGATCACAAACCTGCACAAAGCTCAGCATTTTCGCTCTATGAGACAGTATCAATATGTTGTGACCCTTCAGAATTAAGCTTTCCTAGAAAAGGGCAACACCCAAATAAAAAGAGATTGATGAAAAATAATTACTGTATAACATCTAGTAAAGAACTACTTTTGGAAAGTAAATAATTGCACCAACCGATACAAGCAGGATAAATGATATCTTGCATGATAAATCTTCAAACATCCTTTCAGCATCCTAAACTTCACTTTCTTCAACAATATTCATGGCGAATTTTTCCGCGAATTTTTCCGCCACAGTGACATAAATGTCACCCATAGTGTTCAATATGCGACGGCCTTCTTCTTTCGTCAATAAGAAAGGGCTGTCCCATATTTTTGTCAAGACCTGGTTCAAGCAAATAGAAATAAGTTATCATATGTACACCACTAATTCAAAAATAACGGAGCTCACAGAAACTTCCTACATTCATCGCAACCATGTGCTGTGCAGCAAGTCGTGAAAGTGGCTGACTTCGAACAATTGCCACATACATTTTCCTCTTTACAACAAAAAAATCAACTATGAGCCAGTAGGTAATTTAATGAAATGTGGATTGTGAAAAACAAATCCATATTGTACCTGGGATTCAGTTAATGTAAGGGAAAATGTTATCTCCTTAGTTGAAAGGCTAACACATTTTTCCGCCTCAACAGGAAAAGAAGAAATGAGTTTGAAAATGCCTTGGGAAAAACAGAGATGCTTTAAGGAAAGGAAGAAGTTTGATATTTCGGAAATAATACCAAAAAACACGGCCGTATTTCAAGAGAACTCACATTCTGATATCCTCTTTCAACAAAAATATTTCGGTCTTCCACCTCTAAGGCAATCACCTATTTAGAGCAAAATATATAAAGTGCATCTCAGCTGCATTTCTAAAAGTTTCGAAATTTGACAACTTAGGCAGTCATTTTAAATAAACTAAAATGCTGGCGTAAAGTAAATTAAGGCTCTTTTCTTCTGTAAGAACGTTAAAGATTTCTGGTATGCCTTCGATCCCTATTTTGATTACAACTCTTGGCCCTACACGAACTCTTTAAGTGACATCATTACCAAGCTGGCAAGACAAGGAACGGGTAGCCCTGACCCCTCCTCATGGGGGGAAATTTGCTCCGTTCTTTACGTTATTTGGATGAGCAGAAACGATATGATCTTCAATAACGTAAAGCCTAACCCGCTGGCATCGCTAAACAGAGCCAAAAGCTACTTCAACTCTCAAGGAAGCACTGAAAGCTCTTTGGTCAGGCTCGTTTCTGTTGTCCCGCCTCCTAAGATTGAAACTGGATGGCACTTTGTGCTGGTGGATGGGACTGGCAAAAGAAAGGCTCCCTTGGGGGTTCGGATTTCGTTATTAAAACTCACAATTTTTTTTGTGTTGAAGCAAGTTTGGACTCTTCCAAAGCGGCAGACCCAGAAGAAGCCGAGGCGATTGCAGTGATACGAGGTATGCAGGCAGCTCACGGGAGAGGTTTGGAGCGAGTGATGGTGCTCACGTATTGCAGACGTCTAGTCAGTGCTTTTGAGACGAGATCCACGAACTTTTCTTGTGGTGCTCTCTTCTTGGCGCTAGAGATGATAGCTTTTGCTGACCGTTTTGTGGATTTCAGATTTCGGTTTTTTAGTAGATGTTTTAATTTTGAGGCACATGTTGTTGCCGCTTTGGGAGCTCGCTCCCCCGCACAGTCCTTTTTTGAGCCCTCGGAGTCTACGAACTTTGTTAGCACTGCTGTTTCTTTGTTGCCCTCGGTGGTTTAATATATTGCTCCGTTTTGTCTAAAAAAAATAAAAATTTGCACCAATATAATTATTCAGCCTTTATATTTGCACACTTTTTGGTTTAACTGATTACTGTTTCATTATGAGTTCAACCACTGCAAAATTCAGACATTTTCCTCTTTTACACTTTGAGGATAAATTCGTACAACAGGTCATATATTCTTGCTTGACCTCAACATCTAAGTTGTGAGAGGAGCTAGGATGAGTTATACAGGTTCTCTGGATAATCTTGTAGATGTTTCTTCACTATTATATCTCAGATTACTCTATCTCGCTTGCAGTGGTTTTCTGGAATAAATCTGCAACCTCAAACTCCTCCAATTTCTCTGCAATCTGAAGGAGTAATATCACCCGTCACCCTGATTTAGATATTGTAGTGAGGTTCAAAGTCAGAAAATATATATAGGAGCTGCATGCCATCATAGAGTACAAGGGATAATCTCTGCAAAATATTCCATGGACAACATATGTATGAGAAACCCATAATTGTTCGATAACCAACCAAATACAAATATATTAAAGTTCAAGGGTTCATATCCCCTATATATACATAAATTAAGTTTCACCGTCTACTACATATTCTGCTATTCCATTGAGTTAACTGCACCTTTTACCGCTCAGTGAGCAGGATTAACGTTAGGAAGAAAGCTTCTTACAGTGCGGTGTGCTTGGAAAGCGCAAGCACAGTGGACAGATGTCAAGTTGAGACAACCACTGATAATGAGGGAATGCCTTCCAGTGCATGTATGGAGTTGAGGAAATGAATTGCAAACTGCCTGAACAGCTGGGGGTGTAAGAGCCGTACACTGCCCTATGTTAAGGTTCACTAGACCTTCTTCATTGTACCTGTATTTAACAGACTTCCTCCAAAGGTCATGTGTGCCCTTTACTCGGCTATTGGCAAGAGAGTACATCGCCCTATCCGTGATGTTTTGACAATAGTATAAACCAAGGGACCTTAGATGTAAGCAGTTATTCGCCAGAGCAATTATGCTTTCATCTGCATCGAATATCAGAAACAAAGGTCAAATTACAATGACATAATATGAAATGGAGAGAAGAACCCAAAAGTGGCTCAGTTATTCAACTTAAGATATAATCACAAATCTACAATGCAATACCTGTAATAAGAACACAGCCACACAAGTCCAAGGCCCTGAGATCCGGGCAACCAAATGCTAAACTCTTGACTCCTACATCAGTGACATCCTCGCACCACCCCAGGCTTAGCGACTGCATTTGACTACAATTGGCCGCAATAGCCTGACATAGAGTAGAACAGATAAAAAAATAGACTTCAGTCAGACATAACATTGATATACTGTCAAGGACCAAAATATTGAATTCTACCAATATATCCATATCTAGCAGCGGCTACACAGACATATCATACATATTTTGGGTATATGAATCAACCAATGTCTATGTTTTTTTCAGAAAACTGAGAGTACAAAACAATACATTACTTATACGCTCCATGTGTCAGCATTTATATTTTAAATTGATGTGTACGACATAACAACTCAAATAAAATGTTGCTAATTCCTGATAAATCACCATTATTCATTTATTTTTGAGAATATACGTCAACAATATATTGGCCATCCAATTAGTTCTTCAAAAGCTAACTAAACCAATTTGTCGCATCAGCCTGTTAAGTTTAAACAAATTGGTTGATATTTTGAACCATAGATACGATTGAACAAAATTGTACCTGCAAAGCATGATCCGTAGCAGCTTTGACACATCCACAGAGATTTAAGCTTTTTAGGTTAATGCAGGAACTTGCCAAGTATGCAAGGGAAAAATCACTGAAGGCTGAACACCCACTAATGTTGAGTTTAGTCAAGCGAGGACAACCGAGCGCTAAAGCATACAATGACTGGTCAGTAAGCTTAAGGCTTTTACTGAGATCCAAGTCCTGCAGTTCATAACACCATCTTGCAACAGCCTCGACAGCGTTATCCTCTAGTTGCGGTATTTTTATTTGACGCAAAGACAGGGACTGCAACTTTGTTAGTTTTGGCGCCAGAGATAATAAAAGGCTATTCATGCTGTTGATGCACCTGGAAAAGAAACCATGTCAGTTCCCTACCTGTATTCAATCACGCCTTTTTCAATTAGCTATTTAACGCGAACATTTAGTGTTATTTAATTATTCAAATTTATTAGTAGCTATTCACAATGATATAAAGCAAATAATTATATGTAGTATACTTATATGAATAAGTAAAGCAAGAGAATTTGGTGTATGTAGAATGGCCATAGAAGCTCAATGATGTTAGACATTTGCAGATTGTAGATGCCTTAAACCGTGCCTCAAGGTTATGGCTTCAAACAAGTTGAATATATCAAAAATTGAGTTTCTACGATTTAGACAATATTGGAAGGGAGAAGATGCACTTTTCCAGAGAAAGTCAATCCCTGAAGGACCCACAAGAAAATATGAAGACGTGAAAATACGAAAATATCAGAGAAAGGTTCTCTAGAAGGACTCAGATTTTAAGAAGGAAGAGGATCAACCACCCTTAAGTGAAGAAGTTGGTATATGCTACTATGAGGGAAGGGATACCTTTTATTTGCAATATAGCCAATGACCACCGTATGATAGGATAAACATAGGTTTTCCAAGGCTTTTAATCAATTATACATTGAAAACAAGGAAACACGAACCTTGATGACCTAGAGTTCGATTCCACAAAAGGCCGATTACACGCTGCAGAGATATTGTCATTTAAGGTGGAAATAAAGGCCGCAGGCAAAACAAATTCACCTCAATCAAATACATTAACCATAAATACATCTAAGGTGGAGATATTAGCCACCACAAAGTTGATAGACAAATAATAAATAAAGTGCCACTACAAGCATCTCATACTTGGAGATTTCAAAGAACTAGGCCTGAAAGAGCTTACTTAAAAGCAATTAACATTCTCGCAAATCAGTTAGCACCGAAATTATATAGTAGAAGTAGCAAATAGATGATTTGCACAAAAGAAAAAATGAAAACGCAACAAATGACAAAAAACTATTAATTAACTAAATAACTAGCAGGTTGCCTTACAAGTAGTACAGATAGAAGGAATAACATTAGAGATATTGAATAAGTGGATAGAGGAGAAAACAAATTATACCATGAGAGATTGAAATGGGTAAGTCCCAAGCAAATAGCCTCTCTCCACCCAGTACATACTCCGGAAGCCAAGATCACCGACCTATCATCCGTAAGAGTAAGAATCCGCAACAGAAGTTCCATTGGAAGGTCCTTCCATTCAGTCATGATCACTCCTTTAGCACCACCAACCATCCCAAGCTTCTTAAAGCACAACTCCAAATCCCCCGTCTTCAATCCTTTCGCAACCATTATGTAACTTCTAAACTACGCCGCTCCCTCAGTTATATTTTAGTGCACTCTTGTGTTATATGACTGCCTAAAACAAAAGAGAAAAGAATGAGACATCTCAAGTAATGCTAAACAAAAATTCAGAAAGTAACAAACCATAATAGAGAGAACAACTATGCAACCACTCTTGACACTAAAAGCATCCTAATTGCAATGGGAAAGGGTAAGAAAAATGTCCAAATTTAAACAACATCCAAGACCCAAAAATGTAGTAAGACAGAATAGCATTTGCCTTAAAGCGTGGGCCGGTGAGATGCCAATGTAAGGGACATCTACTATGCTTTGATGACAACACATTCAGGCACCGTGATGGCGTTAACCAATAAGTAAAATTGCTTCTACCATTCATTGAGGAGATGGTTTTTTGCCCAAAATGAGAAATATATACTACTAATAAAAACAAAATGAATTTATAAGAAAAACCCAACAATTTTTCCTCAATTCACACTAGTAATTACAACTGTAAAACACACATTCAACCCCATATTTCACACAAATATAATTTCTTTCTCTAATACAATCACAGAACAAAACAAAAAATCAAAACAACACATGGATACAAAATAAATAAAAAACATTTTTTTAGGACAAAAAACATAGTAAACAATCAGGGCCGGCCTTACCTTAAGGCAACTTAGGCCGTCGCCCAAGTCCCCCAAAGAAATGAAGGCCCCAAAAAAAAAATCATACCGAAAGGCCTATTCAAAAAAAAATATATGAATTTAAAAAGTGCAGTCATTTAATCAACAAATAGCCTTAGGTTAAGAGGTTTAAATTACTTTGTTATATTTGGAGGTTGTAGGTTCAATTCTCCGTCAAAACAATACCTTTATTTTTGGAATATGAGGAATCTTTTTGATTTTTTTTGTTGGTTACACTTCATCTTACGCGGAAAATATTTGTATGCCTCATAAGAAGACACTAAAAACTCAAAACTTTCATTCATTAATGAGTATGCTCATACGGACATTTTCCATAAAAATAATGGCTAGAAAAATTACAGTATATAAAATTATATGTAGTAGCAATTAATAGACTACTATATGTAACTTATTACTCACTTTATTGATTGATAATCATATCATGAAAAATTTCTGATTCAAATTGATTGTATTTTAGTAATCAAACTAATGAAGCATTTTATTGAAGTAAATTTAGAGATGAATATTGATTTTATTCTCCTTGCATTACTATATGTCAAAAATTACGTATGAAATAATACATTGAGAAAAGACCCCTTTTTTTAAGTTGGGCTAAGGACATCCCTGTAAACAATCTAAACCCCTTGAAACTTAATTCATAAAGGAACAAAAACAAGTGATTAAAACTACAACAAATGATCCCTCAAACAACATAGTTAGACTAAAATCAAACAAACAAAAAACTCATAAATTACACTATGATCGCAGCAACAGTAGTTCAAATAGAGTCATAATTCACAACAACACACATAAACCATGAAAACAACAATCAAAAGGGAGAGATATTTAGGGTTTGTGAGGATAAAGATTAGACCTTGAGTAGTTTCAGCTCAGCTCAGCTCAGCTCAGAGAGAGAACAGAGGAGAGAAAGAAAGAAAGAGAGTTTTTAAAAGGACAAGAAACGGCCGTGGGTCATCGACACGTGTACATCACTCAAAAGGAGTGACGCCTTGTTGCTGCTGCATGAAATAGTGTGGGCCCCACTCGAAGTCAAGTGGAGCACTTTGCGGTGGTCGGTACGGTTGCGTGTTTTATTTAGCTCATACCCGAAACCGCATAAAAAAGCCTCAAGAAGATATTCAACAATTCTCTAATCAGGGAATCTAATCCCTAATAGGATCGAAAATAGTGTTTTTTTTTTATTACCAAAACCCTCTTAGTTTTTCCAGCACTAGCCCTACTAAATAACTGGTGGAATCAATAATTATAACTACAATTAGGGCTGGCCCAAGGCTATAGGGGCCGCTTAAGTCCTTTGATAATTTATGTAAATTTGAGACCTCCAAATGGTTAGGTAATGGCCCAAAACATATTATAAAATTAAGTTGCCTTATTGCTTTAATATAATTGATCTCATCCCAAGGTTAAGAGGTTAAAATCAAGTCGCCTTGTTAACAAATTTTATCATTTTTTTCTATCAAACAAAAAATCCTAGGGCCCCTAAACCGAAAGATAAGAAAGACGGAGGGAGAAAGATACACAAATATATATATATATATATGAAGAAGAGAGACAAACAGACGGACAGGGACAGACACTTGAAATTGCTGCTATTGTGTTCATTTTTACCTATGTATATCACAAAAACACTGCATACATACGTTTGTTTGACAATGTCATTCAATTATTAAGATCGGGATGACTTGATAAACCTAACCTAATACACACGAAAATTTTCTTACAAAATTAAGTTTTTAACTATTTTTTAAATCAGTATGTATATATATATGACTATGTAAGAGATAACATAGTAATGCGGTGTAGGTGGGGGAATAACCACAATGATAAAATCGACAGGATAAGCTAATACGATTAATACGTCCAACGTGGATAGCAATAATGTACGTCACAGCTACAACCTTACGAATAATAATGTCTATAATTATTACTGCTACCAAGAAAATATGGTTTCAGTTGCGTCGATACGACAAAACCAAAACGAACGTAGTCCTTATGTTGTTAACAAGAAAAGAACTTAGTCCGGATTGTGGCCTTGAGGAAAGATAAAGGGAAGGTGAGAAGGAAAGCATTTTCCTAATCACCTTCTTTAACAAATGGAAGTGATGTTTTATTGTTACATAAAGTGGGGCACAATTAAAGGTTAGTTTGTTTTTTTTCTTTTTCGGATAAAAATCGGTGCGGAGCCAGGACATTGCGTGTTTGTACTCGAAATCGCCTCGAAAGGGGCCATTTTTTCTTTAATATATCGCTTTCCTTATCAAGACTGTTAAATTATAAATTCGCATCGACTGTATTCCCAAAGCAGGAAAACCTTCAACCAGAATTGTAGAAAACAGAAAACTACTTAATATTTCTACGAATGAACTTGATCATATTTCTCCAAATGACATCAAATTAAAATTTAAACGGGTTGGGGATCAGTATCATAGTCGTCCAGCCTAGGAGACTACGACTGTCCTACTCATAAACGGCTAATCTCCAAGTTGTTTATTATGCCTTGGAATCTACAGTTTGGTATGGTGGATTGTCAAGTGCTCAAATTTGGTTTTATATTTGAAGGATAATCAAATTTAAGTTTGTTTTTGGTTGGAAGTTCTGAGGACAAACATGAATGGTTTAAAATTATGAAGTACTCAATTATTAAAGTGACAATAGGGTTGTGTAAAGGACGATGAAAGGTATAATGCCCAAGATAACGCGGGCTATCAAGTGACTTGGTAATGACAGTATGTCGTTGTTATTAAAAATACATTATGTACACTCGAAAGGATCCTTATCAAGTATTAAATTAAGGGGTCGTTGTGGAGTAAACCTAATGGATTTGCAAGAGCAGAGACGTCTTCAGTGGGAAATTACAGTACACACGCAATTAATTTCTTCCATTATTATGTAAATCAACATTACAACCTAAGATTCGAAGAGAAAGATGTTTCTTCTGTATATTTCAAAGGGTAGTGCTTTTGTAACATGCATGAAAAACTCTTATTTTACCCTGTCACATCTTGGTTATGAGGAGAGGAACCATGATTCATACAGGCACATCAGATGGATAATCTTGTGGATGTTTCTTTATTGTATCTCGGACTAATCTCTCTTGCTCGCAGAGGTTCTCTGGAAGGCGATCATATACGTCCGTGAAGAGATCTGCAAGTGGAGGCTTCTCCAATTTCTCTGCAACCTGAATTGCATGCAATATCTGCACCAAATGCAAGCAATTAAATTTCAACTATGGTCTTCTAATTTAGGTTAGGCAGTACAGTGACTGTGAGGGTCAAAGTCGAAACATATCTAGAATATGCATATGCCATAACAGAATAGATAATCAGAGGCTATTGAAATTTGAAACATGTCATAGTTAGAATTTTACCTTCTTCCTTACGTCGCTTCGAAGCTCTGATTCATCTTCATTGCTCCACAAGCCACTGTTTACGACCCATTTTCTAAATCTATCGACAGGATCTCGAGTCATTCTCCAGTGTTCAATTTCATCCACTGAACGATATTTTGTGGAATCATCTGATGTGGAGTGATGTCCCACTCGATATGTAAGTGCCTGAAAGTTTATGAGAAATTCAAGAAGCGAAAGATACAAGATATTTAGTAGTTAGATAATATGCTTTGTTGCAACTCGTTTATGAATTTGTTTACAAGCAAGACCACAAAAGATAAGCTTCTTTCTGTTGGAATTCAAAAATATGATCTGAAAGGGAGGCTAAAAGGACTTTTCTTTCGTGTTCATACTTAATATACCACCACCAGTTAACACGAAAAGAGAAACTAATACGAAGACATTGCGCTCACCTCAATTAGGATAGGCCTATGTTCATTTATGGCCATTTCACGGGCTGCACGAACTGCATTATAAACGGCAAGGGTATCATTACCATCAACACGGATACTACGAATTCCATAAGCTTGACCTTTGACAACTACACCGTCACCTGGCAGTGGGAAACCCAAACAAAACAACCCCATTAGCTACTAGAAACAAAATAAGAGCATCTCCAATGATATAGTAAGTTCAGCAAATGGTAATAAAGGATGCGAAGATCCTTATAATGGTACTGTCAAATGGTAACCATAGACTAAATTGCCAAGTTTGGAGCAATTTTAGCATTCCAGCCCACAGGTTAAAGCCCTAAAGTATTTATGGTCAAGCGATAATTCCAGCAAAAACCAAAATGCGCAAGCATTTGTTGATGGATGGGCTTACAGCCAAAAAGCTTTGAACTTTGCTTTTTCCATTTTCGTTTCTTTGTCAAAACGAAGTTTTAGCATACCTTCCAAGTTTCAATCATTTCAGCAAATGGGACACTAGGTCGAATTCTATACATTTTTTACCATATCATTGGAGATGATCTAACAAAATGTGAAAATCTCCAGGGTGTGGAAGAGTACTTCGAAACTGTTCTGATATAGGGGTACTAATGGCCCACCCATTGTTCCGACAGAGAAAAATAACTGGAGCCTCCATAACAGCTGCAAAGTTTAAGGCAGCATGGAAGTCTCCCTAAAACAGAACTAGAGTGTTAGAAACTGAAGATAACAGATCAACAATAGAAAAAGGAGATTGATATATCCATTAGCGTTTTTGATAATCCAGTAGATTTTTTAATAAAAGACGAGACTCCATGTTTTCTGAATGCTCCATCAGTAAAAGAGATATTCCTTTAAAAGGGTAATATGTCTACCAAATTATCAAAACCCAAATGGAGATATCAATTTTCTTTCCAAAAGACAAAAGTTTACATATTACAACAAAATATACCTCACTTGTCCCGCCATCACCAAAATAAGTGACTGTACATGCATCTCTTTTGTCCATCTTCAATGAATAAGCAGCTCCTACAGCATGGGGAAGCTGTGTTCTGACAAATACAAACAGTAAGGACTATGTCTTGCTTAGTATGTATGTATTTATTCATATACAGGTTCATGTTAGCTTACGCGATTGTTGAAGACACAGTGAAATAATTAAGCTTGTTTGAGCCATAATGAATTGGCATTTGTCGCCCCTTCCCATAATCAGCTTTGTTCCCAAAACATTGGTTTGCAAATTCTTGAAGGGTGAAACCACGCCATAAGAGAACTCCAGGCTCCCTGTACTGCATTTATATTTTATTCTTCAACTCACATTTTTCATCTGAAATAACATAATTCATCTAAGAAAATAAGGAAGGATGACAGTGGGGATGAACTTTTTCCCTACCTCTAAACTGTACATCAAGGACGACAACGTTTATGGCAAAGGTGTTAAGTGGCACCCTACTTGCAACCGGGTTAGTATTTATCATTTCCGCGAAAGGTCGAACAAATTCAGATTATCATAGAGCTTAACGCTATGATTAGTGTTCTGTTTAATGTTCTAATGTTTTTTTAAGACTTTGCTTAGACTAAAGGGGTTTTGGTAGATCCTCTTGTATTCTATTTTCTAATACTTAATACAATGATAAATATCATCTTATACCCCCAATCCTCTTCTTGGATGTGCTACTCATTGTAGAAATAAATAAGAGGAGAAATATTATTCACTCTTGAATTGATTAATTAGATTACATCATAGCTTCTCTTTATATAGTAGAGGACCATTAAACTAATTATATTATAACCCAATGTGGGACTAAAGTAGTATGTGTAAATACACAGATACACTCCAACACTCCCCCTCACGTTGATACGGACATATAATGTTCGTGTCAAGGTGGATTACAATAAGAAAAAGAAAAGATAGTCTCTCATATACAATCACTCCCTCAATAAAGAAAATTAAGGCTCCCCCTAAAACTGATAAAACTTCTTCTAGACAATCCTTTTGTAGCAGCAGAAACATTTCAAAGCTTCACATATCCCTTGTGAAATCGGCGGCATTCCAATTTACCATTTTCCCACACGTACTTGTGAAATCGGCGACACTAACCGACTTGCCAATTTTCCCACTCGAGGGTAATGTAAATATATTTAAGAGACACTGAAGTAAGAGAATTAGTCGATGAAGAAGATCACTCGAGGTAATGTTGAGGAGAGATAATTATTTGAGGAAAAAAATATCTACTGAAGGAAAGAAACAAGTCACAAGACAAAAAAATCCACATTAGGTATAGGAAATCATAATCATGGTGGAAGGAATTTAACATCTTCACCTGATCCAAAGAAAGAAATCGCATCTCGCGATAGGAAATAATAGAATAAATCTAAGATAATTACTAGAGAATAAGAGAATCTCTCGAGGAAAGAATCACTCGAGGAAATGAAAGTCGCGCGAGGAAAGAAACAAAAATCTCATGATCGAGGTGGAAGGTAGTGTAACATCTTCATCCGATCCAATGAGATAAAATCGCATCTCGCGACAGGAAAAAAAACGACTTCAAAATCGCATTGGCAATTAAAAGAAGAGGGAAGAAATCATAGTGAAAGACAGAAAGTTCACTAGACATAGTGATAGAAATCACTGAGAAAGAGATAAAAAATCATAGTAACAAAAAGAAAGCATTAATAAGATGATAGATCGGCACAATCGAAGAAAAAAAAACTCATCCTCCAATCCTTCTCATACCAATCACAGAGATGAATCTCAAAACACCAACAGTTAAATCACCATTGGAAATCACATCTAAAGTTACTCAGAATATTCAAACCTTCGGATCCGATTTAGCTTCAAACACTAACTTTTGAACCCTAACTTTAAAGAACACAATCTATTTGATGAAATTTCTCAACTAAGAGCAACTCAAATAAACCAAAAAACATCAAATCCTAAGAAACTTCTAAGAACAAATTAGGAAATCAGTAAATAAGGAAGCAATTTCTTCTTCTTTTGATTTTAGACCATAAATTTCATGAAAGATCAAATTGCTGCAACAAGAGCTGAATTACAGATTTGTAGTATTAATCTGGGATTTTCCAGAAGATATAAGCCTTAATCTCAAGAGAAGTTAGTAACTCCAGCACTATAGCAGCAGGGATAATCGACCCAAAAAATTGCAGAGATTAAACATCTATAACCATCATTGAAGGGAGACGGAAAAGTAGCATTGACAACCATCAAATTGTTCTTTTGAAAAATAAAAGAATAGAGTCCAATATAAGAACTTAGTTACAGAGTTTCGTCTCTCACGATTGTAGAAGAGGGAAAGAAAGATAATTTACTGTTCACGGATTTTAATGTTTACCGGAAGCAATAAAAGAAAGAACGAAAAAAGAAACGAACTTCACGAGATTTAGTTTTCTCAAAACTCGAAGCAAACATACAAAATAAAGAAGAAAATATTACCGGATTGTTTCGCAGTTCGGCGACGGCAATAACCGCCGCCGCGGAAGCAAGAAAACTTTAGGTTGCCTTTAAGAACGCAACCACTCTGATACCATGTAGAAATAAATAAGAGGAGAAATATTATTCACTCTTGAATTGATTAATTAGATTACATCATTGCCTCTCTTTATATAGTAGATGACCATTAAACTAATTATACTATTACCCAATGTGGGACTAAAGTAGTATGTGTAAATACATACATACACTCCAACACTCATAAGGTAAAAAAAGAAGATGAAAGGAAAGTAGACTGATGTTCCTTTATATTAAAGGTAATTAATGACACATTCCAACTTTTCATCTATTATACATGTTAAAAACTATTTGCGCAGAAGCTAAATTAACCTTGATTAATATTAAGTTCTCTCAATTGCATAAAATAAAGGTTAAAAGACCTAGGGTTTATGAGATTTACCCCAAACTCAACAATCTCTCTATGATAAACATTCTTTTCTCACTAAAACCAACATAAAAAATAAACTAAGCTTAGACTCTCTTTTATAAAAGAAGAAACCTAGCACAAATAGAAACCCTAGCTAGACTCTAATTAGGAGACTTTTCCTAATTATAATATAATTAAAGTAAATAGCAATAACTAAATAAGAAGGTGTGCACACGACGTACGAAATGTGTTATGCGTGGTCAGGGGTACGACCACGTGACTTATCAACTCTCCCCGTCTAAGAAGAGTTCGACGACGAACTCTGGTAAGAAAATCAACAAGTCTTAAAAAAAATACACGCCAAAAGAAGCAGGAAGACGGCTACAAAATTTTCCTTAACTCGCTAATATACTTAATGGATTAGGTAACGCATTACCAAAAAGATAGTGTCACTTCATTGAATGCATAACTATGAGTATAGGACAGCTGCAAATTCTTCAACGGAATTTGCAATACCATTTGGTTTGCCTGCAAATAGAAAAACGATTGTTGTTCCAAAAATTATGTGCGCGACTTCATCGTTTGGTTCCAAATACTGATAAAAACTCTGATTTCGACGGTCTTCAAATTCATCCAAAAACAGATCAACAAACTTCAAAGTAATTACATCTTCTGGAGACTCATCAAATATTGGGGGTTTATCCCAATCAATTGCTTGAAATCGATGTTGAGTGATAAGGAGGTTTAAGTCAACAATCTGCTGCAATATTAGATTTGTCCCCCAAGTCTTTCGAACGACTTCCCAATTTTTGCCTAGATTCGGCAACAAAACTTTTGGCTTGAATTTCTTCTAATTTGTTCGAACGGTGTAATCCTCGTTCGAACGACTCGCGAGTTTCTTCGATCTCCTTCATGCTAAGTTATTCTCTCTCTCTAGACTGTTGGTCACCCTAGTCACCGATGACCTCTCCTTCGTCAATGGTGGGCAATTAAGCCTTTTTCCGATCGTTCATCGAATTCTCGGCAAGGCTTTTGAATTGGGGTTGGGCTTCGTCGGTTGGGCTTCCTGACGATTGGAATCGTTGATCATGTGAACCTCTCGCATCAATGTCACAACCTCCTCGTTGTCATTTGATCGAGAACTCTCCGACATGTCTCCGTCTTTCCCACCTACTAGATCAATCGCACGGTGAACCTCTCTCTCAGTCGTCTCTTCGAGGTGTTTCATCTTCAAGCCATCTCCATCAAATTTCTTCGAATCCTCCATCACAAATTCCTCCTCTAACCTCATTTTTTCAGCAATCTTCTTCTCTCCTATTTCTACTTCATCTTCAATGGCGTCGGCAAATCTTTCATCACTATCAAAACTCGCTAGGGTACGCAGTTTGGTAAACGTCACTACAAGTTGTTTAGATATCATCTTGTTTAATTCTTTGAGCTCTCTGTTAGACTCTATCACAACTACCGCTTCTTTTGGTGTTTTCTTCCTCATCGTTCGTTGTACAAGAAAAATTCCCACAAAAATTACTGTAACATCGACAAAATCACTGTAGCACACAAATTACTGTAGCAGACACCGAATCAATGTAGTTGATACAGAAATCACTGTAGCAGTCAATAAAAAATCCCCCCCATAAAATCTTGCTAGCTCTGGTACCAATTTGTTAAAACAGGAGGAAATTTCTTCAAATTCTCATTTCATCAGGAGGAAAGAGGACTCACCAATCACGCTAAAGAAGAGCCCCTGCGCTTTTGACTTCTTTTCCTTTTGGCGCCCCCTTGATCTTCTATTTCAACATGGTCAAGAACTCCGCTCCTCTTATTAGGAGAGCCCAGGTGTAACGCTAAAAGTAGTTTGGAGGTAGCTTCTATTTGCATTCAACTAGACTAGCTGCTAATAGCTTTGGGACACGTCTTCTCCAAGCTATTCTTTTCTCTATTGGTAGCTATTAAGAGTGTTTTTTTTTAGGGATTGGGCTTTTTTTAGGGATTCACCAGTACTAGCAGGTAGCTGATCCATATTGCAAGATAAGGAAAAGAGAGCGAAAGGCTACTAGTGCACGCTAAAAAAAAGTAGTTTAGAAAGCGTGAGTAAGTAAAAGGTAGCCGGATTAAAGAAAAGAGCCAACTTTCTTTTAGGAGTTTAAAAGGGTTGCTAGATAAAGAAGGAAGAGAGCTAGCCCCACAAAGAGAGTATTATCCCTAAATCCAATGTGAGTTTTTCTATTTTAACTTGCTCCCCCAACTCTTTTTAACTCCCTTTAAAGCCCAGCAAGAACGACTACAAGAAAATGCATAGGTAGGGCAGCGTTCCGCCTTAGGCAGAAGCCTCCGCGCGAGCGAGAATGTCGGCTTGAGTAACGTAAACATTGGTGAGAATCCAATTCCCCGAAAACCTAAGGGTTCCTCCGCAAGGTTCGTCCACGGAGGGTGAAAGGCCCGGGATCAAGCGTTGTTGGAAAAAGCTGTTGACCAAACCCAAGTTCTTTCGTTTGACTCTTTTAAGAATTGAACAGATTTAAAGAGAAAAAAATGATTCAATGATCTGATCAAAAAATATTACTATGCTTCGTGAGGAAGTATCCACTCGAAAACTACAGTGGAAGTGTGTTGAATCAAAAGAAGACAGTAAACATCTTTATTATGGTCGTTTTATTTTGTCTTAAATTACTTGCGCGAAAGCTAAATTAACCTTGATTAATACTAAGTTCTCTCAATTGCATAAAATAAATGTCAAAAGACCTAGGGTTTATGAAATTTGCCCCAAACTCTACAATCTCTTTCTCTAAGGCTAAGCTTTTTCTCTCACTAAAACCAACATAGGAAATAAACTAAGCTTAGGCTCTCTTTATAGAGACCTAACACAAATAGAAACGCTAGACTCTAATTAGGAGATTTCCCCTAATTATAATGCAATTAAAGTAAATAACAAGAACTAAATAAGGTGTGCACATGACGTACGAAACGTGCTATGCGTGGTTGGGAGTACGACCACGTGACTTATTACTACATATTTGGTTTTGCTTGAAAAGTTAGTTCAACAAAACTGAATTTATGCAAATTGACTCGTTCCAAATTATAGTTGAATTTAATTTTTGTCATTAAGTGGTAGCTCCCTGTGACTAAGAATGTCCTCATGGGGGGTTTAAAATTATTGTACTAGAGTTATAATAGACCATTTCCAATGATCATTCAAGAAATGGTAATAGCTTGCTTTCCATGCTTCTTGGAAAATACCTATATAACCGCGTATGAATGCACTATTATCATGTACCTGAGGAAAGACAAGATCATCCATGCTGAGAGCAGCAGCAGATGCAATGTTAATGGCCTCTTCTCCTAATGTTGTGAGGTAGAATGAAATTCTTCCTTGCCTTTGTGCTTCATAAAATATAGCGTCCATAATTTGAAGAGTTGTCATGTATCTATACATTTTTACAGCAACTTCCTTATCGCATACCTGATAAAAAGGATACCAACAATAGCTTATAATAGAACAAACATACTACAAGAAGAATAGCTAACAATGTGTATTAGAGGCTCAAAGACCTGATGGATGCTGGTGTTATCTGTAATTATCTGCCCATTTTCATCAAGAACACGGTAGCAGTGTGTCCGTCTTTCAGGGGACTCAGAGATGATTTTCATCTTGGAGGTGAACATAACTTGCCCGCCAGGAAAATCCAAGACCTGCTACGGGGAGAACAATAAGTTGTGTAATGAAAGAGAAATGCTATATACACTTCACTAAAAAAAAAAAAAAACTGTATGGAGTACAATTTTGAACAAATCGTACGGATTTGGTTTAATTAGTTGAATTTGAGAAAAAAATTACATTTATATATTTCAAAAGAGGACAGCTTAGTCACCATAGTACACGGATAATCAAAACCTTCTTATAAACACATCATATAATCCAATTGCATCTTCCTCCTTTCCACATATGAAACACACACTTAATGCGACTTAAACACGCTTAGTCTGGTGTCGAGTCACTTGAATGCATCTACTAAGCATGATAACGAATTCAAGGGAGAAAAGCTAACTATTACGGGTTGGTGCTAAAAGCTCCCATTAATCCTTTTTTTTTTTGGGGAGAAAATTGAGTGCCAAATACATTTTCATCATTGCCCCAGCCTGGAAATGTTTACTATCACAAACATTTGATAAAGCTGCAATAATGGCCTACTTTGCATTCCCACAATAAATGTGCCTACTTTGATCAATGGATACTAAACGAAATACTTCCAATATAAACAAACATGCTCAACTTGAAACACTCACAAGATTATAATTACAGCCTCATGCATGCATGGGTTCTACCATTAAAAGGGAAGAAAAAAAAACCCTCAGTACAAAAAGGTTACATTTTTAATTTTACTTCAGCTATAATCACACAAAGTGAAAACCCATAAATTATTTCAATAACTTAGAACTATAATCCAACAAAAACAGCTAAAAGCTAAGAAATTTTTACCTCATTTTGAGCTTCATGAGATTGAGAATCGAGTTGTTTCTCAGCTTTAATCGTCTCAAAACGTTGAATCAAAAAATGGGGTGATCCGAAACTACCCAAGATTGATTCTTTTGGTAAGAGATTACAACGAGAGAGAGGAGAAATTTTTGTGAGATGCGGGATTATGTTTCTAGTTTTATTAAACCAGATAGCCATGAAAGCTGAAAGAAGAGAGTTCTTCCGAATCGTGGGATTATAAAAGGATATTTTTTGGTTCGGTCCCACACCTTTATACGTCGCAGGAGTCCCATTTTTTAGATATACACGGTGGTACTAATCCAACTGCCACTGCATTATTACATGGCAAAGCATAGCTCAATTAATTGTAATTTTTCTTACCAATTGTGAATTGTACAAACCTACATAAAGCATTTTCAACTATAAATATGGAGAGTTCTCTGCAATATACTTTCTACTAGAAATTAACTTTTGAGAATCATATTATCACTTATAAAAGTTGTCCAATTTACTTGCATGCCAATGGAATGAGAATAGGTTGCATGCTTTATATGAATGTGACTTTGCTTGCAGATTTTGATTTGCTTCTTCTTTTGCTTTCAGAGTAGGGGACTAGCCCCCAAATACTACCCTTGAATCCATCTTTAAATGGTTTATTGACTATTGGACTGTTAAATCTGATCTGACATTTCAATTGGCAAAGTTTTGTATTTGTATTTCCCATGTTTGGCAGGCCAGAAACCTCAAGGTTTTTCAAAATAAACAATCTTCCATTCTTCAATTACTTTCTCAAGTTAATAATCTGTTTGTTACTCCAACTCTCCATGCTGGTAACTAAAAAAAAATGGCTATGATGTCTCAGTCCATCAAAGAGATGACAAATGCCATTAAGCAATGAAAGTCTTTAATTCTGGCAGATGCTGCTTAGGATGCTACTTTAAAAAATTCAGGTTTGGGATGCATCCTCATTGATCCTAATTGAAATATTATTAGTGCAGGTCACAGCAGAAGCTCAAACAACACTGTTGAAGATGCGGAAGCAAGGGCTATTCGCAGAGGCCTCGACTTAGGGCAGGGTTACCAGAAGGCATATTTTTTGGTGGGCTCTGACAATTACCAAGTTATTTTGTGCCTACAAAGAAGGGACGGAGCTATTGAATGGCAGGAAAATGTTGCGTGTGAAGACACTCTCTTTTTTTCTTCTCTCTTTCAATCTGTAATTTTTTGTTGTATTAATAGGGAGTTGAACCATGCAACTCATCTTCTTGCTTCCTTTGGTAAGGAAGGAGTTGGTTACTATAATGGCTCAACAATTCCAAACTTGATTAAGAAGGTTGTATGCAACCTTAAACTTGATGTAACTGCTGTTTAGTTTTATATATGTCATTTGCCTAAAAAAAACTATTACGAAGGCAGGTAGGTGTGTGTGTGTGTGATTATCCACACCTTCTAAATTCTCTTAACTTTTGTAATAGATTGAAATAATTACAATTTTGGTGCTGCCAAAAATTAATCTCTTCATACATTCACACATCTGTAGGGACTTCTCCCTTGAACTAGAGTAATAACAAACTAGTGCAATGCCAAACTCACACAAAATCTACATGACATACGCCCTATCGCTATTGACACCTGGACCAAGAACTAAAAAGGAACGTGGCTCGAGCACTCCAAATAGAACGGAATAAATCAAGGATAGATGCACCCCATGAACTGGCAGTTACAGGAAAAACTTTAACTCTTCCCCCAATCCAAAAGAACGTGTTGACTACACACGAACTGAGGATGAGATCTATAAAAGGGATAACATAGAAAGAGGAAAGGATGAAAGATTTTTTACTCAAACGATCTCAACTGTATTCAATATTAATTAGGCTTAAGTAATAAAGCTATTCTTACTAAACCCTCGAACCGAGGTCGTGGTTTTTACCTATTCAAAAGTTTCCATGCTAAAACTTGTGTCATCTTATATTATTTGTTTATTAATATTTATGTCACAGGTACATTTGATGTAAGAGACCATTCGAGCTACGAATTTAGGTCCTTACATTTGGCCCAGCATGTAGGAAACGAAGACATTCCACAAAATCATAAGGCAAATAATTACTAAAAATTCATCGACACTCAATCATGGTGAATCCCAAACGACCAACCTCAGTCGTTCAACATAAAGTCTCAGCAGAACCCGACCAGTTAACATAATTAAGGGCAAACCTCAATGCCGAAATGTTGAAGCGAAACGGGCTCGAACGACAATTGGTTTACGATCGATAGCTTCACGAATAAGAACTCGAAGAAGAGCGCAAAACTCGATAGTTGGATATAAAATGACATAAAGAATAGATGAAAACATTGCAAACTACCTTGAAAGCCCTACAAGACAATCAATAAGGGCAAGCTCTTAGGGAATGAGAGGTCGTACCCGTAAATTTTAGGATATCAACACGAGACAGACTGGGGCCTCAAGGTGCTACAAGCAAAGGATCTTCCAGGCATCGCAGTAATGATCAACAGGGACCAGAAGCCTCAATTCATCTGGGATGGAAAGATCAATAAGAAATTAGTAGGGGACGCCGACACTCAAAGCGTTAAGATAAAGAACCGCGACCTCCGTCCAGGGTGCCAGTTTGGGAACGTTTGAGCGAGGGCAGCGGAAATCATAACCCCAGACCTGCACACCAACCAGTTCTAGCACCACGCAAATACGTCACACAATAGCACATGGATCAACGAATAAAGGATTTGATAAAAGCTCAAGCTCTTTGCGGCAAAAATAATTTGAGCAAATTGCAAGGCAGTCCAATTGCCAAAGAGTTATTCGACATGGAAGTTTCAATTGGATTCCATACTTCTAAGATACGCAAATACAAAGGCACTGATCCAAGCGAACACGTACAACAGTTCCAAGATTCGTTAGGGTTATCTTCAAACTTAAATCATATTTGTTGCCAACTGTTTACTACAAGTCTTCAATGAGAGCCCCTCTTATGGTTCCATTCTATACCTAAAAACTTCATCCTTACGTTTGACCAGTTGCAAAAAATATGTGTAAAGACTTATGCTCATAACAAAGATAAGGAAGAGAACCTGTACACTCTTATCAGTCTGAAGGGGAGAAGCTCAAAGTTTTCACCAAGAAGTTCCTCGAACTTACTCGAAAAGTTGATAATCTCGATCAAAAGATAGCCATTTCAGCATTTACCAATGCTCTACAGCTCGATTATAAAGCGAAAGAACATCTTTTCTTAAACAACCTGGAAATAATGATGTCTGAAAGACATAAATCTACTAAAAACGTCTTAGCCAAAAAGGGTCCAACCACGGATAGAGACAGTAAACGCAACAATGATGAACATGGTGATAAAAAACGAGCCAAAACAGATACATAAAAATCTCATAAATGAAATTTATTACCAAAACCCGTCCTTCCGAAACTGAATGTCAAGCTTTCATAGATCTACCCTATACTAGTAAAAGACAAATTCTTTCTTGTGGCTCAAGCTCTAGAGTCAATCAAAGGAAAACCTTACTATAAGTACTACTAGGTGACATATCACGAAACTGACAGCTGATATGCCGTATAGAAATTGTTAGAGTACATTTTGAAAGACGGAAGAATGCACGAATATATTATCGATCTGGAATGATATAATTAAAGATGGTAGCTACAAGAAGCAGGTCAAGGTCATTCAAGCCGAAGAATAATCAGAGGAAAAGCACATGTATCTCCTCTACCTTAACCACTTGATCGAGATTCATCAGATCAATAATTCGACCAGATTCCAAAGGAGAAGGCTAATATTGTGCCACGAACTCACGATCCAACAGAAAGAAGTTAAGCTCCTACCCGAATCAAGCCTTCGGCGAACTGGTATTTCATTCAAGGATTGTGATATAGGTCATGTCAAGTTCCTACATCATGACGTGTTGGCAATCATGCTAAAAATGAAAAACTTCGTTATGCATACCATGATGATAGATACGGGCAGCGCCATCGAAGTATTATTCCAAAGCACAATCGAGCAAATGGGACTAACAAAAAAAGTGTAGCCGAGCGACGTAGATGTCAGGGGATTTAATGGATCTAAAGAGTAGAGAGTACAAAAAATCATCCTACCGATAACAGCCGGACCCACAACCCTCGACGTTACATTCTACAAATCAATGCAAAATCTCAATTCTTGGGGATCATTGGGCATTGTTGGTTACACAACATGCAAATGATCCCTTCCACATACCATCAGGCACTTCATTTTAAATACAATGAAGGCATCGACGAAATCAAAGGGAATTAAAAGCTTACTCGAGATTGCAAAAACACAGTTTCTAACATACTCGACACATCTGATAAATTTGCTTCATAACAATTACATAAAGTTGGTCATGTCGAGGGTCAGCCTTTCATAGTCAAGCCTACATAGTACATTGAGATCGATAGATATAGCAGGGAAACATACATTGGTACCGAGCTTGTCCAATAGGAAAATGAAGCTTTAATTCAATTCCTTCAAGCCAATAGAGACGTGTTCGCATGGACTTTTCAAGAAATGTCAGGAGTTGACCCAGGGAAAGCCTGCCATAAACTAAACATTCAAGGTAAAGCTACGACGGTCAAACAAAAGTAGAGGAGGCTTGCACCTCGACTTAGAGATGAAGTCAACAAAAAAATCAATAAATTGATTGAAGTAGGTTTCATTCGAGATGTCAAATACCCGGATTAGATTTTGAATATAGTATCGGTTCCAAAGAAAAATGGGAAGGCCAGACTTTATGTATATTTCACCAATCTAAACAAACACACGCCAAAATACAATTTTCCTCTCCCCATAGTCCATTAAATTTTAGATTCCGCAGCGGGACACAAGCTACTATTTATGATGGACACTACTTCGGGATACAACCAGATACTTCTCTTAGATGAAGATTAAGAAAAGACCATCTTCATTATTGAAAGATGCCTCTATTGCTACAAAGTCATGCCATTCGGTCTGAAAAACGTTGGAGCAACCTACAAAGGTTAGTTATAAGCATGTTCAAAGAACATTTGAGTGAGACCGTTGAAGTGTATATTGATGATATTCTCTGCAAAAGCCTAAAGAAGGAAGATCATATTACACATCTTGATACAATCTTCAGCATATTACGGTCTTACAAAATAAAACTCAATCCAGACAAGTATCAATTCAGAGTACACTCTGGAAAATTCATGGGAGACCTCATCAGTAAGAAGGGAATCGAAACTGATCATCCAGATTAGATTCGAGCTCTAATCTCCATGCCATTTCCAAAGACAAAGAATGATGTATAAAAGTATGGATGGCAATAGGGCAGATTTGGGGCGGGGGAGCTAATACCATCCCCATCCCCGCTTAGGTTCCCACCTCCCATCCCTGCCCCGATCCCCATTTAAATTAAGCAGGGATCCCCAAATTTCCCCCACTTAAATACATTCAATACCAGACCCGCCCCATCCTCGCCCCATTTAGCTTATGAAAAAAAAAATTATAGGACATTCTGAAGAAAAAAAATAGGACCAAGCAGTTTACAAGACATTATGAAAAAACAAGCAGTTTACAAGCAAGCAACAAGACATTATGAAAAAAACAATTTACAAGCAAGCATCTTACAGGCAGTTACAAGCAAACAAAAATAGTTTACAAGCAAGTAGTTTACAATTTACAAGCAAAAGCAATTTACAAGCAAAAATACTTCGCATCAGTCAACCAGAACTTCTTAGCAGCACCAATCTCTTGTAACTCTGTAGGAAAAGTGCAAATTTCAAAAATTATTGTCTTCGTAAGTATTTAACATCTATTTAGTCCTCTGAGTGCCCAAAAATGTTTTGAGAGACTATATGTTCCACTATCATGATAAATCTCAGTGTAAAGTTTTTATCCATATATATATTCAAGCAAAATCATTGAAATTCTATTGGAGAGACTATTTGTTCCATTAACATATGCATGTACGTAATCTCACCAGTATATACAACAGATATGCTTAGTGTATCTATGTTTTATTTATACCAAATATAGAAACAAGAATTGATGTTGATGAGTGGATATAGTTAGTTTAATAACAAGTAATTTGTGTTATGTTATGTTATCGGTGGCATCACCTACTGCTCTGATGAGACTGATTCCATCAAATGTTGCAATCAAATTTCATGCAAGTCTCTCCACATAACCCATAAGTTTATGGTTCACGCTTGCTAGTCTCAAGTCTCAACTTGATCTCAGTAGTAATTCTATGAAGAATCTCAGGGATATAGGCTTTCTTGTTATCAATGACACCTATTGACACCTATTGACAACTATTGACGACTTTCACTTATTTCATATTCTCATTTTTAGTTCACTACTTTAGTCAATCAAATTTAACTACATTATTACTAACTAACACTGCAGTATTTCCAAACGCAATCATATTGTCAAAAACTTTGACAATCACATTAAAATCAAAAGGTACAAGTAGAAGATTACCTCTCAGAGAGTTGAAGCCCAACCTGGTACCCAATCGCCTTGATCCTACGCATCGCAAGTTCTGCCTTCTTAGCATAGAATTTGTTGTTGTAAGCCGAAACCATCTCTATAATCATACTATCCACGCAACTCTCTGATACTTCCTTCCCCAATCATAACAACTTTACACCAAAACACACCCAAATCAATGTCATAAACATACCCATTCACTAAAAAATTACACAAAAAATCAAATTTTCTAGAGAGATCGTACACAAATCTAGTAGTAGTGATTATGAGAGATCATTGAGTAATGTGAAATACCCAATTTCAATTTCAAGTTTGAATCCCTAATGCAACATTGGGTTCTTGTTAATTAGTCTAAATTGGGGGAATGAGAGTTACTGAGAGTACCTGTGATGGATTTGAGTGGTGATTAGTGATGTTGATGTTGATGTTGCAAATCTTCTTGATTAAGTGAAGAACCCTATAAATCTTCTCTTCAATTTAGGAGTTTTACAGAGATTTTGATTTCCCCCAATTCGCGACTGATGTGAAAGAGAGAGAGAGAGAGAGAGGAGAGTTGATTCCTCGATTGACTGCAAAGATACAGAGAAGAGGATTCAATGATTCCTTAATTTTCCACAATGATTTAATGAGAGCTTGCTGAGTTGAGAAGAAGATTTGAGACTTGAGAGCTTGCTGAGTTGCTGTGACGGTTTCTAATAATCTAACTTATATAAGGATATAATAATAAAATTATAAGGTTAAATTTAATGAGGCGGATGCGGGGTGGATAACAAATTTTATGTAAGCAGTCCCAAATCTACCCCGATCCCCGACGGATTTTGAGTAGCTTATACCATCCCCGCCCCCATACCCGGTTAGCTCATACCAAATCTGCCCCGTTCGGGGCGGGGCAAATTGTCATCCCTATATAAAAGCTCGCCGGCAAGATTGCTCAGTAGAAGGTCCAGATTGGGAAGAGCACGATCCTAATATAACAGAAGAGATTGAGGACGATCCGCCTTCAAAGCCTATCGAGGAAAAAGCTGAATGGGTCACACAAAAAGGGAGGAGATTGCTTACAAATGGATCAGCAGGACCCACAGGGTTAGGGGTAAGAATCGTAATGATTACACTATCCAATGACTGAATTGAAAAGTCGATATACAGTTAATTTTAAAACCTTGAATAATTCCACAGAGTACGAAGCCTTAATCCAGGGGCTGGATATGACGTTAAAAATCAGAATTCCCAAACTATCAGTATATACTGACTCACTACTAATAGTCCATCATTACTCCGAGCGATACAAGAAGAATGACAAGATGATCGAATACGCAGTACTAGTTTCTGACAGAATGAGCCAATTCGATAAAGATACGCTCGATTACCTACCTCATGGAGAGAATCGCCGTGTCAATTCCTTAACTTACTTTATTGGGGTATTAGTTACAGAGGCAAGGTAGCTCCAAATCAAAATGATATCAACCCCTAGCATCAATCACACTTCGATATGCGTGATCAACACTGGAGGCGATAAGGAGAGAAGACGATTGGAGAAATCCCCTCCTCATCTATATAGGCCCAAACAATATGTGCGATGGACAACTCCCAGAAGATCCAAACGAACATAGACAATTGGTTGAAAACTCAAAGCGTTTCACAGTACAAAAGAACAACTTATACATAAGATCTGTGACTGGACCATACCTCAAATGCCTCTCACAACAAGGCGTTGATGGAATGCTGAAGGATTTACATAAAAAAAAAATTGTGGCTCTCATACCGCAGGACATCTTCTCGCGAATAGAGCGATCACACTAGGAGTTTTCTAGTCGGGAATGAGAAAATAGGACAAGGATGCGATGTTTATCAGTGGCATGGTCACAAGATATGAGCACTTGCACTAGAACTTCACGCCAGTAAAGTATTATGGCTATTCAAATAGTGGGCACTCGATATTGTCGGAGAATTCCTAAACACACCGGGTAACCGAAAGTTCTTACTCGTGGCAACAGACTATTTTATGAAATGGGTGGAAGCAGTCCCCCTTTGTCGAACTCGAGAAGAAGAAGTCATTTTATTCATTTGGGAATAAATCATCACAAGATTCGGTTGCCCTGATTCGGATCGACAATGGACCCCAGTTCCTTGGAAAAAAGGTGGTAGCATTCCTAAAAAAATACAACATCATACATTCATCCTCAAATCCATACTACCCCCAATGGACAAGTCGAGATCACAAACAAGTCCATAGTCGATGGAATCAAGAAGAGACTAAAATCAGAAAAGAATGGGAATTGGATAAGGGAATTACCACATGCTTTATGGGCATACCGTACTACACCAAGACAATCAACAAGATACTTCCCCTTTCTACTAGCTTATGGAATAGAGGCCATAATCCCAACATAATATTACCATCCTATCAAAGATTACAAACTGATTAATGAAGAAAATAAGTTCGAGTTGGTATGTAATATGAATTGGATAGATGAAACACTAGATCGAGTTGTTGCAAACTCATGTCGATATCATCATATGTTAGCCAACTCATGCAATAGGAGAGTTCTAAATCAAAAACTTAGTACTCAGAGAGATCCTTAAAAATATAAAATAACAAAATGCTAAGAAGCTCGTAAAGAATTGGGAAGACCCATTCATAGTAGTGGGGAGAACTAACCTAGGTTCTTACTATCTCATGACAGAAGAAGGCATTAGGATACCAAGTCCTTGGAATACTAGGAGGTTGAAGAAGCTAGTTTGATATGTTTATGAACACATGATACATTTACTATTATTATTCATATTCCAAAAGTGAGATGTAATCTCCAACAGTCTGTACATTCTTTTCTCATCAATGAATTTTTTTTAAGTTTTTACCCACATTCCTGTCTAATATATATATATATACTAAATCTCGAATGATTTAGCAAAAGGTAAAACTTGCTTCAATCTATTTGACATATAAAATTACAGCGACAAAAGTCAGTTCAAGCATTCTCTACAGTAGGTTCTTTTCGGTTTACACCAGACTTCCACCAACTTTGGGAGCTCCTGAGAACAAATATTATCGTGCCCTAACAACAATTATTTCCCTGCCATAGTCTGCTCGTTCCTGCGTAATTGGACCAATACAAGACTCCAATCGATTCAAATATTCAGTACGAATTATTTTAATATCACAGATAACGCCATTTTTGATCATGCCATCATACAACATATCCATCTTCTTAATTTCACCCACAAAAAATCTTATAATTGTTGTCAACTCCTTCGTACGCACCTCACCAACCGCGAGCCTATCCCTATTTGGTACAGAGAGAGATTTGCAAAATTTACAACGAGCTCTGTAATAAATTTTGTTGTTTCTCGAAACAAATTTTTAACTTACCCATCTCAGCGAGTGCCTTCAATAATCTAAGATCACTCATTTCCTTCATCGCAGCCAGTAATTTACCCATTTCGACCTCACTTTTCAATTTATGTTCGGTCAATTCCTCAACCTTACCTTGGGACATCGTCAAATTAACCTTCATCTTTGATATAACTTTGGACAAGTAATTCTCATTATCCTGAGCAATTAACGCATCCGCCTCAATTTTTGTTATTACTTTATTCAAAACCTTCTCACTACCTTGAGAATTCGTCAAATCTACCTCCATTATCTTTACTCGCTCATTCAACTTCCTTAGCGTACCTCGAACATATACCAAGTCAGCCTCCAATTTCTTGATATGCCTGGCCAACTTCTTTGCAGTAGCTTTAGACCACAATTGGTTCATCAAAAGTCGATACAATTACCTATTATACACGGCTTACTAGTTTTACTATCAGACAACACAAATTTCTCTACAACATTGCCTTTATACTCTATCTACTATATTTCAGGTGATATAGCAAAAGTCATTCATTTTTTATACATCAATACCAACGTCCCCTCAATCACAAAGTTCAGTCAACGCATCATCACGCGAACTTTCCTCACATTCTGAAGGTTGTAGACACATCAGTTCTGGTGCCCTCACAACAATAATTTGTCTTCTTTTATCAATCTATTCTTAGTAAGAACGTCAATTTTTGACATAATATATTCCAGATATTCAGTCCGCACTAGTTGTATTTCACACTCTATACCATTTGCGATCATGCTGTCACGAATCGTGTATCTTTATTTTTCAAGTCTCTTAAACTCGGATACAAAAAAGGTAAACGCTGCCGTCATTTCTTTGTCGGACACCTCATTTGCCTCGAGCTTACCCATGTCAGGCATGATGAGCTCTACAATTTTTCCCCTAGCCTCATTTAGCAAACTTTCCAAATTTTAACAGCAAGCCGCCACCAACAACTTTTCCTCAAGAGAATTTTTATTACGTGCTTCCATCACTATCATAAATTCATCAATTTGTCCCAGCATAGACAACAATTCCTCAATTACAAACTGATTATGGCACCTCTGATCAACCTCTATGTTAAAATCTCGTTGAGCTATCACAAGATCCGCCCTAAATTTGTCATTCGAACTAGTCAGCTCCTTCACTGACGTTCGATATTCTATAAGGTTTAATTCTAACACTTGAATTACGTTCTCTAAGCTCCCTATCATAGCCCAATAAGTTTTTACCAGCTCATTCTGCTTCTTGTTAACTTCCTCTAAATCTTTTTCTTTATTTTTAGCAACATTCAACATTCCTTCAAACTATCTGGCTCGCTCATTTGCCTCCCTCACAGCAGCCCATACGCCAACTACTTCTGCCTCTATTGTGTTTATCCAAACCTGCAAGCACTTAGCACTATCCTTTTCTTTCTTCAACATCGCCAACAACTTTGTCAGTTTAGCTCGCGCAGTTATTAATTATGCCTCTTGCTGGGTCACTCGTTCCAGGATATTACTTATATGACATTGAGCTTTTTCGATAACCAACTCCTTTTTCTTCACTACCTTATTTAATTTATCTACTTTTCTTGCACACTGGCCAGTTCAGCCTCCTTTATTTGTATTTGTTCGGTCAAATGACCCAACGTGCCTTTGCCCTCAATCATCCTCACTTCCATTTTTACATTTAATTCAACAACATTTTTTAGTGCTTCACAATAAAAGTTCAAATCAGCGTTCACTCTTTCATTCAAAATACATAAAGCCTCATACTGACTTTAAACCTCCTCTATTTTAACCTGCATCATCAGTTTACTTTCACATACATGACAGCTCGTACGTAAAATTGTTCACATATCATCCAACTTCTGGATCATAGTTTACAATTCATTTACACAACTATGGTATGTGGTCGATCCTACAACAACAACATACTTGTATACGATCGATCTACATTTTTATAAAGAATTACTCTACCATAACATCTATATTACAAACATAACACATCTATTTTCAAAACAGTACACCAAATGTTTAAGGCATATGCAAGGTTTAAACTACATAGATAATTTACTTCCACTCCTTCGAACTACGAGAAGACTGCCCCCTATTTCCCGATCGCCTTGACCTATCTACCTACACATCCAAAGGTGCAACAAAGGTCACCACCTCCTACTGGCACTGCTTTCGCCGTGACCGAGGTATCGAGCTCTCGACCTCCTCTGAAAATTTTTATGCCGGTCTAGGAGCTGGTTTTTAACACCTTTTTCCTCCTCATCCTTCGTAAACCACATATTTTTTGCCTTTTCATTCTCTATATCAAAGTCTTTCCCACAATCCATAACATACTTCCTAAATTCGTTCTCCATCCTTGACAACTTCCCTCCATAAAACTCAATTACACTCATTATATGGCATTCATGGTCCGTTCAACGACCTGTGCTCGCGTCGAATACAAATACTCCTTCAATTACATATGCGATATGTGCAGACGCTTACGCGAATCCTTTTGCAATACACCCAACACTTTTAATTCCCCTTCTACCTTCTTTCTAACAGTTGTTTCTTTTGTCAATTGATTTGTTAGAGATATATTTTGTTTCGTACTTTACTTCAGCACATTTTGCAGCTCGTTTGGCTCACCCTCTAACTTGGCCTGCACATCTATCTATTTTTTCCTTATTTTGAAAAATAAAATCTTCATTGCTCTTCGATCCTACATAAAGCCAAGAGTATCAGGTAAGGGACCCACGCCACCTCATATAATAGACATACCAGCTCGAGCTGAACATTTTTTCACCTCTACGTTATGACGATTACGTACCTCTTTAGCTAAAAATATAACTCGAACTGAATCAGGTACTACACCCCTTTCCTTTAAGAGCTCTACATAAGCTTCTTTTAAACCCCGCTCACTATTTACTTCAGCCTTAAAATATAGTGTCAGAGTTAACAACATCCTCTAACACCTAACTTTATCATTCGTGTTCGTAAAATAAATCAAGTATTTAGCTTTTTGTACTAGCGTACCTCTATCCCACTTTTTTTTCTCAAAACCTCATCCCTCTTTATTTATTTATTTTTGCATATCTACACTGTAGATCATATAATTCTTTAAATTTTTCTTCAAATTAGATTTAAACTACCTTATCTCATATTCAGTTTTATTTAATACCTGCTGAATATGAGTCACAAAGTCTCTCGCTCTACTCAACGATCTCTCCATGGTGGTAACAGTTTTTCTCAACCGCTATATCTCTTACACAGATTATAAATTTTATGTTATCAAACAAACATTTAAACAAGGCACAATAAACTTATGTCTATCAAACTTTGCAGTTTTAAAACACACAAAAAACAGTCATATCAAAGTCGAAACAAAACAAAATAGTTTGGACAAGATACCACATAATGATATTAATTATTTTTGCCAATCTCTACTTCAGACGGTGGCTCCACTTCAGTGCTCGCAGTTGGAACTTGCTCAGCTTGAGAGGGGGGTACATTCACTGGAGTAGCGATATCTTTAACCAGTTCATCTTTTGCATCTGATGAAAAAACTATCTCATGGAACCAACCCTCTAGGCCAAGAGTGATATCGGCCTCAGTTAACCCAAAGTGACAATAGGATTTGATCATATTGTCTCTACCAACCCTCACCGTCACCAAAGCTTTCTCCAGGGTCTCTTCGCGCTCAAACATTTCCACAAATCGCTCCTCAGCAGCCTTCATCACTTCTGCCTTACTCTATTTCTCCTTCTTGAGCTCATCTTTGAGCTTCTTCAACCGAGCTGTTTAAGTGTCGAACTTCTGTGTAAGCTCCAAATACTTCTGGTTTATCTTTTTAATAAAATTTGTAGCCCATTTCACCAACATCGAGAGCTGCCAATATAATACACGGAATCAACAATAGACATATCGATCACACTACAGCAAACAAATAAATTTAATACCAACCTGCGTTGTTTTCTCTTAAAATACGACTCCGAGCTTCTTCGAATCAATCCCAGCCATGTTAAAACATTTGTGTTCTACTTCCCTTAGCTTGGCCACAAATTTAGCCCAAGTTTGAGCACTATATTCGATCTCATGTTTTTTTCTTTTTTAGAGACATCTTTTCTATCTCTTGAGGAGTAACCTCACTCATGGTTTGCTGCTCCACAACATTCGAGACAAGCCAGATTGTCACCCTTCTTCCCTTGGGCCACCTCCACAACAGAATGAGAAGATTCTTGCAACATTTTTTCCACTCTACGGAGCTTCCGCGAACCGCTTGAACTTCCTGGCGGAGGCGGAGGGATACCAGTCAAATCCCCTAGAGGACAAAGGTTATTGTTCACAACCTTCTGAGTACTCTCTTGACCAGCCATAACTCGATTTTTGTGAGCTCGTTGCACTTTTGGAACTCTGGAGTCCACTATTTTATCTCTATGGATATTTAATTCGCCAAACACTTACTTTAACTTGACTTGTTCAAGGGCTACGTAGTCAAATAAGTTCATTTTATCAGTAATAGCTTTGGGTTCAGGACCTGACAGACAAAATCAGGGAAATGATTAGAAGCTTGAAGACAAACTGGTATTCAGTCAACTTAGCAAGCGTTCAGATTAAAATATTTATGTTCCAGGTCGAGCGCTGGTTCATCTGGAACCTGCATACAATTACCCATTACCCATTACCCATACAAGATAGTCATTTCACGGTCTACCAGCAGATTCAAAGTCAAAAAACTTTGGCCTAAACGAGTCACTAAACAGGTAACCACTACTACGAGCTTTCACATACTTCATTTTGTAAAATTTTAGTACGTCAGATGCAACGAACTGCCTAGCAGTCTCGTTCTCTCTCCACCTCTTATTCAAAACTTTGTATACCCTCATCATCTCATAAGCATTTTCATTTAATTGGGCGGGGCAGTATTGCAGTACATTCATAACCCATTTTTGAAAATAAGTTAAGGGTATCCTAAGACCATATACCATCTACTTTAGATAACACAGAAACCCATCACTCAGGCCTGCCATACTATCCCCATTATAGTACACAACATCTAGGGGTGCACAACTAAACCCGAAAACCCGAAAACCTGAACCGGGCCGATCCAAACTGGCCGATTTGGTCCGGGCTAGAGATCTGTCGGTTCGGTTTCGAGTTCAAATTTTAAAACCCGAATATAATCGGTTTGGGTTCGGGTTCAGGATTTGGTGTATCCTAAAACCCGACCCGAATCGGGTAGTTTAGACTTTTAACTATAAGTTTAAGTTTAGACTTTAGAGTTTAGAAGATTTAGTCTTTCCTCAAGTCCTCAACAACAACAAGTCCCCAACTCATAATCTTCCTTCATGATTCTCAACAAAATCACAGTCAAAGCTTATTCGCAGGAAAGAGGACTCCGAGTACTCTCTCTCTCTCTCTCTCTTTTTTTTTTTTTTTTTTTTTTTTTTTTCTCTCTCTTATTTCGATTTGCGTATGAAATTTGGGGTTTTGAAATTTGGGGAAGAGGACTGAAATTGAGGTATGCAATTTGGGGGTTTTGATTTATGTGGTATGAATTTGTACATGATTTGACAAGGAGAGATTCAAAGAGTCAAAAAAGGAGTTGGATGCTCCCTAGCCGAAGTCCCATTTCTCAATCTTGGAAACAAGATTGACATCCCTTATGCAGCTTCAAAGGCAGCTTCAGAGGACAAGCTTCAGAGGCAGATTCACAGATGATATCACTTGGGTCTCACCAGTTTTTCTTATTTTGTACCTTATGAAGATTTTTGGCTCAAAGACTAGTGTGAATCTGTGATACCCAAGTGAAGGAATGGTGGAAAAATAGATTGTAAAAGCATTAATTTATTTGCTAATTTTTTAGTATCTTAAAGATCCCAAATCTCTGTGGCAGACCATGTTTGAACTTCTGAAAATGATAGCTTAATTGTTTCTCTTGGATTCCTCATATGTAGATAAACAAAAATATTGGCCTTAAGGTATAAAACCGAGTAGGACCCGACCCGACCCGACTTAGTCCGGCTCGGTTCCAATTCAGGTTCAGAACCAGTCCGGCTCGGGTCCAGGTTCAAAAATATGTAACCCGGTTAGGTTAGTTCGGATCCTGCCCAAAACAAAACCCTGGCCGACCCGACCCGTGAGCAGTCCTAGCAACATCTATATCTTCCCCAAGCCTTTTCTTCGACTTCCACAAATCCAGATTGGGTACTTGATAATGCCCATTTTCCCCTTTCTTTGGTATAAAGGTCCTAAACCACAGGCCTTGTTCTATTATATAATTTCTCCACTTCCCTGTTAACTTCTTTTTAAATTTCATATATTATTTCCCTACATCTACTCCTTCTGGATATATGTAAAAGATCTCATCCTCTGCCCCTGTTTCATCTTCCTGCTACACTAGATTATTTACTTCAATGGGCATTTTAGTCACTACACCTACAGTAACTTCCTTACCATCTACAGTCTCATTTATGCCTCCACAATCGTCCTCTCTACCCGACGAAAATGTTTCCTCTGAACTGGACGGCACTTCAAATTTACTACTAGGCTTTAGGCTTTTAGAATGCATACTGGACCTATAGATACAAGTAATTTTTTATTATATCATCTGTATCTATGGTCACATGATATTTTACACATACAACAAATAAAAACCCTATCCTACCCAGTTAAACAATTTTTTTTCCAAACTTTCCCCAGCAAGAAACACTCATATACAACTTTCCCTCTTCTTCTACAAAAACAGTTACCATACATAGAACTTCTCTAAATATTCGCAAATACCAGAAAAATAATCCTTTTTTAGTCCCCTACATTCTAAAAATTTCCCATCCTCAATCAGTAGTAACATGCAAAGGTGATACAATAACAAAAATACAGACTATTACTCTCTTCAAAATACAACAGATTATCAAAATTTTACTAACTTGTACTGGAAGATCCACAATCTTCTACTTTGCCCATAATTTTTACTGAGGATGGAGGATTGCGCTATTTCTCCAACAAATTTCTTTTACCAGATGAAGTTTTTTTTACAGGATTACACTTAGAACTCAAGCGTAGATAATTTATGAGGGAGAGAGAGACAAATTATTTTAACTATCCCTTAGTTTTTGAAACGACGGCTCTTTTAGACACGTGTCGGTCACCCTTATTGCCTCTACAGGCACGTTTTTTTGCCTCACAACATCATTATTACTTTTGTGATAACTTATTATGTTATCATGTCTGTCTCTCCCTTTATCCATTAAAAAATTTTGTCCCTCCTTCCCAAGACAATCTACACGATCTATCACCTTGTTTTTACACTCAATCAAGATCATACCACACCATACATTGTTCCTATAAATAACAAATATTCAAAATTCAAAATTATCTGTACAACTGTTAGAATAAGATAACTGTAAGTCTGTAATTCATAGTATTCACCACATAAGTGGCTAAACAAACACATTAATCCTATTTTTTCAGTTCGCAGATTCAATTTATACTATTCTACATTCAACAGATAACAAACACAAAATACTACAAATAAATTACTTATTCATTTTGAGCTCCCAAAGTTTGAGCTTACATTCACATATAGTTACATTTAAGCAGCCTGGGTGATTCAATTCACCACATAGAATTATCTCCCTTCCTGCTGCCTTTTCGTCATCTTCAGCCAATTTATCCTGTGCGATCTCTCGAACAACATCCTCTCGCAGGGTTGCATCCAGAAGTAGCTTACATAACACATCACACCATAAATAATGATCATACTATGCACGTCTACCTTCGTCATCTAAACCATCCAATTGCAATGGCCACTCTAGTAACACAACATTATAAGGTAATATACAAAAGTATCGCTCACGAAGATCGACCACCTTGATGTTTAGTGTACCTCCGCCGCATGACGAACACGCTGAGAACGTGTCCTCACCATGATAACTTCCAATCAACCAAAAACAAGTTTTTTCTGCAGAAGAATATAATGCACAACACCAAAGGGTCAAGATCTTATATAGCCAACATATAGATCTTTTTGTACACCACCAATATGGCATCTTTATCAGATTTTGAGGGAAGATATATTCTACGGGAACAAATTTTTAGCAACAAGGATATCAACATATTTTTGGATATATTTTTGACAATTATTTCTTTCCATTCTAAGAAGTATATCCTAAGGATATATTATTCATCACGTGCTTTGCACAAAAGACGCATCCGAAAAGATAGAACTTGCACAGAATATTCAAGTCCGTCCAGAAGCAGCTCCAACCAAGCAACTACAGGATATATATCCTTTACCCAACTACATCAAGGCATTTTATAAATAGTTTGAAACAACTTCTCCAAAGGACCGTCAAATCACCAGGATGTTGAAGTACAGAGTAAACATCCTCTATCACCAATAAAGGGTAATAATAGTATGCTTGCAACATACTTTGACTCCTACAAAAGGGTACAGTTCATTGGAACTCTTACGACCTAGTCCACGGAAGTACGCATATTGCAAATGACAACTGTGTTGAATACCATTGCACAATTCCAAGATGGCAGATCAAAAATTCTACAACCAATTTGCATAATACATTCTTATGTAATACCAGGTTGACAAATTAAAAATCCTACAAATAGTTTGACAAAAATATTCTCATATTTCCCTCGTCAAGTTCAAACAATCTACAAACATACCAATCACATCTCAAGTATTACAATCAGGCTAGCCAATTATTTGAGTTTGGCTTCTCCAAGCGACCCCATAACATTTCGACCATCTTTTTTTGAACTCACTTCCCAATATCTCAACTGATTTACATACATACCAAGTTTGCCGCAGTTTGATTTTTTAATTCAGCACATTCTACCACATATTGATGTCTGGTAGCACATCAAGTAACTGTCACACTTCAACATATTTTTGACCTCCATAATTCTTTTTTGTTATTTCCCTTTCTATCACAAACTTTAATCCATCAACAGTTCGAGTTACCATTTTCATTTTTTAATTCGCTTTATCCAGCAGAGTATTACATAAGTATGTTAACCATACATTTTTTAGTTTGAATTACAATACAAAATTGGCAGACAACAACAAAATTTCATTAGCTCGAATATTTCGTACAGAATATTCGAACTATCCTACAGATTGATCTGCTTATTACATTACATCAGTTTACAGCCTAAAATACTTCTTCAAGAAAAAAGAAAATGGTTATAACAGAGCCTGAAGATGAAGACTGGAAGCATGCTTCCAATCTCCATCTCCCTTCTTCCTTCATAATCCCCACCACTTCTGAGTGACAGAGAAATAATAATGATTCTATTTTTATAGAATCCACTCACCAGCAGGGTACCAACGAGACTTCCTCGAACGTACACCAGCCGCTTCATCTGCCGCTGTAACCGCCTCCTCCGCCAGAAGACGCAGACCATCCCTGCGCCCATGTCCCGATGTCACCATATAGTAAAAATGCACCATTTGGTAGTAACCGTCATCTGCCTCCTCCACCTCTTTATACGTCATGCCATGGTAAGTAGGACGCACTGAAATTGGAGTAGGACGGTAAGGGACTGGGTTCCAAAGTATCAAAACCGTAACTTTTGCACCTTGGCCAAAACCTGAGCCTCGTATGATTGGCGTCTGGTGGTCACCATCTTCTTAACAGGATAGTCACAGAGTGAATAGTTACAGAAGATATGGAATAAAAGAATTACTTAACGAATAAACAATAGCAGTATTTATACCAAAATCTCCATTAATACTGCATTCCAAATTCCCAACGTCAGAATGAATTCCAACACAACAATCTTGATCAAAGCCATTGGTTCTAGGGAACCCCACAACCACAATAGATATTCATGAAAGAATATTGGAAATGATCCCCGGGTATTGAATACAGTATTAATGAGGCTTCTTAACCAACACCACTCGCCCATGATGCTTCTCGTGTTCTTGGCTGAGAGGGGGCGGTTGTAGTGGCCTATTCTGGATCTTGAACTCAAGCCTCATCTTCGACCATTATACATTTACTCGACCTCATCAATATACGATTACATGACACACTATGGTACAACTGCAAAAAAAAGTTTACTTCTCATCCTCGACCTCTACATCAACAACTCGATTCAACAAGCATTCCATCATTAATGAAGCCGTTACAAAATAGAAAGATCCGACCGTTACGCAATCAGCTCAAAGACTCATCAAATCTATATTATAATGTTTATCATTAAGAATAGTAATGGTCGTCAAACGGTCATATTATAAGACCTATAAATAGGACCAGATAACTATTGATTATGGACAGAAAATTACACACAAAATTTGACACAGAGAATTCTACCCATAAACTCTACACATAACTATCCAGAACAATCTTTGTAATAGCTAGCCACCATCTATAATATCTCTCTTTTTAAAATCTTCAAGAGAGGTCATGGTTTTTGACATATTCAAAGGTTTTCCACGTTAAACCTTGTGTTAGTGATTACTTAGCGCCTGTTTATCTTTGGTGTGAGAGACTAAGTTCGATATACGAAATTAGTTTCTTACACCTACATCGTAATCTCTCGTTACTGGGTACGAGGTACGGATACCATACCTGTCCTGACAATGGATCAGGGTAGCTCAATATGCTTGGTTCTAGATATATGATATATATAAAGGGGCGACGAGCCTGAACTAGTTACATTTCCCATTTGTAAGTGGCGGTGCGTCTCGATTAACTTGTCGGGCATAGCGGCGCCCTATTCCGCCCTATCTGGAAAAGCGGCCCGCATTGTAATGCAATGTCTCCTGGTCTTTCCTAGGCCAATGATAAGTCATGAACATCCCTTGTGGATAGCCCATGAGTCAGGGTCCAAGATGACCAAGCTATAAAGCTAACTTTGTCATAGGTAGGTTTGGGCCAACTTCCTCAATATAGCTACTAAGTAAATAACTAGTTTTCAAAATGAAACATCAAAAGTGGAGACGAAGCGTATAAGTACTTCTCGCCTCCTTAACCAATTTCGTTTTCAACGAAACTTGGCGTGTAGCTATATTAGGATATAAATAACGTATATCCAAGGTGAGAACTCAAAACGCTCAGGTAGATTTGCTTGGCGTTCGCTGGGGCGTCACACTACGAGCATGGAAAAACTTAGAAGCAGTGATAACATTTACAGGGCCTGATGTGTGATGGTTTAAGTTCCAAGCACCACTAGAGTCTAGATGCACTGTTGGAGATGAAGATGGAGATGGTGATTGTTTAACTTCTCCTTCTTCTTCTCCAGCCTCCTCTACTGAGAAGTGAGAACAACGACGACCATGCTTCATCTCCATTAATGAAGAGCTCTGCGAAGCGAGAAGCTCTCACTCTCACTCTCACTCTCACTCGCATGCATTCTTTCAACACTATATGGGTTTGAACGCACCAGTCTCCTCAGTACTAAACCGTCTCCTTCCCCAAAACGCCAAACGAAACCCAACTTTCAAACCCACAAACCTCATCACAAACACAATTCTCAATCACATTAACACAGGTCACTTTAGAAAAGCTGTTTCAATCCTCTTTACAACACCCCATTCTTTCCCTTTCCCCATTTACGCCAAGCTCTTCCAGTTATGCTCGAAAAACCTCGCTTTAGTTGAAACCCGGAAGCTAGAATCCCATTTAATCACTTTTTGTTCAAACCCATACCCTCCAACGTTCTTACTCAATAGGGCAATTGAAGGGTATGGGAAATGTGGGTGTATGGAGGATGCCCAGGATTTGTTTGATGAAATGCCCAGGAGGGATGGTGGGTCGTGGAATGCGATGATTTCGGGGTATGCAAAACAAGAAGGGAATGGGTATTCGTGGAAGGCATTGTTGTTGTTTTGTGAGATGAATGAAGTGGGGATTGTGGGTACTGAAGTTACTTACGCCAGTGTTTTGAAATGTTGTGGTGTGATTTTAGTTGTGGGTTTGATTAGACAGGTTCATGGGGTTGTGGTGAAACATGGGTTTGTTGGGAATGTGATTTTGGAGAGTTCGTTGGTTGATGTTTATGGGAAGTGTGGGATTATGCGTGATATGAGGAGAATGTTTGACGAGATTGAGCACCCAAATGAGATTACTTGGAATGTGATTGTGAGACGGTATCTTCAAATGGGTAAGATGAGGGATGCTGTGATTATGTTCTTCAAGGCTGTTGCTAGTGTTAGGCCATTGAACTTTACATTTCGTGGTGCACTTATGGCTTGTTCGAGTATTTCGGCGTTGAAGGAGGGGTGTCAAATTCATGGAGTTGTGGTTAAGGTTGGTTTTGAAGAAAACGAAGTTATTTTGAATTCTCTCATTGACATGTATACTAAGTCTGGTGGTTTGGAGGAGGGTCGTCGTCTTTTTGACTATCAACCCGGTTTAAGGAATGTTGTATCTTGGACTTCGATTGTGTCAGGGTATGCATTGTATGGAAGACTTGAAGATGCACGGGGCCTCTTTAATGTCATGCCTGAACGTAATATTGTTTCGTGGAATGCAATGTTGTCAGGATACATAGAGTTCTTTCAATGGGAGGAAGCCTTGAGTTTCATTTACTGGATGCGTATAACAACCAAAGACGTTGACTATGTGACTCTCGGTTTGATTCTTCGTGTCTGTTCAGGCTTATCAGATGTTGTTTTGGGAAAACAAGTTCATGGATTTGTCTATAGACACGAATTCTACTCATATGATTACGTCACGAATGCACTAATCGACATGTATGGCAAGTGTGGCAATTTAGGAAGCTCTAGAAATTGTTTCTTTGAGATGGGTCAGCTTCGCAGGGACAAAGTTTCATGGAATGCTTTGATAACAAGCTATGCTTCTCATGGGTTGAGTGAAGAAGCACTGAGGATATTTGAGGAGATGCAATGGGAGACTACCCCTAGTGAGTTCACTTTCAGCACCATTCTTGCAGCTTGTGCAAATATATTTGCTCTTGCACAAGGGAAGCAAATTCATTGTTACATGCTTAGGAATGGTTATGATATGGATGTTGTTGTTAATGGGGCATTAGTTGATATGTATTCTAAATGCCGCTGTATCGAGTATGCCATCAACATTTTTGAAGAGGCAGTTTCAATGAATTTGATTCTTTGGAACTCTATGATTTTGGGATGCGCCCATAACGGAAAGGGTAGAGGGGTTTTTGAACTTTTTGATCTGATGAAGGAGAAAGGAATTAAGGCAGACCATGTAACTTTTCAAGGAGTTTTGCGTGCTTGTATTAGTGAGGGATTTGTTGATTTGGGCAAGCATTATTTTGAATCAATGAGTGGGGAGTACTGCGTAATTCCTCGGTTGGAACACTATGAGTCTATGATTGAGCTCTTCAGTAGGACGGCTTGCATGGACGAGCTGGAGGCTTTTGTTCAAAACATGCCATTTGAGCCAACTGTACCAGTGTTGAAGAGGGTCATTGATGCTTGCAAAGAACACGGGCATTCTGGGTTGGAAGAATGGGCCGTGGAATGCCTTAACAAACGTAACGGTTTGACCCCATTTTAGTTTGAGATCACATCGTGATTATCATACATTTCACATATAAAGATTTATCATTATATTTGGAGTATTTAACCACACTTAGTTCAGAAGATGCAACTCTTGCTTTTGGTTGGGGACATCTGCAAGGATTTTGGATACGGTTTCATCTTTTTTGAGATTTTTTATCTGCTCTCCCTTTTTTTCTTAAGTTCTCTTCCCTTTCTTTTGTGTACTATAGAGAAATATACTAGCAAAAATCATAACTTTAGGATGTAATCTCATTTTTTTAATTGTTACGATAAGATATGGATGCCAACCAACTATCTACATTTAGTCTCATTTATTTACTTGTACAATTGATCTAGTATTGTTGTCATCAATTGGAAGTAAACATTTTGCAGTTCTAACTGTGGATGATTAAACGTATTATGAACTCTCTAGCTTAATGTAGTGTTACATAAATTGGTATATAGACAAATGTCCACGGTTGTAGGATCCTCCCTAGGCTATATTGATGATCCCATCTCCACCCTAATCGTTCCTTTTCTTTCCAAGACTGCAGTATATATTTTTGTCTATATTTGTAGCCGGAGTACCCCATGTATGTTAAAAACAAAACAATTGTTTCTAAGATGGTTTGAAGTATCTTCCTTTGTTTCGAAGTAATATTTATAACCCGCCTTAAGGCTAGTTGTGAACAACCACGAAATGATCCGGGGGGAGAGGCTTAAACTATCTCCAGATTGGAGTTGATGCTCGAGCTCGTCATAGAGAGCTCCGAAAGCTTGAGTCTTTCGTGCTTGAGTTCCAAGCTCCCATCGAGAACACAAAACTCCTCTTAAGACTCACTGTGACACGCATATCTCTAAGTTAAAAGAGATGCACACAATTTTATGCGCTTCTCATTCTTTTGAAGTGCTCTGATTTTGAAAGTTGTTTTGATAGGTTTCACCACTGAGCTCGATCTAGGTCTTCCAACGCGGGAGCTCGCATTTGAGATGGTGCTTGGAGCTCACTCTTTCAACAAGCAGTCAAGCACTGCTAGAGTTAATCCAATACTCTTATTCCTATCCTCCACTACTGTGCTCTTGGAGAGAAAAAAAAAAAACAAACAAAAAACTATCTCACTAGAATTCATGGCAACCGTCGCTCTTTATCTCACTAGAATCTCCCGCCATTTCCCACAATGCTCTTCTCTCGTCACCAAACCAACTCTACCACCACTCTCATCTTCCTCTCTTCTCACACTCGGATCTCACCCAAACAATCGACTCAAAACCTGCAATCTCATACGTTGGAGAAGGTCCCGGAGGATCCATGTTGTTGCTTCCAACTCTCAAGGTGAGATTCTACGATTAGTTTTTGTGTTTAAGTTCTGTTAGGCATTTTTTCAAACACCTTTAGTTTTTGTTAGTTGTGACGTATAAATTCGCAATGTTGATTCAATTTGAGAGTGGGGTTAGGAAATAAATTGTGGGGTTTGAGTAATTTTTGAGGAAAGGGAAGGGTTAGTTTCAATTTCTCCTCGCCTGGGAGGCAATGGGGCGAGCACAGAGTTGTGATAGTTTTAATTTGGGAATGTAGGGAGTCTCCTAATGCGAAACCGCTGAAAGTTTTCTTGCTTTGTTGAGTAGTGATTTGCATACATTCTAGATAATAGGGGTGAGAGAGATGAGGAGTGTGGTGTTAAAGTTTGAAGAATAGCGATGACGATAGGTGGTCGGCGGATAGATTTTTATGCTTTCTTATAACTTTCTGACTTAACTAGTTCTGTTAACCCTATCTATATTCTTAGATGCTATTCCTTACTCACATTTCAATGCTTAGTTGACATGTTTCTTTACTGTCTTGTAAGGCCCTTAGTTATATCACGGCATACTCATTTTCTACTTTTAACTGTAGTGGGATAAATTATGGACTATTATTTAGCAATATATGACTAATAATGTTTTATCTTCTTTAGAATCAAAGAATAGTATGGAAGGATCCGAGGAAAGATATGATGTTATTGTTGTTGGAGGAGGACATGCCGGCTGTGAAGCTGCTCTTGCCTCTGCACGTCTAGGGGCAAAAACTCTTCTTCTTACATTAAACATTGATCGGATTGCATGGCAGGTTAATATTTTGAGTTCATTTAATGAGGTTTTCCAACTGTTGGTCGATGAACTGAAGTTCTTAAAATAATAAGGAAACATGTTGATGATCTGGACATTTAGATGCATTTCAAGGTCTAGATAGGTGTAAAATAAGAGGGGTACAATTTGCTAAAGTCAGTTGGAAGCAAAAATTGAGGTAAACACTTCATCTTTCAAATAAGATGCGAAAATAGACTATATTAACTTCATAATAGCAAAAAAGAGGATACGTTCATATAAATAAAATTTATATAAATAGGTCAAATAAGCATATTATAATCTTTAGCTTATCAAGTAGTGCCTTAGGATAAAACACAGAAAACCCCACATCTAATAATAATAAAATACAAGTCATACTATACTCTACAGCCGTAAAAAAACATACTTGGATTACTATTGTTAACTATTATGTTGTTTTTGTAAGCGCCTTTACAAGTATGCATCTACAATACCATACTTATTCCCCGAGAGGTACCATCTCATAATTTAGGCTTGGGTTATCCGAGCATGTGCATCCAGGTTCCCAGCATACATTTATCCTAACAGCTCTCAGTTGGTTTATTAAATAGTGTTGAATATAATTTATGACATTTAGAAGGTTACCTCTGACAACACAACATTTTTATTTTCTGGCATACAGCCATGCAATCCAGCAGTAGGTGGGCCGGCTAAGTCACAATTGGTACATGAAGTAGACGCACTTGGTGGAGAGATTGGAAAAATTGCGGATAGGTATATATTATTATATGAAACTATGTTTTGACTACCTTTTGTTCCTTGCAGTTATACTTGTCATACGTGAGCATTGCCATATTGCATATAAAATATATTGCACTATGTATACATATATATGTTAATGTATATTCTTACTTATGAATGACTTTGTTGGTTTGGATATACTACTAATGACCATTTCCTACTTTTGTACCCTAGGTGCTACTTACAAAAACGTGTTCTCAACCTCTCGAGAGGCCCTGCAGTTCAGGCGTTGCGTGCCCAAACTGATAAGAGGGAATATGCTTTTGAAATGAAAAAGGTCGTGGAAAGGTAAGGTTTGTCACTCTTTGTAAAAAACTATAAATTCCCAGTTCTTTGGCATGTACGTTTTACGATATTAAGGTGAATAACATACTCTGAATAATCATAGAGACACGCTAGTGCATAGACATACTGCAGTACGCCTACTATCAACTATCTATTAATTAGTGTTATTTTTCTATCTTTTTAGCACTCCAAACCTTTCCATTAGAGAGGCTATGGTGATCGATATTTTACTTGGCAAAAATGACAATGTGGAAGGTGTTCGTACTTTCTTCGGAATGAATTTCTATGCTCCTTCTGTTGTTCTCACAACTGGCACCTTTATGAGTGGTAAAATTTGGGTTGGAAGAGCATCTTTGCCTGCGGGAAGAGCTGGTGAATCGGCTTCTCATGGGCTCACTGAAAACTTGCAACGCTTTGGGTTTGAAACTGAACGGCTCAAGACTGGAACTCCTGCACGTGTTGACTTTCGTACTATTAATTTCTCCGGGTTGGAACCTCAACATGGAGACGAGGAGGTACGTTTACATAATCTCATAGTTAATCCTACATTATCACAAATCTGATACTTAGGTAGTGTTTGTTTCACTACTGAATAAATATTCAGCTGCTGAAAAATAGTATTCAACACTTGTGTGGTGTTTGTTTTTAAGTTCCCAACTGCTGGATTTTTTTGCTGAAATTTTTCTTAGCTTGCTTCAACTGCTGATTTTTTTTTCAGCACTTAAAAGAAGCAAAACAAACACCGCCTAGTTTGGTGTTTGTTTTTTAGCTTAAAAAAAATTCAGCTAATTTTTTCAGCACTATGCTTAATTTTTATTCAACACTTAACTCACCCTTCTCTCCCGACTTTGCTCTTCTCTATCGCCCTTGCGCAACTTGAAGAAATTTGGAGGAGAACCTCTCTTCTAAGGTATTCTCTCTCTCTCTCTCTCCCATAAATTTCTTCTCCTTGCCATGAATCTCTCTCCCCCTTCTCTTTGTTTTTGCCATGAATCTCTCTCTCATTCTCAATGCAACCCCACAAATCCATCAAAGCCCCATGAATCCTCACCAATTTATCTCTCTCACACACTTTGGAATCTACAAAACCATCAAAATTCCAAGAATCCAATTGATAAGTGATGAGAACTCCCAAACAAACCCTGAAATGGATGATGTTCTTGTAAATTTTGTGCTTTTGATTTTTTTTTTGCAATGTGTTTGTGTTGAAATTTTTTATTCATCAATTAAACTAAACGTTTGTGTTGATAAATTGATGTAATTGGGACCCTAATTACAACAAATCGGGCTTGTAGAAAAATTGAAGCCAACCTTGGGTTTTTTTGTATATTTGAAAACTGTGTATTTTTTCTTTTCTTTTGTGATTGGGATTGTATGAAAACTATTACCAATTGGGGTTTTTATGATTAAGATTTCTAAGAACTGTGTATTCCTTGGTATTGCAATGCATCTAGGTCTCTGGGGTTATGCTATGGTTAGTTTGCTAATGTAGTGGAGGGAGGTGTTGTAGTGATGGAGGGTAAATTATGGTGGTGGTGGTGGTGGTTGTGACAGTGGTATTATTTTATAACAAGGACATTTCAGACATCTACCAGCATTCATCACTTCTTAGAAAAAGAACACCTTAACTTTAGCATTTAGCACTTCAAAACATTCAGCAATCAGCACTTCAACACTTTATTCAGCATTCAACACTTCCTAACTTTAAAAAAACAAACACCCCCTTACAATTTGAAGCATACACGCTAGTCAGAGTTAGGAATATACAGTAAAACATCTTTTGTATCAATTGGATTGGGACGGGGAGGACTCATGGGTGAGATTAAGGGCTTTCACGTTTTCGGTTGTGCGCTTTCTTTCTTGAACATATTTTTTTGGTTGATAATCAAACATGTGTCTTATATGCACAAAGAGGTCCAAATGATCCCTAAAATGAGAGTCCAAATATTTATGATATTTGTGTATTAATGTACTTGCTTTTAAAAAAGTTAGCTGTTTTACTTTGAATCCTGATTTACACAATGAGAGAGCTCATGGGTGAGATGAAGGCTTTGTTTTTTTCCAGGGCTTTCTTTTTGACATTCTTTATACTGTTGCTTTCTTTGAGTTGCTCATCAAATATTTGTCTTATGGAAAAAGAGAGACAAATTATCCCTAAATTACTTCATTGTGCAACTAATGTTCTCAATGCATTTCGTCTTAAACAGGTTGGCTGGTTTACTTTTGATCCTGATCTCCACATTGAGAGGGAACAGATGTGCTGTTATTTGACACGTACCACGAAAAAGACTCACCAGATTATTAAAGATAACTTACATGAAACTCCAACTTATGGGGGGTGGGTTGAAGCAAAGGGTCCTAGATACTGTCCTTCTATTGAAGATAAGGTAGATTTGCTGCTAATACCATCCTAACTTTTTTCCCATTACCTACTCTATATTGCGTCAATTGTCATATCATTTACATAAAGCTGAAGTCACGAGGAAATTATGCCCTCCCAATTTGTATGTTTTGGGATGGTATGCTTTTTGTCTAATTGCTAATTGAAAATGATCCTTTTGTTTCCATAACACGGAGTCCCTACTATGGATTGATGATCTTATTGGGATGGGTTGATGTCATTATGGTTCTAATTAAAAGACCTTTCTGGAATGGGATACTTTTTTCTAATTGAATATATTCCATTTGTATTCATAACTTGAATCCCCTCCTATAGATTGGTGATCTTGTTGGATTTGGTTGATGTTGATCATGTTGACGGGGTACAGTAGTTGTCAGGCGTCCGTAGGAACTCTTTCAGTCTGTGACCTTCTGGGCTCTATCTTTCTCTATTCTTCTATTCAAATTTCTAAAACAAGCCTCTCCTCGCCACTCTTGCTTTCATTCCTTCTGTGACTATCACAAACAGAGTTCTTTCTCCAACTGTTATTTTCCCATCATCTCCTTTATTCTCTCATCATCTCCCTTTTTCTCTAAAAGAATGCCTAATTTGCCTAATTTGGTGTAGCCTTTCTTTAATTGTGTCTCTTCCTTCTTCTTCTCCAAGCACAAAATGCAGGAAGTGTCGGTTGCTTTCCGTGCCTTCAGCCCCGTGACATAAAGTGGCTATACAATGTCTATATCTAAGTTATCCAGGTCCAAATATGGTGGATGATATCAGCCCATCACATGGATACATGAGGATGAAGTTTCTTGTACTTTTACAATAATTACGCTGTAACTGTGATATTAAATTGAGCTTTTTACTCCTTCCCCTGTCGATGGAAATGTAGTTATTTACTAGGACTTCAGTGACGTGTTTATGCTGAAACATCTTTTTATCTATTACCTGTTACTCTCATGTTAATTTTTATGTGGAAATATTAGTCCTGAAATTTTTTTATGTTTCAGGTTGTAAGATTTCAAGATAAGGATTCTCATCAAATATTTCTTGAACCTGAGGGTCGAACTGTACCCGAGCTGTATGTTCAGGTATCTTAATACTCTACCGCTATTTTTTTTCCTTTCAAGGAAAAAACTTGTTTTCCCTTCAAGATTTTTGGGCCCACATATTCTTGCAATTGGCAAAAGCTAGCTCTATAAATATCTCCAGGTCAGTTTAGGAAGTGATAAGATAGAAGAAAAATAAAAATGTTTCAAGATACATCAACAAACTCCATCAAAACTTTAAGAATCTTTATTTTATTTTATGAAAGGAGTACTATCAATCCAACTAATCCATCTACTGATCTATGGACAAACTAATCCAGCTAACTATGTGTTTAGCCTTTGAAAGTGCTACAAATAACCGAGCTAAGTATAACTCTAACCAATACTGTATATCCATATATTTATGTAAAAAACTCCATTATAATTTTGATTAGTTAGTCTTCTTTCTTTTCGAGTTTTAAGGGTGGAGTCTCTTAAGTATTGCAAATAAACAAGAGAAATTAGTACGAATGGAATCAGAAATTTCCTACTAACACAGAAAGGTCAGAGGGTTATTGAAGTTCCTACAAATGTAGAAAGGTCACAGGGTTATTAACGTTTAAGGTTGACTTAGAGCGAGTTCTTTATAGAAAATTCTCTCTTAGCCCCATTGAAATGCTCAAACAAATCTCCGGAGATTGCTTGAAACTATACAATGCCTTTAGTAGGAGTCACGCCACTTAAAGATTGGACCCCTGTGTTCGCTTCATAAAGATCTGTTTTTGAGGTTTTCGCGACGTGTGATCAAAACTATGCCAAAAAGTTTTTTTTTTCCTCAGTGTACATGAATTATATTTCTCTGGAACTATTATAGCATCTTATAATCATCAGCATTTGCATAGTTGTACAAAATTATGGTATCAGCTGATATATAAATAGAAAGTATAGTGCCAATAGGGAACTGCAGCTTTTGCTTCATCTTGTGTTGCATTCATTATCTCCAAAATTAATCCAACTATTATACCCACAATTATATAGTGTGGGTTCCTCAAATTTTCGGTACGATCTGATACATCGATTCGTCCAGACATATATAGACGACGATGCCTTTAATTAATGCTACTTTACCTTTGTAGGGATTTTCAACAGGTTTACCCGAGCGTCTTCAGTTACCGCTCTTGAGGACGTTGCCTGGGCTTGAAAACTGTTCAATGCTGAGGCCTGCTTATGCTGTAGAGTATGATTTCTTGCCTGCTTACCAGTGCTCGAGATCTCTCATGACCAAAAGAATTGAAGGACTATTTTTCTCTGGTCAGATAAATGGAACAACTGGCTATGAAGAAGCTGCTGCTCAGGTTATTCTCTTTTTAAACAACTAATACTTTGGCCTATTCTGTGAGCTAGTCGCCTTATAAATTTGTTATTTGTTTTTGTGTTCTAAAAGGCGCAAAATATGGGCTGTAGCTCGGGCAGTTCGGCTTGGGCTAAGCGTCCGCCCAGCCAAATATATTGAACCCTAGCAATTCCATTTATAATTTATACTCTATTTGTCACGCCCCAAAATTCATATTCCGAGACTTATCAGAATATGCCTCTCGAGGCCGTGAACAGGTCGGGAATCCCCAAACGGATGAACCCCAACGATGTAGTAAATAAATGACATTTAATAATACCACATCCACAAAATTATACACAGCGGAAAAATCAATTGAAATAAACGTCTTACCAATAACTCCCACAAGTCTACCATGAACATAGCTAAAATCAAAGGAATAATAGTCTCACATAAACGGAATGAAACAAAACAACTAGAAGGACGTCTTAACCGCACGCTCCCAACTACTACTTGTGATTCTGAACGCCTGCTAATGACATTTAATGATAAAGGTGAAGAAATATTCTAGGAGTGTCGTGTGCTGTGTGCACATAGAGTTTCTTTGTAATTGCGCTCTTTCGTCCTCTACGAAATACTAATCCAACAACTCTTTGGATGTGTCTTTTTTAGGGTTTAATGCCCACGGAGATGCCTAAGGTAGAACTCTTCGACCTGACCAATGTCTTTTAGGGATTAGTACCCATGGAAATGCCATAGAATCTACCAATTCTTGTGACCTGACCAATGCTCTTTTAGGGATTCATACCCATGGAAATGCCGAAGGTTCACCCCTACACCTGACCGATTAAAAAATCTCTATCATGTGCAACCACCTCTAGTCCTTGTCATATGGTTTTATATATCAATTTCTATCTCTCTGTGTTTGACTTTTGGTTTATTTATTAATCACAATATACACAAACACTAACTCTAATGTGTGATCAACGTGCTTAAAGGTTAAAGTAGCCAAGTTGCTCTACTTGATACTAGGCCCCCATCTCCAAGCTCTTAGACAGTGGAATGGCCAGCAACTCAAAAATTCAAAAATAGTCTGAACTTCCAAGTTCTCATGGTGACCTCGACCAAGGAATTCATAGTCAGCACAGGTTAATTATTCAACTAGATTAATCTAAATATTCACAACTTTTACTAATATACTGCCACCATATAAATCTCAATGATCGCAACCCTTAAAAATATCACTGCCTAGTAACCTAGCTACAGTACTCTTGTGAGTATGGTGTTTCACCTATATGCTTGGTCATAATCATATTGGTCCCTGGTCCAAAACTATATGGTTTTGTTTATTGTTCCACCATCACTCTTGTGACTAAATCTACCTACTATAGTCACATGTTTTTAGCATCCAAACCCATGAATAAAGAGCAGCAGTTATTTCATAATTTTCCCATGGTCCTGGTAACAAAATAGGCATCTCAAGCAGTGGAAAGCATCACCTTACCCTAGTCTGGGATCATGATTTGTAATGACAGTGTAACCTAATATACAGTATAAAGAAATCATCCTCTATTGTACTTAAACAATCATGAAAACGAAAGGAGAGATCGTGCACTTGTCTAGATTTATCGACGAGAAGAAGGGTTATTTGATGCGATGCTAGATCAAGCACAAGCTTCTTCAATACCTTGTGACAAAGCTTTCTTTCTTCCCTCTAGAATGACTTCAATCCAGAAGGGTAATCTTCTATTGTATCTCTATAGTGTTCTTCTCTTTAATGTTAAAACAATGGGTTGCAATCTTTGACTCTCTCTGGAAACTGGAAACATGAAAGACCAATTACTCCTCTTGTTTAGGTAAGTGCAGGCTAGGTTTTAGATTTGTTTCTCAACAAACAGGTCACGACTATAAAGCCTCTACTTCTTATCCTAACCCCATCACAAGTCCTATACTAACCAAACTCTTAAGGAGAGGTTCCATACTACGAGTGTTAAATACTAAAATAGCTACCACTAACGTATGATCATACATATTCCTAATAATAAAATTTATAAAACCTTACGGTAATGGCCAAAATTAAACGGGGCATTACATTATTATTGTAAAGATGAATTTATATGCCCTACCTAAATAGAAACTTATACACTTGTTTGTTGAGATTAATAGAAACTTATACACTTGAACTCCAAATTTGTTTGGTTGGGCCGGGAACCTGATTGTGAACCGGGTTTATGATGTCATGCCGGAACCTGAACCCAACTCAGAAAATAAACAGCACAAACCTGACAGGAACTGGGGTTTTAGATCTGCCCAAGTTTCAGCTTTAACATAAATACACGTTGACTTATATGTTCATGCAGAGTCAAGTTTACTGATGCTTGTATTATCCATTTCCCATGTATTCACAAGGCTTTTGCATTGAGAATAAGATATATTTTTTCATGCAGGGAATTACCTCTGGAATTAATGCTGCAAGACATGCTGATGGTAAACCTCTCATCGTTCTAGAGAGAGAAAGCAGTTTCATAGGGACTTTGATTGATGACCTTGTTACAAAAGATCTTCGAGAGCCATATCGTATGTTAACAAGGTATTGTGAATCAATTTTTTGCCAACCTAAATCTCAAATATTAGTACTAATGCCTTCAATGACTAAAACACATTTATTTTGCTTTTCCACCTTTCATTGATTTTGAGAGACATATCACGGGCCTGTTTTGTTTATTTCAAACACACAATGACAATTAGCCATAAGACCCTCGTTTTCATGTCTTCAGAGTCTGTTCAAATATCCTCCCTAAATGTCAATATGACCATTGTACTAGGTCTCTGATCATGAAAGTTTTCTAATGTTAATTTTTCATGCTGTTCGGCAACCGCTCTTTTCTACTGTAAATTTTCGCACCTTAATTTGAGTAAGTAGTGATATTGAGATTCTAATTAGTAGCAGTATCACTTAAAAGTATAGACCATGGTTCAACAACTCGGACTCGGGACTGGGATCGCCCACGGCCGATCCCAAGTTGGACTGTCCGAGTCCGAGTTGGAACGGGCGATCCATCCCCGAGTTGGTACTTTTTCAGCCTAAAATATAATATATGTATCTTAAGTTGTTCTTTGTTCTTTTTATAGCTTAAATAATCAATCCAAATTAGTATTAGAATAGGTGTAGTACAATCCGCACCAAAGATACAAAGTACACTTGTTATTGTAAGATTCGGAATAGCCGTCTCGAGGAAGAAGTATCACCATGTTGATAAATAGTACTAGTACCGTATTGCCCTGGTTGTATCTCGGACTGCCCGTAAGAGCCATAGTATATTGGGTTTGATAAGATCCATACATAGTTCTCCCACGAGAATCAACAGGCACACCATATTATCCGTACGTATCAAAAAATCTGTGTTGCCCTCTGACTGACCATAAGAAGACATTGAATCGTCCTGATTGACTCCCTAATCACCAATACTGATCATCTGAAACCCAACATCGACGATAGCATTTATTCGTGTTGCTTAGGCCTCGTCTTCATCATCCTCACTTGGAATAGATGTTAAGTTCTCAATTCTACTTCTTTGCTATTCATAACCACCCATAACGTGACCACCTCTTCTAGATCCATGATCCTCGTCTTGCGTTATGGTATCATAATCTAGCTGAGTATTGTTCAAGCCGCTATCATCTCTGTCCATGTTATTAGTACCGACTCCACTAGAGCTAGGAGAACTGGTTCTTGCCCTTATTCGTTGACTACTACAAACTCCTTTGCTCCGACTAGTACCAACTCCTATATGTTGGCTACTTCCAGCTCTTCTGCTTTGGCTACCATCACCTCCTTCATGCTGACTACTACCACGCCCACGTCCACGTCTAGAGGTGTCATCTTTCTCCTCATCTGACCGATTCCGAGTTTTCGAACTCGGATCAGACCAGACCGATCCCGAAGCAACTCACTCGAGTTGATCCGAGTTTTCGAACCATGCTATAGACTAACTGATGTAACGGGATGTCGCCTCTCCCTTCTCGGGCCATTCTAGGGTTTATTTAATTTCGGTGTGAAATTATTGATTAGGCTTTATCAAAGCCTTGATTCCCCGGCTTGACCCTATCTCTAACCGTATATACAGGAATTTTCATCATATGAAGCTCAGTTTTCTTAGGTTCATTTACTAATATTGTCTATCTCGGTATTATTTTTGGGTAGTTTGAAAGATGATAATTGGATATCATATAACAAGTGAAAGATCTCACTTCTGAAGTGGTGCTTAATTTGATACCCCTCATAAGGCTGTTTTGCTTAATTTAGTTTGATATTCAATTTGATGTTTATTTAACAATGACCAGTTTTTTAATCGTAGTGCTTGATACTTTGACATACAAATATGCCTAATCAGCACCTTCTGCGTACGTCAAGAGTTAAAAAACATTCCAACAAAAATACAATTTTGGAATATATTTTGGGTCAACTAAACCAACTCAACGATATAATCAACATCAGCAAGAGACCTCTGATTGTTTTTTTGTTGCAAATGTAACGGTTCAATGTTAACCGGACTGAGAACAGTAAGAATTCCAATCAGATTTGGTTGGACCTCAGTCTTTTCTATTTTTCATATCACTGGCTTTATGTATTTCCTTATCATTTTTTTTTTTGGCTGAAAAGCATATAAATATATCGTTATTTTTATCATTTTTCAGCCGATCGGAATTCCGGCTACTTCTTCGTGCTGACAATGCTGATAGCCGTCTCACTCCTTTGGGCAGGGAGATTGGTTTGATAGATGATAGACGGTGGAAATTGTATCAGGATAAACAATACCGAATTTTGGAGGAAAAGAAACGTTTGAAGAATACCCGAATCTCAGGTTATAGGATTTACTTTTTTATTTACCATACTAAAACATTTTCATTAAGAGATTACTTTCTTCTTTTCCGGTGAAAATCAAAATTGGTTTTATTACTGAGAGGTAACCTTACAGTAACATTTAAGAAAAAGAACTCCTTATGTCTTTATTTGGTTGCCTCAGGAGGAGATTTGGCTGCCGATGTTACTCTATTATCTAATCAACCAGTGAGGAATTCTTCAACACTGGAGAGCCTTCTAAAGAAACCACATGTACAGTATAAAACTCTTGACCGGCATGGTTTCGGTAATGAACTTCTTTCTAGGGAAGAGAAACAATGTGTAGATATTGATATCAAGTATGAAGGCTTCATTACTCGTCAGCAGTCCCATCTCCGTGAGGTTAGTCTATAATTTGATATGAGTATCATTTTCAGTTTTTTAAGAACCCCATTATCTTTTGGACTAGTTTGTGATAACACAGTTCTCCCAATATTAAGAGAGACCACAGCCTGTCCAATATTAAGAGATACCCTTCTCCCATCAACATTGTCGAAAGAAGTAAGATACGCTCCATGTATTGGGATTCTTTTTGTGTGAACCCCTATCTTAGTTCTTTCATCAATCGTTCATGGGAGAAGGGTGTGTCATTGATTGTAGAAAATGCTATGATCTCAAAAAATGGCATCAGTAATTGGGGGTGTATGTCCAAATAACTCTCCATTATATTTGGCTCGATCTGCTTCAACACCTGTTTGCCATTGTTTCCATTTGATCCATCATTTTGTGGATTTGGTTAGTCAGACTCATAAAATGTGCCACAGCTAAACCTGTGTGTGCTTATCCACTTGTAGGTTGCTCATCAACAACATAGACCACTTCCCGAGGACCTTGATTACAATGCAATGACAACTTTGTCTTTGGAAGCACGAGAAAAACTTTCCAAGGTATGTAACATTGTGAATTCCCGTTATGCTAGAAATAATATTTTATTTCTTTTAAATAACAGATAACGCTCGCACGCTTTTTTTTAGAAGTTAACGATTAAACAATATTTGGGTTCGTCCTGATGGTTGCAGGTCCGTCCTCAAACTGTGGGTCAAGCAACTAGAGTGGGCGGGGTTAACCCTGCTGATATTACCGCTCTCCTTATTATCCTGGAATCTAACAGAAGGAAGGCACAGGAACGGAAGAGGCATCAGATGTTAACATCCGTTATGGTCACTGCCGACCAACATACCTCCACCCCTGCTGCAGCAAGCTAAGTTTTGTCAATTTACTGAAGGATAAAAAAAGAAGCCAAGTTTTGTCATGTGGGAAAATTCTGAGATTCAGACAGAGAACTTCTGCGGTAAATTCTAAGTGTAAAGATAGTTTTTCATAGCTGCATCGCCCCGTGTTTGGCAATGAAGGGATCAAGGAAGTTACAAAACAGTTACTGGGTAAACAGGATCAAGATACGACGACACGAAGGTCAGATTTTAAAAAACGATTTGGCAGTTTCGAAATTGCACAAAGCTATTGTACCATAACCATATGAAATACTATCGACAATTACTGTATTAACAGTAACAACAATAGTACTATTACAACTTTGTACAGACCTGATCAAGTACCACCTGAATGTGTTATTGGTTCATAGTTATCATCATCTGAATAATGTCAAGTGTCTTCTTTCGCAATTCTCACAAAATCATCCACTGCATCTACCACTACGCCGTAAACGAGCACCCTCGTGGCGATGGCGACTTCTTAGAGAATAACATTCCACATATTCCAGAATCATCGCGAACCGCAGGTTTCCCTGGGCACTCGCTAACTAAATATATATGAAGAAATATCTTACTATTTCAACAAGAAAAGGAAAGGTTATAATGTACAATTTGAGGGACCTTGGTTTGGATATATTGTTGCAATAAGAAGAGACAAGTGATCACGAGAGCTCTATAAACTAGTTGTACATGTTGTTTGATCATGACTATGTGTTCACGGGTTGTTCTCAGAGAGATGCTTGTTTGGCTTTCAAAACCTTTCTACCAAACAATAGTGCCCGTGAGACCTCACTAGCCTTTCCCTCATGTCAACATAGTAATCACCATCAAATTTTTTTTTTTTTTTTGGTGTGGTGTCCATGGATAATATGAGGTTCTAAACTTTTTTCGATGAATCCGATAGGGGACGTGGCAGAACTCCGAAAACCACACATTCCAATGTGAACCACAATAATATTTTCCAGGGTGGCCAGCATCGTTTTACCGTTCGAATTTTGATTCACTCAGCATTGCAAGAAAACCGTGCCATTGCAATGTTCTAAAGACTATATATATATTTTTTGGCGAACGGAAAAACTATTGGCATTCCCCGCCTAAAATCTATAGAGGAAAAAGGACGCGTCAACTGTTCTAATGGGAAACACAAAGACGACAGTAATCACTGAGCTCGGCCTATTTTTTGATTTAGGACGACCCCTAGTTTGTAATTTTTCATACCCCATAGCGGTTTATTTTTCGCAAATATTGAGCAGGACAAAAGATATCAAATATTTACAAAAGTTTCAAATATATGTATGAGTGGATCTCAGTTGAAACCCATGAAATAGTACTCATCTTAGCAACAAATACAGAGAGAGCTAAAGCATTGTACATTTGATGAAGAAAATGGGATGTGAGATAGAAGCATTAGGCATCAACTACATACACCAAACATCATCAAACACATTCTCATGTTTCAACAAAAATCACCCGGCGAACTTAGACGAGGAACAAGGCGTGATTTCGAGTCCTCGTTACGTACTAAAAAACGTACATTGCCATGCAAAACCATGGGAGATTTTGGCCATTGTCGGTCCGAGTGGTGCTGGGAAATCTACGCTCCTAGAAGTCCTAGCAGGTAAACTCACACCTCAAACCTCGTCGATTTTTGTTAACCAAAAGCCTATCGACAAAGCTCGGTTCAAGAAGATTTCGGGTTATGTGACACAAAGGGACACATTGTTCCCGCTTCTCACCGTCGAAGAAACCCTAATGTTTAACGCTATGTTACGTCTATCGCTTCCCATGTCGGAGTTGAGGTTAAGAGTGAGGAATTTGATCAATGAGTTGGGATTATCCCATGTGGTAGGGGTCCGGGTTGGGGACGAGCGTGTCCGTGGGATATCCGGTGGCGAGAGACGTCGTGTGTCGATCGGTGTGGACGCGGTGCATGACCCATGCGTGTTAATTCTCGACGAGCCAACCTCGGGGCTTGATAGTACGTCGGCTCTTCAAATTACGGACATGTTGAAAACTATGGCGGAAACACGAGGTCGGACTATAATTCTTAGTATACATCAGCCTGGGTTTCCGATCGTCAAGTTGTTTAACTCGATACTATTAATGAACCACGGCTCGGTTTTACATCACGGCAGCGTCGACCAGCTTTACGTGCAACTACAACTAGCCGGACTAGTACTCCCTCTTCACGTCAACGTCGTGGAGTTTGCGATGGACGCCATCGAAACACTAGCAAAAAATGTGACAAAACTCGCCACGGAGTCTACTCGAGCCGATGGTGGTACTGAGGATAAACCCAAGTGTTGTAAATTTACGTTACAACAATTGTTCCAGCGATCTAAGGTGGCTGACGAAACTATTATCACCGTGATCGACGATCTTCACCTAGATTTCGCTAATTCTAGGCTACAAGAGACGGTCATACTGACCCATAGGTTCTCGAAAAACATTTACCGGACAAAAGAGCTATTCGCGTGCCGGACGTTGCAAATGTTGATAGCCGGGCTAGTTTTGGGGTCGATATTTTACCAGCTCGGAGACGACCTCGACGGGTCCACGGAGCGCATCGGTTTATTCGCGTTTATCTTAACATTCTTGTTATCTTGTACCACAGAAGCCCTTCCGATTTTCTTACAAGAACGGGAAATTTTAATGAAGGAAACTTCGTGTGGGAGTTACCGGGTATCGTCGTATGTGATTGCTAATGGGCTCGTTTACCTCCCGTTTTTACTCATTCTCGCCTTATTATTTTCATCGCCGTTATACTGGTTGGTTGGCCTAAACAAGAGTGTCCCTGCATTTACGTATTTCTGTCTATTGATATGGCTAGTGTTATACACGGCGAACTCGGTTGTGGTATGTTGCAGTGCTCTAGTGCCTAGTTTCATTGTGGGGAACTCGGTGATATCGGGTTTGATGGGGTCGTTCTTTTTGTTCTCCGGGTATTTTATTTCGAAGAAGGGGATGCCAGATTACTGGATTTTCATGCATTATATATCATTGTTTAAGTATCCGTTCGAAGGGTTTTTGATAAACGAGTTTTCGGGGTCGAAGAAATGCTTGAATTATATGTTGGGTGAATGTGTTTTGAGGGGTGAAGATGTTTTGAAACAAGAAGAGTTTGGTGATGAAGATAGGTGGAGAAATGTGGTGATCATGGTTTGTTTCATCATGTTTTACAGGTTTATCTCTTATGTTATTCTCAGGTATAGATGCTCTCAAAGGGGTACTCTGAAAAAAGTAATGGTATGAGACTTTGAGGATTAAGGGCTAATCCTTCGGGACTTGTTGGTGGAGCGTTCGTCCGCTTGGATTTCCGATGCCAGTGCCTTGTATATTGTTTAGATGAAATACTCATTCCTGAAGGCGACATCCACTTCTGTAGTTTATGTTGTAAGTACTCTGTAATTTCCTCTAGCTAGTCTGTATTTACGAACATGTTTTGGATGTTGAAAGTACTGTGAAAATGTGTTTTCCTTTGTAAGTAAATAGCAAGTTTTACATGAGAAACCTTAGCATGTCATATATTTTACATGTTTAGGGGTGCTTAAACTTTCTCTCTAGGTTTACAAACTAGATCGATAGAGGGTGATTTGAAGTGATAAAGAAACGAATGGGTGGAAATATTTGTGTATATATGGATGAGACATTGGAGTAAACTAAAAGTTTGATTTTGGGTAAGGGGAAAGGGTTACCTGTTACTCATTTTAAAGTAAAATTTAATAGATAATTGAAAAATGATAGAAGATCCTTCTTGATCAACCTTATTCTCTCTCTCAACTCTTACTGTCTGCCCATTGTCCATTCAAGAAAACTGTGGTATAATTGTTTCCATTGTGATCAGCCCTTTGGATTATTAATTCGACGAAAACAGTTGTTATTGCTTCAACAAAAAGGTACAAATCAAGATATGTTTAATCTCAAAAGCCAAGAATCTAAAGGGTGTCCCACTTCACATAGTAATGATAGTATATTTTTCCAGCCAAAAAAGACAAAGACTTAAAACTATTACAACCCATGAGGCAACTGGCAAGGATCCAAAAAACATGCTCCACTCCAATGGATTCCAACTTGTGGATCGTGAAGATATGAAATAACTCGCTAGCAGTGAACAATCACCAAAACATCCTTGCGCCGGTTCGAGGGCCTAGAAAATGCATTGCCCTTGAGATTGGCATATTAGTGTTATCCAACAGAATAAAACCAAGAGCACTTGTTTTAGTATCCTTCATCCAAAAGGCATCAATCATAAGTTTGCCATTTGGATTTTGTTGCAGTAAAAGCAAGGACTAAGCATATGTGTCAAGAGGGAGCACATCATCTGAGTACAGTTGAAGCTGCTTGGAAAATATGAAAGTCATCTGGTTCCTTTTGTTGAAAAACAAAAGCATTTCTAGTTTCCCAAATACCAGCCACAATACAAAATATAAAGAAGATTGAGACCAGTATCACAAATCTGTTGAATCAAAGTCTAAAAATGAAAATGGAGAGATTGAGTGAAAAGAGTAAAAGAGGATGCCTAACATAGCAATATTCTGGGAAAAAGAATGTTTGAAGTTTAAACACCATGTACTTCTAGAATTGGTAATCTTATCCCATTTGGTAAGATGATATTTAGGATTGCATTCCTTAGTAAAATGATACTAACCTCAATATATGAATCACATGACAATTTGACACATTCCCACCATGGTAGAACTAGAGGGTTCAAAATGAATTTCGTGTTAGAGTTAGACTTAAAATTCCTACATTTTAACTGGGATATCTGCAAATAGTCCCATTTTCGATTAAATAGTCTATTGTTGCTACTGTAATAGCCTATTTTCGTATTGGACGAAGATAGTGCCTTACACCCTTAAAATATGAATATACACGCTCTCTTGTGGCATGCTATAGCGGGATCGATCCCTGGCATTTCGTGAAACGTCCATGCAAAGACGTCACTGTTATATGTGAGGAATTGTATGAGATTTGAGCGTTCCTCCGTGCTCTAGAGAGTCCCAATGTGAGTTCCTCTTTGCGTGCCACTGATCTCGACGTACTCTGTTGGTTCGACGTTTGGCAGCTGAGGTTCTGCTGGAATTGACTGCTGTAATTGCTATGCAGGAGTTGTTGTAGCTGGCTTAGCTTCAATGGAAATAGTGTTATCGCAAGCTCGAGCCAATTTCTAGCTTCCTTTGATTTCGTAGATCCCTCATTTCCGGTCGGATCGTAACGCTTGATGATATGTGGAGGGAATAGCTTTCATGTTATGCAACCATGGTCGCCCCATGATGCCCAAGTAACGGGATTTGGCCTTGATGACGTAAAAGACTACGTCAAGTGTGACTGGTCCGGCTATGATGGGAAGTGTGATTTTCCCCACACGTTCTTCCATAGAGCCGTTGAATCCAGAGATATTGATGTCACTTGGTTCGACCTTGTCTGCTAAGCCCATTTGGTCGATTGTGCTCTGGAAAATTAGTTCGATGCTGCTGCCTGTATCTACCATCATCGTATGTAGAACTATGTTCTTCATCTTTAACATGATCACAAGTGCATCCTGGTGCAGAAAGTGGACGTGACGAACGTCACAGTCTGCGAAAGAAATCCCAGCTCGTTGATTGCTGGATTCTGGCAACAAGCGAGCTTCTTTATCTATCATTGTCAAATCATGACATTGTCTGACGCGCCTACGCTTGGATCTGTTGGAGTTGTTGATTGTCTGAGTCTCGATGAAGTATAAGTGTTTTTCTTTACTTGTTTCGTCAACTTGGACGATCTTGGCGTCAGTCTTGTAGCTGCCATCCTTATAACTTTCGATGCCAACAATATACTCAAGCATTCGACCCTGTACAAATATACTCTGGAGAAGAAATATCAGTGCGAAACACTACTCCATGTCATGATGTTGAATCTGGTGGTGAATGCAGTATGGTTTTCCTGGTATGGGCGGAAGAGTATTGGCATTTATGAAGAATTCATCTTTTTGTATCAGCTGGTATAAGTCTGCAAGAGTAGTTGTTAATTGTGGTATGCACGGAATTGGCTTCCTTCGTCCTTGGCGTCCTTGATTGTCATTGAACTTGAATCGCTTCTTATCACCCCCATAGTCTTTATTGCTGTTATGAGCTCGTTCTTCGGGATGGCCTTTGGTTGGTAGGGTGATGCGTTGAGGTCTTGGCTTCTCAGTTGTCAGTCGCTCGAGGTCGATAAAGTTGTTGACCTTCTCAATCATATCCTACAACGTCAGTGGCTTGTTGAGAACCAGGTGCTCCTTGATTCGTCCATCTACGAGCAGTGCATTGGTGAAAGCGGAGATTGTGATCTTCTTGTCGAGGTTGTCAATTTTCCGAGCTAGTTCGAAAAATTTCCTGGTAAACGTCTAAATTTTTTTGTTTGGTGCCTGCTTGAGGCTGAACAAAGAGTAAAGACTCTCCTCTTTATCTTTATTGTGCGAATAGTTTTTGACAAACAGTTCGCGAAGTTGTTCGAAATTGAAGATAAACCCTTCGCTGAGCGTGTGAAACCATCGTAGAGGTTCGCCCTTTAAACTGGTCGGGAAGAGACGACAGAGTATGTGATTGGATATCGAATGTAGCCCCAAAGAATCTTAAAATTCTTGAACGTGCTCCACAAGATCTCCTCCCTTGTATTTTTGAATCTTCGGAGTATGAAAACTGGTGTGTACTTCCTCGTCCAGCAACTCTTGTGTGAGTGGGCTCTTCTGTAATTTGATATAGTTATTTCTTCCAGTGAGTATTTGAGCATCTAACAGCTCCTTGATGCATTTGTCCACCTGTTCCGGAGTGAAATGTTGTCGAGACGTAACAACTCGTCTTGTTGCTCGTCCTCCTGTTGAATTGTGCTATCTTGTTGCTTTGCCCATGCGATCATAGACCGAAATTTGAGGTTTTTCTCTATTCTGTTCCTCTTGTTGTTGCAAATCGATTATTGCTCCGGTGGGTAATTGGGAATTGACATGAACTAGAGGTGAGACTAGCTCTTGCTGAATTTGGGGAAGTGCTAGATTTTGGCCTCGATGTCTCAGGCGATCATAGACTGATATCCTCGAGGTTGCAGGCAGAGCGTTCTGCTGTCTCGAATTTGCTGTTATTTGAGCTTGAAGTGCTCCGATTGTGTCATGCATGCTGGCGAGCTGTTTCTCTAGTTTTAATCGTCGTTCGGCTTTCGCTTGTACAGTTGTTCGCAAATCCGTCACTCCTTTAACAACGTCAGCCAGGACGTTGTGTGATTTTTCTTGATTTGCCATCCTTCGAGAAATAAATTAGTAAACTGGATCAGAGAACGCTGAGTGTATACTTCGTTCCCACAGACGGCGCCAGATGTAATAGCCTATTTTCATATTGAACAAAGATAGTGGCTTACACCCTTGAAATATGAATATTAGCTAAGAATTGGAAGCAATTAACACAAGTTCTAGCGTGGAAAATCCTTGAATGGGTTAAAAACCACGATCTCTCCTGAGGATTTATGAAAGAATGGTGTTTATATAGATGTTAGCTATTACAAAGAGAAAGAGATTGGATATCTGAGTTTTAGTCGGGATGACTTTCTCTAAGAGTTCTGTAAGTGATAATAGCCGTCCTGGATCCTGATCTCTAGGTTTCTTTTTATAGGTCTTATAATATGACCGTTGGTTACATTGATGACGTACGTTTTGGTCGTCCGTATTTGATGAGTCTTTATGAGGTCTTTTGTAACGTCTTGATACTTGTTGATCTGTAACAGATCTATTGATGACCTTAGCTGTAACTTCGAACTGTTGATGAAGATACGATCTCTAACGATGTTCGTTTGTATACGAACTATTGATGGTCGACTGAGTATCTTTTGCAGTGCGATGTTACTGGTCGCTTCAGTATCCTCGAACTGTAGGTGAGGAAGTCTGTATTGTGATCTGCTTGCTCTCAATCCTTGGTTGGTTATCAGTATGTTTATGCGAACTACGCAAGCTCGAATATCGGGCTTAGTAGGAGGATTAAAAATAAGCCCTTACAGCTACTTATACATATTATTTTATGAAAATCCCATTTGTATCCTCTAGTCTCTATTTAGAAACATTAAAGGTATTTAATACTAGGATCCGAGAAAAATTATGGTTGGTCTCCAATCCAACTCCTACGTTTCTTTTTGGGTGAATTTGACAAATACTTTTATGTTTTATAACATATTTGACTTACACCCCATGGTTAATTTGTAATTTGATTGTAATCAGCATTTGAATTGTTGAAATATATTCATTGCCAAAAGTACCCTTAAGAGGAACACGTGATCTTTTGTTCTAACTTCAAGAAAAAAAAAGAAAAAAAAGTGCTAATCATCCATTGGTTAAAACTTGAACAATCCAACATTCCTTCAAGATGTGAGTATCTCAGGAGTTTTTGAATTTATTTAAATAGTTAGTTATTTTAATTCAAAAGGGTAGTTTTGTCTTTAAATTTTTTTGAGTTAGGTTGACCAAAATTAGAACTTGCAATCAAGCTGCAAATGTGGGGTATATGTCATTTATTTCGCAAACTGTTGGGAGTCAAATCTGTCATAAAACATCTGGGTATTTGCCAAATTCACCCATTGCCTTTTATACATAAGTTCGTTAAGTAGATTACACGAATAACCTGAAAAATCAAATATTGTTTCAAGACCACGAAGTTATTAGATCTTCCTTCTAGATGGGAAGAACTCAGATTATCGTTTCTATCATACTAAATACTTAAGATCGTGATGCTTCATAATATTCACATTCCATCACCGGGAAATAAAATCGGGATTAGTATCGCAAGGAAAGAAATATGTAGCTCAAGTTAAATAGTTCATGTTACAGTGGTTCGTTTAACTCATATATTCACAATAGAGTACTCAACCAAGCACACGCGGAATTGAAAACAAACTTTCAAAACTTAGTAATAGTTGTAGAATCGTTGCTACGACTGAAACAAAGCCATACAATTGAGCGTGCGATATTGATCAAGTCTGATTCATACTGTATCCAATCATTCATTAATTCCAAAAGTTACGTATAGAGTTCAAAGGAATTCAAAAGCATAAATTTAGCTAATTTTAAATATTCTTACAAAAGTTCATCTGAACATAATCAAGATAATTGTAGAGTGACTAGTACTACATGTTTCCCGGGTTTAGCTTTTTCGATGGTTACTTTCTGATCAAAACTTTTGAAATGTGTGGATCATCCATTGGTACTCTCCTACTGTTATTTCACTTTCACGATGGCTGCGTGATCTCTTTATAAATTCTTCTAGCACATCCATTAGAATATAGTGCACATATATACACATATATAAACATGTACTGTAGTGTACATGGCAAACTCGGTTGTGGTCTGTTGAGGTGTTGAGGGATATTGGGTTTGAATGGGGCCGCTCTTTTAGTTCTCTGGCTATTTCATATTGAAGAACAGAAAATCGGACTATTGGATTTTCATTAATTATTTATCGGAATTTAAGAATCCGTCCGGGACACAAGGATTGAGGGCTAATCGTCCGGGACGCGATCTGCGACCAGTTGTCATGCATCTTCTTTGTCCAGCTGAGATACTCATTCTCGAATGCCCACGCAGGCAAATTTCTGCAGTTTCCTTTTGTAAGTACTCTGTGATTTCCTCTAACTAGTCCATATTTACGAATGTAATTTCCTTTGTAAGTGAATACAAGTTTTACATGAGCAACCTCGGCATGTCATGTATTTTACATGTTTAGGAGTGCTTAAACATCCCCCCAAATAATGTTCAGAAACGAGTGCATAGATCTGGGTTTTGTAGTGCCAAAGAAACGATATGGGTGGATATATATATGGATATCTGGATTGTGCGGATGAGACATTGGAGTAAACTGAAAGTTGGGTGTATTGTGGATTGTACTTTACCACTATGTTTCACCAAATTTGAGAGATCTTGTTCACCGAATTTGAGAGATTTTGTGCATGGAGTAGACTTTTATGTTTCGAATGTATGGGTTTCAAATAAACTAGAACAAGTAACAATTTTTTTTTCTTTTCTCATTTTGTAATTTGGATGTAATGTAATTCATGTTCAATTTCATAGCCATGTCATGAAAACCCACTGTTTCAAAATCATAACTCTCCTTAATCGATATTAAGAAAGAAAAAAAAAAAAAAATTCTACTGAGCAATGATTTTAACTTCAATGCGCACAGTACCATTTATAATTACTACTAGAATTGATTATGACGTGATTACTACGAAGGCGGAAGCGAGATTCGTATGAAGATCACGCTGTATTTGAGAGTTAGAGAAAACTAGGTTTCAACTAAATAAATCAGTTTTCTTTAATCAAAAACTAGGTTTCAACTAAATAAATCAACTTTCTTTAATCAAAATCAACTTCTAAACAAATAACCTAATAACTTAGATCTCCCCTAGAATTATGAACCATAATTCTAATTGAAATGAAATTCTACTTAAATTGGAACGGCTTATAACCTATATTGGACATCTCCAACAGAGTTTAAGCTAAAACATAAAACATTAAATAAACATAGGTCACACGGAGGTAGACGACTCTATGAGGGATGCGCCACATCAGATTAATGTCAATCACCTAAACATTTCCTTCCTTGTATTAGCTTTAATTGACGTTTTTCTAATATGAATTAGGTGTTTATTAGGTTTTCTGCAAACAGTCCTATTTTCGATCAGATCGTTTGTCTCATTATATATTTTTTATGTTAGTCTCTTTGTATTCAAATAGGTCTAGCTCCCATCTAACTCCTGCATTTCTACTACAAATAAGTTCATTAGGTAAATTACCCCAATAATATGATGAAGCAGAGATTGTTTTGAAACCACGAATTATAAGATCTTTCCTTCAAGATGGGAAGAAGATTATCGTTTCTCATACAAAATACATAAGGACGTCGTGAATTGATAGCTTCATTACATTCACAATCCATCAACAACGGAAAAAATGCAATCCAGATTAGCATTGCATGAAAAAAAACTAAGGATCTCAAATTACGTATTTTATGATATAGTGGTTCGATTTCATATAATTAACATAGATAACTCAATGAAACACACATCTAGTTTAGTTGGAGCTGCAAACAAACTTTTAAAACGTAAGAGTAATCGTTCTAGGATATCGTGCTACACTGCTACTAGTGAAAGAAATCTCTACATATGAGTGTGATATTGATCAAGTCAGATTCATACTCTATTCAATCATTCATAGATTCCAAAAAAATTGTAATGAGTTCCAAGGAATTCGAAAGCATAGTTGTTCAAGGTAGACCTTTCTGAAATTTATAACTAATTGAGATTAACCGATTTCGAGTAATTTAGGTCAAAATTGAAAGACCGATAATCCTTGAAACTAATTCCTTAGTTCTAACCGAGCTCAAGTTGATATGATAAACAATAAAGAATCAAAAACACAATGACAAACAATTTTAACCCTGTACAAACCTTTCTCAGGAGAAAAACTCATAGGTCGCAGTCGAATTGCCAAATTGCCCGACAGCTAAAAATTTACTGTTGAAACAAAATTACAAGAATTCAATTACTTATAGACTCAATAAACACATCCCGTGGTTACATCTCTTCTAATTGAACTCTTCGCAATCAATTCCTTGTTTTCGCAACACCCTTCGTTCTCGCAGCGCCTTGCTTCGATCTCCCGTCAAAGCATCCAAGCTTGAAACTCATAAACTTTTCAAATCAAGATTAGGTTTTCTAAATCTTCGATTGATTCAATTTGAGTTTTATTTCGCATTGAATCGCTCATTGAAATCTCTATTCTCTCTAAAATATCAAGCCCTAGAAAAATTTCATTTGAAATAGGTAAAAAAAGACAAAAATAAGAAATGATGTCTTTTATCAAAAAACTGAAAACCCGAACTCTGTTCGAACAGATCTATTCGAATAGAACCAAATATCTTATTCGAATAAACAGTGGTTTGAGTAAAATGTTCGAACAGAGAAAAAGTCTGTTCGAACATAAACTAATTTTCTTCAAAAAAAACATAATTCCTTTTTTGGACATTTTGTAAAATACTAACGGCTTGAGTTTTTGAGCGAAGAGGTACAAACCAACATACCTGTTCAGTGTCAGTCCAGCTGTAGTCGCTACACGTGCACTCTCTGACGACGTATAACCACGAGATAGTGTTGACACCTATTTTAGACACGAAATGAAACAAACTCCAAATATGGATGTTTCACTTCCTTCATATTAGAATGGTTGCCTTCAAGTATTCAAATTTAGCTAATTTTCAATATTCTTACAAAGGTTGATTTGAACATAATCAAAATAATTGTAGAGCGGCATGTACTACAGGTTTCCCGGGTTTAGCTTTCTCGTTTGTTACTTTCTGATCCAAATTTTTGGAATGTGTGGATCATCCATTAGTACTCTCCCACTGTTATTTCATTTTCACTTTTAGAAGTAATAATCGTAAGATCCTGCTACGAGTGAACGAGGCATAACATTTGAGTGTGATATTATTGATTGATTCTGACTCATACTCTATCCTTTCAATCGTGAATGACAAGGTTTCAATGGTTTTGCAGGGTTTGGAGGAATTCGAAGACACAATTGTTTTAAGTAGACCTTCCTCCATATACTACAATGGTTGATTTCAAGTACTTTAAATTGAGCTATTTTTCAGTTTTCTTACAAAGGTAAATCTGCACATAATCGAGACACTTCTAGTACAAGTCCCTAACTTTATCTAGGCAAACTGAGAAAAAATTATAAAAATGCAGCTTTACCTTCCTATTCGATTACAACTGCCTGATCCAAACCTTTAGAATATTCTGGATCAGCCAATGGTCCTCTCCTACTACTAAATTACTTTCACGGTGTGGGCGTAATCTCCTTATAAAATCTTCAGGCATATCCATTATTAGCAATTCCTTGAGAGATTTCAGGTGTTGAAAACCATCTGGAAGCTTCTTTAACTTCGGGCAGTTATTGATGACAAGATATTTCAGGCACGGCATTAGTGTCCCCTCTTCTATTGTACTCAACTCCTCTAAATCGGGCAGTTCAATCATAAACAGCGACTTCAGTTTAGGAAACATTGAACCTTCCTCACAGATGGTACTATTAGTCTTTCCCCAACCCAAATGCCTTCCTAAGTATGCATCTTTATATATGAAGAGGAATTCCAAATTAGGCAGTTGTGCTAAGATGCTAAAAAGATCCTCCCTGATATTACAACCACCCAGATGAAGTGTCTGGAGACATTTGAGAGAGATAATCCATCGAGGCAATCTGCATTCCTTTACACCAACTAACAGTTCTAGTTTCTGAAGATGGGGTGGAGTTGGAGATATACTTTCTAAATCAAGGGTGTCGTGTATATCAGCACATTTTGATATTTCCAGTGAGCGAAGGTGCTGCATCTTACTTATTGCAGCACAAAAATCCATGCAACTTCCTTCTTCTACTCCACAAACAGATAATTCCCGAAGTCCAGAAGAGAAATGAAGTTGGCTTGTTAAGTTGTTTTCACTTCTTACATCCTTTAGTGTTTGAAGGTTCTTCAAGCCTATTTCCATTCTCCATTTCATAGACATTCCCCGATTAGCATAAAAATGCCGCATTTGTGGAAACATTGCTAGTTCCACTCCAGAAGGGAGGCTTACAACCTTTGTGTTTCGCAAATCAAATGTCTGTAAACTTTGTAGCTTGCACAATGCATTTGGAAGTTTGTTGACGTGTGTTGATCTCAAGCTTAGATAACGTAATTGAATCAATTCACATACCTCACTCGGTAAATACTTGATATTTGAAGTAGATAGATCTAAGACCCTCAGAAGTCGAAAATGCATTATCATTTTGTGCAAGGTCCAGGGCAGATACTCATCCGTGGTAAATATGAGCAAGGAACGAGGTTTTAGAGTAGCAATTGTTGATGACGGAGTAAATGAACTGTTATGAATTGCTACACGACGTACTCTTTTCGAGAATAGAGTTTTACTTTGGTTTATGAGCAGCAAACCAAACTCCTCCTTCCACAACATATGTATGGCAAGGTCTCGCATTAGATCATGTAGTTTGCACGCTACCAACCCAACCCTACACATATTCTCATCAACCTGGAGCATGTTCCTCTGAATAAGCTGACCGAGATAGATGTTTGCCACCTCCTCCATTGATTTCCATGAATGATCTTCGATAAAACCTTCGGCCACCCAAAGACGAACTAATATCTTCGTATCAATTACACGATCTTTTGGAAACATACCACAATACAGGAAACACGGTTTTAGATGAGATGGTAAATGCATGTAGCTTGTCAACAAGGCCCGATTGAGTCGTTCAAGACCTTGGTTTTCATTTAATTCGCAATCAAGATTCTGAAGTACACTATCCCATTTTAATTGATCAGTAACCTCAACCTTTGATAAGAGACCCCCAATCACTGCAAGAGCGAGTGGTAAACCCGAACACCTTTGCACTATAGCCTTTGCAGTTTGTTTCAAGTTTTCAGGACAGCAAACGAGAAGGTTGATATTCCTTATAAAGGCCTTCTTACAGAAAAGAGTCCATGCCAATCCAGATGATAATGGCCTAAGTTGATGGACATGGGAAGTCTCGCCAATCGGAGAAGCTATGCTCATGTTTCGAGTTGTTAAGATAATTCTACCTCTAACTGTTAATGGTAGGGCATGCTTAATCTCTTCCCACACATTATCATCCCAAATATCATCAAGAACGAGTATGTACCTTTTATCCTGCAAATATTTATAGATCTCCTCCTGCAACTTGATCATAGTCATTCCCTCCACACCGGTTGGAGGTGAATCCTTTATGCTCTCGCAAAATCCTTTGAGAATGGACTGTAAAACCTCTTTCGGTCGGAAGTCCTGGGAAACTGATATCCAAGCGCTGCAATCAAACTTCCCCAACACGTTCTTGAAAACCTTTTTGACAAGAGTGGTCTTTCCGGCTCCCCCCATGGCAACCACTGAGATTACTGTGCGCTGTTGATGGATTTCTTTCTCTTCATTTAGCAACAGATTTTGTATTTTCTCCACATCTATGTCAATTCCTATGATATCTTCCTCTTCAACGAAAGGAAGAGACACGCCATAATCTCCCCTTGTTTCTTTTTTGTTAGTTGACATGACTTCACCTTCTTCAAGGTTGTAATCCACCCTTCTCCTAGCAATATTAGCAACATCCCTCATGATGATTTCTATCTGATAGTGAAACTGACGATGGACTCTCATTTGCTTGAAGAAGTTAGGTACATAGCTCACACAAAACTTAAGATCTAGACAGCCACTTTGTCTTCTAGATGCAAGAAGTTGCATTTGAACAAAGAATTCCTCAAAAACATCCTCAACCTCATAAACTTCCTCTCCCACTTGACTAACCCATTGGCTCACAACTTCACCTCTAGACTTAATTGTTTCAGCATCTTTTAGGAAACTTTTTATTTCTGCATCTTTTAGGAAGGCCTTCATTGTAGATAGCTCACCCGTGATGAACTTAATATCGTCGTCAATGCCTATTTGAAACTGAAACCGTACTTGAGAAACAGCTAGATCTCCCAGTTTGGCAATGACAAATCCTAGCAAAGCTTCTGCCATATTCTTTCAGGTTGGATTCAGTAACTGAAATGAGAAGATGTTCAATAGCTGTCACGGCCCAGCCCGGGACCGCCTCTACAGTTCCCGGAGTGCAGCGGAATAAGGGACCGTGCGGCGTACACGGACGCGCGGTCACGCGCGGTCGGCGTGTACCAGCCATCTTCACGGGCGCGGCGCGCCAGTGGCATACAACCCACGGATGCTAGAGCGACATCCAGATAATCCTGGATACTCGTGAGGGGTCATCGAATATGTATTCGGTATAGGCAACAACGCTGAAGGTTCCCTCAATAATCCCTACAGCGTAATCTCTCGCGACGCGCGCGAGGTACGGAAAGCACACATGTCCTGCAACGGATCAGGGTAGCTCAATATGCCGGATTCCAGATAAAAGACTCATATCTCAAGGGGCGACGAGCCTGGACTATTTATATTGTCCATCTGTAAGGGGCGGTGCGTCTCGGATAGCCTGCGGGGCATAGCGGCGCCATATGATGTCCTCTATTGAAAACTGGCCCGCATTGCGAGGCAATGCCCCCTAGGCTTCCCTAGGCCTAGGAGAACTCATAACTATCCCTTGTAGATAGTCCATGAGCCGGGGTCCTTGATGACCAAGCATTAAAGCTCTTTTAGTCATGGGGAGGATCGGACCAAGGTTCCTCCTTAATATAGCTACTAAGTGAATAGTCAATTTCCAAAAGGAAACGTTAAAACATGAGACGAATCGTACTGGACCTTTTCGCCCCCTTAACTGAATCCGATTGCGACGAAACTTGGCGTGGAGCTATATTAGGATATAGAGAACAAATACATTCAGACAGAACTCAAAACGCTCGGGTGGATTTGGCCGGCGTTCGGTAGGTCGTCGCACCCTCCTGTGCTTAAAATAATCTCGACGTCCTCATCGAGTACCTTCTTCAACACGGCTCTGCAAGGATTCAATCTTCTGCATCTTCAAGAAACCAATAACTCTCCCGCACTTAGTTCAGAGTACTATATATTATTCTATACTAGCGGATACTGAGCCCAACTGCTAGTCTCGATGCTGACAACTGTGTCTTCAGAACTGAACCATAACTTCGCCCATTCTAACTGAAGTGCGTAGTGACCGAACCTTCATACCAACTCTGGTGTCTGCCTTCTCGTCTGGGTATTGTCTCTTGGTCTCAAACCTTCTGAAAAATGTATGGGCGGTGCACTCTAGCATCGAGCCCTCTGAAATGCGCTGTATCCTGCTGCAAAGCGCCTTCTCCCCTAACACAATGTGGAATGTCGCTCTTCTCGACAAACCAAGGGAGTCTCCTCCGGACAGCTCGACGAGGATATCTCCAATCCCGTCCAAAAGTCCGCTCACTTCCGAGTCGTACAATGCCTTCGTCGCTCGAGAGTTCAATCTTTTGTGAATCTCGGCTTCAAACTTCACTCTTCATCTGCGAGTGGTAAGGAGCAAGTCTGCTAAAACCAAGGGGTAACTCTCCCACTCTGTACGGAACATCTGCCGCATACTGAAACAGCCTGACTGCCTTTCAATCATCTCTGCAAAGGTCTTCAACTAGGTTTGCCCTTCTTATGGACCATCGGGGATACAACATCAAGATGCGACACTCTAGCCTTACCAGTATAGAACTGAACTGGTACTCATTGTTCACTTGGGCGAGGGAGGGTAGCTCCTAGAAGGTAGCATACTCTTAACAAGGCGCGGGTACTCTATTCCCTACCGCCAACAAAACCATCGAGGCAGCCTATCTAGGAGCGGGTACTCTGTTCCCTACCGCCAGCTAACCATCGAGGTCCGCCATAAAGGCGTTCTGTGTGAACTTCTAAAACCCATGAGACATCTATCTGTGCAGCCACGTTTCTGCTCTACCACTTCGTAGTAGGCCATCATCTAACCCATGTAACGCTAGATGGCATCTGCACCTAACTTGGTTGCAGGAAGGGTGATCGCTACTCCGGCGTCCCCAAAGGTCTCTCCACTTCGGAGGACTCTAATCTGCCTCACTCTCTAAGGAGGACTTCTCAATGCCTCTTCTCTGATGAGGACTTAACACTGGCATCTATACTTGCCAAATTCTGGTGGTAATGACCCATGCTGGAACCTGCATACATCTGCGTCACAACTTACAGCTCTTCCCACACTCAATAAGCTCGACGTCCGCGTTGAGAACAAAACTGTGACATATAACTGACGGACTACTGAAGCGTTTCTCCATCTCTACATCCCTACTCCAACCTGAGTACTTGGGGAACTTGGGAACAAGATGTTGTCACTGCACCTATCGCCCTGAGCTCGTTGGCTTACCATGTCCAACTGCTATCAAACTCACAGAGACCAACCTTCATACTGCCGCAATCATCTTTGAACTGAAGCGTAGCCATTCTCTGTCTCTTGAACTAGCTTCAACAAACGCAGCCAACTCTAACCGATCACTGAGATGTGGTCTTTTAACGATACAAACCAAGAACGAGGCGTGGGTACTCTATCCATACCGCCAACCACCAAGTAATAAGGAATTGGGAAACTAACATCCAATTCTGCTCAGGATCTTTCATCCTAGAGCAATCTCATTTGAGATCATGTCTGAGGTAACCCGCACAACTGACTGAAGCTCAACTCTGCTCTGCGACAACCACATAACTTACTAACCTTCAAAAACGTGAGTTTTCATCCATCTGTGAGCTTAAATGACCCAGAACCATCTTGTGGAACAACATGGATCAACACAGCTAGAGCACTAGAACGCCGACAAACCTGAAACTCACTACGGAGCCAGAGAACAAACATCACTCGGCATCTTGCCTTCTTGGAATGATCAAAGCAGGGTCCCATGTAACTGGGGACCAACTGCGGATAAGCGACAACCCATCTTGGAGGTCTCAGTTCATGTCGCGTCACAACGAGTCACTCTGCCCTCGACGTCTACCTGACGATATCACTGTGTTCAAACTCGTAACCCAAACCATGTCTTCATCTCTAACTTCATGCCGCTTCATCTTTGGCTCATGACATTCACCTCCGGAACGTCTCAATGTCCAACTCAGGACAATCGCAACGAGTATCTCTCAGGATTCTTCAATCTTCTGTAGACACTAAGGAATTCCAACCAAACCAAGCTTCGCGGCGTCCACACGAAAGTACTCAGTAACTAACACTGACCATATCGATCTCTGCTGAGGGGCATCGTCCTTGATCACAACTGTTACTAAACTTCGCAGCGCGGATACGGACCGAATGTGATAACAACCTGCTAGATCGCTTTATTACTATTCTTCATAGAGTATCTGCGACATTGACCAGCCTTCTAGAGACAACCAACGATATAGATCATCGCGTCCAACTCAAATCTCAATCCTTCTCTTAACGTCATTGTCCAAAGCACACTTAACTTGAGCAATCTCGCGCTCGGATATGTAGCCTTCCTCTTGCGTCCAATATCAACTGACATGTAGGCAACACACTCTACAAGCGTTCACAACGGTACTTGGATCATCTCTAAGGAGCAACTACGGCTCTGGAGAGAACAACTGCCAAATGGGTATCCCATAATACCAACTCAGGAATCATTACTCTGTTTACTCTGATGGACGTAGGCACTACCCATCTACGCTCTGACAAGCAAACGCCCAGCAAGCCTTGCTCGGATAAGCTTAGACCCAACTAGTCTAGCTCTGGCAGACGTAGGCACAATCCATCTACGCTCTACCAACTCAAGAGCTAAGCTTCAACAAGCTATTCTAGCTCTGATACCATCTGTCCCGGCCCAGCCCAGGACCGCCTCTACAGTTCCCGGAGTACAGCGGAATAAGGGACCGTACGGCGTACACGGACGCGCGATCACGCGCGGTCGGCGTGCACCAGCCATCTTCACGGGCGCGGCGCGCCAGTGACATACAACCCACGGATGCTAGAGCGACATCCGGATAATCCTGGATACTCGTGAGGGGTCATCGAATATGTATTCGGTATAGGCAATAATGCTAAAGGTTCCCTCAATAATCCCTACAGCGTAATCTCTCACGACGCGCGCGAGGTACGGAAAGTACACTTGTCCTGTAACGGATCAGAGTAGCTCAATATGCCAGATTCCAGATAAAGGACTCATATCTCAAGGGGCGACGAGCCTGGACTATTTATATTGTCCATCTGTAAGGGGCGGTGCGTTTCGGATAGCCCGCGGGGCATAACGGCGTCATATGATGCCCTCTATTGAAAACCGGCCCGCATTACGGGGAAATGTCCCCTAGCCTTCCCTAGGCCTAGGAGAACTCATAACTATCCCTTGTAGATAGTCCATGAGCCGGGGTCCTTGATGACCAAGCATTAAAGCTCTTTTAGTCATGGGGAGGATCGGACCAAGGTTCCTCCTTAATATAGCTACTAAGTGAATAGTCAATTTCCAAAAGGAAACGTTAAAACATGAGGCGAAGCGTACTAGACCTTTTCGTTCCCTTAACTGAATCCGATTGTGACGAAACTTGGCGTGGAGCTATATTAGGATATAGAGAACAAATACATTCGGACAGAACTCAAAACTCTCGGGTGGATTTGGCCGGCGTTCGGTAGGTCGTCACACCAATAGCTCTTTTCCAAATTGCTACAAAATTAAGTAAGAACTTGATTGAAAATATTCCAAAGTTCTTCGATATAAAGTAGGCACTAAACTGATAATAATTGAATACTTATAAATTAGCCGACTTTCCCCGACCATTCCAATTTTCTAATAAAAGCAAGTTGGACTTGTTTATATTTTATTTGTTAATTTAACTTGCAAAATCTCATTCTTGAGGTTTTAATGATCTTATATAGTGTATGTGAACATAGTCGTACCATTGGCTGGCCCAATGATGGTAGTACGCCTAGTGAGAGGTCGTGGGTTCCAAACTTCATAGGGTTCGAAACTGGGTTGCGGATCCCTATAAAAAGCCAGCTTGAAAAAAAATAAAAAATGTGAACATAGTCATGTTAACTTCATTTGAAAACCATGAAAGCCTCACTATTTAATTCTTTTGGGGGTAATGCCTACTAGGTTTGTTGTAAGAGAAGAACTCATACTAATCTCCTAAATCTAGCTGGTGAATTACGGGAACCTCCCCACAGTCAATCACTCTAAGAGGATGGGTAAGTAATTATACAGGACATATAAATAGAGGTTATGTTGTTGTGTTTCAGGAAAGTTGATCAGTTCAGTTGAAGCAGACAATGGTCAACGACGTCACTCCTGTCGACCAGAGGTGGGTAGGCACTATTTAGAACTACTGTTGACACAAATACTACATGTGCAGAAGAAAGAGTCTATCGTCAATCAAATAAACAATTAAATTAGTGGACTGCACCAACATCACATCCCCACTTCAACAAACACTATTTTTCTTTCCTCTCAAAAAGAGACCCTATGGACCCAAGCTCAGACAAAGACTGGCCCTTACACATTACCTCTTTCCGCTCAGCCCGACTCAAAAGACCCCACCGAACATTCCGACCTCCAGTACACCTAGTATTGTTGCAACACCGACCTTCTCTTATACAGCTCCTACCCCGCTAGAAATTGGGTATTCAACCTCAGATCACACGGGTTGGGTGACGCCAACTCACAAAGATGTTTTTGGTGATTGGTCTGCCAGTAGAGCTGGGAGCAGTACTGGGAACCAGAGCAATAGAAAACGGCTTCACACAGGTTTTTCGGCTACAGAGGAAGGTACGGGCGATTCTCAATCAACCAAGGTACGTATTATTCCTTTCCCATTTAACCTACTTTTCTTCAGTAATAAGTCTTGTCTTAAATATGTTATACCTATTAGCTCAGTTTTTCCTTCCCCCAATTTGACCGGGGAAGACCCCCAGGCTTTAGACATAACAAAGGTGGATATTACAAGGAGAAACTTAGGGACCTTTATAGACGTAAGCCTCCCAATACTGAAAGCACCCAGCCTGCCGAAAAGGATTATTGGAATACTGGCCCCGACGATGAAAGGAGTCAGAATGGTATGAACTCACATACCGACCTACATCCCTGGATTAAGGCAGCCTGGTCCGCCCGGAAAACTAGAAGGGGAAAGGAGGTGCAGCCCCCTAAGACAACGGGGGTTGGGAAGGGCTCTGAAGCTAACCGACGATCTTTCTGGGCTTCAGCCCGGAAACTCATCTCCGTTCCGCACCCTACCGCCTATTCTCGTTTGGTGACGGCCATCATCACGGGCAGGAAAAGGAGGAAGGATTCCTTTATGACCACTTGGTTTCCTCCAAATTACCTCCCTCACCCCTCCACCCCCACCAACATTTTCCAACCCATAATACTTAAAAACATCTGGAAGCGGGCCCGACACCGGCCATCTGTGAGAAATGATTATTTTCTTATGGAACTGCAGGGGGAGCGGCAAGCCCTCCACCCTTAGGGAGCTCCTTAATATCCAAAGTAAGCACACCCCGGATGTCCTGATCCTTTCTAAAACCAAAACTTCTGACCTCGCTTCCTTAAAGAAGTTTGCCAAGCTGGGTTTCGATCATTCCCATATGGAGGCGGCGACTACAAATAACAGAGGAGGTCTCTGGCTGGCTTGGAATAAAGACATCGAGATGCACATTCTCGCTTCCTTCTCCAAAGGCATTGACGCTCTTATTTCCTCTCCAGGGCACAATCCTTCCCCGGAGTCCCCGCCGGTTCAATGGATGTGCTCCTTCACGTATGGCCATCCCGAAGCTCATAACCGCATCCCCTACTGGAAGGTTATTTCCCAGATGGCCATCCGTATCCCTATCCCCTGGCTTATTATCGACGATCTGAACTGCATTGTCTGTAAGGAAGAAAAATTTGGGAAAATCTCCTTCGATTGTTCCCTCCCTAACCCTCTGGAAGACTTCATGTTCAAGGCGGCTATGATTAACCTGGGCTTCTCTGGTATTCCTTTCACCTGGTCCAACAAAAGAAAAGGGAGGGAGTTGACCAAGTTCAGACTCGATAGAGGGCTTGCCTCGGGGCCCTGGAGAACCAGCTTTCCTGAGGCGACTATCAGAAACCTCCCCATTATTGGGTCGGATCATGGTCCTATCCTTCTTAACAATGCCCCTCTCACCCACCAGCTCCCCAAACAATTTCATTTTCTCTCCTTCTGGCCCGACCACGCCGAGTACCATTCGGTCATCAAGAAAGCTTGGGAGGTTGATCAGAATGGTTCCCACCCACTCCGGCTGTGTAAAAAATTGAGACACACCAAGCGTGAGTTGAAAAGTTGGAACAGAGAGGTCTTCAACGCCACAACTGGGTTGGCCAAACAAATTCGAGAGAATATTGGCAAGCTTCAAATTGAGCCTACTACAGAACAGAATACCTTGGCAGAAAGTGCTCTTCAAGCTAAGCTAGATTCTATTCTCACCCAAAAGAGACTTTGTGAAAAGATAAATCCAGAGAGCTCTGGCTTAAAGAAGGAGATCGTAACACCAGGTTCTTTCACATGGCGACCATTTGCAGGAGTAGACAAAATAATATCCAAAACATTCATAAAGAAGATGGATCCTGGGCGCACGATAGAATAGACATTGGAGATGTTTTTCTTAACTTCTAAAAAAGCATATTCCAATCCTCCTCCCCTCCCATTAAGATTGAGGACCTCCAGGTTATGGAGATGATTGTAACACTAGGCGACAATAATAACCTGATCAAGATCCCTTCCATGGAAGAGATTAAAGAAGCCCTTTTTTTCTATGAACCCCAGAAAATCCCTGGGACCGGACGGTTTTACGCCCCTATTCTACCAAAAATCTTGGGACACCGTCAAAGAGGACCTCTGTCAAGCCATACAAAACTTTTTCCAATCGAACCACTTGTTTGGCAAATTTAACCATACCAACATCACCCTGATCCCTAAGATCAAGACCCCGACCAGCCCGGCTCACTTTCACCCTATCAGCCTCTGTAATGTCAAATTCAAGATCATTACCAAAATTCTTGCCGGTAGACTAAAGCCTCTCCTTCATAAACTCATTTCTCCCACTCAGAACGCCTTTGTTCCTGGCCACCAAATCTTTGATAATATTATTATGGCCCAAGAGATCCTCAAATCTCTGGCTAAAAAAAAGGAGCTGCCGAAAGCATGGCAGTGAAACTTGACCTTTGCAAAACTTTCGATAGAGTGGAGTAGAGCTTCCTGAAGGACACCATGAAAGCTATAGGGTTTTGTGAGAAATGGTGCACTTGGATCCATCAATGCATTTCCACCACCGCTCTCTTCTTCAATATTAATGGATCTCTTTATGGTTTCCTTAAACCGGAGCGAGGACTCAGATAAGGTGACCCCCTCTCCCCTTTCCTCTTTCTCATTTGTACTGTGGTTCTCTCACGTATCATCCTCAAAGCTGAGTGTAAAGGGACTCTTCATAGTATCAAGACTGCTAGGGGTAGCACTTCGGTCTCCCACCTCCTCTTTGCCGATGACTGTTTTATTTTATGTAAAGCTACCATGGAGGAGGTGGGCACTCTTAAAGGTGCCCTTGAATCCTTTAAAAATATGTCTGGCCAGGAGATTAATCTGGAATAATCTTGCATCCTGTTCAGTAAGAATGGCCATCATCGGTATCACAGGCTTATTCAACGCATGCTCCACATCAAACGGGACACAGGAGGTGGAAAATACCTTGGAGATTCTCTCACTTTCGACCGCAAAAAAACTCTTAACTTCCAAGATATTATATCTAGAGTCTCAAAGCGTATCGAGGGTTGGAAAGCTAAAAGCCTCTCTCAAGCGGGTAAAATTACCCTTATAAAAGCTGTTAACTCAGCAATTCCCTCGTTCTATATGTCTGTCTTTCCTTTTCCTATCAAGACGTGTAAAAATCTTGACTCCATCAATGCTAGATTCATGTGGGGTACCAACAGTGTTGGGGAGAACAAGACCCACTTCATTAGCTGGAAGATCATTTGTCGCTCCAAAGATGTTGGGCATCAGGACTTCCCTCACCTAAAATCAAGCTCTGCTTGCCAAGCTCTTCTGGAGGGTCATCAAAGAGTCCGATAAAATTTGGGCTCACAATCTGATTAAACGTTACTCTCCCAAAGTCTCTCCCATGCTCTCCACTCCCAACGCCATCGATTCTTGAATCTGGAAAGGGATCTTAAATGCTAGGAATAACATCTGGTCGGAGCTCATTTGGCATATCGGGGATGGTGAGAGCGTCAATTACTGGCTTGAGCCCTGGATACCGGGTATCCCCCTCGGTCATCCTCATGAGCCGGCCCCTGCCCACCGCACGAACACAAAAGTTTCGATTCTTATCTATCCTACCTAGCACATCTGGAAGGATACACTTTTACAATTTATGTTTCATCCCGAAGTAGGAAATCATATTCTGAGTATCCCGCTCAGCAAATATCCGGCCAAAGATACCCTCAGGTGGAGAAACACCCAGAACGGTATCCTTACGGTACAATCGGCCTACCTCTCTTCCAACCAGAAGGACTTGAAGCACAATCCGGATAACGGGCAAGGTTTTGGCAACTCAACTAACTGATCAGCCGTCTGGAAGATGGAGGTCCCTTTTTGAATTTAACTCTTCTTCTGGAAAGCCATCCAGGACGGTATCCCCACCAATCATAATCTTTGGCACCGGGATGCTGATTCTGCCACTTTGTGCCCTAGATGCGGTGAAGAAGATGAGACCACAACACATGCCATCTTCTTTTGTAAGAAAGTGCACAATTTCTAGTATGCGTTCGACCCCTCTATAAATTTTGATTTATGGCCCTACTCTGACTCCCTGACTGGCATCATTCACAAGATTGCCAAACAGGAAACGGCGGCCCCGGACCCCTCAAAGAGGGGAAATATCAGCTCTGTTTTGTATGTTATCTGGATGAGCAGAAATGATATGATCTTTAATAAGGTGAAATCTAATCCAATTGTTTTTGTGAACAGGGCAAAAAATTACTACTCCCCCCTGAGTCACCCCTATTTCTCTACGGTCAGGCCCGGGACTACCTACCCTCCTCCCATGATCGGAGAATGGTGGTTTTTCATTCTAGTTGACGGGGGATGGCCAAAAAAGGACTCGCTAGGGGGCTCGGGCTTTGTCCTCAAATCGCATAATCTTTACATTTTGGGTGCAGGTTACGACTCCTCCAGGGCAGCAGACTCCGAAGAGGCAGTGGCGGCTGTAGTGATCAGAGGCATGGAGGCCACTCTGGGGAGGGACATGGAGAGAGTGATGGTTCTCACAGATTGTTGGCGCCTCGTCAGTGCTTTCGAGACGGGATCCACTGACCTTTCTTGGGGAGCCCTCACCCTTGCTCTAGAGATGTTATTTCTCACTACTCGTTTTCACGAGTTTCATTTTTAGTTTATAAATAGATGTTTCAATTTTGAGGCGCATGCTTTAGCAGCCTTGGGAGCCTATTCCCTAGCTGTTTCTCTTTTTGAGCCCAACAGGGCCTCAGACCTCGTAAACTCGGCTATTTTTGTATTGCCTTTTGGGGAATAGTTTTGATTTATTTATCGTTGCTTACAAAAAAAAAATGACGTTTGTTTTTTCACCGAGTCAGACTAAGATGTCTAAGTCTGAGTCTATTAAGTGATTTGGACTAACTCATAGCACTGAGAGTTGTTCGTTTTTTACACTAACTCAAGTCAGACTTAAATTTTTTCACTTAAAACTTCCCTCTTCACTCAGACCCAATATGCCATCTGTCATCTGAGTGGGAGATCTAAGCCCGAGTCTTCTTTTCCACCAAAAACTGCCCTCCTAAAAAATTGAAAAAAGAAAAAAATACATATGCTCTCATTTCTTCCATTTCAAATTTATTCTTCAAATTGCAAGAGGGGTTGTTCATGGCGGTCCATCCTTGACCTTTCTCTCCTATCTACTTGATTTTACTTGATTCACGAAGTTTTGGCGGTCCAAATTTGCGCCTTGGTCTCGGCAGATTTCAATCCTGACCTTGGTAAGCTTTGTTCTTGCGTATGTTGTGCACATTCTAACTTTGGGTTTCGGTAGTGGAGACTGATCTGAATTTCGAATTGGGGTTTTTGGAAGTGTTTCTTGTTTGTGGTGATTGATTGCTTGGGTTGTTGAAATTGGGGTTTGAGAAATGGTAGCAATATAGGTTTGAGAAATGTTGGGATGGTAATTGGTAAACTAGTTTACATTATCTTTTTTATCACCACCTTCACAGCTACTAGGTTTCTACAGCCCTTTAAAATGATGTCTTAAAGTGTTTACACCCTTACCAGATACTTTCTATGATATCCCAAATGATCTTGACATTTATATTAAACCCTCCAATTTCTTTAGAAATACAACTCTGCTCTCATTGTCTTTAATTTTAGAGGTTTCTATAAGATAGTTTCCATGTATAATATACTGTTTATGAATGCTATAATGGACTGGTTATAGATGTATTAGAAGCTATAAAATACTATAATAGACTGCTATAGGAGTTGTCATTAAACTGTTTATAGAGGCTGTTATTTTGATAAATTGTAGTATGAAAACAAATTGCAGTAGAATCTCCAGCTTCAATCCAGGTAGGAACAACTCACTCTTCCTTCTGCGATGATATCTTATACAGTACTCCTTGAGCTGTCTACTATAGCTCTGTTTGCAATCTATTCAAGTTCACTATATTTTGTTGATTATTTGATAATATTTTCTTGATTATGTATTCTCAGGGACAATGAATCAGGTTCAATGGTTATTAGGTATTCTTGTTATTATTATTTTGTACAACGAGATAGTGAAACAAAATAGGAGGGTCCGCTAAAGACCATTATTCCTGCAATCTATTCAGCATACTCCTGATAGTACTCCTCATACCCCTGCGTCTCAAGTTGGATTTGCTAAATCAAAGTGGAAAAGATCAGCTGCAGTAGTTCAACCATTGGAACCAATGGAGTTGGTCCAATCTCTGATATCTGCATTCACTGCCCAAGGAGCAAGTTTTACTTCTGCTAGTAATGACAACACTACTTCTGAAGTTCTGAAGGTATTGTAGGATATGGTCAATTCAAATGAGATAGATGAGCTATTAATTTTCAAGGGTTTGAAGTTGTTGGGAGGAAAAGATGAGCACAAACACAAAGTGATCTTTCTGGGGCTTGAGCCAAAGTGTCGTCTTGGTTTCCTTCAAACCCACTTAAGTTGATAGTGAGGCAAAATACTCTTAAGATTTATTTATTTGCGTATTTGTAATAACTCTTAAGACTTATTTGTTTGCTTATTTGTATTAACTTCAAACTAATGTTGAATTTTTATTTGATTTTGGGAACCAATGTATTTGTGTTTTCTATATATACAGGTTCTTTTCTATGTATATGTGGTATTGACGTTGGTGACGAATGGGTGGTGGTGGTGGTGGTGGTGGTATTGGTGATGAATAAGTAGGGGTGTTTGTGTGTTTGCTTATAAGTTGAGAGGGATATTTTAGTATTTACAATTTTTAGTCAGATTTAACTAGCCAAAAAAACAAACACTCCAAGGCATCTACTTAGATAGTGAGCACCTCTACGTATTAGCCTATGTAAATAAAAAACTAATATGAACTAATAGTCGCTATGAAGAACAAAAAGTAGTCACACACAACAGAAGACAAAAATCAAGATACTCAATTTACTATAACAAAAGAGAAAAATCGTGCAAGTAGTTACCTCGGGGATCAACATATTCCCTTTACCTTGGCATAGTCGTCACTTAGATCTCATTTAGCCTATCCATGCGGTAATCATAAGATGGGAATATGATTTAATAACTGCTTAATAATATTGTAGTAGCATATTCTTCAGATTCGATAAGAAAGAGCTATCAGAGCCACGTCGAAGGTATTCGATCATTCGAGAAGATGTTAAGTCTATAACTACATAGCTCAACCCTCCACAGTAGCCATTACACTTGGTCAAATATAGATGTTGCACGTGCTTCGTGGAGTCCGCCCACCTCCTATAAAGTCAGGAGAAATATTATTCGATAAGAAAGAGCTATCTGAGCCACGTCAAAGGTATTCGATCATTCGAGAAGATGTTAAGTCTATAACTACAGAGCTTAACCCTCCACAGTAGCCGTTACACTTGGTCAAATATAGATGTTGCTCGTGCTTCGTGAAGTTCACCCACCTCCCATAAAGTTAAGATACATATTATTTGTAGCTGCCTGTATCAATCTATAAATATGGAAGAACATATGTCAACAGGGGTGGATTTCTTTACTTTTCGTTATACCCCTAATTCCAATTTCTCTACAAGTGTAATAGATTAACACATAATATATTTATATCACAAAATCCTCCTCGAGGTTGTGGTTTTTCTCAGGTTTCACTGAGTTTCTACGTAAAATCTATTGTGTTTTAGCTTCTATTTATAGTTATATCATAATCTATTTACCTAAGTATTTGTGAGGTTTACCAAACGGAAAACTAACCATTACAATTGGTGTCGTCTGTGGGAAATTTCCACTACTTTCTCTACCAAATCTCATCCTAAACAGTCACTGTCATGACCAATATGAACCTCAGAAGCACCTCTAGTAACCAGAGGAACGATGAGGATATCACAGCAACCGTACTGCTAGAAATTATTGACTTGTACAATATTGTTGTCGAGCTCCAAAGACAAATAGAATCTGATAGACTCCAATGTCTCGAAGATCATAAAATTCATGCTCGATCCCGCCAAGTCGAGAGGGATGAAAGGAGGAAATCCCTGGAGCAACAGAACCGAACCCATAAGAAAGAAATGGAAAGTCTGCGAAGACAACATGACAAATTTACTACTTGACATGAGTCACCCATCCCAGCCCCGAAGTGACCACCGATCCAGGGTATCTCATAGGAAGAATGAACCAAGGAAGGAGAGAAATCAAACGTCGAAATCACGATCAAGGAACCCAGACAGAGTGTCACGACACTTCAGACTTACATCATCAGCATCGACCACTCAGGGTAGTTGACAAACTCGGTTTCAGACCCTACCACCCCCTCCAAGACGGTTTGTGAGGGAGAGGTTGGGCCCCAAAGGACAAGGATATTTCAATCCTCCCCTGCTATAACACCTCATGTGCTACCTAGTTCATTACCCTGGATGACTTTAATAATCAGATTTAGGCCATACATTCTAATAATCTGAATTAAAGATCTGCTCTAGACCAGGTCGAAACAAATCCTATCTCTCCTCACCTTAAAATTATGCCTATTCAAGATAACTTTCACATGCCAAAATTTTATTAACTGTACACAGGCCTCACCGACCCTCTAACCCATGTCAGATACTTCAAAGCAGCAGTAGGCCATTACTCTAAACTCGGTCACATGTTATGTCATTTGTTTAACATGAGCCTTAAAGAAGAACCTCTCAGATAGATTCATACCATTTACAAAATCGATAACCAGCTTTGCTCAGCTGCCAGCAATTGTTCGAATCAAATTATGCATATGCTAAAGAACGTGAGATAACAATTGATTCTCTGTTCTTTTTCAAACAAGAATCAAGGAAACCCTCGCGAATTTAGACAAACGTTTCTTGCAAGAAATAAGGAAGATCAGGAACATAGATCCAAAGATTGTAGTACCAGCATTTACTTCTGTACTCCACATCGATTCTAAAGTTCGAGAAGAGCTAACACTTTACAATCCCAAAGCGATAACATAAATGATAAATGTGGTTAATAACAACATCCATCTTAAACGGTCAAAAAAGGATAAGATGAAAAACTCTGTTGTCATTCATTCCAACGACGTTCTGTCACCACTACACCCGAAACTGATGAATAGTGCTGTCGCTAAACAACATGGGCGATCTAATGACAACATCAAAGGAAAAGACGGGAAAAAAGATAGGCCGATCCCAGTTCTACCTCTAATGACAACAACCCTATCTACTATCTTACCCATCCTAAGGGAAGATGAGTTCTTTAGAGAAGCACACAAAATTCCTGACGTCCCGAATAAATCTTTCTGTCAGTATTATAGTGTTTATAGCCATGAAGCTAATAATTGTTATTCTCTCATTCATATTTGAATCCATATTGTCGTGGCCGAAAGGCTCCATGTATATGTCATCGATGTCATGAAGTTTTTCGAAGAAGAAATAAAAGAAAATAAAAAGAACAAGGACAAGGTCAAGTTCGCCATCTGTACATGATCGAGATCAAAAAAGGAAAGAAGTAAAAAAAGGATGATAGAATCACATCGTGTTGTAAGATGACTTCTTCAGAGAAATCTGCCAAACTTTTACCCAGCTTCAGAAAAGCAAAACATCTATATCACATTTCTTTCGAGAGTGCGATAATAGTCATGTGAAGTACCCTCACGATGACCCACTAGTGATAATGCTCAAAGTAGGACATGACTACTTACATACGCTCCTCGTAGACACAAGAAGCGTAACAGACGTACTATTCAAAAGAGCAGTCAACGTCCTAGGCTTTAAAGATTCTGTCAAAGCTTTGACCATAACTATTACAGGCTTCAATGGTTTCAAAGAATCTGCCTTAGAAGAATTTATATTGCCTATTCAGGCAGGGCCGAAAACAACTTTTGTCATATTTATCGTCATCAATATTAAGTCTAAATACTTGGGAATCTTGGGAAGAAGCTGGCTTCACTTAATCAAGGCAGTACTTTCGACATATCATTTGGCTTTACGGTTCCCGACTAACCACAAAGTTTATGAAATAAAAGGGAGTCAAGCTGTTGCAAGGATGTGCGAGAATACCACCATGAACCCTCATGCGTCACAAAGGCATAACAATTACAGACGGGGCCTCTCCCAATGTTTAAGCGGCATGATACTGAAGCAGTCAAATCTATCGAACTTGATGAACCTGGGAGAAACACTTTCATTGGCTATAGGCTTTCACTAGAAGAAAGAAAAACCCTCGTGTTGATGTATTTGCATGGTTCATTAAAGAAATGTCAGGCATTGACCCTTCAATAGAATGCCACAAATTAAACTTCGTACCTAATAGAAAACCTGCAGTACAAAAGCAACATAATTTGGCACCGAGACTACGAGAAGCAGTTAGTGAAGAAATCGATAAGCTACTTCGAGCTGGATTCATCCAGGAAGCTAAATATCCAAAATGGGTTTTCAACATCGTAGCTGTACCAAAGAAGAATGGAAAGATCGGGGTCTGTTAATAAGTCACACCTAAGGATAATTTCCCTCTCTCTTTGATCCCTCACTTCCTTGATTCCATGGCAGGACATGAACTTCTGTCGATAATAGATGCGGCATACGAATATAATCAGGTTCCACTTGCCGAAGAGGATCAAGAAAAAACTACATTTGTAATGGAATGGGGCCTTTACTGTTACACTGTTATATGCCATTTGGATTGAAGAATGTAGGAACATTGTGTCAACGACTCGTGACCAAAATGTTTGAAATCACTTGGGCAAAATCATGGAGGTATACATTGATGATATGATATGCAAAAGTCAGAAACGAGAAAATCATTGCAACAATCTCCAAACAATCTTCAACATCCTTTGTAGTTATCACATGAAATATCTAGTAAGCAAAAGGGGGATAAAAATCGATCCCGAACAAATCAAGACACCCATGGCCATGCTATCACCATGACCAAAAAAGGAAACAACCCAAAGAAATCATCTGTACCTCAGAATGCGAATTGGCCTTTCAAGACCTAAAATGATACTTGGGGAGTCCTCCCATAATGAGTACTCCTGTTGATGGTGAGGTATTGTATTTATCGACAATAGAAGATTCAATCAGTTATGTTCTTATTCGCGAAGATAACGGGGTGGAAAGGCCAATCTATTTCATCATCAAAACTCTCATGCCTGCTAAAAAAAGGTACATACCAACTAAAAAGCAGTTGCTAGCTCTGGTATACAGTTCCTAAAAACTTTGACCTTACTTCCAAGCACATCCTGTCAAGGTCATCACCAAATTTTCCCTCAAACTAGTTCTTTCAAAAAAATAAAAAATCCAAAAGGGTTCAAAAATGGTCCGTCTTCCTAGGCGAATATGACATTTCTTTCGAGCCACAAATATCGATCAAAGGACAAGTAGTAGCTAATTTCTTGGCAGACTTCCCCGTTGAAGACCCCGAATGGGAGATGAGAGTAACTCAAAGAAATATTAGCTGATGACTCAATTACAAAACCAGATGCATGGTCTAAAAGTATAGGATAAAGACTCTTCATAGATGGATCTACATGACCAAGGGTATCAGGGTTTGGCATCGTTCTCGTAACACCATCCAACCACAGAATCAAAAAAGCTATCAAACTCAAGTTCTATGCAACAAACAATAAAACAGAGTATGAAGCTATCTTACGTGGCTTAGACCTCCCATTGGCACTTAAAGCAGAAAAAATAGCCGTCTACATGGACTTCTTACTAGTAGCCAACCATTACAATAAACATTCAAAACATCAGGCAAAATGGTTGACTATGCCGCTCTAGTTGACGAAAAGATGAAGAAGTTTAAGAGAGGCATAATTTCTTATTTGCCAAGACCTAAAAATTGCCATGTTGATGCACTAGCGTACATCGTTGAAATACTCGAAGACAGTGAGAAAAGGATACTGGACATCGAAGTGATCCAGCATTTCAGCCTTGAGAGATAAATTATGCAATACAAATCCAAGTTAGTGAAAATGATGATCCTGAAGACTGGAAAAAGCCATTTCTCACATACTTCAACTTGAATACCCTCCCCGAAAATAAGGAAGAAGCTCGATCCCCGTTAGCCAAATGTCTAAGATTCAAAGTCCAAGGAGGAGTATTGTACAAAATTATCAGCGGAGGCCCATTAATTGAATGTATTTCATAAAAATAAGCACAAATCAAAATTAAGGAGCTCCACAAAGGAATTTGCGCAGCCCATGTCTCAAGACGATCACTAGCTCAAAGAGCTTTCACTCAAGGGTTGTATTGGACAAAGATGAGGCAAAACGTTGAAGATTTTTTTCAAAAATGCTACAAATGTAAAATCTACGCTCAAGACATCAAAAGTCTAGCCCTTGACTTGCATGTCAGTAATGTCCTTTGGCTATTTAAACGATGGGAAATTGACATCATTGATCCATTCCACCCCGCATCAGGCAATATATTTTTTGTTCTTGTAGCTACCGATTACTTTACCAAATGGGTCGTGGCTGTTCCACTTTGTTGCATTGACAAAAATGAAGTAATTCAATTTCTATGGGTGTACATCATCACCAGATTTGGTTGTCCACAAATGATAAGGTCGGATAATGATAAACAGTTTATCAGCAGCAAAGTCCTCAAATTCCTCTACAAATACAAGATCCAGTTGATTACTTCGACACCTTATTATTCATAAGGAAATGGCCAGGTTAAATCTATTAATAATAGCATCAAGTCATGATTATGAAATCGTCTAGATGAAAAGAAAGGAAGATGGGTTGAAGAGCTACTCAGTGTTTTATGGGAATATAGGACTACACCTTGAACATGTACAGCTGGCTGCACACCATTCATGATGGCCTTCGGTACTGAAGCTGTCATTCCTTAAGATCTCGACCTACCAACTTCTAGAAGACAAGTTACAAATGAAGATAACGAACTCAAACTTTTATGTAACCTCAATTGGATCGAAGAAACTCAATATCACGTCATCGCAAACTTGGGGCGATACCATGACACTCTAAGAAAACTATACAACAAAAAAGTGAGGAAATGAACGTTTAACATCGAGGACCTCGTACTTCGATGAATTTAAGACAGCACTCGACCAAAGGGCTCTGGAAAATTATTAAAAAATTGGGAAGGTCCTTGCATTGTAAGTGACAAAACCGATAGTGGCACATATTGGTTAATGACTGAAGACGATTATAACTCGAGTTCCCATAGAATACAACCCACTTGAAGATATTCTTCAGATAGGAGTTGTAATTTATTTCTTTTTTAATAAATAGATTATCTTTTGTATTAATTCAATAAATCTTATACTCTAAATAATCAACACAACTTTACAGAGTTTGCGTCAGAACCGAGCCTCAATTATTCAACAACAGATATCCCCAAATGGGGACACATACTGCCCATCATTCCTAAATTCGGCAAGCCGTAACATTGCTGTCTTATTTGTCAAACCAGATCTCCCATATAGGAAAATATCTAACCATCATTCCTAAATTCGACAAGCCATAGCATGGTTGTCTTATTAGTCAAACCAGATATCCTATCGAGGAAACATATCTAGCCATCATTACTAAAATTTGACAAGCCATAACATGGCCACCTTATTAGTCCAACCATATATCCCATAGAGGAATTATGGGTGTTAATCTTCCTAATATCGACATGCCTAATATAGCTATCCCACCAACCCACTCAGATACTCCTAAGTGGGCAACATAGCTGAAATACTTAGCAAACAGTAAATTTTGTTAGCTATCTCGATCTAAAACATAAATATATCCAATATCACATCCAATATGGTTGACTATCTATCTATCAGTCATCGACAATTCAAATACACCATTTCAAAAATTAACCACTGTTAAACAAAATCATTCAAAAAGCAAATCAAAGTTATCAGGTCCCATTGACCACTTGTCAAATGTTGCTTTCAAACTTGCCAAAAAAATGTACTACATTAAGAATTATCTACTTCTCTGGAGAAATGATTAGAGTAGTCATCTTAACTGGGAGACCGGGGGTAAGATCATCAAAAAGTTCCCCACCTATCTGCTTTGTACTATTGACCAAAGCAGGGGTAACATCTTGAGTCTCGACTACATCATCTTCGACATCAGAGTCTACAAATTTCACCCCAGCAGCCATAGCTGGACTCTTGTAGAAGTCTTTTTTCTCCTCCATCTCCTCAAATTGGCTAGAAAAATTAGCCTTTATGCGTTTCAAAGAGTCGATCACAGCCAAATCCGACTCTGCGATAGCCTGGACCATAGCCTTTTCTTTCTCTGCCTCCATCGATTTTCACACAGCCAAAATCTGTCCTCAAACATCATCTTCAAAATTTGACTTTTGAAGAGATAGGGCTTCCACCCTCTCCTTTGCCATGTCAGCCTTCACCTTCTCGATTTATTTCCTTCTCTCTCCCTCCCATATCCTCTTGGCTTCGCGTATGGCGACCTCCTTCGACTTTACCGCTCCAACCTTGAACCTCTCCAACTTTGCTTCAACCTCCTCCTTCTCCCCCACCAACTCCTTCTCAATATTTTTGGATACCAATAATTCGTTGGCCAAGCTTAATTTTCCCACCAAGGATCAAAGACTTCCCATCGACAAGCAGCTTCTTGATCTGCATCATAGTCATAGAATGAAATCTCAAAGAAGGGACCAACTCTGTTAATCGAAATAATGCACTAAAGTTCCTCACATGATTCATCATACGATGACCTTCGACGAAGAAGGAAGAGATACTCTCTGCTCTAGCTAAGCAGTCATCGAAATCCTGCTCCATCGACTTCGTCCCAATAGCAAAGGACTCGATGGTTCGGTGGGTCTCTTCTTTAGAGTTTGCCAAGTTTCTAGTAGGCTTGGCCTTGAGGGATGAAAGATAATTTTTCTTTACACCTTAAGCCTTTTGCTGAGACACCTTAGTCGCCTTTGCTGATTGACTCTCTGGGACACTTTCCATCCCCGACACAACAACTTCCCTTTTTTCTTCCTTTTCGATAAGGTTTTGTTGAGTCACCTTCTTAGAAGCTGGAGCAGGAACAAGAGGGAGAGTGGCAACCATCTTTTTCTTCCAAACTTTACCAAAAAAACCCAGTCAGTAGGGCATCCTTCTTTATGGCAGTAGAATCTGTGGTATAACCACTGAGATCTGGATACTTGAGAGAGAGGCTCGCATTGGCAGCTCTCTTGTTTTTAGCTGACATTTTCTCGTTGATCACACAAACTTCATCTCCTTTTGTTCAAGATATCTTTAAACCGGCCTCCCTGAACAACTCTTTCACTGTCTCTTGATCTTGGTCAAGGGAATCAATTCGACTGAAGTAATTTGTTATGAGATTGTATAGTTTTCTTTCACTTTTGAGTCTCTATCGACCTCCTTCGTAGCTGTACAAATAAAATAGTCAGTTAGTATATACACAAGACAACAAGTTCGACAACAAAAATAAAATAAAAATACACACATGCACCACAAACCTAAGTAAAAGTTTTTCCACTTTAGGGGTTTACTAGGGTCCTTGGGATCGAACTCGTAGTACCCTGACACGAGAAGTCGATCAACAAAATATTTTCCCCCTATCGAGACCATATCGTACGGTAGGGGCATCTTAAAAAACCTGGCTAGATACCTATATCCAACCTTGCTTGGATTTTGCTTTTGTATGTAATACACACACAAATCATTCACAAATATCAACCGTTCTCCTCTTTCCTTTAGTTAAGCATTCAACACTACCACAACCTAAAACAAGTTATAAACGTTTGGGCTGAACTGACCAGTGGCAACGCCGAAGAAATTTAAGAATTTATTTTGGTCAACTCGAAGAGGCAACTTCAAACCTTTCTTGATTTGTTTTCGATGTACGAGAATACCTTCCATAGGGAGTTCTTGATCGATCATCTCCCTGCAATACTCCTACAGTCCTACATCTTCGGGTATACCGTACTTTTATTTGAAATTTGAAATCTCCTTTGTCTCTTCCTCATCACCATAACACTTCCATTTTCTCTAGATCTACCTCCAAATCATCTTCTGCCCTACCCCTACCAATACATTCTCCTCGATCACTCATCTGGGGTTCGTGTTCGATATCTGTCTCCGTTCTCTCCTCATCAACCTCCTCCCTTTCAATATCCAAACACGATACAACCTCATTCTCACCCCAGGTCCTCGACACTCCACAATAACATCCCCACAATTAGTCCTACCCTGTACTTTCTACCCAACACTTGCACATAGGTGGTCACATAAATAATTATTGGATCTACATCGACAATGTTAAACATAATTCCTTCTGCAACAGCATCAAAACAATTAGTATTTTGGATTGGTTCAGCCATTTCGAACCTGAAAATCATATCATTTGTTTTTTAAGTTAGTTATATATCATTTTCTGCACTACATAGTACTTTGAGTTATTACCACATGGACAGTCAGAAAAAATTATTTACTATACTGCCAATTATTGTCGAACCTTTTTCTCCAACAACTCATCTTTTAAAATTTATTTCTCGACTAAAGACGCAACATCAACTTTTACTAAGTTCTCATATCGACAATGTTTTCGTCGACAATTATTTAAGTTACTTATCTATTTTTTCGAAGTTATTGAACCAATATATTCCGCAAAATTCTCGAAGACAATGACATCGAATATGGCACCCAGTTTCCCACCAAAAAGGAGACAAAATAAAATTACTAATTTTACGATAACTCTGGTAGCATTTCAGGCAAAATACGGCGTAAAATCAGGCAATCATATTTTCCCCCAACTTCTTCTATCCTTACACTTCTTATTTCCATCAGAAACTTCCAGACACAACACCGTAACAACCACGACGACCAAAATCATTCCTCTCTCCACCCCGCACACAAACAGATAAATTCCTATACATATAATACTCCCTTGATTTCAACGACACGCTGTAACATCACCAGCATCCCCATTTCACCTCCAAAACATAGAAAATACCCAAAAACCCTAAAATATACTTCTACCAATTTCTCGACAAATACCAACTATTATTTCAATTAAATCATACACCACATACATACAAGTATTACCTTTATTAAGTTTCATTCAATCAACATACAAGCATAAAATAACGTTGAATCAAGAAAAAACAAAAAAACCAACCTTGATGACGTGCTGCTTCATAATTCTTCTCCTTTGCAACTTTAGCCTTTTAATGAGTACAGATATCTCCTCAGTACCATTGGTGGAAGAGTTCACAAGAGGAGCACAAAGAATCAGAGAAAACTTAACCATTTTTAGAAAAAATGAAGTGTGAACAGTCGCTAGACCAGGGGGTATTTATAGACCCCACGCGACGGGTTGACGTACCACTTCGAGACCCTTCGCCTAACCATCTGGCAGCTCGCCTAACACGTCTCTTCTCAAACTCCTGTACCCTTTACCTTCTAATGGACAACAGACTATTACAATGTTGCTTTAAACCATTTAGATACATCCCAACCTCCTTTGTCCTTTCCATCTTTACCAATACAGTTCTTAAACTCACAAAGAGAGACAACACATCCAATTCCTTATAAATTAATACATCACCTACAGGAATACACCTAGCCATTGTTCTTTGTAGAACTACACCATATATTTTCTTTTTATTTACCTCCTATATTAACGGGACGGTTGTAACTAAATTTTTAATTTTCATAAAGGAAAATACAGTTGACAAGAAAATCTCATTACTCAGTTGGACATCGAGAACATATTCATCGAAAAGTCATTTTATTTCATCGATAACAGTACCTAGCTTAGTCACATATAATTACATTTGAAACAAGGCACATGATTTGCTTGTCTACATGGAATCAATACCCCTTCAGCAACAAACACATATTCTTGTTTGATCTCATCCTCTGCGATATATCTTAGGACAACACGACAATAGTTGATTTCATGCACTTCATTTTTAAAAAATGCCATACCAGAACCAGCGATCAGCTTTTACTTCCATCTGGTTTGGTGACATTCCTGTAACGTCTTAAGGGATACGAGGAGGAAAAATATCAGCAAGGGACCGTTGCCCAAAGTATTGTTCTTCCACTTCAGCCACCTTAATAGCAAGACGACCTTCAACTGTGTTTTGCTGACGACAAGAATGAGTTCTCACCATTGCAACAAACCTCTGCACATTTTTCCAAACAAAGATAGTTATTTATAAAAGAAGCTCTCAAATATATATATATATATATATATATATATATATATATATATATATACAACATCAATCAAAGATACTTGCCCTACATTCGCGCTACAAATTATGAGATTTTTATTCCCCAACATCTCTTCCAAGACAAGAGTCAACATCACAAGTTCCAAAATATTCTTATTGATACAACAACTAGTAATTGTATCGAGAATGAGACGATTGCAGTAGCATATTCACCAGATTCGATAAGAAAGAACTATCAGAGCCACGTCGAATGTATTTGATCATTCGAAGGGTTTTTGATAAACGAGATTTTGGGGTCGAAGAAATGCTTGAATATATGTTGGGTGAATTTCTGTTGAGGGGTGAAGATGTTTTGAAACAAGAAGAGTTTGGTGATGTGAGGGTCGAAGATGTTTAGGAGAAATGTGGTGATCATGGTTTGTTTCATCATGATTTACAGGTTTATCTCTTATGTTATTCTCAGATATAGATGTTCTCAAAGGGGTACTCTGAAAAAAGTTATGGTATGAGACTTTGAGGATTAAGGGCTAATCCACCGGGACTTGTTGGTGGAGCATCATCAGCTTGGATTTCCGATGCTAATGCCTTGTATTTTGTTTAGATGAAATACTCATTCCTAAAGGCGACATCCACCGGGACAAATTTATGTAGTTTATGTTGTAAGTACTCTATAATTTCCTCTAGCTAGTCCTTATTTACGAGCATATTTTGGATGTTGAAAGCATTTTGAAAATGTGTTTTCCTTTATAAGTAAATAGCATGTTTTACATGAGAAACCTTAGCATGTCATATATTTTACATGTTTAGGAGTGCTTAAACTTTTTCTTTAGGTTCACAAATTAGATCGATCGAATTTTAGCATGTCATATATTTTACATGTTTAGGAGTGCTTAATCTTTCTCTTTAGGTTCACAAATTAGATCGATAGAGGGTGATTTGAAGTGATAAAGAAACGAATGGGTGGACATACTGTGTATATGTGGGCGTGTGTATAGAGATAGATGAGACATTGGAGTAAACTAAAAGTTTGATTAATTATTGCTCAAAACTGAGATACTAATGTCTCACTCAATAGGAACCACACATCTCTAGAGATGAGTGGTCTTGATAATAGATGAGGTGGAAAAGAGAAGCCCAAATGATATTAGGTGGAAATGAGTTGGCATATCTCTCTTTTTTTCACATGGGCATATATTTGTTTCCTCTCCCCTCTCTCTCCAGTTTTAATTTTGAGTCTCAGATCTAGTTTTTTCTCACTCTCTCACTCCCTCTGATGTTAGGAATCTTTGGATGCAATTTCAGGGCAAATATGTATTCTTTCTTTGGAAGAGCTTTTGTTGTATTCTTAATTTCATTTGCCGATTTAGAGTTTTGAGATCTTGAAATACTGTTTTACAGAGATTTAAAACTAGAGAGAGGAGATTCTGTTACAATGGCGACGATGAGCTTTTTACAATGGTGTTTTGCTGTCATGGCTATATTTGTAGTTGGGGATCTTCAAAGTATAGGGTGACGATGAAACAAAAGATGATGACTGATAAAAGAGAGAAGAGAAATGCTGGATAGAGGAAACAATGGTCTCGTCTCCATCTACACCCTACACATTAGCTTCATATCACAACAACTGTTGCTTCTTCTCCCCATGTTGTTGTTTTCCAAAAGACTCGACGCCCATGATCAACGACGAAAAGAGGTTGTCGAGAATTGATTATTTGTATCGTTTATGCAGTTTATTTTATGGTCCATATTCGCAAAAACAAATGGTATAGATATAAAAATAATAATTCGAAGAATAACATAAGGAGATGATTAAAGTTTACCATGGAATAGTCGATTACACTATTGCCCGACAAATATATTATTGATTACGCATGGTTATCGACAATTTTTATTATCGATTTTACAAGCAGTCGACAATATTATGCATTAAAGATAGTAACTTGTGGGGGTTTTTTCCCCCCGCAGTATAGCGTATATCGACAATTTGCCTGTCTATGAACTTACACTTTTATTTATCTTGCTTGTTTCTTTATGCCAATCAAAGTGGGTGTTAAGTGATAGCCATAAAGAAGAGGAAGGAAACACTCAAACACAGAGTGCCTTCCTTAGAAATAGGACGAATGAAAAGAGAGAATAGAACTGTCCAGTTTGTGGAATCAGTTTCAGTAGATCAAAATCATGGATCTTTGTAATTTTTTAAACTTGTTTGTAGTTAATACTTTTTGAATAAAAATGTAAATCTTTTTTCTCAAAGTCATCTGTGGTTTTAATTTTTGTCTTTATCATTATTCTACTTCAAACTATATTTACTGGAACTTTGGAAGCCTCTCAATGAACTATAATATTTGTCGATTAACTGGTAAGTTGATGCATCGATTGGTGTAAAATACTGTCGCTCACGAGGTTCATCGACAATAAGTAGTATTGATGGCAGGTATACTCAACAATGCATGTTGTTGTTATTGCTGATTCTAGGGTTTGCTCGACAATTATTAAAACTTTATTATCAGATTGTCATTATCAATGGATGATGTGGTTAATATATATTATACACGTCACAGAAGACTCATCCTTCACCCCCTCTAGTTACAAGAAAGACACATCTCTCTGTTAGATTACATCAAACAAAATCTCAAATATTATATAACAAAATGTAGATCTCACATCATAAATCATAGAAAATCTGGCGCAAGTTATTTCTATTATTGTCGACCAATCCAACTCAATCCATTTTTCAGCAATTAAATTATCGAAAATATGGTGATCGACATTTCTGCTTCACTCCATATTGTCGATATAGGATGGCTAGTCAAATGAGTTCATGATGGATGAATGTCATACAAAAAAACCCAACAAATTTTTTGACAATCGCAGGAATTCGACATTAATTAACAACACAATTACAAAAATCATACTGCACCCCACTTTGGTTGTTAATGAAGGCCTTCTTCGAGGTTGCTAATTGAGATGAAAATTAGCGTAAAAAATAAATATTACCAACCAACAAAGTGCAACTCCCAAACAATTAACCCCAAACTTCAAATTGATTCAATCTATCATAGTCACAAATAGAGACTGAAATCGAAGTTAATTTCAATCGGAGAGATCAAAATGATTCAATATTATAATTGAGGGGAAAATTAAATGTGTGATGGAAACCCAGATCTCAGAAAGGGTTTTAAAGAGAGATAGCGGGAGTCATTCGTGAAGAGAGATGGTCAGATTTGACGATTGTTGGGGGTTCTTCCCTATTTTCTTCATTGTGGTAGAAATTGTGAGAGAGAGAGAGAGAGAGATAGTATAAAGAGAGATAGACACATCATTAGAGAGAGAGAGTGGGACAACTCATTTAATTTCCACCTCATTTCCTATATATGGAATCCTCTATTATAAGAGCCACTCATTTCTAGAGATGTGTGGTTCCTATTGAGTGAGACTTTAGTGTCTCGTTTTTTAGTGTCTCTAAATCCTTTTCCGTACTTAATATTTGATATTGAAACAACATATTCAAAATTTACATTTTTGTTGCCAATAGTGGTTTACTAGATTTGTCCTCCAATTGAGTTGTTCTATTAGGAATAGAACTTTATAGAACTCTACACTTACTACTGAAGACATGGTTTGAGGAAAATTAACTTTGAATATCTATATAAATACGAGAGACCTGACCACACTCATTTCATCTAAAAGCTTTCATATTTATTTTTTACTGGAAAACTATATAGCGCAGAAGGCACGTCGACGTATTCACCGTGGCGAGCCACGGGTAGTGCTAGTATTACACATCCAACAAGGCTTGGATTGAGTTATAAAAGGGAATGGAGTTAAAATTATACAGAGGACTACTAGAATAGCCGAAAGGTGCAAGTTCATGGGCTATTACAAGCCCATCCAAAAAAGACGAAAACTTAAAACTATTACAAGCCTTGAGGCAAGGATCCAAAAAGCATGCTCCACTCCGATGGACTCCAACTTGTGGATCATGAAGATATGAAATAACTCACTGGCAGTCAACAATCACCAAAACATCCTTGCCTCCCATCATGGACTTCGCCTGTTCGAGCGCCCAGGAAATACATTGCCCTTCTGCTTCCTGTTGTTGTTGGTTTATGTTCTCCAAAGATTGGCATATTAGTGTTATTCAACAGAATAAAACGAAGAGCACCCGTTTTAGTATCCTTCATCCAATTAAGAGGCATCAATCATAAGTTTACAATCTGGATTTTGTTGCAGTAAAAGCAAAGACTAAGCACATGTGTGATATTGATCAAGTCTGATTCATACTGTATCCAATCATTCATTAATTCCAAAAGTTACGTATAGAGTTCAAAGGAATTCGAAAGCACAGTTGTTCAAGGAAGACCTTCCATCATAGTAGAATGGTTACCTTCATGTATTTAAATTTAGCTAATTTTAAATATTCTTACAAAAGTTGATCTGAACACAATCAAGATAATTGTAGAGTGACTAGTACTACATGTTTCCCGAGTTTAGCTTTTTCGATTGTTACTTTCTGATCAATTTTTTTGGAATGTGAGGATCATCCATTGGTACTCTCCTGCTGTTATTTCTCTTTCACGATGGGGGCGTGATCTTTTTATAAATTTTTCTAGCACATCCATTAGAATTTAGTGGCTTTTACATATTTATGTGTATTAATCTGGCAAGGTTTGCACATGGCGAGTGATATCGGGTTTGAAGTGGGCCGTTTTTTTAGTTCTCTGGTTATTTCATATTGAAGAACACACTACCAGACTATTGGATTTTCATATATATATATATATATATATATATATATATATATATATCTCGTAATTTAAGTATTCGAAGGGTTTTTGATAAACAAGTTCTCGGGGTCAAAGAAGTGCTTGAATTTTCATGTTGGGGGAATGTGTGTTGAAACAAGAAGAGTTTGGTGGTAGAGATAGGTGGTGATAATGGATAGTTTCATCATGATTTACAGGTTTATCTCTAATGTTACTCTCAGATATATATATATATATATATATATATATATATATATATTGAATGCTCTCAAAGAGGTACTCTGAAATAGGTTATTGTTTGAGACTTCGAAGATTGATGGCTAATTGTCCGGGACACAAACCAGTTGTCATCTTCTTTGTCCAGCTGAAATACTCATTCCCGGGGACAAATTTCTATAGTTTCCTTTTGTAAGTACTCTGTAATTTCCTAGCTAGTCCATATTTACGAATTTAATTTACTTGGTAAGTAAATAGCAAGTTTTACATGCCTTAGCATGTCATGTATTTTACATGTTTAGGAGTGCTTAAACATCTCCCAAATAATGTTCAGAAACGAGTGCTTAGATCGAGTTTTTGTAGTGCCAAAGAAACGATATGGATGGATATATATAAAGAGAGAGGGATATCGGATTGTGTGAATGAGACATTGGAATAAACTGAAAGTTGGGTGTATTGTAGATTTTACTCTACACATCATTTTAGAGATCTTGTGCATGGGGAGTCTTATGGGTTTTTATGGCTATTTTAAGTTTCATATTATTCAAACAGCTGTTTATCTTTTAATTTTATCCTTTAAAAATGCTGTAATTTTGGGTTTCAATAAACGGTAACAATAGTAATACTACATTTTTTTCTTCTTCTTATTTTGCAATTTGGAGGTGATGTAATTCATGTTTAATTTCATAGCAATATCAAAAAAGGGTTTTTTTGACGTAATTACTGATGTTTATAGGAATATTAGACTTAAGTCCCGCATTTGAGTGTGATTTTGTGGTGTGAGTGAAAGAAAGCCCTACATTTGAGTGCGATATTGATCAAGTCAGATTCATACTGTATTCAAGTATAGAGTTCCAAGAAGTTCCAAGAAATTCGAAAGCATAATTGTTAAAGGCAGACCTTCCTTCATACTAGAATGGTTGTCTTCAAGTATTTAAATATAGAGCTTTTTAGCTTATACCTCCCATTTGGTTTCTCATAATAGTGTCTACCCCCATATTTGTCACTTATGAGTGACGACCCCCCATTTTCTTCTTGATTGTTAGTCAACAATGGGAGACTAATGTTGACTTGATTTAAAAACAAGTTAAGACCGTTTTGCCCCTCATGTGACAAGCACGTGATCTTCTTAACTTGTTCAACCTGTTGTTTTAAGTTACCATCCTCTCCTCTCCAACTGATTTCACACTCTCTCCAACTGATTTTAATCATCTCTCTCACTCATTCGTTGAAGGTGAATAAGAGAAGGTGTGGGGTGGTGACACGTGCAGGTCCTCCTAATACAAACAATCTCATTTTCGCCTTTATGTTTCCACTCTCTCTTCTTGTTGTTACTATCTTCATTGCTAATAAGCTTGATTAGGATTTCCTTGAAGAGGTACCTTTGTTTTCGTACTCTTATTATGAGAAAATTTGTGAAAGGATGTAGTGTGGGTATGATTGTGTATGTGTTTGTGTATTTAGTTGTTATAATTATAAACCCTACTGGGTGTTTGAAGAAATGCCTCAATGGGATTGTTTCAATTGGTCCAATTGTGAACCCCATTATCAAGTGTGTGAGGAAATGCGTCAATGGGGTTGTTTTAATTGGTCCAATTATCAACCCCATTATTAGGTGTTTGAGGAAATGCCTCAATGGGGTTTGGGATGTTTGAGGCATTTATGCTTAGTTGGAGTTTGTAATATTGGTTTAGTTTGAAAATTCATTTTGGTGAAATTGTATTTATGTGTTATTGTGGTATTTGACACTCTATTACATAGTACTTTATATTGCATATTAGTGCATAAGGGTCTGTTTTGTATTAAAAATATCTCACATGTGATTAGGTAAAAAAACCCTATAATTTTAATTTTGTATATATGTGTTTCTTGCAGGTTGAATGTTGTCCACTTTGTGATCAAGGTTCTCATAGTATGGAGAGTTACCTTTGGGTCCACTTAGCTTTCTATCTCTATAGTTTACATTATGCCAATTTTGGTATTCTCTTGATTCTCTAAAAAAACAAAATTAAGAATTATGTTTTTTATTTTTTTATTTTTTTTTTGGAACTGAATTAATATTGTTGTGTTGTTTAATGTTGTTTGTTTGTTTTTGTGGTTAACTTAGAAATTGTTTTTTTTTTGTCTGTTAAACTTAGAGATCTCTATAATTATTAACTGTTTGTGTGTATGGGGGGGGGGGACAAAAAATTTAGATTATTTGAAGAACTAGATTGAAGAATAAACAACTTCTGTTTCGTAATTTAATTTAAATAACTCAAATTTTTGAAGAACTTTTTCTTAAAACACTCTCGCTCCTCTTTTTTATTCTTATGATGCGCCTTATATAGTTATCCTCTTTTACATAGTGGAGACTTAATTTTATATAGTGGAGGGCCCACTAGACTTCTCCTGACCACAACTTTATATTAATACAATAATTACAGATAATTGAGTATCGGCACTATATAATGTTTGACATTTGTGTTTTTCTAGTTGTCTTCACTTGGGTGTGGACCCATCTTTGTGTCGGCAACTTCTTTGGCACATGGGTATGGACCCACTTCTTATCTTCTTTTCACCTGGGTAAGGTCCATCTGGTAAATGGACAACTTCCTTCCTGGGGAAATAAGGACACTTGTGGTCCTCTTTCGCTTGTCTTCTAGCCTCTTTGCAGAATACCTTTTTGGTGCTATCTGAGACATCCAAAGTACATTCATTGAATGCCTGCTCAAAATTCATTATTTTCGTCCTATCTTCACTGTTGATTGGCATAGGAAATATGCTTGTTAAGATGATTTTTGGGGTTTTGTAATTTACTTTTACCCCATTTTCCCATTTAATTTTTCTGATCTCAAAAAGGATCTGGCTGAGCATCATTGTTCTTTCCTTATGGAGATGTTCCACCTGTTCTTTTCTTAGAATTAGGGCCAAAAGCCTCAGTTCCTCTCGTTCGTTTGATGCTAAACCCATATTGATAAAGTGGTATGGGGTTCTATCCCCTTCTTCTTTGTTTCCCCAGTCAGTTATTGAATTGTGGAATTAGAAAAAATGGGTTTATCCTCTGCTTTAATTTTCTTCCTAAAGTTTTTTATTGCTTTCTTAAAATTATCTGGGAAGAATTTTAATTCTAGGAGATTACTTGACAGATAACAACAATCAATTAATCCACACAGGAATAATTGGTAGACCATTTTTGGGTCAGCAATGCTGCAAACGTTGAATTTGCTTCCTGTAACTGGCCTGTTAATGAAATAAATTCTCAACAGGTTGTAGTTTTGACCTTCGTCTTGTCTTGCCTTGTTGGACCAATAATACCATATTGTGGGGGTTATTGCTCCTATCTCGTAATTGACTTCGTTAGGTTGTGTAATTTCTGGGTTTAGTATTTCTGGCATTGGGCCTCTTGGTAAGCTGAACCGGTTAGGTTTTTCATCTTTTGCAGGGGCTATGATGGCCAATTTTCCTGGGGTATTGGTTTGGATAACGTCATTAGCCAATTTGACAATATCAATCCATTTCTTACTAGAAAACTTGTATACTAAGTCTACTGGCCTCATGGATCCTTTATTTAGTGAGGTGGTTGTTTGATGGGCCAGAGGACTCTCATCTTTTTTTCCATTTTAGCTTTTGAAAGTCTGGTCTGCCTTTTGCCATGATTTGAATGTTTGGTGTATAGCACCTATTATTCTAATTATTTTCGTGCTAGTTTCAGCCCAGGATGTGTAGATCCCCCGTATTTCTAGTGTTAAAAATAACATAGTATTTTGGAGCTTTAATGCCTCATAAAGCTTGTGAAGACTGATTTGGGATATACGAATCCTCATATCGTATTGAGTTGGATGATTTCTCATTGCATCCTGTTGAGGAGCTAAAATCTTCTTTAGAGTTGTGGCACTCTTGTGGAGGGTTTGATTCTCCTAAAGAACTTTGACGTTCTGGACTGTTTGAAATGTTGAACATTTCTTGGTAATATGATCCTCTCAGGTCTTCTCCTTCTTCTTCTTCTTCTTCTTCTTCTTCTTCTTCTTCTTCTTTTCTTCTTCTTCAGCAATAATTGAAGATGTAAGCTTTCACTTTTTTTTGAGCTGAAGGATTTTCATCCTTTTATGCATTATTTGTAGTTCTAGTTCTTGGATCACAGTATCCAAGTCTTGTTCCATTTTTGTATTTCTTCCCTTATGTGTTCCTGAAAACATGAATATTAAAAGATTAGTTAATTATCTGGTAAGAGCATCTGCAAGGCAATTTTTTGTCCCTACAATATGCTCTACATCAAATTGATAATAATTAAACCATTGTTGTCATCGCAACAACCTTCCTTGTTTGTAGTCTCCTACAATATTAGTCCTTAAAAAATAACCAAATTTCTTATTATCACTTATGACTATAAATCTTTGTGATAAAACATATATTACCAATTTTTTAATAACATTTTTAACAGCTAAATATTCTTTTTCATTGGAGTGATAATTTAATTCAGCAGTTTGAAAAGTACCATAAGTATACCTACATAGGTATTCTTCCATGCTTTCATTAATTATGATAACCTGGGCTTTGAGCACAGCACCCAAATATTTATTGGATGCATCTGTTTCAATCACCATTTTATCATTTGGCGAAGGATGATAAAATCCTAGTAAGTCCTTTATTTGTTTTTTTGACTTTTTCTATAAAGATAGTATATGCTGGTGTCCAATTCCAAGGAACATCTTTTTTGAGTTTAGCTTGGAGAGGTTTTCTCATTTCTACCAGCTTGTGGATATATGCTTCTGCATATGTTAAGCAACCTAAAAATCTTTGTAATTGGTTCTTATCCTTGATTTAACTTGGAAAATGTTAGATATTATTTAGAATATGAGGTTGGAGACAGTGTTTCCCATCCTCAATTTCTAAGTCTAAAAACTTAATTTTTGTCTGGCAAATTACTATTTTTTTCTCATACATTACTAGTCCTTTTTTCTTGCATCTATTGATAATAGTATTTAGGTGTTCATAATGTTCATTTAGTGTATTACTGAAGATAAGGATATCATCTATATAAACACAGCAAAAACTAAAGTATTCTGCAAAAATATCATTCATATGTCTTTGGAAAATCCATGGTGCTTGCTTTAATCCAAAGGGGATTACCTTCCATTGGTAGTGACCTTGGGGGCAGCTAAACGCTATCAGTTTTGGTGATTCCTCATTTATTGTAGCTTGGTAAAAACCTGATTTACAATCTAATGTGGAGTAATATTTTTTACCTCTAATTAGGCTTATTAATTCATTTTTCTTAGGAATATAATAACCATCATCAATAATTTCTTGATTGAGGGCTTTGTAATTTACTACCATTCGTTTATTTCCTCTTTTTTGTTTTTCCGCTTTATTTACCATAAAAGCAGGTGAACTGTGTGGTGATTTGCTTTTGTAAATTACATGTAAGTCAAGTAGTTCTTGGATGTGTTTGGGCAAATTCTACTCTTTTATCTGGCGAGTAAATCATAGGTTTAACCCTGATTACTTTGTTTTTATCTTTTAGTCTAATCTCAGATGTGAGTTTTGATCTTCATATTTTTGGGTCTAAATGATTTTTAGAGCAAATTTCCTTTAATTTTTCTCTGATTTGTTCAAGTTCTCTTATAAATTTTAAGTAAGGATTTTCTCCTAAAATTTATATGCTTTAATCCTCATAGTTATATTATTCTTTATTATGAATAATACTGATATTAGTAACCTGTGGCTTTGTTTATTTGATTTTTACACCTCATTTTTGTTTCTTATGTTGATCAAGGAATCTTTGGATTCCAACGGTCATTGCATTTATTACTTTACTCATTACAATTTTATCACCCATAATTGTTGAGATACTGATAGTATCCACATTTTGGATAAATGGATTATAGAGATTTAATAAATTATTTCCTATAAGGAAATCAACTCCAGAATCTTGTTGATGAATAAAAGGGAGATGAAACATTTCTCCTCCTATTACTATGTCGATATTTCTAGCTACATAGTCTAGATATATCAAAGTATTGTTTGCAATTTTTATTTCTAATGGTACTTTTGCCTTTTCCCATAATTCTGGTGGTAGGACATATTTATTTGCAATACAGATACTTGTTCCTGTATCTATATATGCATGTAGATGATATTGTTTATATCCCTTGAATTTGTAACCAATTTTTATATAGGTGTTGTTAGGGTTTGTGATACTGTTTAAGGTATTGGAGTTTAGGTTATCTTCTAAATGTGTTAGTATGCCTAACCTCCCCATTCTTCATTATCAGTTTCCGTACCCGAACTGTCTTCTTCAGTTTCTGTTTCAAGGAGATAAATACTCTCATTTTCTAAAATTTCTTCCTCTATAGGTTCTAATCTTATTGCATAAGCTTGCTCTAGAATTTTTACTTTATGCTTAAAATCATTTCCTACCTTATTAGGGCATTCGTTTGCATAATGCCCTTCTTCGATGCATTTACAATTTTCCTTTTTATGAGGACAAAAGTTGCCATTCTTTTTTACGAGGTTTCTCTTTTTAAAGAATTTCTTCTGAAAATGGGGTTTTTCTTTGTTTCTAAAAAACTTCTTCCCTTTATACTTTTGTGAACCGGTATTTTTATGTAAAAATTCTCGTTTAAAGAATTTCTTTTTCTTTTAATGGGATGTTATAGTGCATCCATATTTTCCTGGTATATCGGCATTTGTTTTGTCACAATAGATGTTGTCATTACCTTTAAGTTGTTTGGTGACTGTCCGTTGTTGGCAAGCCATTATAATATACTGTTTTACAAATTTTATTCTTCCCCCAAGAGTATCAGGGATAAAATCTCGTTTATTAAATTCTTCTCTGAATATTCGGGCAATGTTTCCTGGAAGTTTATTATAGATTAAAGTTCTATAATATTCCTAAACTAATTTATTAAGTTTATGGCAAAATCTTTCATATTCACATGTGTATGTGTCAAAATAACACATATCGCAAATGGTTAGGTTATCCAAATGCCATGCAGCTTGGACTTCTTCTAATTGAGATATTTTGCTTTTATATTATTTTTTGTCTTCACCAACCATTTCTCGGTAAATGGCATCCGTGACTTTCTTTAAATATTCCAGTCCAGTTTTACAACCTTGACCCAATTTAATGTGTTCTTCTTCTGTAAGTTTGTCAAACCATGTTTTTACATTTCCACTGAGTTTGTGGTAAATTATATTTTTACTAATTGTAGGTTTGTTGTTAGTTTTGAAGTGGTTTGGATGATAAGGCTCATTTCTACTCACCACTCTGTTATTAATTTTTCTCTTTCTCGGATACAATCTATATCCAAAACAGATGTTCTTGGAATGCCAACTCTTTGCTTTAGTTGATATTCTGAAGGGATATTCCTATTGTGGAAGTTAGGTAGCTTATCCCTAGTGCTATTAGATCTTATAGGGATAGTTCTGGTTCTTTCCAACTCAACATCTTCTTCTGGCCTGAGTTCAGACCTTCTTTATCTTCTCTGTTGTTCCTAATTTTCAGTATTTATGTCAGGATAGGTTTGTCCTATAGTGTTTGTGTTAGAACCTTGGCCTTATTTCCAGTAGGTTTTAAGTTCATTTTTTTTCCTAATATTTTCTTCATCTGCTTCTGAGTTGTCTTTTGCACTTACAGATATCTTCGTATCTGTTATTTGCCATGTAGATTTTTTCTCCCAATTCCTTATCGTCCATAGATAAGAGTTTGATGATGGTGTATAGATTTATTTCTTCAGGGTTTTTAAATCTGTCTTTTAACTTTTTCCTAAATATACTTGTTGACATCTAGTATTGTTGGTGGTGGTTTCAAATTCTTTGGAAAGAATCTTCCTGTTATTTCTATAACTATTGGTAGGTTTGGTATGGTTTCTAAGATATTACTTAGATTTATTTCCTTAGTGATTTTGTTAAATTGTATTGCACTTAAGCTTTCTACTTTGAGAGATAAATCTTGTATCACTTTAATAATCTTGCTTGGAGGAGTCTGCTGGACTTCCTCTATAATTTCATTCATATTTGTTTGAAGCTCTCTAACGCTTGTCATGAGTTCCATAATTTGAGGTAAGAGATGGGCAAAACATCTCTGTAAATACTCAATTTTATTTTCTCTATTTTTTATTGGTTCCATTAGTCCAAAAGGGCCATTTGGAGAGTATCTATTTTTACTGACAATCGTCTAATTTGTGCAAGGGATTGGTTTACAGGTTCTTCTTCTAATATATCTTTCCTAATTTGGAACCTAAAAGAGTTTCTTACTTCCATTTATCCATTTAATACGAGTACCTCCTTTGGTCTTTGATAACCTAAAAGGGTTTTTTCTCTTCTGTTTAGGCTCCAGTTTTCTGGAAGTTCATCTAATTTCTCTATTTGAGGTTGGTAAATTTTTCCTATTTCATAGAAGATATCATCTATCTCAATCATTTCTTTTTGCTTGAATAACTCACTGTGATGAGAGTTAGTTAAAACATATCCTACCACATATGTGATGCTGAAAGGACTGTTTCTTGGTTTAACAAGTTTAGATCTTTCAAAATGATGGGCTAAACTTAAAGTTTTGTTTAAATCTTTGTCATGTAGGCTTATTGTATACTTTGGGTATACTAAAAAGACTAATTTTCTGTAACTTAGGTTCCCTTGAATCATTCCTAATAATGCATCTCTGCGGTTATTAATACGATTATCAAGTATTGCTACTTTGATAGTTGTATAAATTCCTTCTCTAAAATAAGATTTTATCATATTTTTTATTCTTCCTAGATGTATATAACCTATTTTACTCATGTCATCTTTTGGGATGGAATTTATTCTTAGATTTAAGTCTTCTCTTGTGAGGAGAGGCAAATTTATGTGTCCTGAGGTGTCTTTCATATAAAGACTATATTCTTTATGGCTAACGCCAAAATAAACTAAATTTTTTATTTTAATAAACATTCCTGCAATCTTAGAGATATTATCGGGAACCTTGAATATCTTGTTTTTATCCAAAGAAAGCTTTTTCTTTATAATTTCATTAAAATTTTCTTTTCTGATAATTAAATCAGCTGAGAAATTTCTTTTTTGTTCATGAACTTCATATAATTTCATTTCTGGATTTATACTGTTGTCATAAGAATTACTAGCTTCAGTCTCTAGTTCCATCTCAGGTCTTTCAAGATTCTATGGAATCCTATGTGCTTTCTAGCACTTAAGACTGAGTAGAGAACTCTCTGTCTCTTCGTTGTGCATCATTACACATCCTTATGGGTATGTGTGCATGTCGTGAATACATGGGTTCTCGTTAATTTGAGGTTTATTGACCTCACTAAGTCTCTATCAGTAGATTCTAGACATAGGGTTTGACGTCTTTCATCTTGATGAGGTGTGTAATTAGGCACTGAGTCATGTAGACTCTAAGTTCCTATCCATTTTATCATAAAAACTAATACTGTGATAATATATAACCAACAACTGATAGCTGAACACGAATTAGTAATATGATAGGAATCAGCATTATATAGTAGTTTAAAAACTTACAGAGCACTTGGTAAGAACTCTGGAGTGTTCAGGGCTTTCGGCCCTGAAGGTAATAGATTTTTTGCTCAAAGGTGGTTGATGAACCAAAAGAGTTCATTAGTCTTCTTTTATAACCAATTCATAGTTCCTAGATGTGTCTTCTCTGAGACGTATCTTCTTTAAGACGGTAGGTTGTCTCAATTATTTTCTTTTGACAAAGTGGTTTTTATGTTAGATATCGAGACACAAATCGGTTCTTATGAATAGTGAATTTACAATTCACTTTTTACTATTCATAAGATATTTTTTTGGTCTTTTGTGTCGGCAGATTAATCTTATAAAATAAGCTTAATTGTAATACTTCCAAAAGAAGCTTAATTGTAATACTTCCAAAAGTATCATAATTTAATACCTCCTTTTGACAAAGTAGTTTTTGTATTAGATGTTGACACACAAAGTAGATCTTATGAATAGTGAATTTATTATTCACTATTTACTATTCACAAGATATTTTGTTAGTCTGTTGTGTCGGCAGATCAATTTTCCAAAAGAAGCTTAATAATTGAAGTGAAAGAGTGTGTATACCTGAGCTATCTGCCTCAGACCCGTTGATCGTGTTGCTACCAATTCGTCAATGACCTTTTGTCTATAACCTTAAGGGTAAATACCAGATAATCCCTACAGTGGCTTTGATACCATTTTTTAAAAGAAAAAAATTAGTTTATTTTGGCTCTGATACCAACTTATAAACTGTTTGTATGTATTGTGGGCGGGGGGGGGGGGGAAGGAAGGTGGGGAAGACCCTAGAAGAGATTTATGATATACCTATGACTTCTATGTCGATGATCATAAACATATTATTGATAATGTTGATTGGGAACAATTCTATTTCCATGGACAATTAGACTTTGCTTTTTCTACAATGTCTGAGATGAATGCAACATTCCAGCTTAGTGTTGTGTTAGAAGTTATGACATTGTATCTTGGTAACAAATTCTAAGTGAGAAATGATACAAATTTACTTAAAATGTGGCAGGTGTGTGAGGTAGAAAGTTTGTGGGATGTTCACTTTTATATAGAACAAAGAGATGAGGTGCCTTTAGGAATTGTGGACGATGATGATACTCCTATTGAAGAGATTGCAACTCAGGTTGAACCTATTGTGGAGTCTATTGTTTATAATATTTAAGCTCAAAGAAGAAAATGTAGAACATATTCAAGTTAAAGTCCAAGTTCCAGAACTAGTCCAAGATCAAGAGCAAGTTTATAAACCATTTCAAGAACTAGTTGCATAACAAGCTCAAATACAAACAAAAAGGAAATGTAAGACTATGGCAAGGGGGAAGGGGGGGGGGGGGGGGGGGGGGGGTTGATGTTCAAACAAAGAATAAAGGGAAGAATAAAAAGAAAAGTACAACAAGGGGTGAACCAAAAACTAAAAAACCAAGGCCATCTGAGCAACTTGAAGAGGCATTAGATGAGCTCCCACCATTATATTTTTATGATGATGAGGTTATTATTGAAAATATTGATGTGGGTGGAAATACTGATAATTTGGCAGAATTAGATCCAGACAATCTAAATGTAGAAGAATGATACTATTTTACACACACATCTCAAGATGGTGCTGATGGTCTCATTCAGGCAGACATAGACAGATATGATCTTAAGTTTAGAGATCTAGCTAAGGAGTATGATAACATCTTTGCTGAAGAAAAGGATGCAGTTCATAGTGTACCTCCTTAACCTACTTATGGTGAATTAAGAATTGGAATGGAGTGAGCAACTGTGCATGAGTGCAGGGCATACATTAGACAGTGGTCAATAATGAATAGGTTTGAGTATTATCAAGAAAAAAAAAGATTACAGGGTTAGATTCTTTTGCATTTATGAAAATTGCGAATGGATGTTCTATGTCAGGGGGAAGAATGATGGTCACACATTCACTTAAAAAAACTAGTAACCTCAAGCATACTTGCAGTGGTGGAGCTAAGAACAAATTGGCAAATTCTACTTGGGTGGCCAAACATGTTGAGTCAGTGATGAGGTCTGTGAGGAGCTGGGACATGTGTGATGTTTAAGGTAAGTACTGATGAATTTCTTAATGGTTGCAGACCTGTTATTGGCTTAGATGGATGTTTTCTTAAGGGTAAATATGGGGTTGTGTGCCTATCAGCTATTAGACTGGATGGTAATAATGAACTCTTCCCATTAGAAGTATACTTTTGTAGGTCTGAGTGTAAAGACACATAGCACTCATTTCAGCAAATAATGCATCCCTACTTTGTTCTACATGAAGCAAAGTTAACTTTTATCTCAGATAGGCAGAAATGACTTATTGATGTAGTTGCAAACATATTTCAATTTTCAAACCATAGGTATAACTTCCTTTCTTTTCATTTTTTTATTTTTTTATTTTTTTATTATTTTATTATTTTATTTTTTATTTTTTTTCAAACCACAAGTACTTGAGCTGCTATTAGTGTTTTATGGCAGGTTTTGTTTCAGACACATGTATAAGAATATGAAAAAGGTCTACAATGGTACACATTTGGAGAGTTTGGTTTGGAAAGCAGCAAGAGCATATAAGCAGGTAGAGAAGAAAAATTTGTTAGATAAACTGAAGCTGGACAACCCATCAACACATGACTGGTTGATGAAAGAGCCATTTAGACATTGCACTAGATCCCACTTTGACTTCATTACTAAGTGTGAACATATCACAAATAATTTCTCTGAGTCTTTCAACAACTGGATTTTTAAGATCAGGGATAAACCAATTCATAAAGCATTAGAGAAATTGAACTTAATGTTGATAAAGTTAATGTTTGATAGGAGACAAAAAGTAAAGGACTGGGAAGAAAAAAGTAAGATTAACTTAATTAATTTACAATTTGGTAATATATATTATGCTATATGAATATATATATATATATATATATATATATATATATATATATATATATATATATATATATATATATATTCCAACCTTGTTATAATTATTATGCATAATATATAATTCTTATTATACGTTCGTTCCAACCTTCAATCCTCTTTTCTAAGTTCATTGATATTGAATCAATCGAACGCACTTCTAACACTTGTTCTACTTTGGGAAGACCTTGCGTTATATCACCAGATCTCGATTTTTCATATATAAATATAACTAATGTAGCTTCATAAAGGATTTCCCCATAATGACCATGAACGGTTGCTCCTAGAGTAGCCAAATACTGATTTGCTGATCTTATTACTAAAGAATCAACATGAGCAATTCGAACCTGACCAGATTTTAGGTGTAGTCCGTATTTAGATATACATACATTTTCACAAAAAAACTGTCCAATGCTAATTATTGTAGACCTTTTGTCACAATAGTTGTGAGGGAGAAAATACCAATTCAAATTGAATGGATTCAAAATGATGTTACTGCATGGATCATAATTAAAAATTATCCCGTTTTTATCCATTAAAAAGTATTCAAGTACTTGGAAAGTCTGCTTTAAATTGTCAAATAAAAAATATATTTTTTATCAAAATTTGATTTTACGTTATGAGATAAAAAAAATGAATAAAAATTCATAATTTTAGGAGCAATTCCTATAGGACCCAAGGAATTACAAATTGGAAATATGGGGTTCCTTTTAATTGATTCTTTTGTCGTATTGTTATTAAAATAAAATTTCAAACCGTTGAGCGGACCCATTTTAAAACAATTAGATGATGACAAAATGGTCAAAGATTAGCATTCCTTAGTTCTATTCAATAACGTACAAATAGTTCCTTGATGTTAGGTAAGAGATTGTTGAATCCTTGCCTTATAATAAAAAAGATTGAGATTGATATGATCAGATTCCTTATCAGGGATTAATCCTGATCCTGCCGGATCATTTCTTTTCCCAGTATATAAAATAAGAAACTTCACTAAGTCCATTCTTATGAAATCTATAATTATGTCATTTAGCCTTACATGAACAAAGGAAGCATGAACCTCATCTATAGAAGAACATTTTTTATCATGGTCCCAATTCAATACTAAACAAGTTCGAATTAATTGAATGCTTGTGTAAGAAATTCCTCGAATCAGTTTGCCATTTCCATAAAGGATATAATTTATAACTCAAAGTTACACATTATCCCTTTTTGGCAACAGATCCTGGGGAAAAAGTGTTCCTAAATTGATCCCGTCTGCTATTTCCTATGTGACTATGGGTCAAGCCAAAACAATTTCTTGATAGGTGTGATCCGTTGGATATAGATCCAATTTTTCAAAAAGTTTTTTGATTCCTTTGAATTTTTTTTTCTTGTTCTTGGCGGTATCAAGATACCACTATACCAGGATATCTTATCCATCTCTCCAAGAAAATGGATATCTCCAAAAAATATTTTAAGTTCAATTTTATTTTTTTCTACTCGAACCAATCCGCCTACTCGGCTGGTTATTTGTATTTAAAGTGATTTGTGTATCTACTCCAATGATACTATTGTTCCGTACCATTACAGAAGAAAATCCAGGTAAAATATGCACTTCATCGGGAATGAAAAAAAAAACCGATCTATTTTCATTTGGTATTTTGGCCTAACTTCTCTTATTCCACGATATTCAATCAAATCCTCTTTTTTAACGATTGAATGCACCCCTATAGTCCCATATTTAGTAATTCATGAACTATTTCTTCTGTATCGGGGATCATCGAAATAAGCAAGAATATTATTTCTGCGAAAAATACCATTTATGGGTATTTCAATTAAGATACCTGAACGGGATATTTGTTCTTTCTCTCGTTGTTGATTAGATTGGAATGGAATGATAAATCTATTTCTTCACCTCTTTGCCAATAAATCAAAATTTTCGTAGAGAATGGCAGGATATAGGAAATTGCAATGGTTGTTGCATACGATTCGATCCGGTCGTGAATAATCAAGAATCCTATCCGCCTTTATATCAGAAAAATCTGAACCAAACAATTTGTGTCTCGCTTGATCATTAGTTACAGAGAGGTTAGAAATAGATCTTTGTTCGACAGAAAGAGAATGAATATTCATTTGATCTTGATCTTTATGGAGCGAAAAATGGACTATACTAGATCTGTATGGATCTCCGGATAATATCCATAAATAACTTGTTTTTGGTAAGAGGTGAACATTACCATATGTATATTCAAGTGCATGGTACACGTCCGTACTCCAGTACATTTCGCCCTCGGAGTTAGAATAAATATGTTTTTGAACCCTCTCTTTAAAATTCAAGGTGGACGTTCCTACGCGAATTTCAGCAATAACTTGTTCAGATTCTATATATTGATCATTTTGAACTAAAAGAAAACTTTTTGGTGGAATATTAACATTATGTAGAATATCCTGACTTTCTATAGTTATATATAAGTCTATATAACATAGAAAAGCGGGATGCTCATGACGTGTACGTGTCGGATGAACTAAATCCTTATTGAATTTTATTTTTCCATTAGAAATAGCTCGTACATGTTCTTTAGTACTGCCTGTGAATACTCCACCAGTATGAAAAGTTCTTAATGTTAGTTGAGTCCCAAGTTCCCCAATAGATTGACCCGCAATAATACCCACAACTTCCCCAAATTCGACCAGGTCGCCATGAGTGGGACTCCGACTATAACATAATCGACAAATCCAAGATGTACTTCTGCAAGTAAAAGGGGTTCGAATGGATATTGGTTGTGCACGAAAGGTTATGAATTTATTGACAAGTCCAATCCCAATATCTTGATTATATATATATATATAAATATATTTATATATATATGCCATGCTTCTCTAAATGCAGGTTTGGTATTAGTGCCTAAGAGCACAAACACATGCATATTGATAAGCTAGAGAGACAGTATGGTCAATATAGGATTGAAGGGACTAAGAAGGGGGATGGTAATACTGGCCAAGGTATAACTTGCCAATATGTTGCAATTGCAGTGAGTGGGCAGAGATGGAGAGTCAATCTAGAGACACATGAATGTGATTGTCATGAATGGCAGGATAATGAACTTCCATATGTCCATACTATATCTGTTATAGTCCCTTATAGATATTCATGGGTCAAGTAAGTATTATTTTGTATTATTTACATGTTAGAGTACTTGTAATATTATTTCAATGCCTAATATGTCCATATGTGACAATGCTTGGTTAACTGGCAGTTTTGTCTATGAATATCACAAAGTATCTTCATATGTGAAGACATAAAAAGATGTTATATATCCTGTGGCTGATCCTTCAGAGTGGGGACAAGTACAAATTTTTCATAATTAACTCTTATATGTCCCAATACCATGTGGTTTCTTAAAGTTTTTTTGTTTGTTTATGTTCATACAGCCTCAACCTCCTTACTTTTTGCCACCACCATTGGTGAGAGGAACTGAAAGGCCAAGAAATGAAAGGATACATGATCCATATGAAAAAGGCCTCAAAAAAATGTGGTACATGTTAATGCTTTGGTCACAACAAAATAGCATGTAATGGTCCACCTACAGTACCAACACCAATAGTGGTTAAAACTGGACAAAGGCTAGACACAAATACCAATAGGGATAATTTTATGATAAATATTGGCTTACCAGTAGATGCAGGAGGTGGGAAAGCTATAGGTAGAACTGGAAGTGGAGGGAGGACTGAAGGTGGAGATAGAGGTAGAGGGAGGACTGGAAGAAATATAGTGGGAGGAAGGACTGGTACAAGGGGAGGTGGAGATAGAGGAAAAACTAGAGGTGGAGAGAAGACTGGAAGAAATATATTGGGAGGAAGGACTGAAGGAGACAACATTGGAGGCAGGACTGGTATAAGTGGAAGTGGAGATAGAGGTAGAGCTAGAGGTGGAGCTAGAGGTGGAGCTAGAGGTAGAGCTAGAGGTAGAGTAAAACAAACTTTTCAAGCTCCAAGGCAGTCAGAAGGTGTTACTCAAGTATCTACTTCTTAAGCTCCAAGGCATTCACAAGGTGATACTCAAGCTTCTCAATCACAAGTAAGAGCTCCAAGGCAGTTACAAAACTACTAGTCTCAAACTCAAGCTTCAAGTTCAAATCCCAACAAGAAAGTATTTGTTCAACCTAGAAGAAAATGGATTATATAAGTAGTGTTTCCTAAATTATGATGTGTTGCATAATTTTGGAGTGATCACAGCTTTTGGTGATGGCATATTTAACTTTTGAACGCATTTAGTGGTACTTTTTTTGGAGTGATCACAGCTTTTGTTGGATGTACAATTTTTTGTGGATATACATATAGTTTTTTGTGAATACAGTTTTTAGTGAATGCAATTTGCACTGCTTGTTTATGTATAGTTTGTGTTCTTGTAGAATATATTCTTTGTATGCAGGTTTTCTTAAAGATGCCAGGTCGTTTCAAAATAAAATACCAGGCCATTCGAATGACTGGATCAATTAAGCCTGAAAATCAAGACAGCCAGAATTGGTTTTTTAAAAAGATGTCAGGTCGTTCGAACGACTCAAAATGTCGTTCGAACAACTGAATCAATTAAGCCTGAAAATCATGGCAGCCATAATTGGTTTTCTTAAAGATGTCAGGTCGTTCGAACGAGTCCAAATGTCGTTCGAACGACATAACATCTTTTTAAGAGGCTGAATGTCTAGATCATGGATCATATGTTCATAAATACAAATACATAAGACAATCATAAACACAATGTCATTCATAAATACAAGTACACAAACTAGAGTACTATTACAATTCACTATTACATTCATAAACACAATGGCAATTACATTCTCTTATTGCAATTGGAGTACTCTTGCAATTACACCAATTACATTTAACTTAGACTGAACTTTCCCTTAAACTGCCTACAAAACTCATTTAAATCCATTGTTACATTGATCTTCACTTCCATGTGCACTTTATCCTTAGTTCTAGCATTATTGCTTGCAGCTGCTTCAATTGCATCTTCAAGCCATATGAACTTCCCACATAGTATGTTTTGACAATTGAGAAACTTCTTACCTTTGCCACTCTCAGTTCTAGAGGTACACAACTTCATTTAAGACCCACAACCTTTCTTTTCACAAATAACATTTCTCCATGGACAATGATTCCACCAATGTTCAGTGTTAGCACACCCAAAACATCCCCCTTCAAAGGAACTTGTACTATACTCAATTTGTATCACACTTGCTTCTAAAAGCCATTAATATTGACATGCTAAGAATTTCTTATAGGGCTTTTAGTTTTCTTTGAAACACAGTTTTATTATGCCATTTCAATTGGGTTTTCTACACTTACTATAAACCCAATGGCAACTCTTCACACTATGAGAATTTTGATCACAAAGTGGACAACATTCAACCTACAAGAAACACATATATAGAAAATCAAATTTAGAGTTTTTTTGACCTGATCACGTATGAGACATTTCTAATAATAAATTGACCTTTATGCACTAATATGCAATATAAAGTACCAGGTTATAGAGTGCCAAAAAATACAATAACACATACATACATTTTCACCAAAATGAATTCTCAAACTAAACCAACATTACAAACTCCAACTAAGCATAAATGCCTTAAACATCCCAAACCCCATACATTCAAAAAATTGCCAATACTAGCAATGATTGCTTCCCCATTTCTACTATAAAGAAACCAAATTCCATACTGGTTATTCAAACCCCCAATTAACAAAATTGACATCACACGCAATGACTCAATCTACACTCAAACCGCATGTCGGCATCTCTCCAAATTTCCAATAATCAAACAGACATTTAACTGGGAAATTTTGAGAATCTACATAACTTAAATTAATGGTGAGAAACCCTAATTACCTCATATTTATTTATGCCATCACCACCCATTAAGATGCATCAAATAGAGAGTGAGAGAGAGGAAAAAAAACTGTTGTGAATGAGTGAGAAAGATGATTGAACGTGCTTATCACGTGAGGGGCAAAATGGTCTTAACGTGTTTTAAAATCATATCTGACAAATATGAGGGGTAAATACTATTATGAGAAACCAAATGGGAGGTATAAGCTAAAAAGCTCTTAGAGTGGCATGCACTACAAGTTTCCCGAGTTTAATTAGCTTTCTCGTTTGTTACTTTCTGATCCAAACTTTTGGAATGTGTGGATCATCCATTGGTACTCTCCTAACTGTTATTTCACTTTCACGATGTGGGCAGAATCTTTTTATGCACATCCATTAGAATTTCGTGCTCTTTTACATATTTCTGTCTATTAATCCGGCTAACTTTGTACATGGCGGCCTTGGTTGTGGCTTGTTAAAGTGCTCTTCTGCCGAGTTTCATAGTGGGGAACTCTGTGGTATAAGGTTTTGTGGGATCGTTCTTTTTGTTCCCCTAGGTATTTTATATAGAAGAATGGAATGCCGGATTACTGGATTTTTAAATACCGTTCGAAGGGTTTTCAATAAACGAGTTTTCAGGGTTGAAGAAGTGTGTATATTATATGCTGGGTGAACGAGTGTTGGAGGGTGAAGATGTTTTAAAACAAGAAGAGTTTTGTGATGGAGCTATATAGTTGAAGAAATGTGGTGATCATCGTTTGTTTCATCATTATTTACAGGTTCATCTCTTATGTCATTCTCATATATAAATGCTCTCAAAGGGGGTACTCCGAAAAAGGTTCTTGTTTGAGACTTTGAGAATTGAAGGTTAATCGTCTGGAACACGATCTCCAACCAGTTTGTAGTTTCTTTTGTAAGTACTCTATAATTTCCTCTAGCTACTCCATATGTGGGATGTTAAAAACATGTAATTTCCTTTGTAAGTAAATAGTAAATTTTACATGAGCAACCTTAACATGTCATGTATTTTACATGTTTAGGATTGCTTAAACTTTCCTCAATATTCAGAAACGAGTGCTTAGAGCATCTCCAACAGAGTGCTATGTAGTTAAGGTTTTCCCATACTCTTGCAAAAAACCCATCCAGTAGGGGTATGGTGTTCAGCATACTTACCTCCATACCCCTCCAATGTATGCGAAACCTAAACTTGGCGAGGAGTATGCGCATACTGCCTAGGCGTTGAACCGTTCAGCGCCCAACAACTTTTTAATACAGCTGTATAGGCGCTGAACCGTTCAGCGTCCAACAATTTTTTTAATACAACTGTCCAAGGGGAAAAGTAATAATTAACAGACACTAGGCTCTGAACCGTTCAGGGCCCAAGAAAAAATACATATTATTTGGTTTTTTGGTGTTGGGCGCTGAACCTTTAAGCGCAAAAAAAAAAAAATGTAATTTGCTGTTGGACCAAAACAGTATGCGATTCTAGAATACCAGTATGGTAAACCGGAATAGCATACTCTTCTGTTGGAGATGCTCTTAGATCGGTGTTTTGTAGTGCCAAAGAAACAATATGGGTTGGGTGGACATATTTATGGAAAACTGGATTGTGGGGATGAGATGGTCGTGGGTTCGAAACCTCATGAGGTTGGAAACTCAGGGTACGGATCCCTATATAAAATCGGGCTTGCCTTGCCAAAATAAAAAAGTTTTTTTTGGTTCTTGTTCGAATAGGGCATTTCCTGTTCGAACATGACATTTTCTTGTTCGAACAGAAGAGTGAGACTTTACTATGATTGAATAGGAGATATCTCTATTCGAACAAAGATTGGTAATAACTTGTTTTTGGCCGTGGAAAATGCCTCGTGATACGTAATTCAAAGGAGTCTTGTATTCTAGGTCTCTTATGATATAAAAGAGACCTAGGAGGGTCTAGTAAGACGTAACCCTAACCTAATAGAAATGTAGTCTCCATGGCTTAGTTTTGCAAATAGTCTTTGCAAGGTTGTAAAAGTTGGAAAGTTATCTTGGGGGTTTGATGAAGAGAGGGGAATGGCCTCTCCGATGCTAAGTTAAGATGTGAATCGAAGGGAAGAGAGTAGAGATGGTTGAAGAATAAGATAATCAACGATGGGGAAAAACAACGATAATTCAAAGATCGATGGTTCGCATAAAAGCTTCGTTCGAGATGGGTTGTAGTGGTTTCCGGTGAGGTTGAGATAACTTTGAATTTCTTGATAGTTCCAATAAAAGGATTTTTGGGTCTTCTAGCAAAATACCCGCTCAAAGTACGGTTGTCAAATTGTAACACGAATGAGTGGAATCGAATCTACGGGGAAGTTTGTAAAAACAAATATTTTCTAGGCCGAATTACGATTTTGTAAAGATTTGATGAAAAGAAAGAAACAAAACAAATAATTAACAAAAGAATAACTACGACTAGAATTTGGCCCAACCAAAACAATATAGTTATCATGTAGTTTCACTAGGCGAATTATTCATATCAAAAAATTTTGGTAAGGCATTTTCAATTAAACGGCAACCTTAGATCCATGGTTAGGCATCTAGGATTTTGTCATATTATGTATGCCTAAATCTAATGTGTAGGAGAAAATCTTCTAACTATGGTTAAGCTTGGTCGAATTTCTTCTAACGAGTCATCTTCGTTTTTTGCCCCAAAATCCGGTTTAATGGTTATAACACCAAATTTTGGCTTATGCCTAGAAGTAGATTTAATTAGTTTAGAAGATGTGTGCAAAGAGAACTAATCCTAGAACTACATCATAACTATTGTTACTTGGGTAAGTGCTTCCTTCTAATCATGGCTAAAAAGGATTAGCTTTTTATCATTCCCAAAATCATTGCATTAAACTAGTTTATTTACAAAATAAAGATAATAGAGAAGAGACAACTAAATTAAACTAAGACTTTATATCTTCTAAACTTGCTCTAATATGAGATGATAATTACAATGAAGAAGGGGTCCTTTTTTTATAGGAAAAGGAACCCAAATCTATAAGAATATTACACATATCTGACTTTAAGTGCTCGATTCCAAATATTTATCTCCAATAGCTACAATCAAACAAATGCGCATAAGTACCTAAAATTAAATATAATGGACGACTAAAATACATGTTCAGGTATATTAAAAATGTCATAATTACTCTCTCATCAAGTTCTCTTGTTCTCTTATATACCTTGAAAGTCTAAGTGAGTTTTGATGTAAGGTTAGAGATCTCAAAGTGTGATGAGATCTCTTAAGAGCTTGTAATGGTTTCTCAAATATATAGTAGATTCATGGGTTTGGTGGGTGTGGGCTTAGCTCTTTGGGGTGAACCACGGTAAATATTTGTGTTGTGTGTGCTTGGTTTATTTCTTATTTCTTGTCGTGATTGTATGTCATGTTTAACCGGATAAAGCCAAATATCGACGGGGTATGTATTCCGTTCGCCGCTCGGTTCCCCCAATAGTAATGTATTTCATGTTCAATCTCATCACATTATTAAGAAAACCCACTGTTTGAACACTAAACTCTCTTTAATCCATATCAAGAAAGAGGAATATTCATACTTTCTACTTCTCATTTTAAGAACAATGATTCTAACTTCAATGTGCATCACAATACACTTTATAAGTACTATAATTAATTCATGTCAATTGCACAAACATTTCCTCTATTAAATAGTTGTTTTAATATAAATTAGGTGTTTATTAGGGTTTCTGCAAACATTTCCTCCATTCATATGCACAGTTGTTCAATAGTACTTCAAAGCAGACCTTCCTTCATATTAGACTGCTTGGTCTTCATATAAGCAGACCTTCTTATATGATTATGTTGGGGAATCTCAGGGGTAGCTAATCCCAATCCTCCACGCTCAAGAATGAAAAACGGAAACACCAGAAAGATTCAAAATCCAAAACACTGTAATTTACCCGAAAGAAGGAAGTGGAAAATCCTTACGGATAAAAAAAAACCACTCCCGCGAACAATCCACTATATCAAATAGGTTACAACAATAATCTCTCAAGCTTTCTCAAAGCTTTCTAATAGAGTCTCTTCAAACCCTAACTCTTAAGGTTAAACTCGCAGAGATAGATATCAAAATAACCTAGGTCCTCTTTATATATTAAAGAACTAAATTACAAGTAGTACAGATCTCGAGGCGGACTCCTACGTGCCAGAATGACACAGACCTACTCTTCAGATATCCTGGAGTTGGTGTTGACGTCGTGCTCTGACACTGCTGTAGTTGTAAGGTCTAACAACTCCGCAGTCTTGTCCAGTGAGCTGGCGATCTGTCTTGTCAGACGGACTTTGAATCCTCCTTCAGCAGTTTGCACATAACCAGTTTGAGTCTTCATGAAGCTTTACCAGCTCGAGTCTTCAGTTAACATAACCAGCTCGAATCTTCAGGTAACTTAATCAGTTTGAATTCCAGGTACCAAAACCAGTTCGAATCTGAACATTGAAAATCTCATTTTTTTTCAATCTGTTTCACTCCGACTTTGATCCTTGCTCATTTTACGAGCTCCAATGAGCTTCGGCAAGCATAGCGAATTCCGAGTTCGTTCCTTGAGCTCCACAGAGCTCCGACAAACATAGTTCGAGTTCACCCTTAACAGATTCTGGTAAATTTCTTCTTCACAAGTATGAAGAAGCTTCTCCTATTGTTTAGAAATGGTTTGTACGTGCTGGGAATTTAATGTTACTTATAGCCATGGTTTGGTTGGACTGTAGTCTTAGGGCCTTATCTCCATTTTCCACTTGGGTACAACATCCTTTTTCACTAATCTTTGGTGCAACATTCTATCGATAATCGCGATGGCTTGAATTTCAAAGTTTCTCATGATCACGGTCATAACTACTCCAGGGCCGCTGACCCTGAAGAAGTGAAGGCTATAGCAACCATTAGAGGACCGGAAGCAGTAAGGGATACTGGGTTAGAAAGAGTTTGTATCGTGACCAATTGCAAGAGACTCGTGAAGGCGTTCAAGGACAGTTCCACCAATCTATCTTGGGAAGCTATTACTTTAGCTCCAAATTTTCGGAGCTTGACAACTCATTTCTCATATATCTGTTCCGAGTTTTATAATAGATCTCTTAATTTTGAAGCTCACGCTCTTGTCGCCTCGTGGGGCGCCCGTTACCCTAAATTTTGTTGTAATATTTTGCTCGAGCCTGAAAACCTCGTTAACAGTGTTGTTCACTTATTACCTTAGAGCATCTCCTAAAGTGTCTCGCTACTTTAGATTCGAAGGTGCCACATAGGATTTTTGACCTCCAACAGTGCCTCACTTACTTGATTTTTTATGTCGCGATTGGGCGCACAAATTTTGGGCGTTTGTTTTCTAATTGGGCACCTAAAATTTGGGTGCCCAATTGTTTTTTTCACAAAAAATACAAATATTTTATGCACCTTATAAAAAAAATGAAACAGGCCGAAGTGTTGGAGGTAATAGAGCCTCTTGACTTAACTTTTTTCCAACCAAGTCAGCGAGACATTTAGGAGGAGATGCTCTTAGCACACTAATCCTCAGATGCCAAACAAACAAAAACCCCACAGATACCCATACACCTACGAAGTACAAATCATAAACAAATACAGATAGTGTTTTTAGCACAATTAAAAACAAAATATCAGTCTTCTTCGTCATCTTGTACTTTATATCCCATCATCTCCCATCTCTCATCTTTCTATCTCCTCCATCTTATTATTAGTACGTATCTCTAGGATAATGTATCTCAAATCCTAATACACTCTTTGTTGTTTTTCCCGCTCTTTAAATTAATACCAACCAATCAGTCACTTTTCATCCTCAAGCCAAACAATGCAGACTTGTAACAATGGTGCAAAGAGAACCCCTTACCCTTCATTAGATGATAATGATTACACGCTTTACGAGGCGTACAACGAGCTCCATGGTTTAGCCCAGGAGCTCGAAACACCCTTTGATGCGCCAGCTGTGCTTGTCGTCGGTCATCAGACCGATGGCAAAAGCGCGTTGATTGAAGCTCTAATGGGTTTTCAATTCAACCATGTTGGTGGTGGGACTAAAACTAGAAGACCCATTACTCTTCACATGAAGTATGACCTCAATTGCGAAGAACCCCTTTGTCGCCTTGATGATTCCGATACAAACCCGCCAACGGTTGCCCAGGAGAAATCTCTCCAAGAGATTCAAGTAAGTTGAGAATTTTTTATTTTTTTTATATATGTTTGTATAAATGCTTAAGTGAAACCCCATTGTGTATTAATGTAGTTGTGGATGTTATGATGTTGTGTAGGCTTATATTGAAGCGGAGAATATGAGGTTGGAACGCGAACCTTGTCAGTTTTGGGATAAAGAAATTATTATTAGAGTGGCGTATAAGTATTGTCCGAATCTTACTATAATAGACACACCTGGCCTTACTGCTCCCACTCCTGGTCGCAAAAATCGAGCTTTGCAGGTGAATCGCAAAATCCTACTTTTACTAAGATTAAGGATCAAATTAGTGAAACTATGAGAAATATGGTATATATATTTGTTAATGGTTTGAACCGTGATTGAAACATTTATGCCACATTCTCCATATGTGTGACCTTAGTTATAAAAGTAGTTGGTTCTCTTCACTTGGAATTTAAGTTGTTTTTGCTTTACAGGGTCAAGCTCGTTCTGTGGAGTCCCTTATACGGGCAAAAATGCAGCATCAAGAGTTTATCATATTATGCCTTGAAGATACAAGTGATTGGAGTAATGCTACTACACGTAGGGTGGTGATGCAGGTAGGACTGTCTTTCTTCTAATTTACATTTCATGCATCTCATCTTTTCACGAGATATTTTGATTTGACCACTAATATAGTATCTCAATCAGACTTTCACCCCTCAAGCTTTCAACTTCTCACTTAGTTGTTATTATGGGTGGCATTCGTTTTGTTTTTATTGCCCTCTTACGGTATATCTTATTTTTACATCTCCAAAAGTTTGAAAAAAGTTCCAGACTGGGAGGTAATCAAATTTGGCTAGTCAAATTCTGATTTCGATAGCATAGTTGGAGACTTGGAGTCGAAGTCATAAAGTTATTTCCATATATCTCGTTTGTTGAGTATTTATGGCTTAGATTCCCTTTCATTGATTGCCTGCAGATCGACCCCGAACTGTCTAGAACTGTAGTTGTCTCAACAAAACTTGACACGAAAATTCCCCAATTCGCACGTTCTTCAGACGTAGAAGTGTTTCTTAGGCCACCTGCTTGTACACTTGATGGTTGCATGTTAGGTGACTCTCCATTCTTTACATCTGTGCCATCCGGAAGAGTCGGTTCGGGACACGATTCTATCTACGAATCAAATGACGCGTTTAAACAGGTACCAATCCACTAATTATACTTTATCTTATTTTTGATACAATTATGTACTGAAGACGGGAGTATGTTGCTCATTTGGATGTACTTGATGTGCTTGGTTGTGTTACTTCATTTTACTCATGCATATCCAAATGCCTCATTAAATCTTTAGGAGGCATACCTTGCAGTGGTACTTGGTCGTGCCATCCTTATCATGCCAAATTTTCAATAGGTTTTCGATCATAATACTGGATTGGTAGATTCTGCAAAAAGTAATCTTAGCCAATATCAAAACTCTCACTCTCTCTCAAATCATATTGATCATTAGAGAATTGTTGTTATTCCCTCAATGTGAATCCCAGTCGATTTAAATAAAGTACCCAGTCACTAACTACCTAATCATTTGAACATGGAATATGGGAGTTTACATGCCGACTACTACTAATGGCATTTTAACTATAATACCCCGGTTGAGCGGGTATTGGAAATGCGCCTAACCCAATAACCCAATAGCGGTGATGGTTGCACCAGTTGTTTAGTCCCACATTGCTTAAGATCATGTCGGGTGTATGATCCTTAAGTTAGGATTCTACTCTACATGTCATCGAGGCCTTTTCATAGTAACAAAAACCCCATACTGCTCGAGATCTGCAGTGATTAACTAGGGACAATATCAGTACGCGCAGAGTGGGGTCGTGACATTAATAATAATAATAGGAACCACGCGTGTTCTGAATGCATTCTAGTATATAATTCATCTGTATCTTAGAGAATTTCCGTCTTAATTTCTGTTCCTTTTCTTCCCTTCTTAATGTAGTTCTTTTTAGTATTTAAAGTAGGCTAACTTATGATAGATTGCATCTTTCCAAAAATAATATATCCATCCCTTGACTGTAAAGCAAGAGCTATGTGGTTATTCAACTATTATGAGAGATTACAGCATCCCAAATGTAAAGTATCCATTTTCTTTACTGTAAGAGAAGAGCTGCACGGTTATCTCAATTTTCATTTTTGAGTCTCAGAATATTTCCTTATGAAATATTACAGCGTTCCAATTTTTTATGCCAGAAATTAAAATCCTAGTCAATGTTAAAATCGTAAGCTTCTATTTAATTATCAAATAGTCTTTCTAAAATTGCCGATTATTTTTCCAATGACAGGCTATTTCCTTGAGAGAGTTGGAAGATATTGCTACTTTGGAGGATAAGTTAGGAAGACCTCTGTCAAAGGAAGAGAGAAGTAGGATAGGTGTAAGCAGCCTTCGGCTGTATTTGGAAGATTTGCTTCAGAAAAGGTAAATCACCCATTATAAAATAGTTTAATCTCTTTCAGATGTGAAAATACAAGAATCCTGTGTGGTGACCATTGTCCTCGAGATACACAACGTGAGTTATTATGTATATCTTGATGACACTTTATAATGATCGCCATTTTTCACCATCTATCTAATGAGAATAAAACGATGTCATTCATATATCCTTAAATCAGATTTTTCATGCGCATTGTGAAGGTATATGGATAGTGTTCCATCAATAATCCCGCTTCTTGAAAAGGAACATCGGAGCACAAGTAAAAAAGTGAATGATTTGAAACTGGAACTCAGGTTAGTGTTTCAGTTGGTTAATACTTACGGCTGTGAGAAACGCCAATCTCATATATGATTATATGTTCTTGTACATGATATGCAGCAATTTGGACGAATTAAAGTTAAAGGAGAAAGGACGAGTATTTCACGATTCCTTCCTAACCAAGGTAGTTACCACTTGGGAAACTTTTTCATTTGAGACTTAAGAATCAATTTAATACTTAATTTAAGACCCTTTGATTATGTTGACCTCACGCTGATAATTATATTCTCATGGCTCAGTTGTCACTGCTATTGAAAGGGACGGTGGTCGCACCTCCAGATAAATTTGGTAATTTTTTTAACGATAATACTAGTTATTAACAAATTATCTACTTCCATTTCAAAATATCATATATGCAAACAAGGTCCAAACTATTGACTATAATGGGTATCTAGGCTACCCAGTATTTCAGTATATTTAAACACTATGTTGGAAGACTGATTGATATAGCCATCGGTATATTAGTACACTATGTTGCAAGGATCAGCCAGATTTTTGATATGTCAGTATTTAGGACGGTATTTTTTTCTGCACCTGAGATCAGAATTTGACAATATCTTCTTCTTCCAATTTAATTGGTTGAAACTTGGGTTACTCATATCATTTGTTGTATATTCTGGGTTGCAGGGGAAACACTACAGGATGAAAGAGTTAATGGAGGAGCATTTAATGGCACTGATGGTCTGCAGTTCCCTTACAAGTTAATACCTGTAAGTTGTAAGCGTCGCACTGCGGATAACAGAACTATATTTAATTTCCATTGCCTGCATTTATTTCTTCTGCCATTCACAGTATTAGAGATTATTATTGTTGGTTTCTTGAGGCTATGGGTATCCGTATCACCCAAATGACTATATTTGGTTCTTTTTGTTTTTGTAATTTTATGTACTGCTTAGAATGCTGGAATGCGTCTCTATGGAGGCGCACAATATCACCGAGCAATGGCAGAATTCCGTTTTGTGGTAGGAGCAACCAAGTGCCCTCCAATTAGTCGAGAAGAGATTGTCAATGCATGCGGAGTTGAAGATATTCATGATGGAACAAATTACTCGAGGTATCCATATTTGCGAAAATTATCTCCACCTTACTTGTAGCATAATGCATTTCTTTATCTGTATTGACTTCGGTAAGCTTTGTTTTTATAGGACTGCTTGTGTGATTGCTGTTGCAAAGGCTCGTGATACATTTGAACCTTTTCTTCATCAGGTAAATGGTTATGTAATGACAAGAGAGGGAGAGAGGGAGAGAGGGATTTCCCCATTTCACTTCTAGGTCCTCTTGAAGAACGTAGGTGACATCATTAAGTTAAGAAAGTGCCCCACACTCCCATTCAGAACACATTATGGAGAAGTAAATGATCAATGGTCTCATTAACATTACCACAAAGCAACCATATCGGATATGTATCCAAAGTAAACAAAAATGAGTACACTTGATTTACTTTAACAAATGTTATCACGAATTCAAGTTGAGCAACAAACATAAATTAGCCGACATGTGGATAAAACATAAGCAGAAATGATCATTTAACGAGTCAATTTAACGGACATGTGGATAAAACATAAACAAAAATGATAATTTAAGGAGTTAATTTTGCTGACACGCGTAAGTATGTAAGAAACAAATTAAAAATGTGAACACATTGGGTATTAACTAAAATCAATCTAAAACCCATCTCAATGATCATACATACTACTTCAAAATTGTCTTTAATCCTGTAATAAAATGAAAGGCTAGCTGCGTATTCAATCTTCTTAAGGCTAGTACAATTAGAAGCCCAGTAAAACTCAGGCATTCTTCAATATATTTTTTGAAGCACTTTTATGGCTTAGCAAGTATCTCTCTCACTTAGCCCTCTAATTGTATTCTTCGACTTCTTATCCCCTTTATAGTATGATCTCTTTCTCGGGAAATACGAAATTTTCAATCTAGGTGAAAATGAAAAAAAACTAATCTTACCTCTTTTCTTACTGTAGCTGGGGACTAGGCTCTTACACATTTTGAAGAGATTGCTACCAATTTCCATCTATCTTTTACAGGTATGGGGTTTTGATTACTTTTTGTTCTTGTATCTGTTGAAATCTCAGCCATTGGAACTATATAATGTACCCTTTACTTTTTGCCATTACCCATCTACCATGAATTCTTATTTCAACAGAAAGATGGGGAATACTTTAGTGGCCATGAAGTTTTTGTGAGGCGCGTTGCATCGTCATTCAATACTTTTGCAGAAACTACGGAACGAACGTGCCACGAAAAGTTAATCATCTGCCTCTCTTTGTAGTCAACTTTTGATTTATTATACAGCCTTTAGTTACCATCTAGCTCAAGTTGACCTCATAGGTATAGTTTCCACAAATACATTAACCAACTTCCACTACATAGTTCTCAGATGACTTCTAACTAATTACTGCTAGAGCCGAGTTGTAATTATATATGCAACTAGGGTGCTTTGGCTTTTCCTATCTTTACTTCCTTACATGACTTATACATAAAACATATGAGGAGATCATGTGCTCAAAAGTTAATTTTTCGTCTTCTTTCCTTATACATGTGTCAGATGACTCAGATCACTGATCCATGTTTTTGGAAATGAGTTTTCTTTTTCATTGAAGGTAAGTCTTTTATTTTCTGCACCTAAGGCCTGCTATTTGTTTTCTAAATAAACTTTCGCTGTGCATTCATCTGTAATCTTTGCCCTATATAACTCTTTGCAGATGTATGGAGGATTTAGTGAGCACCACTCGATATGTTACTTGGTCCCTCCACAATAAGGTAGCATATTTACTTTGTGGACAGCAAATACAGTAGTTTTTTGGAAAGTATATACAGTACTCTATTCTGTAGTACTTTTTCTAGAGTTATTTGGAGGTATCCCTATGTTTTAGGGTCCTTTTGTGATACCATGTACCTTTTGTGATACCCCTATCTCAGTTCATGTTCAATAATAAAAACTATCTCAATGTTCATGTTCAATAATAAAAACTATCTCTCTTCGACAATCCACGAATGAACTGAGATACACCCCTACTTTTGCCGATACCAAGGTGTGGGTATTTATTGTTATTGAACAAGCAGGAGGTTCAATGCTAAACAACCTGGAAATATAAGGTGGTATCTTCAAAACACTGTACTTTCATTGGTGACATTACTTGCTTCTCATTTACATTGAATTTGCAGAATCGGGCTGGATTACGGCAATTTTTAGACTCTTTTTCTGGCTCGGAACAATCTGTTTCTAATGAGACATCCTTTGGGCCAGTTGTGAATGACAAGAGCGATGTTAAGTCAAGAGCTGATGTCAAGTTGAGTCATTTGGCTTCGGGCATTGAAAATGGCACCTCTACTCAGTCAACAGAAACAAGGCTGGTTGATCTCTTGGACACCACACTCTGGAATCGCAAACTTGCTCCCTCATCAGAGAGGATTGTCTATGCTCTTGTACACCAAATATTTCATGGCATAAGAGAATATTTTTTGGCGTCGGCAGAATTGAAGGTTTGTTTTCTTATTTGTAAACGGAATCAAAATTTTCAATATCTTACTGAGTTTGATAGCTTATGTTTGCCGAATAAACCTTTGTGTTACATCATGATTTTGATTTTTTTCTTCTTTTCTTTCTACTGTTAAACAGTACAACTGCTTTCTTCTAATGCCGGTGGTTGACAAACTGCCGTTACTCCTGCGGGAGGATTTGGAGTATGCATTTGAGAATGACTTGGATAGTGTCTTTGACATTACACACTTACGGCACTCTCTTGGCCAGAGGAAACGAGATCTTGAGGTCGAGCTGAAACGGGTATATACTCATTCATGTCATCTTTTCCTTCTAGAGTGCCACTTAGCTAATATAGCAAAAAACGTTACAAAAAATTTAACGTGACAACACTCTACGACAATTAACCAAAAGAAATTATGGTCTTCAAAAATTTTTGAGACGTAAAATTTTTTTTCCTGTTAAATCACGGCGTTATATACGGGGGTTGTTTTGCAGGTACAAAAGCTGAAAGAAAAATTCAGACAGATACATGAACAACTTAGCTCAGTTAGTGCTCAGTCAGTGTTCCCGTCCACAGAAAAAGATCTTAATCCAAAGAAATGAATGCAGATTTTTATGTGTAGAATTCTTTATTAACATCTCTTATTTGTATTAACTTGTATGAACAAAGCATATAACGATTATGGGATAAATGCATTTAGTGATACAATTTGCTTAGAGAAATTAATAGTTTGATTTTATTTTGAATCACCATATAGAGGAACTATTGCATATTAGATGTTGTGTACCAATGGTCGTATAGGTTGAAAACTTGAAAGCACTTTCACGTAGACATCAAAAAAAGATACTTGTACAGATCTTCTGACTTCTGAGCTACAACTTGGGCAGTTAAAAACCGGTTGGACTTGATCAACACACGCTTTAGTCGGGCTTCAGTTTAGTTTCTCAGGTTCGTCCCCAATTGAACTTTTTAAGTTAGGTGTAACGGGAGTTTGTTTCAGTTACTGCATTCTATATGAACCTATATGGTTGTGCAGAAGAGAATGCAACATATACCCACTCTTTAGTTACAGGTTCTTACCTTTCTATAAAAAAAAGTGTTGCAGGTTTTTCTTGCCTCTTATTTGATTTGAGATATCGCGTTCTGCAGGTCTTTTAAGCATTCAGCGTAACTTTGACATTAGATAGGCTGGAAACTTCAAGCCAGAGGTCGGGCTCTTGCTGAGATCAGGTTAAGTAAACATACACATTGATCAGAAACTTGGGTTAGGCTAGGGCAGACTATAACCCTTTCCTTCATGCTTACATACATGGATTTGGAAATTCAAAGGCATACACGCTTTTATACTGAACACAAAAATAACAATGCAACATGTTGCACTTCAAAAGAACGAAGAACAACCACCGATTACTAATAAGTAATATGATAAAATATGTATAACACAAAGACACATCAACACTGTTTCTTGAACTCTAGGTGACTAGGTCTCATAACTTTTCAATATTGGGAAAAGAAAATAGGTACAACATACGAACATACGAAGGGACCAAAGTTTTCCTACACAAACCAAAAAGAAAAAACTATCATGGGTGACTATGAGCAGTATTAGGTTTCAAGACCCCAGTCCTAGAGTTTGAAGTTGGACATTTTGGATTGAGGGCTCTCAAAAAAATGGCAGATCTCTAGTACTAGCATGAGCAACGCTAGCAAGTTTATTGGGAAGAGCGCTGTGGTTGGAGGCGGCTGTGTTCACCTGCTTCGCGAGATAAGCTTCAAATATACCCACAATAACCCGAGGATCTTCCTCTACAAGCTCCTTGTATTCTACCCTTTTTGTTATCTTGTCCATGTTACCAATAATAATCGATAGAGATGCCGCGAGGAGGTCCTGAGCATTGTGCTGACTGGCAAAAGCAAAACGCATTAGTGCATTTTCAATGTTCAGCTTAGACGACATGAACTTCTCACAGTATGCTTTAAGATGCTTCACTTGGTACTTATCTGCTAAAACTAAGAGGTCACTTGCTATTTGCTCGTCCATCGATACCACTTCTGCTGTGTACAGGAAATGAACAAATGATTGAAGAACATCGTAGGGCACGCAGCTCATTTTGATCTTTCCACTTCGGCTCTCTTCCATCTCATTTTCCAACATCGCTTTGAACACTGGAGATCTGCTTGCCTAATTACATAATAAATTTAATGAAGTATAGAAACAGAAGTATGAAGAGGATATATCTCAGTAAGATTTTACACAAACCTCATAAACACAAAGTCGTCTTATCTAGCAGGTTATATAAGCACAATGACTGGTCTTTGGTGGCCCCAATTCCCATAAAAGAAAATATGCACGTCTCTACAGTCATATAAACGGTATATATACCAACTACCAAGTGTGTGAGTTTTCTGAGCTTCCCATATGATATATAGCAAGCCCCTGTTTATGATTTTGAGAACGAAGGCCCACAACCCAACACATGATGTTTGTGCTCCCACATCTCTAAAGACATCATCACTCCTTTCTTCTGCTACTACTTCACTATAGCCGTAATGAATTTTGTTATCATGCAAGTTCTTAGAACCCACAAAAATAATAAAAACATGTAATATACGCACATATACACGTAGACATGCACAAATCTAGGTAAATACATCTTCTACATTTAACGAAGTGATATCTGACTGTACCCTCCCTATAATGTCATGTGAAACTATAACTCCTCCAATATTAATCCACAACAACATATCATCATAAGTAACAAAGTTTTATGAACTCCTTGAATGAGTTAATATTGTAGGATACATTATATATCATATATGACCTACAAAATTGAGCAAAAATCATTACTTTTTACCGCAATTCAGTCTAACACTTGGAACTAAACTGTAATAACCAACCATTCAAATCTCTCAATCTCTAAAACCCATTCATTATCTCTCTAACTACTTGCTAATCAACTAAAAAAATTTAACAAATCAAAAACAAAACTTACCAATACAGCCTTATGAGCGTGCACCGATGCATCCCCATCTTCTTCTCCGGATGCGATAAGAACCACATCAGTAAAACCATTCGATGAAGATGGACCGTTGTTGTTGCAATCAATTGGGGAGCAAATTCTGAGAAACCCAATCTTTGATTTCAAGTCTTCAATCTCTCGTTTGAGATCTTCTTTCGTCTCTGACGCCTCTTCGTAACACTCCTTACATGTACCAGCATTACCAAGCTTGTAATCTTCATGACATGAAACACATTTCATAATCTCCTCTACAAACCCTCTTCCAAAGGGTGATGATGGTGAACTTGGTTCAGTAGATGATAGTGATGAAGATAATGATGCCCTAGACATTGAAATCGATTTCAATTTTCAATTTTCAATTTGGGATTTTTGATCAAGTGTCGAGAGAGCTCTTTTAATGTCACTCAGAACATCTCCAATAGTTTGGAGTAGAACCATCTTAAGCAGTGCCTGGAGCTGGTGCTCGAACTCGTCCTGGGGAGCTCCACGTCAGCAAAAAAAAATACTTACGACGGGGCACCTAGAGCGCATGGAGCTCGTCTTAAAATTACTAGTGGTGCACCTCATGGTCATCTACTAATTTTAGATAAGGCAGATGACAATTATGTGTTTCTCACCCTTTTTGAAAGATTCTTTTCACAGTTTTTTCATGTAGGAAGGTGGTTTTGAAGGGTTAGATACCCTATGTAGTCATTTTTGGTCTAGTGGTTTTGGGAGCATTTTCTATTTAACAAACAATATATAAAGATTATCGCTTTTATTTTCTAACTTAAAGATATATGAAACAAAACTATAATACAGTAAGAACCATACATAGTATACACAAATCAGTCAGAATACACCCTTTATATTGCTCCAATTGAAGTCAAATGGTACACAAAAGTAAGGTGAACTAACACAGTTTACAATCCAAAAGAGAAAAATAGCAACGTTGTTTCAAGTAATTTTTTTCTGAAACTACGATACTTCTTAGGCATGACATGGTACAAGAAAGACCTGAAAAAATTGAAATTATTCGTACAAAGGGAGGCTGGATACAATTAATCAGACCCCTGTAAAATCTCTTGAGATTTTAATTTCTCGGCCGCGCTTAAAAGTATATCCACCGATTTGGCTGACCTGTTCTCTCTCTCGATATTCTCGTACGCTTTCTTCACTTTTTTTATCGCTTGTATCCCTTCGTCGCACGCTCTACAAAACCATTTTCCTCTCGGGATAGAAGTGAGAGGCGGTTCCATGCAGTAAATGTGGTACGCGTGATCACAACCATCGCATAGAACAATGTCTTCATCGTCTTTATCCGTAAGACATTCTCTGCAGATGCAAGAAGGGCAGTACCAACGCGGACCATAAGATCTCAACTCCGAACTTGTAAGGCAACTGACATGATAGTACTTGTTAGGACATTGGTCGTGCCCACACAATCGCAACTTCTTCCCATCAGCCACCCCACTTTGACAAATCCTGCAAGTTTCACTTACCGAGTCTGCACACAGATCAGACTCCTCTTCTAGGTCGATAATCACCAATTGGTTAGTTTCGATATTCTTGGGCTCACTCAGTCTGTCACACACTACACAATTCTCATGTGGTGACTCAATTCCACTTGCAGTGCACTTGATGCAATACCAACTACTACTTGAGGGAATGTCTTCAGCTGCAGTGTCTATGCAAGAGATGTGATATATTCCCTCGCACGAATCACATACAAGGCAGTTCTTCCCATCTGCCTTGGCTCCACAATGCATGCACGCACAAACTTTTTTCGCACCAAAGACCTCTGCATTATCTGGCTTACTATTCCGGTCGGATTCCAAAGATTCTACGCAATCCTGCTGTTGACAATTTTTTTACATATACAATGTAAGCAAAGTTGCAAAACTAACTGACACAAGAGATATTTGGAGATAATAGCACCACAGGTCCGCAACAGTGAGATTTTGATATTGATATCTGTAGGACAAGAAAATAACCACAGACAAAAGTTAACTACTATCACTTTACCTCATGTTTTCCTCTACCGCAAATGTCTTTTGCCAAGGCTCCAACCTGAGATTACAAAAAGATTTTTGGTTGAGCTATTGATATTTTTAGTTCAGATGACTGAACTAGCAGCAGAGAAGAAAATGTTTGCACAACTACGAGCATTGATATGTTTTCTTCTGGTTATCGACAAATTGGCTACTTATAATTACCAACCCATTCACCATTTATTAATATGTTTCAGCAAAATAATCCTGCTTTTTAGTAAAATTTCTATATTTGATGTGAAAAACTGAGTACTTCCATCAAAAGAGAATGGGGAATAGTAACTCAATAGAAATTGGATTTAGTATTAAAAAAAAAAAAATTGCAAAAAGCAAAACACTAATATATAACAAATAAACATAGTTGAGGAAGGAGAATGAAACTTCAGATAGCCAATGCAATTGCTCGGAACTATTTGCTCGTATCTTACGAGAATATATAATCTAGTTAAGGACTGCTACATTTTAAAAAAGGTTAAAACAAACTTAAACATATGCATGATATGGAGCCGAAACTTTCTTGCTTCAGAATACTGATATATCTGTGACTAAACAAGTTATATGTAACATAAGAGGTCAAAATTTTTTGCTTCAAAACCACTGAAAAAAAGTTGGTAGAGGCAGTGTTGACATCTACGCGTCTCCTAAAGAACTGCAGAAATCTTAATGTCGTTCGTATGTCTAAAGCTGAGGACATTGTGTGTGTGTGTGTGTGTGTGTGTGTGTGTGCGTGGCTCAGAATAAATAGAGGTCAAAAGGTTTGTGTTTACCTGCTCAAGGTATAGTGTCCTTGATATGCCTGAAAGGTCTCTCGCTAGAGAAGCCATTTCACTACCAATCTTTTCCAACTTCCTCCATACCTGTCAAAGGCCATAACTTAAATAAGATACTTGACATACAAAACTTGACCTTCAAAGGCCTTCTTGGACCAAATTAATGATAAAAAAAACTAAATCAAACTAGAGCACAAATAAATTAGCTGAAGTTTATATGAAAATCGAGAAGCGAGCTACCCAGAAAAGTGGGCACTTAGAAGACCCAATTTCAAGTAAATATCCACATATATGGAGTTCCATAAATGATAAATTCATTTCAACCAAATTTGAGCTTTAGAAGTCTGCAGTATTAATAATAACCTCATAATGAGAGGGCATCTTTTGTAAGACAAAATAAAACAAAAAAACTGAAGGAGCAAAACAATATATTACCTATATTCTACAGGGAATTGAAAGAACAAGTTAAATTTAGGTTTCTATGGGTAAAATATAAATTTTGAAGGTGTGCTGTAATAAATTCAGGTCATTGTACTAGAAGACAATATGATGTTCTAGTTGGGGAGAGAGTTAAAAAATGCACCAGACTTGGCCACGACTTAAAAATATACAAGTTCATTAGGCGTACAGCGTTTTTCTACTAAGTTGTCTTCTAAGGCTTATCAGAAGTCAAATATTTCTATGAAGGCAAAATTCAAAGCCTTTTTTGTTAAATACCACAGTAGGGTCAGTATACTGGAAGTCACCAAAAGCAGTGAATACCTAGAGCGCGATGCTATATGACTTCCACAAGATTTTCCCATATAAAGACATATATAATCAGAAGGTGTGGTCAGTGACTATAAATGGCCTGGTGTGCATGTTGCAACCCACCGACAGTGGGCTCGATCCACTAACTTGTATTAATCCATTTACAGCTTCTTCTTTCGTGGGATATTAAAGCGAGTAACTGCATACTAACATGATGCAGTTGCATTCCTAAAGAATAAAATGGTGTTGACCACTAATGATGAATATATTGGTAGAACAACGGAATATCATAAATATTTAAAATATGACCACTATTATTGGAGTTTGTAAATGTTGTGATCTTGAAATCTAAGAGGACAGTACAACCAACAGTAATGTGAAAGTGTTAGAAACTATGTCCAGGAGAAGATTTTCACTATTTGAGATGATTCATGCATCTGTGACATGCATATAGTTGTTGGTAACTGCCACCAACGTGAAGTGAGTAAGCCAGCGCCTCCCAAAAGTCCAAAACACAACTTCTCTATATAATAATGCAATGAACATAGGGGGTGAATGTCAAAGAGTTCATCTCAGTCGGTAAGTGCTACCTTCTCTCAATAATAAGATCCCTTTCCTAGAAGAGGAGTTTGAAATCAATATCATGAAACCAAAGGTGGGGACACTCAACTTCCTTCAGAAAATACTTTGTACTTTAATGAAAGCATAGAATGCAATTGAAATGGCTCAATTGACGCAGCAATTACCTCAACTGGAAAACCAATTCTTGTGTGAAGACGGTTTGTCTGAGATGGAGGACAAAAAGGTTGTTCGCTGATAATATATAAGTTACGAGGCAGGAAAATCATGTGCTTGTTGTGGTAACTGAGGGAGGATAGTAACCAGGGTTCCATCAGAGAATATGGCTTGGAAATCGGAAGAGAGTATTATTACAGAAGGCACTTTATAAAAAATAAAAATAAAAGGAAATCCAGCAAAGCCCATAGGACAGAAGGGTATTAGAGTGGTGGTCGCTGGTAAGCCTGGTAGTCTTGTGTAGATAGAAGATCAGAGTAGACCATAGAGAGCGAAGATGTTTATACTTCCACTCCCTAAGACCCTCAAATGGAAAATAGAAGCTTAGAGAGCCAGAAAAATAGATCCAGGTAAAATATTTCATTGAAAGGTAGGAAGCATATCTGATGCTGATTCAATAAACCAAGTTAGATAAGATAGCTGTCTATTAGTTAGAAATGTTTGGAAAGGGGAAATTATTAATTGTGCAGTCTCCCGTATCAGACAGTAAAGATTTGGTTAGGAGTAAATATGTGTTTAAGTGGGCAGCTTTTTGGTTTCTGCTTGTGGAAAGAGGATTCCGAGTGACAACAGTGATTTTTCATTTCAAGTGTGTGACAAAAGTAGGAGATACCAATGCGATTACACTCTGCAAGAAAAAACACTGCCATAAGACTAATCACTAGTATGTGAAGATTTGGTAGTTTTGCACCCTTGTTATTTACTTTGAATGTGGGCAAGTAAACTTTGATCCAACAGTAAGGAAGACCTCGTTACTTGCCTCCTAGAGAGATTTTTTGCATCACGCATGTGAGGTTAATCCACATATCGTGCTTTATTTTAGAAAGAGGTAGAGAATAAGGAGTTTCAGGTGCCGAGATGAGAGGATGATGAAATCAAGTAAAAGTTTAATAGAGATTCAGGATTAGGGTGTAGATAGTAACAATGTGAGATCCTAGGAATGATTTATCCTTATTCTGTTATTCATTTACATCATCAACTAGTCATAGGCGTAGCCCCCAATTCTAAATACTATAGATTTTAATTATACAGGATTAGGGTGTAGATAGTAACAATGTGAGATCCTAGGAATGATTTATCCTTATTCTGTTATTCATTTACATCATCTACTAGTCATAGGCATAGCCCCCAATTCTAAATACTATAGATTTTAATTATACAGGAGTACCCAGGAATTTTTGCCTTTCTCGAAATATCAGTGATTAAAAATTAGCAACAATAACTTGACTTTTGGGTGGAGTACGGAAGAATACTTTCTACACTTGATCCTCTTAAAGTATCTTATCTAGGGCTATCATGGATTGGATATAATCCGAAATTCGATCCGAAACCCGATAATTTTTTAGGATATGGATGTGACCTTTACCAATTCGATTAAGAAACATCCTAAAGAATATTGGATCTAATTCGGATGGAGCCTAGTCCATGTCGATAAATATCTTATTTGTAGTTATATAACGATGTATTGATAATTTTTTTAATTTTAGTGTACTACAACAATTAGAATTACATAAATAAGAGAACAATTCATGTCACATCCAACTTTATGGCTAAGTGATATTTTAATTCTTTAAACCCATGAAAGGTCATGAGTTGAAGCCTTTGTATCAACATTTTGCCATCAATAAAAAATTATGGTCAGATCGGATTCGTATTCCTGAAACTGGGATCAGATTTCGATTAAACTAGGATCAGATTTCGATTTACCCACAAAACTTTCAGATCGGATATGGATGTTACTTCAAAAGTTTTGAATGGGATATGGATTGAAGCGGATCCGGTCCGAATCCGATCCATTGAGAGCCTTAATCTTATCTAATATGTTTATGGATTCTCTTTTTTTTTTGGAAGGTAAGCCGGTTTTAGGGATCCGTAACCACAGAGTAACCAAGCCCCGAAGGGCATCCAAAGCCCGAAGGCCACCACCACAAGCCCCGAAGGGTAAAAGCCTCCGAAGAGGTACAAAGCCCGAAGGCCACAAGCCTGAAGGCCTATAAGACAGCCCAAAGGATTGCCCCCAATTCGCACCCCATAGGGGTTTGGACTCATGACCTCTCATGGGGTGGAGGGTCACACAGCTACTAAACCAAGAGCTCAGTGGTTTATGGATTCTCATGTTGCATTTCCCAAAGAAATAAAAATTGGGTTGCCAAATATACTTGCCCAAGGCAGTTTCTTTTTTCCTTAAAATAAAGACCTAATTATGAACAACCTGTATATACGTAATATTATTGTGACATTCTATTGTTAAATGAGTAAAAGGTACATAGATAATTCATAGACCTCTTATATCATACTATGTAACATGGACACTTCATATACTTAAAGAATAATATGTGTCGGACACTCCAATACACGGACACTCGTCCGGACACAACGATGAGAACTCTTTGCTATGTTCATCAGTTTTTTGACATATCCTTACGAGTTCCCAATTATGTAGACATTTTACTTAAACCTACTGAGTTTTATCAACATTTCTATCTTTGTTATCAGTTTAAATAAACCAATGTTTATCCGATTTACACGCTTAGAGCATTCAAATAAAAGTTTGATACAATAAATGCATAGAATCATAGTATATATGCAAGTAATTAGACACATTACAAAAAATGGCGGGGAAATTTATTTTTGCAAGTGTAGGGTTGCGTCAGTGTTTTTACTTAGCTGTGTGGTCGATGTGTTTGACACCGGCACGCGTACCCATGTCAATGTTAAATAGATACTACGTAATTTTCTATCAGGTGTCTCGAGTAAAATTAGTCACGAAAATTTCATTCTTCAATTTTTGAATCTAAGAATGTCAAGGATCTTGATTTAGATTAAAGCTAGAGATATTTCTCCAAGTGAAATAAGGTTATTTAATGTTTTTTTCTCTCTTTTTGGAAGATTAGAACAATTTAGTGTGAATATAATACGCGAGCGTTTAAAGGAAAAAAATTATTGGTATTTCATTAAAAGTCTGTCAGATTTGTTATTCAATTATTTAATGGCTATATGAAAAATGACTGTCTTGGTGCTTGCTGTGGTTTTTCCCTTTTTTTGTTGCTTTTGTAAGGAAGCTCAGTGTTTTTTGATTACGATTGTCTTAGGCCGCGTGTCCTTGGGACTTGCCAGTGTTTCGATGTATTATCCGTTAGCTGTGTTTTTTGTATCAACAAAGTTTACTTGTAAAACTAAAAGTAACAAAGAATTACCTGATCAATATCGTCAGAGAAAAGCTTTGGACATTGTTCATAAGCTCCTTGGCTCATCTTTTTATTAACGGACTCAAATTGAGAGACGCTATCAAGCATGACCCCTGGGAGTAACTGACAGATCGAACCAAACTTCTCAGAAGTAATAATATCATGAAAAACACGCTGGCATTGTTCAGTTACATCTTGAGAATTTTCTTGATTGTTTGCTTCATTCTTGGATCCATCTGAAGTCACACCAACTTGCTCCTTAGCGGCATTTACAGAGTTGGATACCCCAACATCCTTCGGCAATTGCAAGGAGCATTTGTTCATAGGTTTGTCACAATTTAAGGGTTCCTGCAAAAAAAATTGGTTAAGACATTGTTAAAAATATCCAAGATAAATATCATACATAGCAAATCGGCTGACTGATACGATGTGTATGAGTGTGCATGATGTTTGTATGCGAAGATATATTACACTAGTATCAAACAGCCGCAAACAAATTCGATCTTTCACATATATTAGTTGATTGACATATCGAGGAAAAATTCAAATATTGATTGACCAATTTATCAGTTAAATTTGAGATTTTGATTCTTCGGGTGAACTAACATATAAAGTCAATATAATATGACAATAGGTAGGTAGCAACCATTAGAATTATAATGCACAATAGGCCTTAAGAAAAAAAACACTCAAGTGTACAATCAAATCTGCTAAATGGGGTTAAGGCTATAAAATGAAAACCCATTAGTTGGAAATCTTCTCCATGATGAATATATCGTCTTCACCAAGCTTTTTCATATTTTCGATCCTTGTAACCCCATCAAAGATGACATTCTATTTAAAAGTTGATATTGAGTCAATTTTTCAACTATTAACTTAAAAGGCCGTAACTGACACGGACCAACTTAAAATCAAGCTTGGCACGTGCGGCACTCGAGACACCTGTCCCAAGTAAGCCTAATTACTCTTCTATATCAATTATTTAGCAACACAACATCGCAAAGCATCACATAATCTCAACGCATCACAAACACTGAACAAAGGGTCTTTGAAGGCATCATTTCATTCAAATATCAACAACTATTACAAAGCACTATTACAAGCTTAAATTCCTTCTTGGGTGTATCGGATACTAGTCCTCTACATATATAGGAAATTGGAAAACAGCTAAGTTCTAAAAGGAAACATCAAAAGTGGAGACGAAGCGTACTCCCCCATTTTCCTAAGCTAACCTTTACAAAAATAAATGAAAATTTGTACAATGCTCTTTTACAACCTAAGGAACCTATATACAAAGCCTGGGCGTCACACTCTCTCCCACTCAGCTTGGAGACGCCCTCGTCGACTTTTTCTTCTGCTTCCACATTTGTCTGTTCTCTTTCCTCTCTTGCTTGGACTCAGTCTTCCTTAGTCGGACCAGAAGGGGATGAGAATCTTGGTGCTCCCAGCTGGCTTCAGTATCTGGCAGATCCTTCCACTTCACAAGGTACTCATAAACTTCCTCTTTGGTGTCCGGATCAACATGGGTGACTCTGTGATCAAGAACACTCTCTGGAACTTCGCTAGAGCTTACTGGCTTGAGCGGAACATGAGGCCTGACGGTAGTTCTGCTTGGATCTTCCTTATCTTAGTGGTAAGGCTTTAGAATACTGCATGAAACACTGGATGGATGAAGCGAAGGTGGGAAGGTAATTGAAGCTTGTAGGAAACCTTCTCAACTTTACCAATGATTGGCATCGGGCCAATGTACTTGGATACTAGCCCTTGGTGTATTCTGCCTCCTCGCTGCTTGAGATGGGATCTCTTGATCAAAACAGGGTCCCCAACTTGAAAAGAATCTGGTCGTCGCTTCTGGTCGGCCCACTTCTTCATTCTGGCTGACGCTTTCTCTAGAGAGGCCCCGGCAATATCTGTATTTCTCTGCCATTCTTTTGCAAACTGGTAGGCTCTCGGAACACTTCCTTTGTAATCGGCGGCCACGGTGTGCGGCGTGAGGGGCTGCTGTCCCAACAGTATCTCGGAAGGACTCTTGTTGGTGGAGGAACTCTTCTGCAGATTAAAGCAAAACTGTGCTACATCCAAAAGTTCGGCCCAGTCCTTCTTGTTCACCCTGACAAAGTGCCGAAGGTACTCTTCTAACATTGCATTGAAGCGTTCTGTCTGACCATCTGACTGTGGATGGTTACTGGTTGAGAAGTTGAGAGTGGATCCCAGTAATCTAAATACTTCCCTCCAAAACTTTCCAGTAAATCTCGGATCTCTATCGCTGATAATGTCCTTTGGCACGCCCCAATACTTTACAACATGCTTCACAAAGAGACGCGCGGTTTTCTCTGCCGTACAAACAATTGGAGTCGGAATGAATGTTGCATACTTAGAGAACCGGTCGATGATCACGAGTATGGAACCATACCCTTTCGTCTTGGGTAACCCAGAGATAAAATCCATAGAGACGCTTTCCCAAGGTCGAGTCGGCACGGGAAGTGGTTCCAGCAATCCAAGTGGCAAATCCCGATCAACTTTGTCTTGCTGGCAAATGTGACAAGTCCGCGTATAATCCATCACTTCATTCTGATCATTTGGCCAATAGTACCCCCTGTGTAGCAAGGATAGTGCTCTCCGCCAGCCCGGATGGCCTGCCCAAAGAGTATCATGGCACTCCTTGATTAGCTCCCGCCTTAGTCCTGCGAACCGAGGAACATAAAGTCGTTGTCCCTTCGTGTATAAAAGACCATCTTCCACCCAGAACCGTCTTGTCTTCCCCTGTTTCACCAAGTTAATCATGGCCTGGGTCTGAGGATCCACCGCTAACCCTTCGCGGATCCTATCATGGAGGGCACTGGTAACATAAGAGTGAGACTGTTCGGCAGCTGTAGAGGTGGCCGCAAGTTCAGCCTTACGGCTTAATGCATCCGGCACATTGTTCATCCTCCCTGGCTTGTGCTCGAGATCTAAATCGAACTCGGCTAGAAACTCTTGCCAACGGGCTTGCATCGAGGTCAACTTCTTCTGTGTAAGGAAATGGCTTGCCGCACGGTTATCGGTCTTCACCAGAACCTTCATTCCCAACAAATAGTGTCGCCATACTCGTAGGCAATGCACAATAGCAAAGAGTTCCTTCTGCTGGGATGAATACCTCCTCTCGGTATCGTTCAGCTTCCTGCTTTCGTATGCCACTGGATGTCCCTCTTGTAACAATACTCCACCGATAGCAAAATCAGACGCATCAGTATGTACCTCAAACGGCTTGGTAATATCTGGCAAGGCTAAGACAGGATTGTTAATCACCGCATGCTTCAGATCGTCAAATGCTGCTTGACACTTCTCGGACCAAGACCAAGAGAAGTCTTTCTTGAGAAGATCTGTAAGGGGTGCCGCGCGTTTCGAATACCCTTCAATGAACTTGCGGTAGTAGTTCACAAGGCCAAGAAAGGAACGCACTTCTGTAACCTCCGTAGGAGCTCTCCACTCTTCAATAGCGCGGACCTTTTCCATATCCATCCGGATCTGTCCTCCGCCAATGACATGTCCAAGAAACATAACTTGTTCCTGCGCGAACGAGCATTTCTCCAACTTGACATATAACTGGTTCAGTCGCAAGACTTGGAATACAAGGCGAAGATGTTCAAGGTGCTCTTCCATAGTGCGGCTGTATATGACAATATCATCCAGGTACACCACCACAAACTTGTCGATATATTTCCGGAAGAGCTCATTCATAAGAGTACAGAAAGTTGCAGGAGCATTGGTCAGGCCGAATGGCATGACAAGAAATTCGTATGCCCCATACCGAGTGGAACAAGTCGTCTTTGGTTCATCTCCGGCAATGATCCTGACCTGATAGTAACCCGATCTCAAATCAAGTTTAAAGAAGTACTTCGTAGACGTAAGCTGGTCAAATAAGTCGGCAATGAGCGGTATGGGATACTTGTTCTTCACCGTTACCTTGTTCAGGGATCGATAGTCGACAAATAATCGCAAGCTTCCATCTTGTTTCTTCTGAAATAAGACCGGGACACCGTATGGCGCCTTTGAGGGGCGAATAAAGCCCGATTCCAATAGTCCATCAAGCTGTCTCCGAAGCTCTGCTAGTTCAGGCGGACTCATTCTATACGGTCCTTTCGCAGGAGGCTTGGTTCCAGGGACTAACTCAATCTGATGATCGATAGGCCTTTGTGGAGATAACACCTTTGGTAATTCTTTCGGCATCACATCCTTGAATTCAGTAAGTACCCGGGAGACTTCCGTGGGCAAGGCATCATGATTCTGATGGTCCGGCTTTAACCGTAAGGTTGCAAGGTAAGTCAGCTCCCCTCGCCTCAGTCCCTTCTCCAACTAAAGAGCTGATAATAGTCTGCCCTCATCTTTCTGCGTGGACATCTGAATGATTGAGGGATTGTCACCAAAAATCCCTAAGGAGTTGACGAACGGCATCGGCACTGCCTTGTGGTATCGGAGAAAGTCCATTCCCAATATAATCTTAAAATCATCCAATGTCACAGCGAGAAGGTTAACCTTTCCACTCCACTGTCCCATCTTAACCGGAACCAACTTGGCAACACCATGTATCGGCATTGCGGCGGAGTTTACAGCCTTCATCCGGCTAGAATCTTTCACCAAACGCAGTCCTAGACGATTCGCCTCTTTAATGGCAATAAAGTTGTGGGTAGCACCGGTATCAACCATCGCCAAAGTACTCTGCCCATTAATACTAAGGTCCACATACATGAGTCCCTTCTTCGGCTTAACCTCTGGCAACTGAGTGGTCACGGCATTGAGCAAGTAAAGAGAACCCATATGAGTTTCACCGCTATCATTTCCCTGAGTGGTGTCATTGGCTTGGTCCCCGTGCGATGCCATTAGCGCATTCAGGGCCGTCTTCTAAGGACACTGATAGGCTTTGTGATTCCCTCCACAAAGAAAACACTTCAAGTTCCCAGGACGTCCTTGAAACCTGGACGAAGAGGAAGCACCGCCATTGTTACGCGGCCTGTGGTACTCCCTCCCAGAATTGGAACTCGAGGCACCACCTGCACTTGCTCCCCCACTTCTGTTCTGGCCATGACCTTGGTCTCCCCCACTTCTAGCTTGGTACCCTCCATTCTTTCCCTTGTTGTAATTATTGGAGGATCCCGCTCTTTGTTGCGACTGAGAACTTGACTGAGACGGAGCCGGTCGACGCTCACCCAACATAGGGGTGTAGTCGTTGATACGCTCAGCGGAGGCCATTGCGGAAGCGAAATCTTGAACCCGTTGCCTCTGTAATTCATTTTGGATCCATGGTTTCAGACCTTCCAAGAAACAAAACAACTTATCCTTTTCAGACATGTCGCAGATATCTAACATCAAGGCTGAGAACCGTTTTACATACTCCCGGATGTTGCCTGTCTGCTTCAGTTGCCTCAAACTTCTCCGAGCAATGAACTCAACATTCTCGGGTAAGAACCGATTCTTCAGCTCTTTCTTCAAGTCATCCCACGTTCCAATAGTACAGTGACCGCTCTGGATCTCAGCATATTTGGTGCGCCACCATAGTTTAGCATCACCGGCGAGGTACATGGTTGCCATCGACACCTTTGAACCTTCGCTATCAGGCCTAACCACATTGAAGTACGTCTTCATATCAAAAAGGAAGTTCTCTACCTCCTTGGCGTCCCTCGCTCCCTCATACGCCTTGGGCTCGGGGACCTTGATCCTGGGCCGGTCTATACCGCCGCCCAAAGGTGCTGGTTCTCCATTTCCAACAACCTTCACTAGGAGATTTACTTTCGAGGAAAGTTCAGCCACCTGATCCAGAAGAGTAGCCATATTCCCTTCAACCACTCCCTCTAACGTAATGAGACGTTCGCCCACATGGGCCTGATCGTCTGAGAAACCGTCCAATCGTTCCTCCAGAGTCGTCACTTGATCTATAATCCCACTTAGAGCTTGCATCTTATCCTCTAACTGGTCCAACCGCGTTCGGGTATTCAAGGGCCGGGGATTAACGGATGGTCCTCCCACCTGCTGGGCAAGGACCTGGGCGGGGTCAGTAGCATTCGGACCCTCCGCCATAGCAACTAGATCGCTCTGATACCAACTGACACGGACCAACTTAAAATCAAGCTTGGCACGTGCGGCACTCGAGACACCTGTCCCAAGTAAGCCTAATTACTCTTCTATATCAATTATTTAGCAACACAACATCGCAAAGCATCACATAATCTCAACGCATCACAAACACTGAACAAAGGGTCTTTGAAGGCATCATTTCATTCAAATATCAACAACTATTACAAAGCACTATTACAAGCTTAAATTCCTTCTTGGGTGTATCGGATACTAGTCCTCTACATATATAGGAAATTGGAAAACAGCTAAGTTCTAAAAGGAAACATCAAAAGTGGAGACGAAGCGTACTCCCCCATTTTCCTAAGCTAACCTTTACAAAAATAAATGAAAATTTGTACAATGCTCTTTTACAACCTAAGGAACCTATATACAAAGTCTGGGCGTCACAGTAACTATCTAATTGCGATGAGACCTCGTGAAGATGATTTTCTCATCATATAGAATTTTTCCACAAAAGGGATTCATATTCCATAACCTTAAACCCAACACTGGGGTAGAGTGAACACTTAAGTGTGGAAATCAAGTCGAGGTTCCCCACAAAAAATATAATAAGATTCCCCGGTAACTGCTCCAGTGTCATGAATGTTGTAGTAAGCAAACCAAAATTCGTTGAATTGTCCTCTTTTGGTGAAGATTGATATTCAAGCTAACATCCACTATGGCCATAAACCTAGTTGTTTGTCATTAATATATGTTTTCGTGTAGGCACATCTATAATCAGTGGCACCCACATAACATGTTTTGTTCCCTCCCTCCTCAATGACATTATCAATAAACTCAATTATCTGTTGTACGTCCTTAATATGTTTGGAGCATCAAAACTTCTAAAGAAAAAATTACCATCTGAAAGGAAACAACAAAATAACTCAGCCTACCTAAGTTGTGGATCTCAAACATGGAATGTGATCTCAGCCATGCCCATACTGCCCAATTAATCGCAATGTAATAGTGGAAGATGAGTTGTTGCAACACTAAAAGAAACAACGATTTTGAGAAAGCAAATATTCATATATACCTGATCCAAGTGTTTTTGTGTCCCTCCATACAATATTATCGGTCATTAGGTTCCTTAGAGTCATCTGATTTCATGCATTAACACAACTCCCACCACTATCTCTGGAGCTAATAGATGTGAAGTCAATACTGCTAAATGTCCATCCCCTCGATACCCCACCACTATCAATTATGATATTAAAATAGTAGTGTGTTTTTGACCTCAACTTAATCCTCTTAACAGTCATCGTACTAATCTACCGGTTGTGTTTATGGTTTATGGTCACTCTGTCCCTTTTGTCCCCTTTGATCTAAAAATATTTTACTTGACCCCATTAGGCACTTCAAGACAGGGAGGTTCATATGAGTATCTCCAGGAGACTTCCATTCTTTCGACATCCCTCATAAACTTCCTTTTATGAAGTGATAATTCACATAAAGATGTGTTCCCCAGTCAACAAATCTGGTAACTCAAATCTGTCTTAAATATTTCCATATTCAAGCCTAATTTTGAAGATTTTGGGTATTAGCAATCTTTCCATCTTCAATCAAACAAGAAGCATACAGACGATTTATGCGGTAAATCTATCCCATTTATATGGTTCAAGTTTAGCAGATGTTGAACAATACTTAACTTGAGATGGAGATGGAAGTGTCGCACTGCCTGGCCGAGTAGCATCTGCTTCTAGTTTAGAAAAGGCTTACTCTTTGCCACAAGCAAGTGTTTCTCTTATTTTAAGCAAATTTATTTCTTTGACAGATAAACAAAATACTGAACACGAAAAGTAAGAACTTGACCTTTTTTCTTCAAGTTCTCATAGCAACCACTACGAAAATTACATAATAATTAATAGAGTAGAATTAGTTTAGATTTTAGCTTGCCATTTTATGAGTTTTGCAAAGTACGAAAAGGTACTCGAGGACCAAGATTGTAAAATATAAGAAAAGGTCACTTTTTGAGTTCAATAAAATAACAAAAAGGGATCTTCAAGAAATAAGTTAAAATAAAACAAAATTCTACTTAATCCAGAGTTTCTAATTGCAATTTAGAGACTACCTAATTTCCTTAAATTCGCCGACATAAACGTCCCGGCTCGAATTACAAATGCCAAAAGGCAATAAATTCCAAATCTTTTAATAAAATTTTCTTAATAATCGTATCTAATCCCGAACCGATTTTATCCACTTTAAAATTACTCTGATCACAGACTCCAATTACTGCATTTCCAATTTGGGATTACCCTCTATGAAATAATTCACCGATTCGAGTTTACCCACTGAATACATTTATTTTATTTAGAAATAACTGGCAATAAATGAAAACTCAACTTAAATTGAGAGTTTTACATGCAAATGCAGTTCAAAAACTAAATTCGTTACACTTTAAGATCGACTAAGACAAATTACACTATATTCCAATCATTGATAGAAATACCAAAACAAAAAAAACACAAATTTAACTAACCTGGCTCATTGCAGAACCCATCTTATCATCTTTGTGATTTCCCTCCGAACACGAACTCGAATTCTTCCTCCGCTTGTAAGTACGAAGCCCATCACTCCCCTCTTCAAATAATGTCCCATTTGCACCACCAGGATCACTACAACAACTTCTCTTCTCAACCAACATTTCTACCTCTTCAATTGAAAATTAGGGTTTCAAACTTATACCAAACTGATACACTCCAATAAATCAAGAACCCAATCTCATCAACACCACAAAATCCAATCTTTCCTGCAAAATTCGATGTATAAATCATAACCAATCAATGGGGTTCCCTAAATTTAACCTAGAATGCAAGAAAACGCAGAAAAAATCGAAAAAAATCATAAAAAATCGCAGATTTCGATAAACAAAAGAGGATATCTTTGAGAATTAGGAGAGACGATAGATTAGAGTACCTGTAATCTTCAATTGAAGAGAAGAGATCGATAAGAGAAACGGTTGATTTCAGAACCTTTACTGTGCTTGGTTGGAGAGAGTGTTTTTTTTTTTTTTTTGAAAAATTTGAGAGAGGGTTTGGTTGGATACAGTTACTGTGTTTGGGAACATGGCTAAAGGTAGACACGCCGGTTAATTAACTGCAAGAAGGTGATACTACCAGAGTGAAAAACACTGCTTGCAGAGCAACCGAAGTGCCGCAGTGTTTATGTGATAAACAGAGCCAAAAACAAAAGATGTCACACTTAAATGATGTTTGTTATGTCTTTCTATATATTTTCATGATCTTTCATTTGTTTGCAGCATTATCCCAAGGGTTTCTGGTTTTATGTATTTTCCAAATATGCAAAGGGAACTAGTATTGGCACGCCGGAGATTGGGTATGAGCGGGTCTTTTAGTTGGTGGCGGGTCTAATCACGTATTTTTTTATTGGGAGCACTCCGGCACTCGCAAAATTTCTCTAGATTTGAATTGGGAAATTAAGAGAAAATTGGACTAGAGGCACCCCCAAGTAATTCTCCTCTCTCAACCAAAACCCCAACATTATATATGATGCAGTGCGTTATAGAATGAAGCGTGTCTCCCAATTTACGAATATTGACAGTATTGGTGAATCCGGCTAACGATTAACTCGACCTTCCTAGGTTTGATGATAAATATAATCAATAACACAAAGGGGTATTTAAGATAACTAATCTCAGATTATTTTCATTCATCCAAAATCTACCCATAATCTCTCATTTCAAAATGTATTTTTTATAGGCAACAATGTCCATTAGGATTCATAATGACCAATGACTCCATAACTCTTAATAATTAACCATAACTACTAAAACTAATACTCATAATAAACACCCATAATTAAGACTAATAAACATCAATAACTAAGTCTCTTAAATGTTGTAACTACTAAACATTGACCATTAACATTCACTCTTCCTATTGGTTCCATACACTCTTGTGTACACTCCAATTGATTATTGGATTAAAGAAAAAAGAATTGGAATTCGACCGTATGAATGTTCTTTGTAATAATAAGATCATATTCACAAAGTTTTATCCCATTCCGATAAATATGAACCTATTAATGATGTAGCTCAAGTTAACGGTTGAAATTTATTCAATTTTAACCGTTAGATAAAATGTCATATTTAATAGTGTTATACCCAGCGGAATGAGCTGAAACTTTGTGAATATGATCTTATTATCGCATAGAGCATTCACACCGGTCAGATTCCAAATTTATTACCCATAACCATATTAATCGGAGTGGAGTGTACACGAGAGTATTTACATATGAGTGTTCATGGTTTTTCAGTCTCAAAACTAGAGTCGAAAAACAAGAGTAGGATGGGTAAAGGTTCAAAAACAATGGTGAAGACCAAGAGTAAGTGTTCGAAGAAATCGACATAATCGTAGCGCGTAAGCGAACCAAAACCAAAATTATTTAACAGTCTGCTAAAAGTTAAGCTGTAATTTATTTGGGTAAGTGTCCAGTTAAGTTAAATTTATTTAGCATATGGGATGAGTTAAGCTGAACTTTTTGTTAAGGTTGCAGCGTAAAAGTACTCAATGAAGACTCGGTTCTCTGTTAGAGGATAAACTGTAATTATTTGGCGTAAGTTTGTTTAAGTTAAATTTTTATCTAGTTGTTAACTTCTTTAGTGGAGATATAGTCATCTCCTAGAAGTTACGCTATAATTTATTGGCGCAAAATGAAGTTATAGCGTAACCTCTAGGACACTTGCGCTATAATTTCTGCTCACCCTAGATTGAATTAAGTCTCATATATGCTGAGACTTAATTCAATATATAAAACTGGGGTGAGCAGAAAATCAAAAAACCAATCTAAATCGAACAAAACAATTCAATTTTAGACTTCAGTTTCTAAAAATAGAAACGGGGAAATATTGGTTTCTAGTTCAGTTTCTCCATAAGAGGAACCGAGATAAATGAATCGAGAAAATACATTATTGGTAATCAAAACTCTAAATGTATCTCAATCCTTGATCATTATATACATTTTTTTTCATATATTCTTTTGTGAGGTGCATGAAACAACTAAATTTTAGTACAATCAAATAAATGTATGTCTTTTAACCACTAGTTCTGACTACCTTCATAACTAAATATGCATTCAACAGAACATTTCACATTTTCACATTTCAATGTCTTCCAAAATCTACAGTATCTGATTGATAGTATGTAGCATACAACTTTCTATCATCACCCCTCAAACACTACAGATATTTCAACACAAAAATGTTTGGATAGATTGATGAGAAAACATAAAAGTAGCTCTCATGAAATAATTTAAAAGTGAATTTCATTTTGCAGCCTCGCCAATGGCTTTCAACATCGAAAAGCAGGACAGAGAGTCTAGGGTCACTGCATTTAATGATCAAATAAATCATTTATAATTTCTAGATGCAACGTTTATTTATATTTTTAATTAAAACACTCATATTTCAGTTTCCTCCACCATTTCAGTTTCTTATTGCTCACTTAATTGATACATTTGATGTCGTTCAACAGAGTTAATTGTGATAACCAAGATAAACTAGACTGGAAACATAGTTACAATGTTACTCATACTATAATTGTTTTAAGGTGGGTTGATTCCATATCACATTCTAATCATTTCAAAAAAAAAAAAACACAATAACAACACGAAGAACATGAGTTAGAAGCCAATTTTAGAGAGTAGGTCATAGGTTTAGGATGAAGATAGAAGAATAATTAGAATAGATTATGAAACTATCCTAAAATTGGAATTTAGGATCAAGATAGAAGAGCACAAAAACGTTCGAAACCGTCACTGAATTTAATATTTTTTGGCATGCAAGTCAACAATTATATGGCGATGTATGTCACATAGTTTACTCTGGTGTCAAAGTTGGATATTGCAGCAGTTCTCGACTTCTTTTTTTTTTTTTTTTTTTTTTTTATTAGCAACATTTTGGGATTTTATAGACAAGCAAAAGAAAAACTCCAAGAAGAGGGCTAGCCTGGCCTCAAAAAGAAAAAAGAAAACATCAATGTCTAATGAAAAACTATGCCAATTTTCTCCACCCATTACTAGAAAAAATTGTACAATGCATGATTTGGTTTGTTGAATGTAAAAGATCAACCTGAAATCCACCTTCCCAAAAATCCAGATTTTGCCACCCTGGTTTTGATTAGAAAGAAATGTAGGACAATTTATTCTTCTCCCGATACTATTTATTCGAGATATATCAAGAAAAGGCTCAAGCAGACACTAATAGATATACTATGAAGCTTTATAAGTTAGGCTCAATTTGTTTGGGGCCTCATGAGAAGAAGAGTTGTTGAAAACTTGGGAATCAATACCTTCAGAATTTTGAGAAGTGTTAGCATCATCATGTCCTTCCACAACTTCAGTGATATCATCCTTTGAATAGTTTTCTGTAGTTTTGCTTGCATTTTTTTCAACAGTTGCCTGCTCTGTAGACTCACTTATGACTTGCTCCATGCTTGGTTGTTCATAACCTTGTTTGTTATTTCTTCATTAGGGACACAATTGAAGTCCCGGGAATTAAATCCAGACAAGTGCAAGTGGTGAGGTCAAAATTAATTGTGAGAGAAACAAGCCTCAGGAGTAGAACAGGTTTGAAAGCCCCTGCACTAGCAAAAGAGAGAGGAGCAGTTGCAGGTTTAGGGTTTGACAATGGAGCAGAGGGCTCTGTTGCAAGTGAGACAGTAGATTTGTTAAAGGCGACTATTATCATTAGAGAAGACAAATACAAAAAAAAAAACTGCCATTAGTGAGAACAACCTATCTTAACCACCATTAGTGAACAAGTAAAAACATGTAAAATGCACAAAAAAACTGTCATCATGTTTCGCTATTTCTACGTGAAGCTTCGTCATCACCCACTTCCCTTTTGGAGAATGAGGAGCAAACTGTCTACGTCACCCACTTCCAATTCCCTCATCTTTGAAAGGAAAATATATATAATAATTTAATGCCTTTGAAGAAGACGAGAGAAAAAAGGCCTCGTGCTCTGCAGCCATACCTTTTCCTCTAGATGAGTTAACAAGCTTGCTATTTGCATCTTGACGATACCATACGACAATGTTTCAGGTGACATTTTGTTTCCACGTTTCTAGAGATGTCAAAAGTCTTCTGATTGAATTATGCAGGCAACAAATGCTTCTCACACATCAAGACCTTCCAGCTTGCATGAGGTCCCTCAGCTGTGTCATGGAGTGCTATTTGCCACCCTACAGCTACAGCAATCTCTTGAATTTCATCCATAACAGATACAGAGTCGCGAATGTATGCACGTCCACCTGGTCTTAGTATTCGATCCATCTCAAGAATAATTGTTGACATGTTGCATCTGTAAGAACAAAAATAAAAGAAGATGCAAAACAAATTAGGGTTTTCCCTTTGTGAAAAACAAAATAATTGTAAGTATAAATGGAGTCAGGGGAGGATACCTTTTCTTCTCAACTGTAAATAGGACTGAAGCATGTAATAAGTCATATGTTCTTGGATACGTATCAAATGGCTCACACCTGGGCAACAAAGTTCCACGTAATGAGTCAAATAAAAATCACAAAATTCCGTCTAAACAACATCAAGAACGATCATAAATCGTCTTCATATATATTAAAAAAGAGTAAAGAGTAATCCTTAAGCTCTTTGTATGGAAACTCCTGGGAATGAAATGCTATAAATATGCTCATTCACAAGTAAAAAGAGAAAGAAGGAAGATGATCTTTGAACAGCATAATCAACAAAAATTAAGGTACTCGAGTCATGTGTAAAGTTGCATATAGACCTACATATTGCAGGAGTATAACTCTACAGCCCAATCTTCATGGATCGAACCATAAAGAAGGAACATGGAAGAAAAAACCCAAAACAATTCAAACATAAATATGTTGGACGTAAGCTGTGAATTATTGTTTTCAGAGACGGGAATTTTTTCTCATTTCGTGTCTTCCCGTCTGCTGTGTTCCTTAAGAAACAGAATTGGAATTTATTATGTGATGATACAATTCAAGACGTAATTGTTTAGTGAATAATTTTATTAAAGCTAGTCTGCCTAGGTGCTATGGAAATGCAACATTTTATAAGCTGGTTCTTCACGAACCATCGATCTATTTAGCAATGAAAAAAATGATAAAATTTTGCTTGATCAATAAAAAAGAAAAGATATTTATACCATACCAATCATGCATAACTCCGATTAATCCACGGTCATAAATAACAGACAAGGTATTGGGGCCACTAACAGGAACAACACTCATTACCCAGCAATCTACCTCAAGGTCAATCAAAGCTGCTGCAAACCTGCCATCGCCACAATACTCAAACAGTCATTTTAGGCAATAGAATAAGTTATCAAGTTGTACTGGGAGAAAATAAAATCTGAAAGGTCCATATAAAACCTGATGTCCACAACTAGGGTATAAATTGGTTTGGGTTCCTGTTGTTGCATCAAGGTATTTACGTATCGATATATATTTTTTACCCCTACGGCCCTACCTAGATTCGGATCTGGCTCACGCCATCAAAACTCATCAAAATCACCACTACTAAAGCATCAACTGGATTACTGGTATTTTTCACTTCAAAAAAATTAATGGGTCCACTGAGAATGTCTTAATATCATGAATATTTGGGTTGGTAAAGTCTAAGCAAGCTAAATAATATCCAAGCTGGATACAAGTCTAGTCACATTTTCTACACCATGTAACTGACCCATGCCTATTTCAATAGAACATAATGAGGACTCAAACCTTCTAAATAAAGTTTAGGATTGGGTTTAGAGGCTTTAAGATCACGAATTAGGATAACTTGGATTGTCCTGGTACACCGTAAGGCTATATGTATGGTGAACTAGATAATCATTCAAGTAACATGTATCTCTTTAACTTGGCAACTGTATAATAGAAAAGACAAGTATAAACACAAACCCTCCAAAACCAGCCCTCATATCCATCACGTTTCGTAGATTCATTGTTTTCCAGTGGTAAGCTCGGACATAACTTTCTATTATGTCATTCCAGTATTTTGATTCTGCCTTGAAGAGCTCCTTCCTAGATATGTAGGCATCCATATCCACACTTTGAAGCCTATCAGGAGGATAGTGCAGGCGTGCAGGCCATGCAGTAATATTTGCTCCATATGCATTCTCAGGCAGTCGAGTGATGCATGCTTTTAGACCAACATACCTACAAAACCACATGATGGGAAGACCTTAGGGTATAGGGTCTAGGATTTAGAATAACTAACTTCTTTCAACAGCTGACAATAAGACGTTATTTCAAATTAAAGCATCAATAATAATGCTAGGATTTGAAAATACCAAACGTTGTCCGGGTTATCATCAGCATCACATAGTGGAGGTTGGGTTCCAGTATTACGACTGACATAGCAATTGTTGTTTAAAGGCTTCTTCCATATAGCAATATATCCCTCTTTCTTCACAAGTTCCCAACAGAGGCGAATTGTCAGGTCCTCCATCTCTGAGAAACAAACATCAGATTTTTGTAGCAAATCATGAAATTTAAGGTATCCAGGCAAAGAGTGATCTTAAAAATACTAATAGAATAAAAGATAGGGAAACTTCAGAATAATTACCATTTGAGATCTAATTATAGTTTACTAAGTTCCGGAAAGCAATTAAATAATGAGGTAAATAATTACTGCTTACAAATACTACCTTTTAAAATTTTCTGGGTTACTTAGAGACACAGCTAGTCTGTCGTCACCTTTTCAGACTTAATTTGTCATCTCCTCTGTCATTCATTTTTTTTCCTAGACGTAAACATCTTAGTGCTTTCAATACGATAAATATATATAAAAAACACCCAGGAAAAATAAGAGCATTTACTGTTTATTATAAACGCTGACAAGTGATATGCCTCCAAGTGCAAACTAGCTATATTTTATTAGGCTTATTAAAATATATATCTTCCATAAAACAAAGTTTTGAATGACATGTATTGTAAATACCTTTCCATTGTTCTTGTAGGTTCAGTTCATGTTTATAAACAGGTTGTGCTGCCCAAGCAAAATATCCTCCACCTCTAAGCAACCTGTCGACCTCGAGAAGCAATATACCATCTTTACCGCAAGCAAAGGAAAGAACAAACCTGATCAGTAATATAAATCTAAGAAGATTTACTTTCGAAAATCAAGCATGCCATACATATAATGTTTTTATTTGCAAAATTGTAATAAGTTAATAACAAAACCTCACAAGTTAGTAGATATATCCTCAATAAAGTTTCAAACCTGGATACAGTACAAATAAGAAATGACAACAGCAGGCTTCAGCCAATAGACATGCCTTCTTTTTTGGCAGAGTGTGTTGCATGTGTTTGTTTGGATTCTTGCTTCGAAATATCTAAAGGTTAAACATTGGAAGGTACATTATTTATTAATAAATAATTTTAGGGTCTTTTATGGGGAAAAAGAGCAGTTAAATCATGGTGAAAGAATCTCCTTGGATGGTTTTCAGTTATTTATTATAGTGAAGGATATTTGGAAGTGGCAGGGATATGCATAGCATGTTCTAGGGCCCTAATTTGCCGATTCTAACTAAAACTCTGAGAACAAAGTCACAAACATACCATCACGGGTCCAATTAACTCTACATCTTGAACAATGTATCAAGTCAAAGGCCTGGCTAGGATACAACAAACGCCGTGTTGCAAAAGCGGCCACCATGGCAGGCACCCCGCGTTCAAGCGCAAATTGAATCTGGTTCTCATGAACATCTTTTGGTGCTACCGACAAAGTGGTTACATTCCGAGCAAGTAGAAAGGCACCAAAGCTTGCTACCCCACAGCCAACATCCAGAACAACTCGGGTATGACCGCCAAATGCAATATCAGGAACCATCTGCATATTTTGGTTTAGAAGGAAATACTTAATTCAGTGAATTCACTAATAAGGACAAAACAAAAAGTTTTGTGAAAAGTACCTTTAATATCTAAGACAACCCTATAACCCCAAAGTTAAAAGAAAAAAAAGGATGATACCTCTGATATCTGATTCAAGTATTGATCTGCTCCGTGTATAAACTGGGTTCCCCCTCCTGGAAATTTGAACTTATCATTCTCTTTTGAAATCCAGTTTTGACCCCCTTTATCTTCGACTAACCGTGTGTGGGGTACATTGCTGAACCAAACCTGTGATGATATTTAAATTTTAGCTTAGAAGTTCATTGGGCAGTAACTTATCAGATTTAAGGCTTTAGAACATGAACAATAATGACTTATTTGTCTACATGAGATATTAAGAAAAAAAATAAAAAATCGTGTGTTAATCTCATGGTATAGCATTCCACCTCAAGGCAAAAGTTCATTATAATGCTCAAAAGCATACTCTTAGGGTGTATTTTATTCATGAAAAAATGAAGTATTTTCATGAAATGACTATCCAATAAAGTTGTAAAAAACGGGATAATGATAATCTATTTAATGTTATTTGATTGCATTTTAATTTTTCATTTCCCTCATTCTCTAGATACTCTGTCTCCAATCATTATCTCTATGGATTTTATCTTTCTAGATTTTTCATTTCAAATTTACTCTTCTCTTTCTGACTGGAGATTTCCTCTTTCTGGATTCTCTCTCTTCAAATTCTCTCTAGCTTTTTCTAATGCCGAATTTCTCTTTTCAGATACTATCTCTTCAAATAGGAAAACTTCCTTTCTTATTCTTTCTCACTCTCCATACTTGCTCTCTCCAACTCCCTTTAAATTTCGATAGTCTTTAAATATAAGTTTGAGTTGAGGGTTTAAGAAAGAGTAAAAGTAAAAGTAAAAAATTCAGAACCATTAGTTGAATGTGAAAGACAAAATTTACCCACAAACCAAACAGAATTAAATTGACATTCTTACGGTTTATTTAATTTTCCTTAGTTTTCCATTAAAGGAAAACGCCCTTAACAAAAATTGTTTTAATTTTTTTCCCAAAAAAGCTTGAGTTTCAAAGCAGTAAGCCTTTTTAACATGTTATCCATCACTTGATTCCACAAGAACTTAGAGTATTACAATGTCTGCCCCTTGGGGCATTTTAATTAGTTTCCTATGTTGCCCACGCGGCTACACTCCATAACTTTTGTTTTGCAGAGATTGCCTATAGGGCCTGAGCATGCTCAATGGTGATAGCACATCTCAGAAATTCCAAATGTGCCTTTGATACTCTACAGGAGATAAGGGGATTTAATACGAAGCATATATACCCGTAAGGTGGCTCCTGCGGGTTACTCTTTCAAGCAAAAACAAAGACACCGAGCAGATGCACTTTCAAACCCAATTCTCAAGGAATTCCATCCATCATTCCGAACAATGTCTTATTCACTTAACTGATTTGAAACAATGGGTGAAGTTCACTCATTATGTGCCCTGTACCATACTTGAAGTCCTAGTTTATTAACAAAATAATTTACACTCTAGCTCTACTAGTACAAAATCATTTTCCAATCACTCCGAAGTATATATCTCATTCTATATCTCTAATGTAAATAACTACAAACAATGCTTTTTAATTCCTAACAATCAAAATATTGCAAAACAAAAAGAATGCTAATCTGATCACCTCATCTCTGCTTTGTGGCCAAGGTATGGGTGTCTTGTAATCTTTAGGCGCAGGAACTAAACAATTCAAGCCCTTCCCGACCCCGGGACAATGCCGCTCATACTTCTCCCCATTCTTCGTCGAACTTAACTGTTTAATCCCCTCCACATTATCCAAACAAGGTATAAACTCTCTCATACTCTCCAAACACACCTCAAACTTCTCAACCTTCACCCTAGTATCTTTCTCCACTACCCCAACATTCCCACTCTCCCAATTCTCAACCCCATTAGCATCAAACACACCCCCAATCTCAAACTCCTCTGACATTGCACCATTCTCATCAACAAGACCCAATCTTTCCAACACCATTGGAGGTGGGGGTGAATTGGGGTTGCCATTTAGGGTTGGAGATTGAGAAATTTGTGGGGGAGATTGGTGATCAGTGTTGAAGAAGAGGAGTTGTGAGGAGTCATTGTTGGAGAAGTATTTGCCAATGTAGAAGAAACTAATGGAGATTAGAAGAAAAAATGAGATTTTTGTCAAGATATCTAAATTGGGTAAAATCCCTTTCAACATTTTGTCAAATTTCTGTGATTTTTTTGGTTTGATTTAGAGATCAAACAGAGAGTTCACTGTTCATTTAACTATTTTTGCACTCACAAGTAACGTACTCGGTATGTTGCTATTAGAAAACAATATCTGCATTTAGTACTAATTCTCTATTATATTTAGTGGGACATTTTCAGCAGTATACTAGACTAAGATCGTCAACTATTGCTACTCCATCTTCTACTTCATCTTCACCACTTCATACCGCATTAAACCTCTCCTCGGCAGCACTTAAAGTCATGAATGAAGGGATACAACTGCCCACCATTGTTGTTGGTAGTGAACTAGTAACTGCATTTCACACACATGTACACCTCTCACTCTTATCGTTCAAAACAAAGGTGTCCCTGTCATTTTCCCATTATCGATTTGCCTGGAATCACATTGTTCCGGTTCACAACAACGCGGGGACATTTACGGACAAAACTTGAGCTTTATTACGGAGTACATTAGTCCTAATGAGAGTATAATTCCCAAAGTTTATCGGCGAATTAAGGTCGATTTCGAATACACGAGTACGATCATAGAACTTGCAGGAAAATATGTATTGTTGACTTGTTGTCACAAAAGGTAGCCTCTGAAGGGTTGTTGAAAACAGAGTTCTAAACTCTAAAGAAGAAATGATTATTGATCACATTTGGGATGTGATGATTTTATTACAATATATAGCAAGCCTTTATATAGGCATTAGAGCACAAATCCAACCTGGCTTCTAAAGCCGTAATACAAACATTACCTCACTATGCTACCTACTAGGACTACTGTTCCTATGGTAGACTACTATTCCTATGGTAGTTTGACTTTATTACCAATGTGTTTCACACATTCTAACACCTTCCCTTAAACTAGATATACTAGTTTAAGAAGTAAACGCTATGCTGAGTTTTCCTTGAAGCTCCCTCCCTTAAACGAACAAACTCCGAGTAGTTTCATCTTTCTCGACTTGTATATTTTCCCTTTGTCGCTTGATTACTGATTGAGAGCTGAGATTGTAGCGCTTCCTCCACTGCTACATGTTTGTTGATTCATTGCTCGTGAACCATCAATGAACTCATTATCTTTCGACTCCTTGATCGAACATACCACGTAATCGAATTTTGTTGTCATTGATCGAAGAATATTTTTGATTATCGTAATGTCCTCCATCTTTTCTCCATTTGTTCTCATCTCGTTGAAAATCACCATGGTTCTCGAGAAATACTCTGAAACAGACTCTGTTGGTTGCATACGAAAAGTCTCAAAATCTACACGAAGTGCCTGTAGATGTGCCCGCTTCACTTTAGCGATTCCCTGATATTTCTTCTTCATTGCATCCCAAATATCTTTGGACGTCTCATTGCATAGGATCGTCTCCAAGATGTTACGATCAATAGCTTGAAATAAATAAATTTTGACTTTCAAGTCTTTTAATCGTAATTCTTCGATCTTTAATATTTGAGCGGTAGTCATTTCTTCCGAATGGTTAAAAACACCAACTTTAATGAGGTACCAATACTCATTGGATCTCAAGAAGTTCTCCATAATTAAACTCCAATGGTCGTAGTGACCATCGAATTTAGGAATTGCCGCTTGAACATAACTCTCCGTCATTTTTTGCAAAAATTAAACAAAATCAATAACCTCAATCGGATGAACGATATCTCGACGGAATACTAGAAAAGGTTATGCTTTTCTTCACGTCGTCGCCTTCGAGCTGTCGAGCTAAAGACCGTGTTCGCTCTAATGTTGAAAACATAGTTCTAAACTCTAAATAATAAATGTTTATTGATCACACTTGGGATGTGATGATTTTATTACAACATATAACAAGCTTTTATATAGGCATTAGAGCACAAATCCAACATGGCTTCTAAATCCGTAATACAAACATTACTTTACTATTATCTTACTATGCTACCTACTATGACTACTATTCCTATGGTAAACTATTGTTGGTAGCTTGACTTTATTATCAATGTGTTTCACACATTCTAACATAAACATCAATCTTGGTTGTGTTAGTGTGAGGATTCAAATCCGCGATAGGTTTTACCAGGAAGCAAGGAGATTGTTTAAATCTCACCCATAGTTGTCTAACATTTAGAAATATTTGTAGTGCCATAGTGGGTTCCCTGTTATAGCCCAAAAACTAGTGCAAATCAAAGCAACTAGTATTTACTTGACATTGTGAAGATAATCAATGATCAGCTGAACCAGAGATTCCTTGATTTAAACCTTTTGCCTCAAAATTGGTCCTCCGTAGCTTATGCTTATGAGGGAGGAAGACTCTTTGCGAAAGATTTTGCTAATGAGAAAGTTTGAAGAGCTTCACTACAAGATTGAAATGTATGACACAATTTACACTTAAAATGGGGGCCTGAATCTGATTTCCATTAGAGCATCCACAACAGTAGGGTGGGTGGATTTTCCAAGCTAGGTACACCCTAACGTGGCAGGTGGATTTGCAAATCCAACCTCAAATCCTCACAGCAGCTAGGTCGATTTGTGATGTGGCAACAAAAAATCCACCCTGAAGGTGGATTCTCCACCTTCAAGGTGGATTTTTGGTGGATTCATGTCGCGCCCTTCTGAACCGTGCGTTGGGTAATGGACGCTTCAGATTAAGCCACATGGAGAGATCTTATTTTATTTTTTTATGCCGCACAGTTCATAACTGCACGTAGTGCTATTTACCTTGATTTGGGACGAACTGTTGTGGGGTGGATTGGATTCACCCTCATTTTGGGCAAATCCACCCACCCTACTACTGTGGATGCTCAGGGTGAATCAAATCCACCCCACAGTAGGTCGTCACAAATCAAGGTAAATAGCATTACGCGCAGTTCTAAACCGTGCGGCGTCACTACGCGCAATTCATTAGGATGATGCTCTACGGTGATGCTCTTTCCCAATTTCTCAACTTTTCCAATACTTCATTTTTAATGTTCATTAGGATTTATGTAACTCATAGGTCACTCAATTCAGCTTAGATTGGCCTTTTCGATTTGGATGAAGAACCCTTGGAGACCCTTTAAAGGAGAGTAGATGACACATCTGTTAGTACTTCACAATTGTTGCTTGGGCCTTAGGGTGTGTTCTTGAAGAAACATTTGTTTCATACAAATGTTTCTTCTACTTTTTCGATTTTCCGAAGTACCGTCGTTTGATAATAAAATCCATGAAAAAGCCAGATAATATGTCTTTTAACTTCATAATAATCGTACACAATCCATTAAAAATACCCTAGAGGTTTTGTATCCAACCAATGTTACTCCATTCTCATCTCTGTCCATATATTGTAAGTAGCTACAAAAGCATCTTTTTAGCCCAATTAATTTTCCTATAAAAGCTTTTTTTAAGCTTTAACTTCATAATTGAAAAATGCACTCATAACCTATACTCGATTTCAGGCAAATTTATTAGCAAACAGCCCGTCCGTTGCACGGCTAAAACGCTGGTTTGTAACTACAAGAATACTTACCATGGGATGGTGCTGCAAACGACATAAAGATGAGGGAGAGAGGCGAGGGAGAAAGAAGATGATTTGAGTTTGGCTTAGGCGGACAAACATTTTGTGTGCCTTAGCTTATTGTTCGATCATTTTGATGAGTAGTAATCCCAAAAGGGTGAAACGACCTGATTTGTGGAGACACCCCCCCCAGGAAATAGAAGATGAATAGTAAAGTGGACGGGGAGGGGAGGAGAATTATTATCTCAGGTAAGAAACACACTTGTTGCACAGACGCGTAAATAATATTTGTGACATCTTCAGTTTTTTTGTTTTTGCTTATGTTTGAGTATTTAATGACAGTTTGAGTATAAGTTATCTTCCTCCTAAATGAGAAGAACCATAATAATTTGTTGGTTGTTGCATTGCACTGTGTTTTTGGTGCTCTAAGTTGAGCATCAAACTCAACCACCCGAAAACTGGTAGCCTCTACATTATTGCAAATGCTTTAACAACAGACTCGTTAGACCATATGCATTGATGATGTTTTTTTTCTTTTTTGAAAAGTGTGGGAAATGAATATCTTTAGTCATTTTTGAGTGTGGGGAATGAATATCTTTACCCGTCAACGCCCTTGCCAAAGTCACTGACCACCCGTTTCCAACTTGAGGATTGAGTTCTAAGAGCATCTCCTAAAGTGCCTCACCCAGTTGGGTGAAAAAAAAATCAAAATCCAACTGAGTGAGGTCTAATTTCATCCAACAATACCTTAGTTGGTTTTTTGAATAGGATAAAAAAAATTCATTAGGCTCCTAATTGGTAGTCGCATGATTTGATTTTTTTTTTTTTTCTTTCTTAAAAACAATTGGGCGCCCAAATCTTAAGCGCCCGATTAGAAAATAAACTGATGCCCAACTCTTGGGCACCCGATCGGGACGTAAAAAAGCAAAGTTGCACCTTGGAAAGCAAGACCTAACCTTGCTTTTTGATGAGAAAAACCAAGTGAGTGTGAGCAAGGTACTGTTGGAGGACGAAAATCCTACGTGACTCCTCAAAAACCAAGTGAGTATGGTACTTTAGGAGATACTCTAATTGGCAAGAATCTCAAACAGCTCCATTGACCTCTTGGTATATGAGCATTTCATTAAGTGTGGGATCATTTGTCAAAATAGTTGGAGACAAATGCTATCTCTTTCAATTCAAAGATAAGGACTAAATATGCTTTTATTTTTGTTGTTGGAATGTTCATAATATAGTCAAATATCTTGCTCCCACACAATGGACTTTTTCATCAAATGTGACCTTTTCATATGATTTACAGATTCTTGAAAAACAATGTGAAAGACTTCTAGAAGTCTTCCAAGTTATACAAAATAGACGCCTTTTCGGAACGTTTTAATTTCTGTCGACTCGCTAGGTAATTCATATAAGTTTTGTCTTGTGATATTATATGTTTCGAGTTGCATTGTCAAATATATTACTACATCATAGATTGTTAAAAAGTCTTGTGATCCAACAAAATAATTTGTTTCATTAAGTCTTCCAAAGGGAAAAAAAAATGCAAAAATTCAAACCCTTGACTTGACCGAGCTACAAGTCTCTCATTCATGACTACCTAAGCTATCTTCATGTCTATATGGAGAGAGTGTGTGTGTAACTTTGTAAGAGAGATAAAAATAGAAGGGGAGAGATGGAAGTTGATAAGCTAAGTGTAGGAGATGAAGGTAGGAAGGATGAAAATGTTCTCCTGCCGGGGTTTCGGTTTCATCCCACAGATGAGGAGCTAGTCGGATTTTATTTACGAAGAAAAGTGGAGAGGAAACCTCTATCCATAGAACTTATCAAACATATTGATGTCTACAAATACGACCCCTGGGATCTTCCAAGTAAGTATAATTCACTTTGCTTACATCGTCTCCCGTAAACCTAGATCTTTCAAGGATCATGTATAATCTTTAAGATTACTATGCAAGTTCGCTAGGGTTATTAGAGGTTTCTAAAAATTAAATTATTAGGCTAAAAAAGAAACGAAAAATACTGCATGATTTCGTGCGCTTAAACTTTAAAGGATTATAGATATTCTTTGTTGATGATCAATTAAATTTATTTGGTACTTCTTCTTTTGGTGGAATTAAGAAGTTGGTACTGTGGGAGAAAAGGAACGATATTTCTTTTGCATAAGAGAAAGAAAATATAAGAACAGTGTGAGACCTAATAGGGTCACAGGGTCAGGATTTTGGAAGGCGACCGGTATTGATAAGTCGATTTATTCTCATGCACATGACTGCATCGGGCTAAAGAAATCCTTAGTCTACTACATAGGAAGCTCCGGAAAGGGGTCTAAAACTGATTGGATGATGCATGAATTCCGCCTTCCCGTATGCAGCAAAACTTCCAACATCACACTCGAAGCTGTAAGTATTAAAGTCACCAAAATCATAAGTTTCTTATATCTTTCAAGAGTAGCTAAATGTTTCTTTGTTATGGTTTTGTAGGAGATTTGGACTCTATGTCGAATCTTCAAGCGTACCGTGACTTATAAGAAGTACACACCAAGCAGGAGAGGGACCCCGAGCGATTCAAGCTCTCAAACATGCAGTCTAGAGTCTATCAATGTCGAGAATAAGATATCTGTTGAAGTGTTTTCAAACGTCGACCAACAAAAGGAGAAGAAACAACTTGATGAAAGCAACTATCTGTTTTCGAGTTTTCCAAATCTTGTTAATAGTAACTGGGATGAGCTGAGACCAATGGTGGCGTTCACTTCAGATCCAGACTTCAATTTATACTGAAGATTTTCTTAACATGTTGACAGATGTGAGAACATCATGAATTCCTCACCCATCTGCCGTAAATCACAAACATCTTATGCCTTGAGCTCAGCAGTTTCATGTAGGAGTGAGATATTGGGATTTTCACGTCTTCCCGCCCTGCAAAGATTTCCACTACGATCATGTAGATAAATTTGGGATATAGTTCTAGTTTACCCAGTTAATAAAGAGCATAGCAGTGCACAGGTTTCGTTAGAATAAAACATTATGTATTACACATGCGGGCATGCGTAAATTAAATTTATGTACTGTTGAAGTTCTGGCATAATATTTCCCTTATACATATCGCCCATATATCAGTTTATATAGACAATGGCTGATCTTACGAACATCAGTTTTAGCTAGAAGATCGCTGGCCGCTTTTAAGTTATTAAGATGGCTGATCTTACAAACATGCAGACTCAACAGTAAAAATCAAGTTAACACAAATCGGCATCAACGAAAGTAATATCATGGCAGCCTACAGATAGGAACAACTGTTTCTTACAAGTCTGCCTACTTGAAAAAGTTTCCATATATTGATAATATTGAAATAAATAAATATGCATGATGTTCTTTACTTATATATTGACTAGATAACTAGCAGTGGAGTACAGAGGCTTTCTTAGAATAAGTACTATATATTTTATAAAAACTCGAGAATTATACTGTACATGGTTAATGTCTGAGATCTTCTCATGTTCATATAACAAAGAAAAAGAAAAAAAAGTTTGTCTTTGGTTGCATTCTTGTGGTACTTGCTGGCTGCTGCTGTGGGAAAGTTCGTACATTAACCTTGCGACACAAAAGCTGGGCCAAATGATGCTAAACAATGTAGATAATTACAGGTTCAGGATCCCTTCAATTCAAACTGGTTCACAGCTTTTCCAGGGAACTATGACACAAGACTATGACTTAGATGTGAGTACTCCCTCTGCCAGTAATCCATGGTTTGGACAGACTTTATTATACGAGCGTCTTTCTAGATGATTCAGCCTGTTTGGTATACTCGTTGTCCTACTTGTAACAGTAGCTTCTCCCCATCTTTTAGTCGCCCAACTTTATCGGCATTATCATACCTCAACAGGACCCCGAACAAAATTTTCCCCTGCTTCCACATAATAATTCAACTTAGTTACATATAAGACTGACACTTGACTAATTAGTAACAGTTGTCTAGAAACAGAAGGAAGAGACGATATGGAGAGGTGTTTTGACTGTCTCTAGAGACATGGACATCATAGTCTCCTGACCAATTGCGGTAGGGTGTCATCAACAGATAAGTACAAACGCATGAGTCATTATCTCAAAGATAGGCACGAAGGCAAAATCTACTTAGATAACAATTAACATAAAAGTCAATGCCAATAAATAATGACACGGTAGATTTTTTATTATTTTTTTGACATATAGCATCAAGAATTCAGATATAAATTCTTTGATTACCTTCACTCTTCTAAATGATGCTAAAGTTGCCAGAGGCTCTTTTAACGTAGTTGCTTGTCCAGTTCGTTGGTCGAGATTGATCATTTGGCAACGATTGCATCCACCCAAAGACTGCAGAAAATGAAAACCACCAATTGATCAGCCAGGCAATAGCAGCAGCTAAACTTTGATCTTTCAGTTTGATACAAGTTAAAATCATCAAATAACAATTAAGGTGAAGGGAATAAAGAAGGAGGGAGAGGATAACGGGGAGTAATGGACCCCTTTCCTTCATCTACAATTGTAAAAAGGCAAGGAAAATCTGCACAAGCGCACACAGGGTTCACAGCAACTTGTAATAACTGACATAATAATGAAATGACGGAATACGTTATTGGGCCGTTAAATGCAACTTATTTTGGTCAAAGATTCGCTGTTTCATATACATTCAGTTCTGTATCATTATCTCAATTGATTTGCTTTCACGTATATACAGAAACATCAGAGTTCGTGTTGAAAACGCAAATTAAACTTTACGTACCATACCGCACTTGTACGAGCTAATTTAGTATAGTTTTTATTGATAGATCATGCCTCGTGGGTCGTCTACGCACGAGACCACGTACCTTCTATTTTTTCTTTATATTGATGTTAGGAGCTTTTTTGTTTTTAAGTTCTTTTGTTCGACGGAGGAAGAATCACCGGTGACTAAGGTGGCCGGAATCCAGGAGAGAGAGGTCCCTATCGCCGCTGAGGTCGGCGGAAGACACGAAATTGAGGGCAAAACGAACCGGGGATTTTTGGGAAAAGATGTGGGCATGCCACGGTATGGGGCAAGTACGAGTAAGGGCATCGGGCAGGATGTGCAGGGCACGGGGAAGAGTGTGGTGGGAACGGGTCAGGCATGTCTGCAGCATGGCAAGACACGGAGCAGAGGCACGGGGACGGGGACGGTGGCAACGAGCACCGGGCAGAGCATGCATTTGAGTGGCACGGGCATGCCACTGTAACAACTTACAAAATCAAAAGATTCGGATCATGATAGCATCAAGAGAGGGGGATCGTGGACCCACGAACTCGATGCAGGCACCCTTGGACGTCGACCCGACGCTAACCGGGGGTTGACGTAACCGACTAGAGGCCAACACATATCAAGCGGAGAGGTCGTGGGTTCCGACTGGGCCGACGATGACATGGTTGATAAAAATCCAACGGAGAAGAGAACAAAACAGTGGGAGATTGCTTGCAAAGCAAGTGAGGAGAGGGCAATTAGTTTTGGTGATATGCAGGGACATATTTGGGAACCAGGATGGAGTAATTTGTTACAGCCGGGTGTACCGAACATAGTTCCGTATGTTGACCCTTATTGGATAAAATTTCTAGTTCGTTTTTTCGACCTTGTGGATCCGTTTTGGCAAGAGATGGAGGATCATTCAAGTATGGAGGTAAATAGATTTTTGGGAAATCTGAATAATGTTACCAACAGGGTTTTTGGCAAAGTATTTTGTTTTGCATGAAGAGTTATTGGGTACGGCAAGTACCGTGGACAAATTCGCAATCGTCTTATTCTCGAAGGTACCTCTTTCGAGTTCAAGATCGTGTTTTGCTATGTAACCATAATAAATGGGTACAAAAAGTACCGTGGAAGAATTTGCAGTTGTCGTATGCTCAGGGTTACTGTTTCTGTCTTCAAAATTCGTCCACGAATTTTTCTCGCAGATTTTCTCGCCAGAGTTCGTGAACACAAACACTTCTTAGACGGGGAGAGTTGATTGGAATCGTGATCGTATCCACGACCACGAATAGCAGGTTAATAGATCATGCCTCGTGAGCGACCAAATCATTTTTACGAGCCAGGGAGCCGTTCGAACGAGTTAGAAGAAAGTCATGCCAAAAAAATTGTTGCCGATTCTAGGCAAAAATTGAGAAGTCGTTCGCACGGATAGATCCAACATTTTACGATGATTATATGCGGCTACAAAATTCGAGGTCGAATTCTTCTTAGGAGGGGAGAGTTGATAGATCATGCCTCGTGGGTCGTCTACTCACGAGGCCACATGCTCTTTTGTTTTTAAGTTTTCTTGTTAGAGTTTGGGGTAAAACTCTAAAAACCCTAGAATTTGCAATTGAGAGATTTAGTTTATTTTAGAGTGTGATTTAGCTTCTGCAGCAACGTAGTTTTTAACATTTATAAATAGAAAAACATATATTCCTAAATAAAAACATGTAATCTTTCTTCACCTAAGGTCTATTGATTTTATAATAGCCAATCTCAAAGAGCTTACTGTAAATTTCTCCGTTCCAATGTTCAGAGTTCTCCAGTGGTCCTCTGCATAGGGCTCTGCTCCAGAGATTACAAGATTGGGACGAAACCTCAACGAATCAATTGGCTGAACGCATTGGCTTTTATGTTCATCTGTCATTAAAAAAATCCAGCAAAAACGTTTTCCATGATAAATATTGAAACCCAATTCCCAACAAGAAATATTTTACACAGAAACAGGCAACTTGCAATCCCATATACAAGAAAACTTGGGACATAAATCCACTTAGCTACCAAAAAACGATGACAATTTACAAAGCAACCCGGCCATTCAGAGAAGAAAATCATATGAGCAGTAGCTTCTCTGCCAAATTTATTTGATAGCAAACATCAGCTGTTATTAGTTATTAACTACTCACGCCTTGTATCAATAATATCATATTTATTTCTAGATTGCAAGTAAATTTGTTGATGGTACGCAGGACGGAAATGTATCGCTATTTTATGAGTAAATTATACGCAGTAGTAAAACAAGAAAAAACATACTCGATCTTAACCTGTTGTTCAAGTCGGAGACACTCCCCTCTGATATCAGCAAGAACTGAGCTTCATTGACAAAATTCAATTTGTTCTCCATATCTTTATCTACAATCTCCTTCCTGTTCGCATAGGATTGATTCTCGGGAGCACAACTTCTGATTAGATTGCAAGGACGACCAATCGCATTAGACAACCAAATATTGACTTCATTGTCATAAATCAGCACTCCGTATCTGGTTTAAAATGAACTCGTGAGAACTGAGAACGCAATCCTAATCCTGGAGCAAGATGAAAAGATTAAGGGTCTGACTATGATGTCAGTGCAACCCTATTAAGGATTATAATCAATTTGCCTTGCTATGCCTCTGATATATTACAGTGAGGTATCCATGGATCATTGTAAGAGGCCCCATTTATCAGAAACAAGCTCTTACAGGCCACAAGATTGAACTGAGAAGTCATTCTCTTTTTTAAGTAGAGACTTTATCATGAGAGATCTTCCTATCAATGGAAGTATGAATAGATTTATTTGAGAGATTTTCTTTAGTGGTTTGTGTTAAGAGTTTAGTAGTAGAATAAACTATAACTTTAAATTTGGTCTCTACTAAGATTAGTTGAATTTAATTATTGTGTTCATTAATCGAAAACTTCCGCCAATTGTTTCTGATGTGGCACATCCCTCATTGGGTCGCCTACCTGTGTGAGACTTATGTTTATTTGATGTTTTATGTATTATGCTTTAGCTTAAGCTCTGTTGGAGAGGTCCAATGTGGGTTATTAACAGTTTCCCAATTTAAGTAGAATTATATTTCAATTAGAATTAGGGCTCCTAATTCTAACCTCCTTGTGTTCTATAAAAGGGAAGGTCTATTTGTTTCTCAGTTGATTTTGATTAATGAAAGTTGATTTGTTTAGTTGAAACCCTAGTTTTCTCTAACTCTCAAATTCAACGTGATCTTCATACGAATCTCACTTCCGCGTTCGTAGTAATCACGTAAATTGGTGTCAGAGCTGCGTTAGAATCCAATGTTAGTTAGTTTCAAGAGCAAAGATGCCTCGTGGAAGACCCGCGACGAAGAAACCTACGCTCGCTGACAATGTAGCGAGGATATCGGATAATCTTGAAGGGCTTGTCGAGGCTTTAGGTAGAAGAGCCTCCCCCCCCCCCCCCAATCAACGGAGATTTTACCGCTTATTTACGACGATTATCCCGAAGATTGGAGCATCACCGCAAAGACCAGTGAAACGGAAACCCCGTTTGTATGTCTTCCCGTCGATAACGATGTGAGATCGGAAACCCCGATGTTTGATACGGTGAGCAAAGAGACGCCGACCGTCTTGGAAGGTCCGGTTGATGACCAACCATCAACACCCGCGAGTGGCACCGATGAAGACAAGGTTGTCGTTACCATGATAACCGGCGATCCCAGAGTTCCTACAGTTGTACCGACTATTTTCGTCAAGACAAAAACAAGCCTACAAAAATATTTAAACAGAATTACCGCCGATTCGACGAAACAAAAAAAACTAATTCCAGAGTATCTTGAGAAGAGAATCAAGATTGGTGAGAGGGGATCAACAAGAACCTTCTATAAGGTTCAAATAACTGAAAAAACCGGAATTTTAGCCGAGAGTTTAACCTATTTACGAAACCAGAAAATTGTTATTGCAGGTTTCGAGAAAGAGAAAGAGAAAGCGAACAGTAGCGAGAGAGGATTGTTGAAGAACCTCTCTGGAGTTTATGGACGGCATCCCATCAGAAATTTTGAAGGTTTAAAGATCCTTAAAGATGGGGAGAAAGAAGAAGTGGTTATTCAGTGCAGCTAGGTATACCATAAGTAAACCACGCCCACTTACATGAGCAATACAAGTTTAACTTAAAACAAGTCAAGCCCACCCGAATCCAGACCCAACCCCCTCCAGCAGCGCAGATAACCTTTGTGCCCAACCTGCTGCAGCAACCAACCGGGCCTCACCGAAGCCTGGGGAACCTGGTCCAGAGCCCGAACGCTCTATGGGATTGGCTCGACCCTGACCCGCCGTTTTTTACCCAATTTGGGAGGGCTTTTTGGTGAATTTCGGGAAGCGAATCTCAATGCCTTCTTCAATATTGGACAACGATCGGCGTAAGGATGTTAGTAAAAACATCGTACCCCCGCTCTCAGGTACAATCTCGGGGTACGGAAAATTCCGCGGAAGACTTCAAGATGTTCAACGAGTTCTACAAGACGAAAATGAAGAAGAGACTGAGATGCACACTATATACGTGCGCGAGTCTTTTGGAGCGCCGCCCCCTTGATTTCGTGGATGAAATCTTCTCAGACGGAGGGTTTGATGTGACACATCCCTCATAGGATCGTCTACCCACCCTGTGACCTATGTTTAATTAATGTTTTATATTTTATCCTTTAGCTTAAGCTTAAGCTCTGTTGGAGAGGTCCAATATAGGTTATGAGCAATTTCCCAGTTTAAGTAGAAGTCTATTTCAATTAGAATTAGGGTTCCTAATTCTAACCCCCCTTGTGTTCTATAAAAGGGGAGATCTAGGTAACTAGGTTATTTGTTTCTCAGTTGATTTTGATTAATGAAAGTTGATTTGTTTAGTTGAAACCCTAGTTTTCTCTAACTCTCAAATACAACGTGATTTTCATACGAATCTCGCTTCCGCGTTCGTAGTAATCACGTCAATTGAGTCCTCTGGAGCACCGCCCCCTGATTTCGTGGACAAAATCTTCTCAGACGGAGGGTTTGATGTGGCACATCCCTCATAGGGTCGCCTACCCGTGTGAGACCGTGTGAGACTTATGTTTATTTGATGTTTTATGTTTTGTGCTTTAGCTTAAGCTCTGTTGGAGAGGTCCAATGTGGGTTATTAGTAGTTTCCCAATTTAAGTAGAATTTTATTTCAATTAGAATTAGGGTTGCTAATTCTAACCCCCTTGTATTCTATAAAAGGGGAGGTCTAGGTTATTTGTTTCTCAATTGATTTTGATTAATGAAAGTTGATTTGTTTAGTTGAAACCTTAGTTTTCTCTAACTCTTAAATACAACGTGATCTTCATACGAATCTAGTTTCCGCGTTCGTAGTAATCACGTCAGTTTCACATTAGATTGAAGTAAGAAAACTCCCAGTTTACTAATTATTGGCTTGCAACCGTAAAGTTGAGTAAATTTGTCAATAAAGTACAAGTTGTAATTAAGGCCGGCTGTTGGTTATCTGGCTAGGAACCTCAAAAATACTTGTATGGGTCAACCTTATTATATTTTTATTTTTTTTGAGAATGTTAAAATAATTTATTGAAGAACGAAACAAAACTTTCCGAGGTGGAAAAATTACAACCCGAAGGCAAAAACCAACAGCTTTTGACTCCACAAGTTTATGTCCGCTTTTGTCAAAAAAGAAGAAGAAAGACCGAGCTTTGGTTGTTGCTACTGATCTCGAAAGGGAAAAATAAATATTCTCCAGTGACATTTGCAAAAAAAGAAAAAAAGAAAAGAGAAGTAAATAGCTATGTAAGAGCGTACCTTTTAGATCGTAATTCAACATTTTGCTTTTTTCCATAATATGGATCCTTCTCGAGAATTATTTTCAACTTCATCTCACAACGTGGTGACTCCACCACCAAAATTCCTTGAGTAAGATCGATAAATGTACTAACTAGACACATTTCCGGAGCCTACAAAAGGACACTAGAGTCATTTGGATGAAATATGCATTTTGTACAGTAAGAAAAAAGAATGGTAAACGGCATTACTTTTCGTATGACATAAAGTAAACTGTTGAGTGTTATGTATACAAGACAGGAGAAAGCCGGTAGGTGTAGGTCTATTGACTGATAGCCAACATATTGGTTTCACTATCTCAATATAATAACATTAAAATCAATAGGACCTCTAAATAATCAGGGTCAGCAGCATGTAACTAATTCTACCAAATTGAAAAGAGGAAATGAAAATATGACTTATGTGCTGATTTTCATGTTAGAACTATCCTCTCCTAAACCAAGTACATTCCAATATTTACTTATGACCTAAAGCAATTGTTTCTCTTTGTCTCATGCTATAAGAAAATCATGGTGATCATGCACATCACAATTTCAAGTTAAGTCCAACTAAAATTAGCATCAAACTGAAAAAGGAAATGATTAGAGTTGGCATAATAAAAACCGATCATAAGATATATCACCCTGAAACAGTCTATGATCAAGTTATCCGCAAGCAGTAGCACAAAAATGGAGCAAGAATATAGTTTATATAATTATAAACACGGACCCATAACAAGATCTGTAATGGCAGTAAAATGATTCAATATCTGTACGATAACATCAGTACCAGCAGTAACCAGAGTACTACGACATAGTTACCTTCTTTTGAGTTAGAATTTCACCACTTGTACTTTTTAGTAGCCATTCGCGATCATGCTGCAAGCCTGTACAAACAATAACAAAAAACCGGGTAGCCTAATGATACTTTAACATTTAATATAAGAAACAATTCCATATATTAGAGAAAACTGTGTTCCCACCATATCATTGGAAAATTCTCCAAAATATGTGTGGATATGACTACTTGGGCAGTTCTAGCCAATTGATATATAAAATCAATTTGACTAGAAGTGTCAACTAAATGGACCTGATTGAGAAGTACGAATCAAGGAAAAGAGGATAACATATAAACAAGTTTAAACTTGAGAAATCTGATAAGCCAAAATTTCATAGGACTACATAAAAATATAATATGTTAAGATAATCAAAATCGCAAAAAGTCCATAACTAAAAGCAGATAAAATTGAAGTGTTTCCAGGTGATTATCGTTTGTAATTACTTCTCGCACATTCTCATAGTTCATGTGCGACAAGGACAGTCAAGAACAGAGCATCCTACGTTGGTTGGAGCAATTGCTTCAAAATAAATCATTATACCAATACCTACTGTATAGAATTATGGTTAATTTCAAACTTATGAGATACAGTATATGGCGTTTCATCTTATGAAATTATTTTATGATAAGCTTTTAGAAATCCAAAATTCTAAATGAAGAATCTCACAGATTAACTAAAGCAAAAGATATCCAATATGAAGGGTAAAATAGAAAGTTACCGGCAGAACTCAGAGGCCAGCTATCTACGCTGAATCCCGCACATGATTTTATTGGGTAGACGGTAATGGACTTCAGATAAATACCTGCAGTCGATAAGCTTCTTTTCATAAGTGTATTTTTTGCACCCACGGAAATTATGAAGTAGATTAGCATAATATATAAGTGGAGAATATCAATGTTAAAGAATTAACATCGACGGTGAGACATGACAAGGTAAAGTAAATATTTAAATTGAGTTTTTTTTATCAAATGTAAAAAAAACAAGGAATGTGCAGGGACAAGAACAGTATGCTGGAGCAAGATGACATTCTTAGCACACACACACACACACACAAAACATTATTAAACTTAAAAATCTAGAAGATAGATATTTACCAACTACAAAAAGAAAAATGAGGCATGGAAATAAGTTCCCAAATTGAAGACCAGCTCATGCTGATGTGTTAGCAGTCTCATTAATTATATCGCTGGAAGACAACACAACAACTATCTTTTCTAATGAAATGTAGAGTCCTCAAAGGACTGGACTATATATCCTGGTGTCCATTTTATTACGACGTAATTCTATGCAGGGTGTGAGGTTTTACCTAAAAGGCCTCGATGTCAAGTACAGTGGTTTCCTTTAGCCCACGCCTGGCAGGATCTTAACTGATGTGGGACTAAACCACTAGTGAGCCCATCACCTCTATTAGGTTAGGCATCCTCTCCAGGCGGGGACTCAGTATATGTCTAAATATATGAGCAAGGAAAATACACTAATTAGAATGAAAGATAGAAGAAAAACATCTAGTGAACAACTAAAATACAAGTTAGCAATGCAATCCACACATGAATATAACTTGGATCAAAGCCTTTAAAAACTAACCTCTGCTTGAAGAAAAGGTATTGTTTATTTCTGAAAGACGTCCATTTGTGGCCAGACTTGGCATTGATACAAAAGAATTTATGACGAAGCTAACGAATTTCTGCCAATAAGATATGAAAAGCCACAATTTACTTCGAAGATAACTCACTCTTCTTATTAATCTAGTAACAACTACATATGGAGAGGGTAACATTGAGCTTAACTATCTACGGAAAAAAAATCAGACACTAAAGTATTAATGTTATGGTAACTATACATGCATTTATGACATAGAATCTAACCTACATAAAATTCATTTAAGCTTAGTATCGGAATCTGCTTCAGTCGCTATGAAAATACAATGTTTTCTCCTGGAGGTATATAAACAATAGTGTGATATGTTAATTTGAATATCAATTGCGTCCGCAATACATGTTGGCATGGGTGTATAAGAGTGACCACCAAAACAACTACAATTGTACTTGGAAATGAGAACTATCATGTTAAATTAAGTCTTAATTATAGCAGTGTGATATTTCCATAGCAGACAATACTGCTTGTAGTAGAGAAAATGTAACGGAGAGCCAGGAATTGTAAAGAATTATCTCTATTGAATGTAGTGCTTCTTATACAGAAAATACAATTTCCCTTTTTCTATTGGGTAACCAGAATTGTGACAACCTATACCATCCTTCATTAGATGTGAACATGCCTAATTACTTCTTATTTCGTATAAATTCAAGTTTACACATTTGCTTCAACACTGAAAGCCACATTAATAAAATAAATAAAATAAAGTAAGCCTTCTAAAAGTAATAGAATGCACTTCCCTAAAGGATGTAAATCCTACCTCGGCATCTTCATATGTTGACATATAGCCAAAGGATATTCTGACAGCTCCTGTTGGTTTTCCATGCAGAATGTCATTATCATCCCAGCAAACATGCCCAGCCTAAGTTCAAACAGATTAGAACTGATAAGAATGTATTTTCAATGCTTCCACTTACAAATGCAATCCAGGACGCTAGTTGGCAACTCTCTATTTTTTTTTAGTAAGAAAAACAAACATGCACGTTGCCATAAATGCGATTTTATACCAAGACAGCTGATGAAATGGGATAAAGGATAGAGCTTAATAAGTACCTCGACATTGGAAAGTAGATCCAAATGAGATAAACCAAGTTGTTTCGAGCAAGCACCTGGATTGCAAAAACATCCTGTCTAGAGAAAATAAATGGAATCACTCAAGGGAATCCAACAACTAGTTTCTACTTTATTTGGTTCTCCCAAAAGAACTTCTTTTATAATTTTTATTTGAGCGATTGCCTGGGCATATTATCTAAGATATTGGAAATTGAGTATCAATATCACGAGCAACAAAAAAGGCTACAAAAGCATATTATTATTTGTTTTCATTGGTTAGTGATATCAGCATGGATAAGGGGAATTAGATCCCCAGACATGATAAAGATATTATTGCACTATGTTTTACAGCTTCATAATCTGGAAAGAGGCCATCATTACTTTTTTTTCTCCTTTAAACAAGTAGGCTCAAGATAATTTGACATAGATCCTACTTCCTTTTTTCTGAGAAATATAACTGTGATATTAAATTTTGGCATATTTGAACATTCATGGATATACCAAACTTTTTCCATTTAAAGACTGCTGAATACGAAATGCAACTAATTAATTCTAAACGTAAGTATTTACAATTGGGAACTGCCAACTTTGTAAAATATTTCACTCAAATGATTACTATATGAAACTTTGGGCATAATACCTGCTAAAGTTAATTTACACTTGTCTTCTGTAAGGACTTTTTAGGCTGTTCAGAGATAAGTTTTTAGCATGATTTGCATTCCTGCACAGTAACTTTAACATGTCATAGCCTAAGGGATGTGCACCACCGTTCATGACTTGGTGGGTCCCCCTTAGGATGCATGTGAGAGGCAAACCCTCTCTCCTGTTCTAGAAGATTTTTATTTATTTATTTATTATATTTAGTATTTACTTTCCTACAAGTATTGGATTCCTAGTTAGTTTCTAATTGCGTTAAGCCTCCTTTACCTATTAATGGAAATGGAAAGTTTAAACTAGGTTACTTGTTCGGTTGGTTTTAGCAAAAAAGGATTTTCTAGGAGTTATGTAAAGTTTGGAGAAAAAGCTAAGAACCAAGATCTTTAAATCTTTCGATTAAATGAAGAGAACTTTTCTAGTTTCAATTGAGTGTTCTAATAAAAACCCCTCGAGTCCGAAACGATCTCTTGTTTCCGCGGTTCATTCATATCAAACTTACGCATAGCAGTATCCTTCCTATATATATCTTGGCCTTGTAACAAATTCCACAAACACCAGTATTAGATAGTGGGAATAGTGTTTCCGAAAAATACCCGTAGTTGGATTCCAGAAAGGGAAGCCAATTTTTCTACCTCGCGGTACCCAAACCAAGATCCATCTTGCCGTATCAAATTGAAAGCTATCGTAGGACCAAATTTATGGGAAGACATCTGAAATACAGAAGTTACACAAGTATCAGAAACTCTTTATATATCAGAAATGAGAGACTACAGGAAATGCCACTCACCAAAAACATGAAGAAGTAAATGCATGCAAAAGCTTAGAATAGTTGAATACAGCTACATTTTCAGGTTCCGAAGGTGGTTCAACCTTTCAAGTAAACCTAAGCTGTCGAGTTTTCTTAGTTTTAACTTTTAACTTTTGCAATAGTTACAGGTACATAACTTTAAGAAAGCGCGGACTCCAATCCTTTCACCTAGTTGCAGATGGCCAAAAATCATGGTAAATAAACAAAGTTGTACTATTGTTTGATCTTTTTTTTTAGCTGGAAGCTGCTTGGGATGGGAATTGATCCCAGGACCTCTTGGTTTTTCAAGCACTAGCCCTACCAACTGAGCAAGCCCTTGTTGGTTCACTTTATTATTGTTTGATCTTTGTCTGTCTCACATATCTCATCATGACATCTGTTCACCACTTGCCCTGAGCATGTTAATATCTGGACTAACAATTACTTTATGAATATAAGCTAGTAACATTCATAAGGCTGACATTCTCTTATTTGCATCTTATAATATACTAAGATATTTTTATGAATATGTATACTATGGAAGCTTCCCATGAGGTGATAATATATGTACACTCCGGTACCGTCTTCATATAACAAGTAGTCATATACATGAACCACAGCACTTGGTGTATCCAGGTACAAATCATCAAAATATTTGAGAGATTTAACTCCCAGGACTGTTCAGCCATGGAAAAAAACTTTCATCACTAAAAAAGAGAGTGCTAAAAAATGCAACCAAAAAAGGTAGAAGAAAAGAAAACCCCATTGAATTTCTTGGAAATGAAATCTAGCATTCACCATAATCTCAGAATATCTTCTTGCGGAAAACAATTGAACTGTGGAAAATGTGATTCTAATGTCCAATTTTAAGTTCCAGAGCAAACCTTTTGTGTATCTCCTCCATAAAGAATACAAATGCCAGTTCCATTTCCGTGCTTCAAGGTCAAAAGTTTATTCCTCACATAAGTGGTAAGAGATGTTGTATGCCTTGAAAAGTGAGATAGAGTAGATGATCAGTGCTTGAACCATGATCGCATGATATAAAGAGATAAGATTTCCACCTTTTTTCATTAAGAAAGGATGTCAGACAAAATGATGGCAAACACATACCAACCAAAATCATACTAATCAAACAATTCTAACCCAAATAAAAGAGGATCGCAAAAGCAGAGAATTTCAGCGAATTGGACCTCCTTCTTTAGTCTATATAGAAGCCTTAGGTCGGTAAGATCCTTTGCTAGGATGATCCCCACGGTGAGGAGACCATACCCAAAAAGAATGATCCCCACAGATGAGGTTAGTAATCTGGATGTGGACTCAATGTGAGGATTCCTTTGGTTTTTCATATTAATTCAGACTTTAGTATAATATGTATTAGTATAACCATAACCAGTGGCGGATCTAGGTAGAACTCAGGGTAGGCAGTTGCCCACCCTGAGATTTTGAAAAGTTTGATTTGTATAGGCATATTTTCTCTTATTTCAGACAAACACTGTGTACTACTTTATCTTGCCCACCCTCAACTTCTTATTTACTAGTTTTACCATCCAGCTGCCCACCCTAATTGGATTTTATGAGGGGTGTTTTCAACCTTAAATCATCTCTAGTTTCCCACTTCCTCAACACATTCAAGTCTCTTACTATACTCCAAACAAATCTCTCTCTTCCATCATTGCTAATTTAATGTATGTATACTTTGTTTTCAGGGTCATGCTTTTACTGAAAGAATCTATGGTAGAGTTCAAGCTTATGTCATTAACATTTTTCCATCATAGACTTGATTAGCCAGAGAAAAAAATCGGGGTCTGCGCCCCGACACCCATTACTTCATCCACCCTGAACTAAATTCCTGTGTCCGCCCCTGTTCAGAGGTGCATCCATGAAAGCAAAAATTTAGCTAAATGTTTCTTAACCACTTTGTAATGTTGTTTACTGAAGTTATGGCCAAGTCCTTAACAACTTTCTGGTAAATCTGGTAATCCCAGATTCTGAACCCTATGGATCTGCCTATAGGCAGCAAGTCTGTTGTATCTATCTGCCCCAAATTTTTTTTGAAAATCCCAAAATACACCCCCCCCCCCCCCCCCCCGACCAATAATCCTGGCTCCGCCACTGACCATAACCCATTTCAGTAGAAAGCTATACTGTAGATTAATCATCCACACTTACTTGACTATTGCAGATACGGTTAAATTATTTACGATCTTGAATCCATGCCGGATTGAAGCTATGCTCAGAAACGACTGGGAACCATCCTCAAATGATGCCTCTATACCTTTCCTTCTCCTAACGAAGTCAATGTCAGCTATGGATGCAGCTACCGTGCCTGGAAAATACAAACCCAACTAGTTATGGTAACATATAATTGTGGAACAGTAGGGAAAAGAAGCTAATTACCAACCTCCACTGAAATAGGTCTTCTTCAGCAAATCCGCCGCTTCTGTTATTTTACATTATGAACAAAATTGCTGATCACAATGCTGACTCTAGAAAATTATACAAAATGAATAATAGAAAGAATGAAAAATATCGATAAGACATGTCAATACACAGGTGCTTATATATGAACTTACAAATTTCCTTAGGTCCTCATGGAAAACAAACATTATTACATATGGAAATGAAGAACTACTGACACCTCTTTGCGAAGTAAGATATATAGTTAAATTAGATGGTTGTAAGGTCATTGATGGCTACTCAACTCAATCTTTCCACGTACATGTCGCATCTTTATGTTCTTTTAGAGGCATATGAAGCCCAATTTCTAAGCTGAAGAATATTGCTCAAATTTATCAGATAGGAAAGGATATTGCTAACTTCATATACAAGATAGGAAAGCATAGCAGACTAATTTAGATCACTTAGGAATACATAGGAAGAGTTGGACCTATGAAGCAAAATCTCATGCTTGATGCTTTTAATGGTGAACTGCTACAAGAGAATTTGAATTTCTCGGATTTATTTTTTAGCATTCAAAGACAAAAGCGGCCATTTGTGCTTTTGCCTGTGTACAATTCTTTTAAGAGTTGCACCAGTATCACTCAATAGGTATATACAAAGATGCATTTTTTTGGTAGTAAGAACATGTTTTGGACTCATAATTATGGAATTGCATAACCATGAAACAGACATCTTGATGATACGATAAAAAATAAAAACAAGTTCAAGCATTAATAAGAAATTGATTAATTTCATACCTGCACGAACGACGAGTGCACCGAGCCCAGTTGGATAGCCAAATATCTAAAGAGAAAAAGAACGACGTGAAGGTAATATGCCAGTAAACCAAAACAACAACTCTGAACAACAATAACAAGAAAACATGCATTGGAGGAAAAAAAAAACCTGAAGTAGATACCTTGTAGAATGAAATGACAACAAAGTCAGCTGGAAATTTGGTTAGATCCGGTGGTTGTGTTGCACATCCCTTTGCAGCATCAATCAAAACCATCCATTTCCCTCTGTTTACACACGTTAAAAGGAAGATGAAGGACTGAGTACAAGACTAATCGACACAGCTAAACTCATTAAAGGACCTAGCTCATCTGTCTTGTGAGAAAAAAAATACCCCCCCCCCCCAAACTCATATACCCATACATTCATAACAAGTAACTTTGAAATTGCCGTCAAGGTATGGGGGTAAGATCAGGTTTCCCGTACTTCCATGATTTAGTAAATATGTTCCAATAAAACACTTGTTTTTCATACTAATGAAGCTATTTCAATCTCAAGCCTAACTTTGACATGCATGACCAAAATTTGAAAACCAATAATATCCAAGAAAACTAAAAATCACTCATACCTGCAAAATGGTAAGCCTTCCAGAACTCGTTCGGAATCGTTCTTAATAATGTTCACTAAGTCGAGACTAAATTTCATACCAGAGAAGTTGCATTCTGAGGGAAAGGCAAATAAATTGTAAGCATTACCTGCAATTGGAATAATTCGCAATGAAACTAATGTAAGAATGAGCAACATTTTCACACATCTCAATCAAAACTGCTGATAGCTAATATTGTTCTGTAGTATTTTTATTGAAAACAATAGTATAGACTATCCGCTCTGTAGAAATAATATTAACCCAACATATCACAATATATTGACAGGGAAAAAAAGATAAAAAATCCAAAACTTTTTTCCTAATCTAATAACCTACATAAACACTGACAAATCGAGTTAGTCCCCCGACTCGACTTTTCTGCAAACCACTATATCGCTCCATAACTTGAATGTTTAGCCAATGTTATAGATACGTGAAAGACTTCAATTCCCATACTATTGTTGGAGTATATAGTGCGTCTACACATATACTCCTCCTTTAGTCCCACATTGGTTAGTAATAGAAGTAGTTTAGTGACCCCCTGTTATAGTAAAGCTTGTAATAATTAGAATCTTGGAATATCAATATTTTTATCCCCTTTTTATTTATACATGGTATATGAACCTACTCAATCTTGTAGACGACTTAAGGGTTTTATGCTTCCGCCTATGGCGGCGGCCTTTATCGTCGTCGGACAACTAAAGTATGTTACCTTTTCTCTTTATTTCTTTTTCAATCTTTCCAGCTTTTGGATTTTTTTTAGGTTTGCTTCTTATTTAGCAAAACCCTAATGTTATTTCGCTTCACAATGGCGGTCATGCCGCTTGAAGTTGGCCTAACATTATTTCATTTTTTCGCTTTCGTTTCCCCCATTAACTTAGTTTAACCTAATTGACTAGTTAAGCTTTCTCTCTCTATATCTATTATGGATTATCTTTTGTTTTTCGTAAATAGTAAAAAAAAATTGTACCTGTCGCGAGATGTGATTTCTCTCTTTGGATCAGATGAAGGCATTAACTACCTTCCACCACGATCATCAGATGCTTCTTTTCCTCGAGTGATTCATCACTCCTCCAGCGATTTTTATTTCTTACATTGATTTTCTCTTTTCCTCTAATGATTATCTTATTTCTTTTCCGCCTAGTTCACAAGTTGTAGTTCAAAAATTGGGGGTTTTTTTAAGAGAGAATTGACAAGCCTTGGTGATTTTTATCGCTTTTTCTAATGATTTCTCTTTGAATCACTATGATTTTTTTATTTCTTCTTTCATCGCTAATGCGGTTTGAGGTCTATATTCTTATCACTAGATGTGATCTTTTCTATCATATTTTGTTGCAAGCTGCGATTTCTTCTGTGGACTGGGTGAAGATGTTGAATTCCTTACACCACAGTCATCTCCTCCTCGAGTGATTCATTCTTCCTTGAATGATTATCTATTATTTGAGTATTTTTTTTCTTTCCCTCCCTCGAGTGATCATCTCTACCTCTAGTGATTATCTCTTCCTCAACTGATTCTCTCTTTTACAGTCTCTTCACTTTTACCTGAGTGTCTCTATTTCCTTAATATTTATTCAAGATATTCATATTATCCTTGCGTGAGAAAATGGGCAAGTCGGTAACTGCCACCGATTTCATGGGTGGTGTGTGAAGTTTTGAAATGTTTATGCTCCTGCAAAAGGAATACTAGAAGCAGGTTTATCAGGGGGAGCTTCATTTTTTTATTAGTGAGGGAGTGATTGTATCTTTGTGAGGGACTATCTATTTGTTCTCTTATTGTCATCCACCTTGACGAGCATGTTCGTATCAATGTGAGGGGGAGTGTTGGAGTATATAGTGTGTCTACACATATACTCTCCTTTAGTCCCACATTGGTTAGTAATATAAGTAGCTTAGTGACCCCCTATTATATAAAGAGAAAAACTTGTAATAATTAGAATCTTGGAATATAAATATTTTTCTCCCCTTCTTATTTCTACAACTATACCTAAAAATGTACCTTGACACGCTTCACCTTCCTCCCGTGAACGCATGTCATTTCTTCTTTGAACCGGCCGTTTTGATATCTTTATAGAAGATGCATCGCTTCTAGATAGTCCATTCCGATACTCAAATTCTTCAATATCTATTGCAAAAGCTGCAGCTTTTTTCCCAAGAGCATATCTAGAATTATAAGTTAATAGAACAAGGCAATCAACAATTCACAAGGTAACATATAAGTCAACCTTAAACATTAAGAGATAGTGAATATTAAAAGGGAGAGGTTATCAGCCTTTAGAGTTATAAGGTTCTGACCAGAAACTGTGATTACGATTTTCAAGAACATCTTTTTTAGTCTAACAAAATCACTGGTTTTTTGTGTCTTAAATGTTATAAAACAATTGACACGGCCAAAGCATTTACATATTCTTTGAGTAGGATACTCTCTTATTCCAAGAACACTATTGTGATTCTCCATCGTGTACATAAAACAGCTATCGCTGCTCCAAGGAAAAGCCTCCCCGACTAGTTTTAATGCAGCTGTTGCACCAGCCGTAAATATGCATTTGTAGTCTTTTGATGACGCATTACAATAGTCCAGAACCTGGATCAAAAGGATACTTAAGAACAACAAAATATATTTTACTTCCTTGAGGCCTGGTTCATATTCTAATTTAAAGTGCATGTCTCCTACAGTAAAATGCTCAAAAATCATAACTCTGCATAGCTTAAATAAAACATATTTACCAATTGACGAGCTGCTTCGACACAGTCAGAAGTAGCTGAACACATGTCGCCTTGGCTATCTAACATGTATTTCGAAATCAAGGAAGCCTAAAGAAGCTGAAGTCAAATAAATATACTCAACAAATAATACTTACAATGCAAACACTTATTATTAGTATAATAAATTTTTAATCTAAAAGAATTACATATAGTATATTGCTCTTTATACGCTGAAGATGGGCTTGGCACGTGGAGACTGGAGGCAAACAAATGGGGAAACCATTCTCCATAAAATGGCATTTTCATGAAAATGGAGAAAATGAAATTATAGAAATATAATCTTTCCTTTATTTTGTTGAGCATACAAAAATGAAGGATCATATCTCATATTTGTTTGCAACAAGTAGTTTGCACTTAAGAAAATATATCCACCGCTTTATAATACCATCTTGAAAAGAAAAAAAATGATAAAAAAGCAACTACAGTCTCTAGTACCAAGTTTTGGAAAGAATTTTTTTTTATCTTTCTCCATTTTTTACCATACAAAAAAATGAACACACTTTCCCCGTTTTTTCCACAAACCACACGCAGGCAAACCGGTTCTTCGGGAACTCGTTTCCTTTTCCTTTGGTTTCCACAGAGACGCAGTCTAAGGCTCCGTTTGGTACATCGGATTTAGACATATGCTAGCCATTGGATTCGTTGTTTTTTTTGCTTTGAGCAAGCTGGGGTTAGGTGGGACCCTTACCAGGATTTACTAACAAAATAATTACATTCTAGTATATAGAGTCCATATGGCATCTTTGATATTATCCAAGTGCTGGTCAAAAAGACCTATAAAAAGATGAACAGTACTATTACACTCCATACTTATCATGTACCTGGCTGCCTTGTTTGTCTCCTTGAATATATGCTTCATTCTAAACCCTCCTAGTTGTCCTACTAGATCTCTGATTTCATATACCTCATTGCTCGACAGCCACGTGGCCTGAACATCCCCTAGTACCATGCCATCAATTTTCTTAATGTTCACGTTGGATTCATGTATGACAGTAAAACTTAGCTAATGCATTGGCCAGCAATTGTCCAAATCGTCAAAAATGTTCACAATCACAAACATTTCGGGTGGGCCGAGCTAAGCCTAAAAGAAAGTATGGGCCAACTAGCAACCTATACTACTTGTATACCCAAGAAAAAAACTTACTTTATGTTTTGATACTCTACAACACACTGGGTATCCTTAAATTATACTCTACAATCACTCACTAGATTCCCAAAATAAACCAAATCTTCAAAAGTAACTAATAAAACAAATAAAAATCATATCTTTGGATACGTGGGTTCCCATAAACATTAGAAGTGAGATCTTTCATAACTTCCTCCATCTGTAATTCAGAATAAAGGGTAGCTCCAGCATGATCCAAGTAAACTAAACCTGGAAAAAAAATCAAAAATTTTGTTTGAGAAATTATAATAAACTTTAGTGCCAAATAATGAATCTTTTTTGAAAATTTAAAAAGCACTAACCATCTAATCTCTTGAACTCTGTCGCTCGAATCTCTTCGATGCTCTTTGAGGCATTTGGGTATCCGTAATCTTTGCCGAACTCTTTCAAGAACTTCTCTTTCTCTTCCTCCATTTTTACTGCTCTCTCTCAGTTTTTTTAAAGCTCCAAAAGCTTTTGATATCTTTGCACTTTTTATGTTTCTCTCTAACAGATGTGCACGTGTTACTTACCCAATAACACCTGTTTGAGTTCACCTTAGATAACTACTATTGGGTGTTCCGGTGGGGAACATCGGTCGCCGTAATAGGCCACGGTGGATTTGTTCGTTCTCACAGATTGTCAGCGTCTTGTCAAAGCTTTTGCAGAAGGGTTAGCCATGGATTTGTTTGTTCATGGAGTCGTGTGTTTTAGGACTTTATATTTAAGTGTATTGTAGAAATTGTAATTTGTTTGTAACTTATACTTCAGTTGCTTTATTTGAAATATTTTTGCCAATAAAAAATGGATGTCAATTAGTCTTGTCTATGTGAAAATAGTAGATTCAAAAATTCAGTCGTCGTACTACAATTCAATTTGACCCACTCGACAAATTTTCCACATTTTTCTCCAATCAAACACGACCACCGCTGAAAGTGGTTTCTTAATAGGCATAGTTAAAACCAAAAGATGTCACGTATTCATATATTTTTTCTGCGAATTTGTCCATCTTCTACATCATCGTTTGTGGCATCATCCCATGGTTTTACTAGTTTTATTGTGTGACTATGCTAATGGAGATGCTCTGTGTGTGTTGGCTATTTAAAACACCACTCACTAGAGATGCTTGATTGTCCCCACGCCCATTTGTCATCGCCGAAAGGGACATAAAAATAAATAGGACAGACAGCACTAATTTGCTAAAAGGTTGGATTTTTTTTTTCTTCTCTCAGTGTTTGTAAACTCAAAAAGAACCTTTACAAAAGGTTGGATTTTTTTGCAGAGCTTTGGAATCTCTACTGTCCATCCAGAAAAAATTTCAGGTATGTTTTCCAATCAGGGCTCTTTCAATCCAGCTTTGTTGTTGTTGTTAATGCATGTTTTGATTGAAACTTGTGTTAAAAGAGTAGTTTTTATGAGAGAATATTAGTGATTGTATATGCATGATGATTGAAATCCCTGACTTGGGGTTTATACAGTGCAAGGGATCATTAAGGATACAAATACACAATAATTTAGTATGTCAGGTGAATTATGCAACGGGGGCAATGGGGAGGGAGGGAGGGATCTGAGTGAGGTAGAGGGTAAGGGGTATAGGGCCTTTGGCCAAAGTTTGTGTCTGGTACTCCATCCTACATTTAGAACAATCCTGCTCACACCCCTTCACGATTTCTGTTTTAAAGTCACTGATTGAGGTGTAGCTAAAGTTTCTTTCATTGTTCAGGTCCCCTGATACTCTGTATCTAAAGGCTAAAACTGATCTCTTCTGGTAGAGGGATGCAAACATAGATATTGTACAGCTAATTTGAAGGAAATTATGCAGTTATACCATCATCCATTATCTTTGGATAGCCAGAAAGTCAGGCTTGCGTTGGAGGAGAATGGTATTGATTACACTTCATACCACGTGAATCCTCTCACGGGCAAGGACATGGATTCCTCCTTTTTTCGCATGAACACGACCGCAAAACTTCCCGTTTTCCAAAATGGTTCTCACATTATATTCGACACTATTGATATAATACAGTAAGTTTCCTCTATATATCACTTTTCTTTGGACTATCTCCACTGGTGATCTGTATTTCACGTATAATGAAGAAAAAAAAAATACTCCCCAGTGGCTCTATTTTCAAATATCGGTTTTCACCTTCCATAATAGTGATAGGAGAATTATCCTGGTTTATAAACTAAGTAAAAAGATTATGACAGGATTTGGATCATATCACTCCTATTTTGTAAAATATAGAGCACCATTGGAGAGCGTATTTTACTAGTTAACCATTAGAGCAAAGCTGACCGTCTTTGGTTACAGCTTGAGCTTTTTTTACATATTGGAAATGATCACCAGTGGAAATGTTCTTATTGTAGAGGATGAATATCTAAAATTGATGTAATCATTTGCAGGTACATAGAAAGAATTAAAATTGTTTCCTTAAGTATTGAAAGTGATACCACCAATAGCAGAGAAGTTAAAGAATGGATGCAAAAGATACAAGCATGGAACTCTAAGATATTCACGCTCTCCCACATCCCCCAAAAGTACAGGGTCTTTGTTTCAAAATTCCTCAGGCGGGTTGTGATTGCTCGAATGGCCGAAGCTCCAGATCTCGCTGGCGATTACCACTTGAAGTTGAAAGATGCTTATGAGACTGAAGAAAAGTTAAGAAACCCAAACAATTTGAAACAAAGCGAGGAACATTTGGTCAAGCTTCTTGAGGAAGTGGAGATGCAGCTAAGCAAGACAACATATCTGGCAGGAGACGAGTTCACTATGGCAGATGTTGCATTAATACCAGTATTAGCACGGATAGAGCTCTTGGATCTTGAAGATGAATACATTAGCAGTAGGCCTAAAGTTGTCGAGTATTGGGAGGTGGTTAAGCAAAGGCCTAGTTATAAACAGGTGATAGGTAAATATTTTTCTGGATGGAGAAAATATCCAACCCTTTTGAAGACATTGTGTTTTGTTTCCATTAGAAATATACTTAGAAGATATTAAAAAGTATATATCAGGCGATGCAGCAATAAGTCAAGGCAGGAAAAGCCGGCAATAAGTGGTCGCCACTCGCCAGAGTTGCCTTTAGGTTATAGAAGATTTAAAATGAGTACAGAGGGTTACAGTCAGGCGTGAGCCAGACTTCAACTTAAAGTGTGCAGGGTAAAAAAAACTTCCATAGTCGTCTGACAGTATTTGTTCTTAGGTGTATATTAGCGATTATAATTTGGTATGTTAGTATTTCAATGAATTCAGCTGGAAGCAGTTACGATATTATTTTTGTTGTTACGATAAGTTTGTGGATAACTGATGTTTTGCTAAGACAAAGAATGTTATTTGATGTTTAATTTTTCAATCTTTGCCGTATGGAATCACTGATGAAGCATCATGGCTTCTGAAGTGTGTATAAAAGTTTCTAATATTTACTGCATGATTATTGTTGTGCATATTGTTCTGCGTCTCTTCTTTCTTTCTATCGTAGATTTGTTATACATGAGTTTGTTGTTCATGATTGTAAGTGAACACACTTACAATAAGACCAGGGCAGGCAACGTTTATTTTGATCTATACAGAAATATTAGCAGGTCTCACCTTTTCTGCCTTCGACTCTTACCAACATTGGTTTTCTTTTGATCCCACTACATTAGCCTTTCAATAAAGCGGTCTCCGGTTGGCCCTATGCGCACATATCTCGCACTATAGGAAGTTAGGAACGAATGTTCCTCTTGTGCTTATGTTTAGACATCCCTTAGACACAAATCTACAACGTAACTCACTTAATCAAGTACAAATGCTGAAGTCGAACCCGGTGAAAGTATTCAAATAACACCAAAAACCTCGACAGGTTTCGCCTGAGCTCGATGAGAGTACTCACTGAACCACTCTTTTCAACAGTTCAATCTTGGTCGTCACTCACAGCGTTGCAGTATACTATAAAACCTTTATATTCTATCAGTTTTGAGTCTTTTCCTCCATTTTTTTTTCTCAGAGAGAGAGAGGTCTAATGTCTGGGAGAGGAAAAGGGAGTGGTTGGGGTTGGGGAAGAGGGAGGGGAAAGAGGAAGGACGAAGGAGACTCTGATGGTGGTGGTGAAGGAGGAGGTCCAGCAAGAAAAGTAGCCAAAACTGAGGACTCCTCTGATGACAGCGTCTTCGTCTGTGAGGTCTCTTTCTATCTCTAACTATACTTGTTACAGTAGTAGTAATACTAATAGTAGTGAACTAATCATCCCCAACTTGTAAATTGGTTTGGGTTTGGGTTTGTTTTTGTAGATTTCAAACAATAGGAGGGTTTCAGTGAGAAGCTGGCAAGGGAAACCAATGGTTGATATTCGTGAATTTTATGTTAAAGATGGAAAACAACTGCCTGGGAAGAAAGGTTTGAATCCCAATTCGCTAATTGAGTTGTTTTTTTTCTCTGATTTTATTTCAAATTAATAAATTTAGTATCTTTAGTGATATATAGTGCACCCATTTTCATGGATAAAATGGGGGTGTCGATTTTCAAGCGGGGACTCCTCGGGAAACAAAGTAAGATAGAGTGATGCTATTAGCCTACTATGAACCTGTTTCGTCTAAATTTATCCATACCCAATTTGCCTAAACATGGACTCTGGGAAGTTTGAACTAACATTGGTAGTTAAATGTATCGTCTTATGGAGACAACAAACTCTTGAGATCATGTCCCCATGAAGAATTTGAAGACTAATGAAAGAATCCCATTTGTGCTCGGAAATGATATCGGAGAAAATGTGTATAATTTAGTGTTTATATCTTAGATAGGTTTGTTTCATGCTCCCAATCAAACTGATTGGCATGAAATTAGAGAGGCTCTTCTCATTGGGCCCCTTTGGATTGAGTTTAAAAGTATTGTTGGTGCTATTATCGAGAATTGTTCAGTGGTGACATTGAGACCCTATATGCTTTGGAAAAAAGGTCTTGAAGACTATCAGTCTCAAGGACTTCGAACAGGTGGGTGCTTTTGGTTCATAACAATAATGATTGAAGTTGTCATCGCAGGCAATGCTCTTTGTGTTGCAAGCCAGTAAATTTTTAAATGTTACTAACCCCCTAGGATGATACCTCTATCTAAAGTGTGAGATTAAGACTTAAGTCTAGTTTTTCAATGTACACTGCAGTTTTCAAATACTAAGCAATGCTACTTTCTTGAGTTTGTCATAGTGACTTTGAATGATTGTGGGGTGTGGAAGTGTCTGTGTCTTGGTTTGCATAACTATTTCTAAAGGATTTTGGTTTCACGGTCCATAACATTTCCTTCAATGAGTTAGAAGATTTACCAGAATTTTTGATAACACCATTTTCAGTTATCTATGAGAATAAGTCAGTTTCCTTCAAGGAAAAAACCATCTCTTGTTCTCTTTTGAAATCTCGAAGCTGTTCTATTAAAAAAAAAATCCTTGGTTATTTGTGAACATGAACCTCCAAGACTTTCCTTTCCCCACTTTATTTTAAAAGAAGCAATGGGTAGTAAGAAGATCCGCCAAAATGTCCAAGTATCGGCAAGGATCCATTAGCTAATTATACCACTTTGCATCGCCAGCCCAAAATCCCATAAATGGCAGGAGAGGTTTAGCTTTAATTAAGGGGTTGATCATGAATGGGAGAATGGCCCAAGCCTTTAATATACAAAATCACTTACGCTTCAATACTGACATCATTCCACATCAATCACGTACGCTGTAGCCGGAACCAACTTTTATTTCCATTAACTCTGCATCAAGTTCGAATTGGAAGAAGAAGAAAAAAACACCAGCTCAATTTTTTTTATTTTTTTTGAAAGTTCGAATTTGAATGCCCTTTATACAGATGGTCCAAGTTTCCAAGATTCTCTGTTAGATTTTTGATTTGTTGAGAAGAAATTCGCTGTTAGATTGTTCTCTGACCCATTAGGCAGACGTGTTGAGCATGAATCTACTGGTTGACTTGTTAGCAATTCGCCGAAGTATTCTCGTTTTATTCGCGAATTTTTCGTTTTATTTATGACCCGAATTAAAAGGGCAGTATTTTAAAAAAAATCTTTAAAATGTGAATTTTTAAGTCAACGTTTAAAACACAATTTTTTTATTTTTCAAAAATATTTTCTCAAAAAAAACTCTAGTATTTAGTTCTCTCATTAATGTTTTAGGGGTCCCAAATGTTATTTTGAACTAACTATTAATATTTCAAATTCCCAACAACAAAATAATCAACTTTTTGAACTATTTATTACTACCCATAATTCCAACTCATAAAAGCAACAAACTTCTTGAATTATTTCGAATCACGTCGCATCTTCACATCATTGCTAAATAAAAAAATAAAAATAAAATGTAACATTATACTTACATTTTCATAATTCTTTATTATTCTTTACTATATTCGTATTTGTTTGACATTTTTTATGGTGATTTCATAACATAAATATTAGACTGATCCTCATACATCTCCGAATTTTTTAACCCCGAATAATTGAAGCTAAACTTTTCAAACTCGTATCTTTTATTATACGTATTGTTGCCGTTTTGCGAATTTTTGACCTAATTGAAAAGGTTGGAAAACAAATAAAACCCGCATTTTCCTGAACCGAATAACTCCTGAATTCCGAATTGCTAATAAGGGTTGACTTAGCTATTGCCTATTGCATATTTGGAGAAAAAAAAATCCGTCTCACATTTTTTAATGATGTAGTTTTGCCCCTGAAGATATGGTGACAAGGAGGTAGGAAGCGGTTTTTGTCTATTATCTCCCGAGTTCTTTGAATATTTGGTCGTGCAAGGCTTTTGCGGAGAAAATAAGAGATATATATTCCTTGGGACTTCTCCTCTATGTATTAGCTATGCATGTTCTGGACACCCAGCAGAATGTGAAATACTTCGATTGAAAGGAGGAGAAGACGTTAAATCATGTTGGACTGACCTCTAGTCTCTTAGTTGATGGTTTGATGTTTCTAATTTTTGTTTTGTTTGCTCCTTTGGGTTGAATTATTGTATTGTTGATATCTTCATTTAAAGGCATCTTGCTGTTGCTTCTGAAATAAATAAAAATATGGAGAACCTAAAAACTTGGAATATGGAGATCTTCGGGAATGGGTGGACGTTAAAATGGAACAGATACTCGGGGGAAGTTCAAGGTCAAAAAAGGCACAGAAGGATTATACAAGAAATTGGCGAGGGTGGGAGTTGAATGGGGAATGGGTGGTTCCTATGCAGCACATTGTTTCTTGTTGGACCTCTATGTAAACCCATGTGTTTTATGTGTATTTGTAGTTGCTGGATACTGCTTATAGTATTTAACTAAGGATTCTTTATTATCACAAACTTGTAAGGTTTTCTTCAAGCAAATGGATGAAAACCGAATGATACAATTCTGCTTAGCACCCTATGTCTCTGTGCAGTCAAATGGGCATCCATGTTCAGACTCCCAAAAAATTCAGTTTGTAAATTGTGTCTGCAAGAATATCTCATCTGCATCCTTGTTTATTAAAATTTATTGAAGTGCTACCTTTTTCAAACGTTGGCATGCTTAGTTGCTGATTGTTATTGTTGTTCTTTTCCAGGTATCTCGCTAAGTTTGGATCAGGTACTCTTTCTCACCTTCCCTCTTCGTAATCGTTCTTCTTAGCATATAGCCACCTCATCCCCAATCTTCGTCCTTATGCAGTGGAATGTACTACGGGAGCATGTAGCCGAAATTGACAATGCAGTGTCGGATAATGTTTAAGCTTAAGAACCGTCAAATTCTGTTTCAGTTTACTGAAAATTGTAACCTCTGGTGTAAACTTGCAACGGTGTATCGGTATGAAACAACTGGTTCTTTTAATTTGGGAAGTATGAAAACAAAGGCTGCTTATTTCTTTATGAATGCGATAAAGAATGTAATTTTCTTCTATTTTAGCTTGGTGTTGATTAAATTTCAAGTAGGTCGAAGGATCTCTGCTGTTTCTTCTATTTTAGCTTGGTGTTGATTAAATTTCAAGTAGGTCGAAGTGTCTCTGCTGCATATACATCACTGATAAATAGGTATGCACATTGGTTACTGGAAAGTGAAAACCTTATTGTTACCCTATTAAAGATTGTGAGATCTAGGGTTATTGAACATGAAACGGCCAGGCGGGACTAGATTAGAACTAGTACAGGAATCGACATTTACTCCACATATCCCCATGTGTTATAGATAGATTTGTCTCAGGAGTTATATGCATGATTTATCTTTATCTCAAAGAAACGAACATCTCTTGAGAAATCAAGATATGCTAGGAAAGCTAAAGGTGTCAGCCATCCAAGCTAGCATTGTTATTGAATTTTAGATCATGAGCCATGAATCTGTGCGGCGACCATTGTATATCTTACAGTTATAAAAGGATGGACAAAAAGTATCACAAGACCTTCTGGACCACCGATATTGTCCTATTTATACCACCTTGTGAATCTTACATCAGAACGGGTTGTGAGACTAGCCTGAGATAACACAAAAGTAGAGCATACAACTTTCTATACCAGGTCATAGCTTTCTCAAACTCAAAAGAGTAATCGCAATTACATAGTCCAATTGTAGATTACATTAAATAAAGTCATCCAATACGATACGATGCAAATTTTTAGTGAAAAATAAAAATAAAAATGGCAGGTATAGATATTACATTCATTAAGCATCACATTATTTACATGTCTCTCAAATAGGGCGGAATGATCCTTGCTGTATTTCTCTCTATTGTAATATCACATCGCAGGGGAATGTAATCACTTTAGTGTTGCTAGAGGAACTGCTGCATAATTTACACTGTATGCAAGACAGTAGTGAATGAGCAATCAAAACAAGATTACATGGAAAATGATAATAAATCAAAGAATGTCAAGTCAAATTGATAACCAGGAGCTGCAACTGCAACGGTAAGAACATCTCCATAACAAAAAAATATTTACACCCATTTAGAGACATGCAAATAAGCACCTTGTGGGTGGTTGTCATATAATGTTGTTCCGATACACGAAGCATCCATGTTTTTGTCTTTCTTGATACTTTACACTAGTTCCCCTCTATAGCGGGTTTGCAGAGTACAAGAAATATGAGAAGAAAAATAATTTTACTTTTCAGCCATAAATTGAATGGATAGACCAACCTTCTACAGTTCCAGGACTCTTACGCGGCAGGTACGGCAAGGCAACCGATGTCGAGCAATCTTGGTAGAACCTGGAATTCACAAACACACTTCAAAATAAGATCACCCACCCACAAGCCAATTACCTCAAATGAAAGTCGACTTTTACAGGATTAGTATACCTCCCCACAACGAGCATTGATTTTTAAGTTCACGAAATCATCTGCCCGTGTAGTACCAATGTTCACAACTGCAACGCTGGCACCTGCCTCGGATGCTGCTCTGTGGAAGCGCACAAGGAGTAAATTTAGTGAAGCCTCACAAGCGCATACAGTGGAACAAAACCAATATTCCCCCTAGGTATTATTTACTTTCTTCAATATCAAATGGGTTGTTTACACATATGACAAACAACATGAATGGCCGAGTTAATGAGATCGTTAACTTATAATCAACTCGTGTGGACAAACCCCAGAGACGGGTTTTAACAGATGTCTCTCCGAGAGTTTTGAAGGGAACCAATTGAATTATATGCAGACTCGTAATCTATGTACTATCTGTACCTGACAAGTCGGAAAGCAGACATGGTCATTAGTGACGATCCCACCACAAGCAAAGCATCTGATCCCTTTGCAGCCTCCATTGCTTTATCAGCTCTTTCTTTGGGGACGTTATCTCCAAAGAAGACAACCTTCAAAGATGTGAATAAACATAAGCCCAAGAAAATAACACCTATGAACATTACAATTGTACCTAATTAAACTAGAAGCATTTAAATGGAAAGAAAAAAAAAACACTTTTTAATTGCAAAATCTAACTGGCTCAAATTTGTGTGACTCCCATTCTTAGTTCCTAGAGATAGTGTACGTTGTGCGATTTGAGAGGAAAAGGCTAGACACACTCAAATACCATATTAAACAGAATATAGATGTTGATAAGATGACAGTCTACACTCTACATGAAAGGGTATTGCAAAAAGGTCCTAACATTATGGTGTTCACTAAAAATTGAATATTTTCCGCAGATTATGAAGTAGTGATCAACGTTTAGATACATGGTACAGGAAGCATGGGAAGTCAGAAAATTAAATAATAACCATGAGAAAGTAGCGATTATACTTGGTGTTCAATACATGAGAACTGCAATTTACTCCATGGGAGTATAATATCTTACATCAGGTTTCAGGATGCCATTGCATTTTTGGCAGGTGGGAATATGAAAATCTTCCTCCCAAAATTTCTCATCAATCTCAATATCTCCATCAGGCCTTTGCTTCATGCCAAAACTGCTATCCGACCCAGGGTTTCCGATATTCAGATTTTCAATAGCCGCTGCCCACTGCAAAACAAACAAACTTACTCAAATTACCCATCGCACATCCCAAATTAATATGGAGATACTTATTAAGTTCCGTCATCCGAAGGCACAAATAGTAGGAAATTTTTTGCCTTAGACCCACTTTGGTATCTGGACTTTGACCCCACTATTAAACTTTGACACTCCAAGTAATAAGATTTTGGTTGAAGTAGAAATATACCAAAAGGATCATAAAAACCTATATGAGGCAACAAGCATAAACTAGAAGCAGAACTTTTGGGATTCTTTACTATGGATTACAAACACATTTCAGACGAATCTGCATTACATCATGCCAACATTTTCAAATGTATCTTTATAGGTACTACTAGAGTTTTCATACTTGCTAAAATGTATGGTAGTGACGTGGGTTAATAGAGTCTTGAAGGGTGAGAGTTCAACTATTTCAAAGTAACTTCGATATATAACTGTCAAAAAGGAAACTGGTAAAATGAGTTAGGTTTTCGTTTCGGTTTCGCCTTGAGAAGTTAATATTTCACTCTTAGTTTCTAGTCAAAACTTTGTTAAGCAATATGAAGCACTTACAGTCAAAGTTGTTAGTATCATACAATGCACAAAGTTTATCATACAATGCACAAAGTTTATCATACAATACCGCGCGAAACTTTCATTTATAGTACAACACTGGTAACCACAATAGCAAAATATGAAAAGGGGCAAGACAAACCTTTGGATTAAGGGCCTTCACTTCGTCTTGAAACAAATCACGGCCGACAGAGAAATCACAATTCAAACAAACTGCAGAATAAACAGTCCCATGTAATTCAAGTGGGTTGCTGCCAGCACGATGATGCAACCTGAAATGATATCTCGATACGTAAGTCCTATTCAAAGATCAAAATATTGAATACTACCAATACCTCAGCTACCCTATATTCCGTTACACCCTTAAATATATATCGGAATAATGGCCTTTCGACAAATCAAAACATGTAAATATTGGCCTATATGTTCCAAATATATTACAATATAATACACGATATCATTATAATCCTATCAGTCCCTCGAATTTTTGACGTATTAGTCAGATAAATCAGTGAATATGTCTATACTTTGAATCATAGTTCCATGCCACTCAATATGCACCTAAAGAGTCTGTAAAAGTTATTGATAGAAATATTATACCTATCAACATTTTGAGTAATCATAAAGTTTATCCGCCCCACTTTTTCTAGAGATGATAAAGCTACATGAGCAGCACATGGCTGCGCTGCAGTGAACCGTCTCCATCCAGCATAGCTCCTTGCCCAGTAACGTCTGCGAGCTCGGCTTGAACGGACAAACTCCTGTTCAAAAAATAGTCCCAGGAGAACAGAAGTATGAGACAAAATACCAAAATTAGGAAACAGAATTGTAAATGAGAAGTTGATAATATTTTTCTTTGAGTGGCCAAAATTTTGCTAGAAGTCAAACGGACTGCATCATGCGAAAAGGTAGAGGTTAAATTAATAATGGAGATTTGTCACAATCATGTGAAACAGATCCAAATTGATTAACCAACCATAATATACAAAATAAATAAAAATAACATGAAGGAAAACAAAGAGACAACAAAAGAATTTTACTGGAACCTCCAATGAAGGTGGAAAACCATGAGTAGACTATCTAAGATTTTACTACGAAGGAAATATAATAATAATATAGGCCACAAAACTCGTACTTTTCCCAGGAAAAAAACATTTATACCCCAAAATAATATTTGAGGATCAATCTATTAAAAGGAAATACCAGAAAAAGAAACAAAATCCCATCACTTAAAAGAGAGAAGATCAAGAAAAAGAGAAATTTGTATAGAGAATATCCGGAGTGAGGGAGGAAAAAAAAAACGTTAAGAGAAATTTGGAGAGAAGAATAAATACTGAGGAAGGAGATAATATGGAGAGGTAAAAAAATTTTATATCAAAGATAACATAGAACTACAATTGTGACGACCCCACTCTACGTGCACCGATATTGTTCATATTTAACCACATCCAACAGAGGTGCAAGGTTTTATTTCACTCAAAAAGGCCTCGGTGACAAATATAGTAAGATCTCAACTTAAGGAGCATATGCCAAACAAGATCTTAACAGATGTGGGACTAAAACACTAGTCTAGCCATCACCACAAGCAGGTTAGGCGCCTCTCCACTACACCTTCACTCGCACCCGCTCGGGCCCAAGGTATTGCAACAATATACAGAGAAAATAGTTTTTTTTTCTTTATTATGCTTGTGAGGCCTAGGAGACCCCCCTAAAAAATCCCCACGGCAAGGGGAATCCCCATGGAAAACCTCCCAAAATCCCCCCATAGCCCCATAGAAGGACTGCCTAAGCGGCCAAAAGTGAAACACTAACTGTCAGAAAAGGGCAGCACTAACCGTGACCTAGACGGTGAAAAGGGCAGCACTAACCGTGAGAGAGGGAAACACTACAAGTGAGACACATTATTCATGGGGATCGCTCTATCCAGGTGATGGGAAGCACTACCAGTCAAAGAAGGGAGAGATTTCATTCCTAGCTAGTCTTAAATGATTTTACATTATTCTTTTCTCTAAAACCTCTTTCTCCTTAACAAATCAAAACACAACCTGTGATAGCATTTTAAGAAAATATTTGGGCTGAAAAAGATTTCACTATTAATTAGTTAAAGAAAAAACACTTTTTTTTAAGGTAGTCATAGTCTAGACAGCAATTAATTCTCCAGTTAAATCTCTCTTTAGATTTTATATAACAGATAAATAAATAGTAGCCTGACCTGCCTATTCTCTCTTTATAATATATTTTTTTCACCAAAAATAATTCATTGCTGATTACCAAAATAATTGGGGATGAACAGTATCTCAGCCAAGTCCTCCAATCACCTGATGAGTAATCGGCTTGAAACCAGTACTATAAGCTCCTTTAGGACTGCAATCGAAAGAGGTTGTATTATTCATCAGTACTATAGTAGAAGGGGGAATTTAAAGGTGAACTAGCAATCTTTTTTTATATAACATGGGAGAAGTGCCATTCGACTCATTCCAATATGATTTCAATGCCAGATTGCAGATTCAGTTAAGAGATAGTATTGGTCGTGTTAGTTTATCTGCATATATGTAATCTATACAACCAGGTCAAGTCAATTCAGTTATTATAGCCAGTACTTAAAGCCCCAACAACAACGCAGCACTGTACCGAATAATATGGCATGGAAACAAATTAAAGCAAATATAAATATCAACCTATTAAAGTTAATTACCTTTTTGGTTCTAAACCAGGAACAAACCAATATCCAAAAACAAAGGACCGAAATATAGAAATACATCGATTGGTATATGGTAAGTAATCTAGTTATACCAGAACATCATTTTTTTTAAATGACTCAGCCTTAAGTAACATTATTTGAGGTTCTGATGGTTGGGTTAAACAGCCAGGATAAGATATTAAGTTATCGTAATTGGCTTCCATTTTGTAGCATAGAGTAAAGAAATTATCTGCAAGAGTCTAGATGGGAATTGGATGGAAATTACCTTCTATAATCGGGTATTCCAGACTCCGTACTTGTTCCTGCTCCGGTCAAAACAACAAGCCTGCGACTGCATCGAAACCATAACACTAAAATAAACCTGTATGTACTTCCTAAAATCTTATAACAACATTTTTAATAATCACTATAAGACTGAAACTAGACAGTAACCCCAGAATTTGTACAGGAAATGCCACAATTGGGGGTAAGTCAAATTTTGAACTTTAGGGTGCTTGTCTAATTTCAATCATATGAATTATGATGGAGAGCCAAGATAAGAAACCAAGAACAAAAAAGATAGACTATCTGTAAACGTACCTTTGATCAATGAATTGGGATAAAAGTTCGACATCTGTGTTATTAGGAGGATCTGAATCAGGAGTCAATTTCTTGTCCCTTAAAAAATTCTTAATAGTTTTATCTGTAGTTCTCGATGCTATCCCAGGAATCGATATTCGACATGTTGTGTGGACGTGCTTTAAAGTGCCCTGAAAACGATAGTTTCTCCCAGGCTCGACATTCCTTAATACATGCTTTGTACTCTTACAAATAGTATCTACAAAAAATATCAGATAGTCAGAATGACAAATTTAAACGGTATATTAAGGAAATATGTATTTCATGATATAGGGGATACCATGCAACAATACACAACCCACACTAGAGAGGAAATATTAAGGAAAAACAAGATGATGCTGAAAGTAAGAAATCAAACTTGCCTGAAGTCATGGTTCTCAAAAAAAATCTTGCACTTCTGAAGAACTGCATGTTGAACATGAAGTTTGTTATTTATAGCTCTAAACTTCCGCTAAGCATTTCCGTGATGGAATAATTGTAACATCCAAGCATTCTAAAAGCGCGTAGCATATACATATACAAAAAAATAGACTATCTATACAGAATCCGAACATAATGCCAAAAAGATAGTATGTATCTTATAGTCATAGCCTCAATCTTCAGGATTGTGGTCTTGATTTCAACTTCTTATGTGAAAATTGATTTATCCTTCTCAATCTAGCTAGATGAGCTTATACGTCGGTGTCATCAGAAAGTATATATATTTTTCCATGAACGATTTGTAGTTTTTTTTTTTCATTGTTATGGCGAAATATGCATTTAGACCCTTTTCACTCCTCGCGGCAACCGTTTTTACGCATTGAAATCCATGACCAGGAGTAGATTTTAGATATCTATGAACACAATTGCCTGCTCCATATGAGAAGTTCATCGATCATGCGCGTACTTCTGATGTTACTGAATGCACAAGCTAAATCAGGTTTAGTTAGTAATAGAAAAACCAGCTTCCAATGAAAATCACAAACTAACCCGAGCCATTCATAGATAAGACCGGAAACAGTGCGGTGAGAGCCGACGCCCCAACTTTTTCTTATAGATTCCGACAATAAAAATGGCTGCCAGGCTAACAAGTATGCCACGATTTCTTTGGCTCAGTCTATCTTTTTCTAGTCTACTATTAATGGTGGAGGGAACTTAATTCTCATAATTTCCCGCGGGTTAATCTTACCCGTCTAACTAATTTTCTTAAAAAATTTAAGAATCTGAACTTTTTATGATTGCATGCAGTTTATCAACTGGGGTACATTTCTCTCCTGGGGGTCGACATTTTCACAAAGTGAGATCATGGGGTGGTGTTGATTTGTGTGTTGAGTAATGGGTTTGAGTCTGATTTTAAGATGATTTCCTCACCATTCGCTATTGAGGCATTGACATGACATGACATGAACCACACAGAACATATTAAGCTATTTCTACAACTTCTAAACATAATTGAGCTTTATAATACATAATAAACATCTAAAAGAACTCAAATTTGCAATATAAATCATGATTCCAACAACAAATTAAGACTGAATGTTGATGAGTAATAAGAATTACCCTGCTAATTATGAACCACTTAGCCAAATTTGAGAAAAAAAGTCTCTTTTTAGAGAGAGAGAGAGAGAGAGAGATACTTACAGCTTGATGGGGTTGACATGGTAATCTCGACAGCATCGCCATGGACATTTGACCTTCAAGCAAGTCGGAGAAATCAACAATGATCTACTCTATGTTTGTTTTGACCTTCAACCAAGTATTTCAGCTATGGCCGTTGTTTAGAAAAACAACATAATTCTTCACAAAGAACGACAAATGATTATGCATTTTTGTCTATAAAGTAAATCATCTGTTGGAGATGGTGGTAAGAGCATCTCCAAGAAGGCTTGAAAAAAAAAAAAAAAAAAAAAAAAAAAATATCCCTCAATGTTTGAATTGTATTTAAGCATAGGAGGCATAAGCTTTTATGATTCAGATAGTTCTAATTAAACTCCAAACTTAAGCATAAGGTTTGGGACGCATAAACCTTATGTTCCCCACGGTAAACTCCAAACTTAAGCAGCAGGCTTAAAATTCAAGCCTGATGTCTGAAATTTAAGTATGAAATTCAAACATTGAGGTAATTGATGGAGACCCCAAACTTAAATAATCATCAAACGATCGAAGGGTGTGTTCTTACGTTAAGGACAGTTTAACAAATGTATGGGACGCTGAATTTTTGTAGTCTTCTCTCGAAAACAACTAAAACCTCATCTTTTTTTCCTTTGGGGTTCAACATCTGTCTCCTCTCTCTCTCTCTTGGTGATTTACGATTCGATTCTCGAGAATTCAATCAATCGGGGTTCTTTGTTTCGATTGAACAATTCAGGTTATTTGTTTCGATGGAATAACTAGGTTCTTCAATTTTGATTCACAGGATTCATCGAGTTTATTTGTTTTGATTGAACAACTAAGTTATTCAATCTTGATTCACAAAATTCATGCTTATATTTTCTCTTTGCGATTTAAGGTATGCAATTCGAGTTCTACAATATGAAGTTTTTCAATTTCATAATTTAATTCATATGAAAAGGCAATTGTGGAAGAACGGACATTTAATTACTATCGTTTTGCAGTTTACTAGAATGTGGTACTTGTTTTTTTAAAGTATTACGGCAACTACTGGAGTTGCTCTAACCATTTCAATTGGAGATGCTTTTGAAAAGCTGTTACCCACGGTTGATCTGAAAAACAACACAACAGTTAAACAATGGAGGGACTGTCGTTGCCTTTTTCCTCTGCAATGCTCCCAGTCCGTCATTCTTGCAACTCAACTCCTTCTTCAGAGACCACCATGAAAACAACAGACCCAACTTAGTTTCTGCTTTACGAAAGAGAGATATGGAGAACCTAAAAACTTGGAATATGGATATATTCGGGAATGGGTGGTTCCTATGCAGCACATTGTGCCTTGTTGGACCTCTATGTAACCTAAATTTATTGAAGGGCTGCCTGTTTCAAACGTGGACATGCTTGGTTGCTGATTGTTATTGTTGTTCTTTTCCAGGTATCTCAAAAGAGTAATCAAAATTACATGGTCCAATTGTAGATTACATTAAATAACGTCATCCAATACAATACGATGCAAATTTTAAGTGCAGGTATAAATGTACATATGATATTACATTCATTAAGCATCACATTATTTACATGTCTCTCAAATAGGGCGGAACAGGTCCTTGCTGTGTTTCTCTCTATTGTAATATAACCTCCCAGAGGCATGTAATCACTTTTGTATGCAAGACAGTTGTGAATGAGCAATCAAAGCAAGATTATATGGAAAATGATAATAAATCAAGAAATATCAAGTCAAATTGATAACCAGGAGCTGCAACTGCAACAGTAAGATTATCTCCATAACAAAAAATATTTACACCCATTTAGAGACATGCAAATAAGCACTTTGTGGGTGGTTGTCATATAATGTTGTTCCAATACACGAAACATCCATGTTTTTGCCTTTTTTGATACTTTACAGTAGTTCCCCTCTATAGCGGGTTTGCAGAGTACAAGAAATATGAGAAGAAAAATAATTTTACTTTTCAGCCATAAATTGAATGGATAGACCAACCTTCTACAGTTCCAGGACTCTTACACGGCAGGTACGGCGAGGCAACCGATGTCGAGCAATCTTGGTAGAACCTGGAATTCACAAACACAATTCAAAATAAGATCACCCACCCACAAGCCAATTACCTCAAATGAAAGTCGACTTTTAATGGATTAGTATACCTCCCCACAAAGAGCATTGATTTTTAAGTTCACGAAATCATCTGCCCGTGTAGTACCAATGTTCACAAACAACATGACTGGACGAGTTAATGAAATCATTAACCTATGATCAACTTCTATTGACCAACCCCAGAGACGGGTTTTAACAGATGTTTCTCCGAGAGTTTTGAAGGGAACCAGTTGAATTATATACAGACTCGTAATCTATGTACTATTTGTACCCGGAAAGCAGACATGGTCATTAGTGACGATCCCACCACAAGCAAAGCATCTGATCCCTTTGCAGCCTCCATTGCTTTATCAGCTCTTTCTTTGGGGACGTTATCTCCAAAGAAGACAACCTTCAAAGATGCGAGTAAACATAAGCCCAATAAAATGACACCTATGAACATTACAATTGTACCTAATTAAACTAGAAGCATTTAAATGAAGAAAAAAAAACTATATTAGTTTCTAGAGATAGTGTACATTGTGCGATTTGTGTGACTCCCATTCTTAGTTTCTAGAGACAGAGTACATTGTGCGATTTGAGAGATAAAGGCTAGACACACTCAAATATCATATTAAACAGAATATAGATGTTGAAAAGATGACAGTCTACACTCTACATGAAAGGGTCTTGCAAAATGGTCCTAACATTATGGTGTTCACTAAAAATTGAATATTTTCCGCAGATTATGGAGTAGTGATCAACGTTTAGATATATGGTATAGAAAGCATGGGAAGGTAGAAAATTAAATAATAACCATGAGAAAGTAGCGATTATACTCGGTGTTCAATACATGAGAACTGCAATTTACTCCATGGGAAGATAATATCTTACATCAGGTTTCCGTATGCCATTGCATTTTTGGCACGTGGGAATATGAAAGTCTTCCTCCCAAAATTTCTCATCAATCTCCATCAGGCCTTTGCTTCATGCCAAAACTGCTATCCTCCGACCCAGGGTTTCCGATATTCAGATTTTCAATAGCCATTGCCCACTGCAAAACAAACAAACTTACTCAAATTACCCATCGCACATCACAAATTAATATGGAGATACTCATTAAGTTCCGTCATCCGAAGCCACAAAAAGTAGGAATTTTTTGCCTTTGACCCACTTTGGTATCTAGACTTTGACCTCACTATTAGACTTTGACACTCCAAGTACTAAGATTTTGGTCGAAGTAGAAATATACCAATAGTATGATAAAACCCATACGAGGATTTAGCAGGATGCATAAACTAGAAGTAAAACTTTTGGGATTCTTTAGTATGGATGACAAACACATTTCAGACGAATCTGCATTACATCATGCCAACATTTTCAAATGTATCTTTATAGGTACTACTAGAGTTTTCATACTTGCGAAAATGTATGGTAGTGACATGGGTTTATACAGTCTTGAAGGGTGAGAGTCCAACTATTTCAAAGTAACTTCGAGATATAACTGTCAAAAAGGAGACTGGTAAAATGAGTTCAGTGTTAGTTACGGTTGTCTTGAGAAGTTAATATTTCACTCTTAGTTTCTAGTCCAACTTTATTAAGCAATATGAAGCACTTACAGTCAAAGTTGCTAGTATCGTACAATGCACACAGTTTATCATACAATGTCGCGCGATACTTTCATTTATAGTACAATATTGGTAACCACAATAGCAAAATATGAAAAGGGGCGAGCCGAACCTTTGGATTAAGGGCCTTCACTTGGTCTTGAAACAAATCACGGCCGACAGAGAAATCACAATTCAAACAAACTGCAGAATAAACAGTCCCGTGAAATTCAAGTGGGTTGCTGCCAGCACGATGATACAACCTGAAATGATATCTCAATACATAAGTCCTATTTAAGGATCAAAATATTGAATACTACCAATACCTCAGCTACCCTATATTCCGTTACACCCTTATGTTCCATATATATCGGAATAATGGGCTTTCGACAAATCAAAACATGTAAATATTGGCCTATATGTTCCAAATATATTACAATATAATACACGTTGATATATATTAATCTATATGAGAATAATAAATTAGATAATCTAATATATCAGATGATATCATTATAATCCTATCAGTCCCTCGAATTTTTTACGTATCTATACTTCTATATGAAATGCAAGGAATTTGGAGAATGGAGAGCTCTTCTCATGGATCTCTCAAATATTAGAATGCCACATGTCATGAACAAAGAGTATAATAAATGTAAATTTTAGGATAATATTGTTATTTTTTCTCTAATTCTTTCAATTACTATTTAAGATGGAAATGAACACAATTAATTTGAAGATGGTGGAGTGACGAACTTTTATTGACATCCTTTAAAATAATGATAGTGGACTAATTACTTTGAAACGGCCAATATAATGATACATTGATCTCTTGATCTTCTCATGCATGTAACATACTTTAAATCTATCTCTATGTAATGCTATGCTACCTCACTTTCTTCCCCCTCACCACATGACATTATATCTTTTCTTTCTTTCTTGCTAACCACAACCGCATTACACCCAAAGACACGGATCTCTATTTTCTGTTGTTGTAATTTAATTGTGCGAAGCACGGGTACATAAAACTAGTTAGTCAGATAAATCATTGAATATGTCTATACTTTGAATCATAGTTCCATGCCACTCAATATGCACCTAAAAAGTCTGTAAAAGTTATTGATAGAAATATTATACCAGTCAATGTTTTGGGTAATCATAAAGTTTATCCGCCCCACTTTTTCTAGAGATGATGATAAAGCTACATGAGCAGCACCTGGCTGCGCTGCAGTGAACCGTCTCCATCCAGCATAGCTCCTTGCCCAGTAGCATCTACGAGCTCGGCTTGAACGGACAAACTCCTATTCAAAAAATAGCCCCAGGAGAACAGAAGTATAAGACAAAATACCAAAATTAGGAAACAGAATTGTAAATGAGAAGTTGAAAAAAAAAATCTTTGAGTGGCCAAAATTTTGCTGGAAGTCAAACGGACTGCAGCATGCGAAAAGGTAGAGGTCAAATTTATAATGGAGATCTGTCACAATCATGTGAAACAGATCCAAATTGATTAACCAACCACAATATACAAAATAAATAAAAATAAGATGAAGGAAAACAAAGAGACAACAAAAGAATTTCACTGGAACCTCCAATGAAGGTGGAAAACCATGAGTAGACTATCTAAGAATTTACTACGAAGGAAATATAATAATAATATAGGCCACGAAATTACTCGTACTTTTTCCAGGAAAAAAAACATTTATACCCCAAAATAATATTTGAGGATCAATTTATTAAAAGGAAATACCATAAAAAGAAACAAAATCCCATCACTTAAGAGGGTGAGAAGATCAAGAAAAAGAGAAATTTGTATAGAGAGAATATCCAGAGCGAGGGAGAAAAAAAGCGTTAAGAGAAATTTGGAGAGAAAAATAAATATTGATAAAAAAAATCTAGTTAAAAAACTGAGGAAGGAGATAAGATGGAGAGGCAAAAAAATATTTTATATCAAAGAAAACATAGAACTACAATTGTGACGACCCCACTCTACGCGCACCGATATTGTCCACACTTCACCAAATCCAACAGAGGTGCAAGGTTTTGTTTTGTTCAAAAGGCCTCTGTGACAAATAGAGTAAGATCTTAACTTAAGGAGCATACGCCAAACAAGATCTTAGCATATGTGGGACTAAAACACTAATCTAGCCATCACCACAAGCGGGTTAGGCGCCTCTCCACTACACCTACACCCGCACCGGCTCGGGCCCAAGGTATCGCAACAATATACAGAGATACGTGTGGAAACAATATGAGATTCCATTCATAATCTAGTCTTAAATGTTTTTACATTATTCTTTTCTTCAAAACAGCTTTCTCCTTAATAAATCAAAACCCAACCTGTGATAGCATTTTAAGAAAATATTTGGGCTGAAAAAGATTTCCCTATTAATTAGTCGAAGAAAAAACACTTTTTTTAAGGTAGTCATAGTTTAGGCGGCAATTAAGTCTCCAGTTAAATCTCTTTTTAGATTTCATATAATAGATAAATAAATAGTAGCCTGACCTGCCTATTCTCTCTTTATAAAAAAAAAAAGTTTCACCAAAAATAATTCACTGCTGATTACCAAAACAGTATCTCAGCCAAGTCCTCCAATCACCTGATGAGTAATCGGCTTGAAACCAGTACTATAAACTCCATTAGGACTGCAATCAAAAGAGGTTGTATTACTCATCAGTACTATAGTAGAAGGAGGAATTTAAAGGTGGACTAGCAATCTTTTTTTATATAGCATAGGAGAAGTGTCATTCCAATATGATTTCAATGCCAGATTGCAGATTCAGTTAAGAGATAGTATTGGTCGTGTTAGGTTACCTATATATAAGTAATTCATAAAACTAGGTCAAGTGAATTCAGTTATTATAGCTAATACTTAGAGCCCCAGCAACAACGCAGCACTGTACCGAATAATATGGCATGGAAACAAATCAAAGCAAATATAAATATCAACCTATTAAAGTTAATTACCTTTTGGTTCGAAACCAGGAAGAAACCAATATCCATAAACAAAGGACTGAAATATAGAAATACATCGATTGGTATATGGTAAGTAATCTAGTTATACCAGAACGTCATTTTTTTTTTAAATGACTCAGCCTCAAGTAACATTATTTGAGGTTCCGATGGTTGGGTTAAACAGCCAGGATAAGATATTAAGTTATCGTAATTGGCTTCCATTTTGTAGCATAGAGTAAAGAAATTATCTGCAAGAGTCTAGATGGGAATTGGATGGAAATTACCTTCTATAATCGGGTATTCCAGACTCCGTACTTGTTCATGCTCCGGTCAAAACAACGATCCTGCGACTGCATCGAAACCATAACACTAAAATAAACCTGTATGTACTTCCTAAAATCTTATAACAACACTTTTAATAATCACTATAAGACTGAAACTAGACAGTAACCCCAAAATTTGTACGGGAAATGCCACAATTAGGGGTAAGTCAAATTTTGAACTTTAGGGTGTTTGTCTAATTTCAATCATATGAATTATGATGGAGAGCCAAGATAAGAAACCAAGAACAAAAAAGATAGACTATCTGAAAACATACCTTTGATCAACGAATTGGGATAAAAGTTCGACATCTGTGTTATTAGGAGGATCTGAATCATGAGTCAATTTCTTATCCCTTAAAAAATCCTTAGTAGTTTTATCTGTAGTTCTCGATGCTATCCCAGTAATCGATATTTGACATGTTGTGTGGATGTGCTTTAAAGTGCCCTGAAAACGATAGTTTCTCCCAAGCTCGGGATTCCTTAATACATGCTTTGTACTCCTACAAATAGTATCTACAAAAAATATCAGATAGTCAGAATGACAAATTTAAATGGTATATTAAGGAAATATGTATTTCATGATATAGGGGATGCCATGCAACAATACACAATCCATACTAGAGAGGAAATAATAATAAAAAACAAAATGATGCTGAAAGTAAGAAATCAAACTTGCCTGAAGTCATGGTTCTCAAAAAAATTCTTGAAGCTCAAATTTTCCCGTTAAACTTGTTCGAGTAAATCTTAGAAATCTTAAACATAGAATCATCTAAAATAAAGATCATTCTGAAACAGAAAATGCATAAAATTGGCCACAATGATCATGATGCTTCCGGCGATTTAACAAACGCTTACATGCCAAAAGATCGAAACAGAATTGTTCCCGGAATCACTTCAAAGTTGGAATAATGGTGCAGAACCCCAGTTTCTTTCAACCACAGTGATTTACATTGATGCAGAAACACTGAAACAGAAGCCTGATTTAAACACCTATTCACGGTTTACTTGGTCTACGTCAGTCCCAGTATGTTATGAGATCAAAGTAGTTAAGGCCATTGCCTGAAGACTCTTATCGTGAAGTGTTTTGGCTACAAACTAGGATCTTCATAATCACAGACTCAAATAAACCTAATAATTACAAACAAGCGAAGTTTAAGATAGAGAGTATCAAGATATATTTTATTTGCATATCAAGTGACAATTCAAAACACAAGTCCAATACCTAGACAATTAGTCATCATTTAGGCATATAACTCTTTAAGACAGTACATGGAAAAGAAATTATGCAATTATTGCAACTTGAAATTTAGAAAATTTGCAGATTTGTTCAAGCTCCTTTACCTGAAAATGATCCAGATCTTCTCCATCTTTGATATTGTTTGCTTGATGTCTCTGTAATGCTTCAAACCTCCCCACGGAAAAGAAAAGTTGCAGTTTAGGTTCTAACAAATGTGTTCATCTACAAAAATGATTTCCAAATCTTTGAAACCAAGTGACAAAGCTAGAGATCCCATATTTACGGCCATGAGAACCGCAATGCCCATAGATGTAGTTCACCCAACATCTCTAGTGTAAACTAGAATTGGAAAGCTATAAAACTTCTTCTCACAGAGCTTCCCTTCTAAATTGGGGATGCCCATATTTAATTTCTCCAAATGTGTCATACTCAATATCTTTTAACAAAGAAAATTCAAATTTGAACTTGCAAGATACATCATCAAATGAACTAGAGCATGTTACCGAATTACCGTTTGTGTTGTATCCGCATTATGAGTGACTAATTCTTCAGCCAATTTGTCGCCACTAATCATTTGTTCCCCCATATCTGCATCACCTAGAATGGCCTCAACGACCGGAATTTCTTTTGTCTCTTCATTACCAATGAAGCTTCTATGAATCCCTAGAAAACTAAACGTATTATAATTTGCATCTTCCTTAGCCAGGGCCTTGGTTTTTTCTCTCTCCTTCTCCTCGAACAACTTCATCTGTTCCGCCTTTCTTCCCTCCTTTCTAAATGCATTCGTAACAACCTCGTTCATCTCTGAACTCAACCCCAACTTTTCATTTGTAACAATATCATCAACCATCTTAAGAACGTCATCAAGCTTCCCAGTCTCACACAAAGCTCTCAACATGGCTTCATAGCTTCCAACTTCTAGCTTTTGTGTCTCCGCCATCTGAGCAAACAATCCCTTTGCTTCCTCAATCTTCCCTGATTTCATCAGCCCATCAACCACCTTATCAAAATCAATCACTTTCTCAAATGCAATAAGGTTTGGTTTCATCCCCGACTCCACCATCTTGGTAAAATACCGATGAGCGTCATCATCTCGATTTATTCCGGAACAAGATTCTACTAGTAAAATGTATGTATACTCATCTGGCTTGTTAGGCCATTTATCCCCCATTTCCTTGTATAACTCCTCTGCCTCGGGCAACATTTCACTTCCACATAAGTGTTTTATCAAATTGTTAAAAGATGAAGTATCAGGCTTGAATCTCTTCTCACCCATTATTCTGAAAACATTGATCGCATCCATAAACCTTCCTTGCCTACAATACTCATCTACCATTATCTTAAAACTTCTAAGATCCACACAAATCAACCTTGACGGATTATGTTCCTCCAACATCCGATCAAACAACCGCAATGCTTCATCAAACTTCTCATTCTTGCTCAAACCATCCAACATCAAATTATAAGCCATCGCCCCCATTACAACCTTTGAATCCTCACCTAGCGTTTCTTCATAACATTCCATCGCCTCCTTCTCCATTCCGTTGTGCAAATACAATTTCACCAAGCTACCATAAACAACCCCATCCGAAACAACTCCCAACTTCTCCTTCAACTCATCATAAACCCCCAAAGCTCCATCAATATCACCCTTCTCCCTAAACCCCAAAATGAGATAATGGGACACAATGGGGTCTGGGGCAAACCCCTTTTCGAGCATTTCTATTGTGAATATTGTGTAAATCATGTAAATTAGGAAATAATGTTTGTTTAGGAAAGCAGTTTATTTTGGTCAAGAATAGCAGTCCCCTCTTTAGTAGCTGCAGTGCTACTTCCATCTGGCAATCCTACGGGACACGGAGCAATTTCTGTTAAATCTCTAAAATCTCCTATTTCCCCGGTCATATGATTTGAAGCCCCCGTGTCAATGATCCAAGACTCACCAGTCATCGCCGTGGTTTTTGACTCGCTTAACATTTTTAAGAGATTTTGCCATTGTTCTGAATTTAATCCGGGCAATGGAGACGTCACGTCTGGCTCAACATCTGCAGCGACAGAACCGGCCTGGGCAGTGTTTGCACGATGTGTCCCTCTATTGCCACGGCCACTATTCCGCGTATTTGCTTGTCCTCGTCCGCGGCCTGTCCCCTTTCCGTCACTTCGTGGTCTGTCACCCCACCATTCCGGGTAACCTCGCAAAAGAAGACACGTTTCAGATTCGTGCCCCGTTCGGTTACAATGAGAGCACAGAAGGCTGGATTTTTCTTTGCCATCAGGTCGGGTCCTTGTAGCGAGAGCCATTATTTCTCCTCGAACGTCTTTTCCGCGAGCTATGGTCTTCACTTGTTCCTCTTGGATGAGAATCGAGTAGACTTTGTTCATGTTTGGCAGTGGGTCTTGGGCCAGGATATTGGATCTTGTAGTTCCGAAGACATTCTCGTCCAATCCTATAAGAAAGGAGTGGACTTTTTCTTCTTCTCGTTTCTTCTCCAAAAACGAGCCAAGGTTACAAGTGCATTTACCACATTTGCAGGTTGGTAATTGTTCAAAATTCTGAAGTTCATCCCATAATTGCTTGAGTCGACCATAATACTCCATTATAGTCAGTCCTCTCTGTTTGCATTCAACGAGATCTAATTTCAACTGTTGAATCCGTGGCCCATTCGTAATCGAAAAACGGTCTTTGAGATCGTTCCAGAGGTCCTCCACGACTTCCACATGGGAGATGGTGGAACGCAGTGTGGGTTCAATAGTGTTCCGAATCCAGGACACCAACAGTGAGTTGATTGTCCACCAATCTTCAAGGTCTCCTGACTTCTCGTCAGGTTGATTGATCGTGCCATCAACGAATCCGAATTTCTTCCGGGCTCGCAAAGCTGTTCGAAGCGAACGATCCCATTCATCATATTATCTCCTTTCAATTGCACCTGAGTAATCAAAAGGCCTGGATTATCAAGAGAAGTAATATCGTAGGGTGAGATTGTTTTTCTAGTCCCACCGGTAGAAGCCTCACCACTGGTAGATGGCTCTGATACCATGATAAAACAAGAAGAAGAAAAGTTATGTGGAATTGTTTTCTTATTTCTTTTATCACTTCTGCCGAAATTTAAATACAAAGGAAACCAATCCGAAAATCAATACCCAATCTCCTAAAGATATGCTAAATCACTATCCTCCCTAGAATCAAGCTAAAACGTATTTGACCAAAATAACTCGTCGTTCACCCGTTCCAATCAGCATCCTCAAAGTGTGGTCCTGTATAACACATAAACCATTAGTGAATTGGACAAAACAGTTGTAATAATCAGTTAACTGCGACACAGAAATTAATTTGCAAGTAAGTCCAAGAACAAAAAGGACATTTTTCAAATAAAAATTTCGGTGTCGCAGTTAACTGATTATTATAACTGTTTTGTCCAATTCACTAATGGTTTGTGTTATACAGGACCACACTTTGAGGATGTTGATTGGAGCGGGTGAACGACGAGTTGTAGCGCCCCGTATTTTTCTTGGTATAACTCCTTGTGGTCGTAATTATGGTTTATAAGTTGCACCTGTAGCATGTTATCATAGCTCATGTTTCCCCAAATTTTTAACAACACCAACCCATTCAAACCTTCACCGAATTTCCCCAATTCTTCTCCAACTCCTCCTTATTCTCCACATCAATTCTAGGGCACAACTCTCCCTTTAACTAATTTCGGTTTAGAGAGAGAGAGGGGAAGAAAGAGAGATGTATTTGCTAAAGCTTTCTACGACTTACAGCTCCGCATTGCTCCGCACCGCTCGGCTTTCGTTCTTCATCGTTATTCTTAACCTCAGGCAAGTGCATCTATCTAATCTCATTTGCTTTGATTGATATGAGTAAATCATAATATTTCAGTTGTTCCAATCTTCTTTATACAAAGCATCTCCTAAGTATAAATCGGTACTGATTTTATCGTTTCCTAAATTTTGCTCTTATCATCGCATCAAATCTATATTATACATTTCAGTATTGTGTAGGCAGTCATGTATCCTCTCGTGGGTTATTGCTTAAGGTTTCTGTAGGCATACAACTGTTGATCTCTCTGTGCTAGGCGTTGGTTCTTAATAGGTTAGTATACTAATAGTCTGATTTTTATTTGGGTTAGAGAATTGTTTGGGTATTAAAGGTACAGAGGATTTATAGAGGTCTTATTATAGGTATGATGGGTCTGATGGTGCTCTGGGGTAACTTTGGCTAAGCTTTGTTGGGGTTCTTTGTTGAATATATTGTATATGGTTTATGGCAGTTACGACTTAATTGTATTGGGGCTGATTAAATGGTCATGTTGTTTAGTTAAAATATAGCGGTAGTTATTATCTTACTTATAGGATATCATATGATCGTAAGCGCGGTAGGTCTTTGGATTTAGTCCCAGATGTTGATTAGGCAGGGGCAGACAAATCATTTGATTATTATAGGATTCAAACTTCTTCCTTTCCATTCTGTTTGGATAACTTCGAGTTAATGTACACAGTAGGGCTACGCTGCTACGGTCCTTGGGTTCGAGTCCCTAAACAAAATATGCGATGACTGTTTATCAGTGTCCCGGGTTGCAAGTCCCTAAATTATACCACAGTTACTTCTCGGCTACATGCTTCGCGAGCATCCCGTGGGCAGATCCCTAAAAGTTGAAAATAAATCAGGCTTTAGACCAGTAGGTTGAAATTCCTTGAACATCCTTATCAGGTGCATTACCCGTTAATTCCTGACTAACTAAAAAAGAATCCGCCAATCCCTGACTCGCCAATAAGGGATACGCTTCTGTTGAGGACAGAAGGGTGCGAGAGTGTGGTCCCACTGAATTAAAAGTGACCCTGTGTACGTAACTTCCAAATTTTCTTTCCTCATTAACCGTACTTCTTAGATTGTAGTAGTTAGATCTAAGTTTAGGCTATCGTTGATATCTTGGTAAGATATTAGTTTTACTTAGACTGCATCCTTAGAACTCGTAGCTTGGTTGATATTCTCCTATACTTCCGTTATAATCTTCATGTCTCTTTTCTGTGTTTATCTTGGTCTATCATGTCTTATGACCTTGGATATTTGTACTTGCTGGGCATTGCTTGCTGACACATTGCGCATATATACTTTTTCAGGTGAATTGTTGCGGTAGCGATACTAGTAGTTGGAGCAAGCTGGGCTTGCATCTTTTGGAGTTCTGGCTATCTTTGTGGTATTATTTATCATTTCTATCTCTTTTAGATTTTCTTCCGCTGCGTAGTTTCTTAGTGTTGTAGATGTATTTACGATTTGTTTTAAATTGTAGTAAGTCTTTTGGGGGTTCATCTTTAGGATGCCCGACGTTATACCTCAGAATTCGCGTTCTTAATAGTTTATTAAGAAGCCAATTTTGGGAGCGTGACATTATTTTGGTCAAATACGTTTTAGCTTGATTCTAGGGAGGATAGTGATTTAGCATATCTTTAGGAGATTGGGTATTGATTTTCGGATTTCGGCAGAAGTGATGAAAGAAATAAGAAAAATATACGGGATCTTCATGCACCAACTTGTGAATATTGTGTAAACCATGTAAATTAGGAAATAATAATACTTGGATTGTAGAAGATTTGCCAAAAGGGAAGAAGGCTTTGGGTTGTAAGTGGGTATACAAAATCAAGTATCACTCCGATGGAACGATTGAGCGACTGAAGGCTCGGCTGGTAATACTTGGAAATCATCAAGTTGAGGGTATTGATTATACAAAGACATTTGCGCCAGTTGCAAAAATGGTTACAATAAGGGTATTCCTGGCCGTTGCTGCCGCTAGGCAATGGGAAGTACACCAAATGGATGTTCACAATGCATTTCTTCATGGTGATCTCATTGAAGAGGTGTACATGAAATTACCACCTAGCTTTAAGGTGGAAAATTCAGGTCAAGTGTGTCGACTCAAGAAATCATTGTATGGGTTGAAGCAGGCGCCGAGATGTTGGTTTGCAAAATTGTCCACGGCATTGAAAAATTATGGATTCATAAAGTCTTATTCGGATTATTCCTTGTTTACTCTGAGACGAGGAACGGTTCACTTAAATGTTCTAGTTTATGTGGACGATCTTATTATTTCTGGAAGCCATTCGGGTGATATACAAAGATTCAAGGAATATCTTAATATTTGTTTCCACATGAAAGATCTCGGTCGTTTGAAGTATTTTTTGGGAGTTGAGGTCGCACGCGGTCCCTCTGGGTTCGTCCTTTGCCAAAGGAAATATGCCCTCGACATTATTTCTGAAACCGGGTTGATGGGTGCAAGACCTGCGACAGTACCATTAGAACAGAATCATCGACTGGCTTTGTCCACAAGCAACGAGCTGGCTGATCCAGAACCTTATCGTCGCTTGGTGGGCCGTTTGATTTACTTGTGTTTCACACGTCCTGACTTGTCATACAGTGTGCATGTTTTGTCTCAGTTTATGCAGAAACCACAAATTGAGCACTGGAACACCGCTTTGCGGGTAGTTTGTTATCTGAAACGAAATCTGGGGCAAGGTATTATGTTAAGTAGTTCTTGTGATTTAGCATTACACGGGTGGTGTGATGCAGATTGGGTTGGTTGTCCTCTGACTCGACGGGTTGGGTTGTGTTTCTTGGTCATTCCCCGATTTCTTGGAAGACCAAGAAACAACACACAGTATCTCGTTCCTCAGCAGAAGCGGAATATCGTTCAATGGCTATGACTACATGTGAATTAAAATGGCTCAAAGGCCTTCTATCTTATTTCGGCATCACTCTTTCACGTCCCATGCCGCTTCACTGTGGCAGTCAAGCGGCACTACATGTCTCAAAAATCGGTTTTTCATGAACGGACAAAACACATCGAGGTCGACTGTCATTTTGTTTGTGATGAAATTGTTGTCGGAAATATTGCTCCCAAGTTTGTTCCTTCCAGCTCACAACTTGCTGACATATTTACGAAGGCTTTGGGCAAACGTCCTCATGAGTATTTACTTGGCAAGTTGGGCATACCGGATCTTCATGCACCAACTTGAGGGGGGGTATTGTGAATATTGTGTAAATCATGTAAATTAGGAAATAATGTTTGTTTAGGAAAGCAGTTTATTTTGGTCAAATACGTTTTAAGGATAGTGATTTAGCATATCTTTAGGAGATTGGGTATTGATTTTCGGATTAGTTTCCTTTGTATATAAAGTTCGGCAGAAGTGATGAAAGAAATAAGAAAACAATTCCACAGAACTTTTCTTCTTCTTGTTTTATCAATTTCCTCCTTAATTTTCAATGCTCTATCAACCTTCAAATTCTCCACTAACCCCTTGACCACAATCCGATAAGTCGTGGGGGTTGGCCTAAAAGAAGCATAATTCATCACAAACTTATAATGTTCAAGCGCAGTTTCCGTATTCTTCCGATCAAAATACACATTAAGTACAATATTATACGTAACTACATTCGGAGCCAACCCCGCTTGAATAATAAACAGATAAAACTCAAGTAATTGACCATACCTCGATTGCCGAAGAAACGCATTCAACACAGCATTACAAGTAAATATTGTAGGCTTACAATTAGAGTAAATCGAGTGGCGTGTAAACAAGTTCGCCTCTTTAACATCGTCGTCACGAATCAAAGCGAGAATCTTGTTGTGGAGATTAAGGCGAGCTCCGGTTAGAACCGAGACGTGTTCGGAGACCCTTGCAGCATTGGTTGATGGGGTTTAGGGGTTTGGTTGCGGATAGAAGAGAGAGAGAGAGCTCGGCGACTTAGAGGAGGAGTTTGCGGTGGCGACGCGAGGTTGTGGAATGAAGGAGGCGATGATGATGAGAAAGAAAGGGGAGAGGCTAACAATGGTGGTGATTGTTGAAGTAGGGTTTTGAGATGGTGAGGAGAGAAGGTGAGCTTTTTCGAAAGAGTCATGACTTCCTCTCCTCTAGTTTGATACTCATGTCAATTTACTTGGTATTTATATACACTTATAATCTCTAAGAGCAAACGCAGCAGGTGCCGGTTGATTTGGGTTTGCAAACGCATACTTTGGAGTCTCCCAGCAACAACTGTTTGGGTGTGGGTCGGGTGACCTGATGCTATAGTAACTCAACCGAGTGTGAGGAGCTTACACTCAAAAAAATTGAGTTTGGCGGTGTTTAGATTACCGCGCGGTAATCTAAATTCCTCCAATCTCAATTATTTTGATCAACACTCCCTGACTACTTCTTTTTCCCCAAAACCAATTGCAGAGCAGAGAAGAACCTCTACGCTCTCCCCAAATGGTGAACTCCGGCACCAGTAGTAATAACTCTACACCGTCGACCCCATCTTCCCATAACCCACCTTCAACACCATTTGCAATCTCATCATCACAATTCACTTCATACCTCTACCAAAACTCATCGCATTTGCAACCTCAATTCCAATCACAGGCCCCACCTCCGTTTACCATGTTGCAATGGGATTCCAGTTATGGACAATATCAAAGTCTATTTACTCTCTCAACCGCAACCTCAAGCGTTTAGCCCGTACTATCAACCATATCCCCTCACTCAACCTCAAAGTTTTCAACCTCCAAATTACTTTCAGAACTATCTATTCCATGGTGAATCTACTCGGCACAGTCAAAGTGACGTAAATGCGTCAATACCTATTGAAGTGGCGGCTTCCCAGAAAGAAAGAAAAAAAGAAAATAGCACCCATAAAATAAAAACAAAGCGTGCAAGTACCAGAAGATGCTGAGATTTTGGACGAGACGGATGATGCTAGAATGCATTGGACGAAAGCAGACTTTACGTGTCTCGCAAGGGTGTGGGTAACAACTTATGTCCAAACAGATGGCCGCACAAATAGTTTTACTTTCTATCAAAAGGTCAACATTGCCTTTAACAGAGACCCCGAGTGCCCCACACGACGATCATGTGGGTCGGCCAAATCTCAGTGGTATGCCCTTAATGCACAATGTGTGGCATACAAAGGGATAGTTGCTCAAGAAAGATTTAGGAATAGCAACGGAAAAATAAAAGAAGATCGGGTATGTTCTGATTTCCTTTAACTCAATTTTATTTATTTATCGCGGATATACACGTTATTTATTTGTATTGGGTAATTTTGCGAATTGTAGGAAAAACGATGCATACAAAATCTATTGAGGCTTGAATGGCGGCAACGACTTCAAACACCGTGAAGCGTATAAGATTTTGGCGCGAGAACCGGGATGGGCCAACCTAAGGGATGATGGGTTGAACCATGAGGTGAATATACCAAGAAATATAGCCATGAAAACATCGGACAATTCTTCTCCGGGGAACTCGGTCGGATCAAACAATCTATCGGATGACCCCGACGGCCCACCTACACCTCAATCCGCGAGCCCAAATTCTGACTTAGATGGTTCGTTGTATAAGGGTAAAAGCAGACCCATCAATCAAAAACTCTATAGAAAGAACATTGCATCACAAAAGGCAATGAAGGGTGTTGCTACAACTGGTAGCGGTATCCAAACAATGCTGGATGAACTACGGTTGGAGAAAATACAAGCGAAAGAAGAAAAGGAAAGAAGAAGAGCATAAGCAATGCAAAACTGGCAAGCCAAAATGGATTTCGAGCAAGCAAATGAAGATCGCAAAATCATAGAGAAAGACTTGAGTACTCTTTCTGGACATTAATTGCAATACTATCTGCAAAGGCAAGCTGAGGTCATGGAATGTCTGGCTAAGAGGGGCGGACCAGGTACTTAAAGTGGTGATGAAATGTAATTTAACTTTGTTGTATATAAAAGTTTTTTATCCAAGAATGTAGTTTAATAACCAATAATGTAAACGTTTGAATAATGTACTGCTTGAAATTCTACAGTGTATTTTTCAAATGTTTATTTCCAATAATATTGCGTTAAAACAAATACAATATCAATATTACGTTAAAAAAACATGTTTAATAAACTTGTACGACTAAGAGAAGCATTAAATTACATTAATAACACGCAGATAATACAATAAATGGAGTACTAAGTTTGAAGATTTCCCTTTACGACCCGCAAATGCTCGATTAGATCATCATTTAGATCAAAGTGAAGTTATCGACTTCGAATCCAGTTCATTTTCGATATAAAAGATTTTATTATTCCGCGTTCGCATACAATATCGAACCGTTCGCCTTCGATTGTTGAGGGCTCAGCCGGATTGTAGTCTAAGTATGATAGGAATGCACCTCATTCATCTTCGACGATCATATTGTGCATTATCACGCACGCTTTCATGACATTGCTCAATATCTGGGGGTCCCACAATTTAACTAGACTTTTTACAACATTGAACCGAGATTGTAAAACCCCAAACGCCCGTTCTACGTCTTTTCGGCAACTTTCTTGTTGTTGAGCAAAAAAATTTTATTTCGCTGTAACCGGATTAGATATGGTTTGGATAAGTGTTCCCCATTTGGGGTATATGTCATCCGCTAGGTAATACCCCATATCATAAGCTTTTATGACAATTGTATAATTGCAAGGCGGGGCGATACCATCGACCAGGTCGGTGAAAAGATGTGATTGTTACAGGATATTGATATCATTGTTAGACCCTAGTAACCCCAAAAAAGTATGTCAAATCCAAAGGTCGTGTGAAGCTACCACTTCAAGAATTAGTGTTACATTGGGGTAATGACCAGTAAATTGACCGTGAAGCTTTGGGATAATTTTTCCATATCCAATGCATGCAATTAAGGCTTCCTAACATGCCAGGAAATCCCCGGGACTCTCCGATCGCTTTTAACTTTTTGACGTCGGCCGCGTTTGGTGCTCGAAGATATTCCTCGCCAAAAATTTGTATAATCGCAACACAAAACATTTTCACACATAGCAAGGTTGTACTTTTTCCTATTTGGATATATTCATCAAAAAGATTTGCCGCAACACCGTAGCCTAGGAAATGTAGTACTGCGATTACCTTTTGGTACGGTGATAACCCCATAGTACTAGTGTTATTGGGTTTCTGGACAAAATAATGATCATGTGCAATGACTGCATCGAATAGACGCATAAACATGTCTCTACTCATACGAAAACGTCGCCGAAATTCCCATGGCTCATATATGCAATTTGGCTTGAAGTAGTCTCGTATAATACTGTAATACCTCAATTGGTGATCTCGCTTCTTTTTCTTATCCTTACGGCCCATGACACTTCTGCCGTAACTCAAAGTTGCTTCCTCAACTACTATGTTTATTGTAGCTTGGTGCAAAATGTAAATTGTCGCCGCACAATTAAAGATAAGATCGTCAGAGGAGGACGACGACGATAAACCTGGAGGATCGGGTATGGATGAATCGGATGATGAAGAAGACATTTGAGGTTATGGAGTTAAGTGAAGGGTATAATACCAGATGGTGAACTAGTTTCCAATGGAAGAGATAAGTATAAAAGTGAGAAATGTAAAAGATGAAGAAGCTGTGGGTCTTGAAACATAGATTTGGCGGTAAAATGAACACCGCGCGGTATTAATTTCACCGCCAAATCTATGTTTCTATTCGACCTTAGTGACAATTTTGTTCGAATAGAATTTGGTTCTGTTCGAATAAAATTTGGTTTTGTTCGAATAGATATTGAAAAAACTCACACTGGCAACTCACACTGGTCTTCTACACCTTAATAAGCAATTTATTCAAATAAATATTAAAAAAAATCTCTCAAACACTAAAAAACTTCAGTCAATTTCAAGATTAGATAATCATGGCCAATGAACATTAAGAACATCCAAAACATCGTATACTCATAATCATCTACATAATCATAGTTGAGTTTCTACATCGTCTACAAAAATATCAAAAACACCTATAACTACTTATAATCATCTCCAGTACCCCTCCCCCTGCGGCTAGTACCGCCTCCCCTGGTTTGCGGACTAGATTTACGCTGCCTCGTCCTCGCGCCACCTCCAAGTGGTTGCGGCACCACCCGTACGCCACGCCCCCTCCTCAGCTGTAGGTCCTGAACGGGACAAAGAAAATTTATAAATATTTTGACAAAATAAATATGGCATTAAGAAAAAACACCACACTAAATGCATAAATAAATTACTTACATGAGGATATAGTTGATGATCTATATTGTCAATTTGCCTGTGGGCAATAGCAAGCTCATCCTCCTAACTCCTTAAACCTTTGTGCGTCCCGCACAGACTCTGTAAGGACGAGTCGCCGCATACCATGAGTCAGGTGCCACAGCTCCTCTGCATTGTAGGAGGAAGACATGGGTGGCGGGTCCCTCAAGCGGGCGATGGGGAGCATCTCACGCCGCCCTGTCCGCTCCATGTGCTACCCTGGGTCTAGCCCCTCCACCTCGCTAGGCAAACTGAAGTCTTGGGACACGCTATGAACCGACATTGACGTAACCACCACGGGTGTAATACCATCTTTGAGTACAGTCGGTCCGAACAGATCTATATTCCCCATCCTTTGGGAATCTGTTAACATGTGGCCTACCTCCGAAGTTTGTTCAGCCCAGTATGAGGCATAAGTCTCTCGCTCTTCCCCTACCACAAACTACTCACAGTCAAAGAACCCGGCCTGTCTCATCTCATGTAAAGCCGCTGGACTAATATGTGGTGACATGCTAAGTGGAGGATCCAAAGGAATACGCGCTTCGCCTTCCAACTGCCTCCAGCATCTATCCCCCAAGTAATATTCGCAGTTTTTGCTTGGTACTTGAAGTGGCATCCTTTTACGGGATAGAAGTTTTCCAGTCAGTACGTCCTCTATCTCAGACACTGCAGAATCTAACCAAGGTTCTTATGTGATCGACTCAATAGTGCGGTGATCAATATGGTATCTGCCTGGAATAAATAGATTGGTTGCCTGGTCATTTATTTTCCTCCTATTTCTCCTCTCCCATGCTCTGAGGCACGGATAGGCCGAGAACTTTATCTCTTCCTTGACTATAGGGTGACCAGCCCCACAATACTCGTAGAACCAATACTGCATTTTAGAATAACATAAAAGACAATAATAATTTATATTTAAGACGTTTATTGAAAGATATTTGATTTGTAAAAGGAAAAAATATTAGTGTACCGTAAGAAGTTGGTCAAATCCAGTGATGGCACCCCGGTCGTGACTGCGGTATCCAAACTATGGTACAGGAAAGCAATAATAACAAAACCCCAGTCATATTGGGCAGCCGAGTCCAAATCGGCCACAGCTGCGAGATATCCAAGCGGGACGGTGTCATTGGCTGTTTGGAACCATAAATATCTCATCATGAAGAGGATAAAAGCACGAGCAATAATAATATCATCCTCCCGATCAGCTGCGACGGTCAAGTACGTCCTCAAATGTGCAATGCTGACGTTCAAACTCTTTATATGGCTGAAATCAATATTGGAGAGCAATTGCCTCGTATTAGATAAAATAGACTATGTGTCGTCATACGACACCTGTGTCAAATATTGGTCGATTGACAATGATGTCAGCATAGTGAAATTGAGAAGAGTGACCCTATCTCCGTATAAGGGAACAAAAACGTGTGTGTGGTCGGTCGGCTACCAACGCTCTATAAGCGCCTGAATTGGCCAATTATTTGAATTGCCCAAGTTTATATTCACCACTGTGTCCCTTACAGGTAAAATTATGGCAATATCCTTTCACACTTTGAACATCATAGTGAATGTGCCGTGCACACGCATTGAAACCCGATTCTGTTCATTGAGGCATTTTGTCAAACACTTGATTTATAGAAAAAATAAATTTACAATTACACTAAAACTTGCCGTGAGTTCCTTTCTAGTGTAATAGATGCGACTGACTCCGTCTGGGAGTTGGGTAATACACCTCCGCAGGAAGTTTTCTTAGGTTGGGTTTGGTATAGATTGGGGTTGGACATCTTCAATTTTACTCGTTTTTCTTCCTTCTAGACCTCGAGCGAGTTACGGCACGCTCTGGATCTTTTGTTCCTCTAAACTTAGGCATAGTACTAGGGTGTGGTTCTCCCTCTGGCATATGCATTTTGATTTTGTTGGAATCATAATTTTTTTACCATGAATTTTTAGAGAGAGCTAGATGTAAAAATGTGAAAATAGTCAAGTTGAGAGTGAGTTTTACTTACAGTTGAAGCGGCGGTGTTTGGAACCCCGCTCGGTGTTCCTTTTATCGCGTGGTAAAAGGAACACCGCGCGGTGTTTTAATCTCCTCAAAAAAAAAATCCATGTTGAAACCTTACACTGGCTGCTGGGAGAGGTCGGGTGTAAGTTGTGGGCCAGGGTGTCAGAACTCACACCCAAACCCACACTCGCTGCTAGAGATGCTCTCACAATTTCTTGCTTAGTTTTGGTGCTTGTTAGAGAAGCTTTCTAAGCTCCTTTCTCCATCTTGATTAAGAGTTGGCCTAGGGCTCTCATAAGAGCATAAAGTACCTCACTCAATTGGTTTTTGAAGTATTACACAGGATTTTTGTCCTCCAAAAATACCTCACTTATTTGGTTTTTCTCCTCAAAAAGCAAGGTTGAGTATTGATTTCTAAGGTACAACCTTGCTGTTTTACGCCGCGATCGGGCGCCCAAATGTTGGGCGTTTGTTTATTTTATAATCGAGCGCCCAATTGTTTTTTTGTTTTTTGTTTTTAATTTCAAATCGGGTGCCTAGCACTTAGGAGTCTAATTGGAAAGAAAATAATAATAATAATAATAAATTTTTTAAAGGAATTAAAAGAGCGCCCAACATTTAGGCGTCTGTTGAGAAAACCAACTGCATTGGACCTTACTCAGTTGAACTTTGGTTTTATTTCACCTAAGTGAGTGAGGTACTTTAGGAGATACTCTAAGAGCTATGTATCAGTCTCCATAAATGTGGAAATGCGATATACGTCGGTCCTCCTTTTTATTGGTCTTGTCATATTTGATTATGTAGTGTTAAGATTTTTGAGTATGAATATAAAAATATACCAAACGATACATCGAATTTGAAATTTAAGGTTTTAAAACCGTAATATTCTTGGATGGTGTGTTAACCAATCAAAGATGGTGGCAATTATTAATGTGTGTGTTTATCAATTAATGTACCAAAATTTGTTACTAGTGTCTGCCCTAATACATAGTAGGAAATAGATCCCATCGTCCAATCTGGCTCATCACGTCATGTAATTGCTAGTTGGAGAGGATTTGCCTACACTCACTTTGGGCTACACTCTCCCTACACTCTCCTCACACCACACATCTTGACAGCTTGGACTACATACGTGGAGACAACAATAACAAAAAAATTAGTCACTTACTCTCTCAGTGCCGGTCTCCCTCCAAAATTCAAATTTCAAAAATGACTCCCTCCCTTATCCATTATTATCTCCGGTTAAGGTACTATCCACTCATACCATTTACTCGTTCACACTCTCTCTCTCTATTTCTTTTCAGTCCCACTTTGTTTCTCTTGGTAGGTAGACGAGGAGGTTTGTTATAATTTGGATGTGAGGGATCTCTCTCTGAATTTAACCTTTTTCCAGAAAGTTGTTGGGGGTATCTTCCCTTTTACCTTTGGTGCATCATGTTTAACAAACAAACAAAGATTACCAATTTATAGAATATGTTGGAAAACTGAGGGGACAAATCGCAAAACGGAAGCACAATATGATTTAGCAAGAACTTAAGATCAAACTCTAATTACAGAGAATTCAAGCAAAGGCAATAATCATATACACAAGGTTTAATTTAGGTGGAAACCTTTTATGGATCAAAACCACCCCCGACAAGCACGATGAATATATTATCACTTAGGGTTACAAAAAGTTACATAGATCACTCAGCCTCACCTCTACCCTTTCAGATAATCCCTAGCAATAAACCCTAAAAAGAAAACCCAAGAAATCTCTCCAGAGCTAAACCTTGGATTTCTTCTATTTTTCTCTCTGACTATTTTCTCCTTTACAAAGGTCTTTAACTTACACTATCTATTTATAAACTTTCCATTAGGTCATCTCCAAAATACACATCATGAGATAAACCATCGCTTTGGATTAAATCCCCTTCAAAATGAACTTAGAAACAAACAAACAAAGCCTTTTTCGTTCGAACGACCTCACGACTCGTTCGAATGACTTCAACAAAAACTCTACCGTTCGAACGACTTCCCCGTTCGTTCAAATAACTTTCCCCTATTTTGGGCCGTAACCTAACATAATAGGCATTGAAGGTTATTGTCGAGATATGCAAAAAGAAAAAAACAAATATTGACAATCAGTCTAAAACTATTGTCGACTTATTAAGAAGTCGACGAAGTCGACAAAAAATGCTAGAAAATTGTCGAAAGAGAATACATCGACAAATATTTTGTCAAAACCACTAACAATTGACATTTCCCCAGACTAAATCATACAAAAATTGTCGATACAACATCGACAATCGACAATAAAGTATTCCAAAATTGTCGATTCTCCAATACATCGACAAATAATTTTTTGAAACTACTAACAATCGATATTTCCCCAAACTAAATCATATAGAAATTGTCGATACAACATCGACAATATACAATTAAGTATTACAAAATTATCGATTACTTGTTGATAAAATCTAAATAAGTGGAAGAACGAGTGACGAATATTACCGGGAACAAACACCTTAATGCAAAAAATTAGTTGCCTCTTAACACATCTTTGAAAATTTGATAGTGAGAAGTTATGGTTTGGAGGAGTTTGGGGGAGCTGTAAGGTTGAGGGAGAGGTTCCCATTTTAAATTCTTTTTTTTCCCAATCTAAGCTTTCATCGACGGTGTGATCCTTGAATTGCCGACTATATGTGGACTCGACAATAATGACACTTGTAAAATTGTCGACTATATGTGGAGTCGACAATATTGTTATTTATGAAATTTTTGAGTTATGTTTTACTCGACGATCCTTGTACATGTAAAATTGTCGACTTCACTTCTTCAATTGTTGCACTAGGCATCATCACCTGGTGTATGATTACAGTTCTTAGATTACAACTCGTATCCCCAATATACGAGAACAATTGGTGATGGATCACCGGAAGAGAGAAAGTATGAATGAGAGAGAATTCATAACTTCCCTATCACCTTTTCAAATGGCGATAATCGTCGGAGATGATGGTAGAAGGAGACCAGCAGAGAGAAAGAGTGTGTGTGAGAGAGAGTAAGTGAGTGATGTGAAATTTTAATTTTATAATAAGTGAGTTGTTGTGTCCTTCATGTAGGCAGTCCAAGCTGTCAAGTTGTGTGGTGTGGGGACAGTATATCACATTTAGAGTGTAGGGGAATCCACTCCCGTAAATAACATATTTCAATACCGTAGGAGATTTGAAATTAGATTGAACTCGATGTTGATAAAGAAAAAAAAATGGTATTTTAGAATACCAATGTTTTCATTTCTCTTTTCTCTCCCTCTACCATCCTTGAACCTATGACGTTATGGATAATTATATCCTAAATTACCACTAAGGCCAATGAGGATGGTGTCATATTTTTGAACTTTCATAACTATAACCATAAAATCCCACTTTTGATAACCAGTTAGACCTCATAAAACCCGCTATTGTTGAAGTAGGATTTAGTAATTAGGGTTTGAGATGGTGAGGAGAAAAGGTACATTTTTTAGAGAGTCATGGCTTCCTCTGGTTTGATACTTTGATTTGAAAATGTCAGGTTACTTGGTATTTATATGTATTTGGATCATCTCCAACAATGTCTTGCTTAGTTTTGTTTGGTGTTTGTCAGACAAGCTCTGAGCTGAGCTCCCTTGGCGAGTTTGATTAAGAGCTGGTATAGGCAGCTAAGCATTCTCATAAGAGCATATCCTAAAGTACTTCACTCACTTTGTTTTTGAGGTACCACGTAGGATTTTTGTCCTCCAACAATACCTCACTCACTTGGTTTTCTTAAAAGCAATGTTGAGTATTGTTTTTCAAAGTACAACCTTGTTTTTAATGTCGCAATCAGGTGCCTAAGTATTGAGCATCTATTTTTTTTTAATCGAGCACATACCTTAGGTGCCTAATTGTTGTTTTTTGTTTATTTTTCAAATTGGGCGCCTAATACTTAGGAGCCTGATTGAATTTTTTTTATAAGAATTAAATGGGCAGTGGCACAAACATTTATGCATATGTTGAGAAAACCAACTGCATTGGACCTCACTCAGTTGGATTTTGTTTTTTTACCCAAGTGAGTTACTTTAGAAGATGCTCTAAAAGTAATGTAGGCTTCAATCATCCTTTTCATTGGTCTTATTATATTTGATTATGTAGTGTCAAGAAATATACCAAATGATACATCGAATTTGAAATTTAAGGTTTTAGAACCCTAATACTATTCGATACTGTGTTAACAAGCAAATCAAAGATGGTGGCAGTTCTTAATGTTTTAAAATTTGTTACTACTGTAGAAGATTTAAAATTAAATCATTTTTTTTAAATCAAAAGAACTAATTATATTACGCCCCAAGTGACTGAAAAGAGAGAGCGCAATCAACAAGGTTTGCCGCCTCAACCGGCTTAAAAAAGAAATAAAATGCAGTGGAGCGGACTCCCATTGCGGCCAAGGCATGAGCCTCATAGTTATACAATCTACTAATAAACTGAAATATGAACTTTGTGAATCTGGATGCGAAAGCAAGCATTTCTGGTGCCAGTATGAGAGTGCCCCAAGATAGGTCATCGGATCATGCCTCGTGAGCCATGACAAGCCTCCTGCAGTTAGTAAGGAGCATCGCTCTCTCAATACCCATCATGTGTGCTTCCGTCGTGCCTCTGATCACTGATAACGTCTCGGCCTCTTCAGGGTCCGACGCCTTGGGCGGAGTCAAAACTTACACCAATAACAACTTGATTGTGAGTTTTAATAATAAAGCCAAATCCCCCCCCCCCCCCATTGTGTCGCTATTGTGCCAGGCTCCATCCACCATGATTGTGTGCCATCCCTATCCAATCCTGGGAGGTGAAAAATTGGAGATAGGCTTGGTATCTGGGTTAGGGTCAGGAAGACGGTTGATGCTGTAGCTTTTGGCCCTATTTGCATAGACCAAAAAGTTAGGATTAATATTATTAAAAACAAGGTCATTTTGGCTTATCCAAATAACGTAAAAAAGAGAGCAAATCTTCCCCCACTGGGAGATGTCAGGTTTATTTGTGCCATGGCCGGAAAGTTTAAGGAGAATACCCTACAGAGAGTCTGTGCATGCCCAACCAGCGAGATTTGGAGGAGGGTCAAGACCATACCAAAAATATTTAATCTTCTTACAGAAAAGAGGGCATATGTGGTGGTTTCTTCTTTTTTGCCACATCTAGGGCAAATGATATCCCTATTATCTTCTCCATGCCAGAGATTTCTTTTGGTGGGAATACCATCCTGAAGTAATTTCCAGAGGAAGATTTGGATTTTGTGAGGTACCTTCATTTTCCAAATGGACCCCCAGTCTATTTCTGAATCAGCTCCCGCATTGGCATCATTTTCCTTCGTTTGAAGGTTCTTTAAGGATGAGTGATAAACAAATTTAACCGTGATGAGGCCGTTCTTTTCCTTTCGCCATCTAAGCAAATCTTTGGCCTTGAATTTGTTAAGCGGTAGTCTGAGGATGATTTCTGCTATATCTTGGTGGTACGATGATCGGATGATCTCTTCTTTCCAAGAACGCTAAAAGGGGCAGATGAGGTCAACGGCTCTAGTAGCTGTCCTATTTTATGGGGGAGTCCCACAAGGTTGACCATATCAGATTCTTGGGATCCAAGGCTCAAGCCAGCAGTCTACACACTTTCTTCATTGCCAATGTGCCAGATAAGCTCTGGCCAGATTCTATCTCTAGCGGCGATAATGCCTTTCCAAATCTAGGAGTCAGCGAGCCTAAAGGAGGAAATCATCAAAGATTACCTGGGGGAGTACTTCTGTTTGAGATTGAAGGCCCAGGTTTTATCAGGTTCTCTAGAATAATTTGGCAAGAATAACTTGGTTGTGGGCGATGGCAATTCTGATGCCCAACCCTCCCCTGTCCTTGGGACGACAAACTTTCTTCCAATTGATAAAATGCATTTTGTTGTTCCCACCACTGTTAGTTTCCCACATGAAGCGAGAATTGATAGAGTATAGTTTCCTGCAGATCTTAATAGGGAAAGGGAACACCGACATATGGAACGAAGGGATTGCTGAGTTAATAACTTTAATAAGAGTAAGTCTGCCCGCTTGAGAAAGGTTCTTAACTTTCCATCCCTCGATTCTGTTTGAGATACGAGCGATGAGAAAGGTTCTTAACTTTCCATCCCTCGATTCTGTTTGAGACACGAGCGATGATGTCTTGAAAGTTAAGGCTTTTATTGCAGTAAAACTCCAGAGGGGAACCCAGATATCTATCCCCGACAGAGTCTTTTTTGATGTGAAGGATGCATTGGATAAGCCGGTGATGTCTCTGGTGCCCATTTTTACTGAAGAGAATACAAGATTTCTCCAGGTTGATCTCCTGACCCGAAACACTTTTGAAAGTGTCCAGGACGTCTTTAAGCGTACCCGCTTCTTTCAGATTGGATTTGCAGAAAATGAAGCAGTCGTCGGCAAAAAGGAGGTGAGAGATAGGAATGGTGTTTCTTGCCGTCTTGATGCCATGCATATTTCCATTTGTCTCTGCTTTAAAGGATGATTCTAGAAAGGACCTCGATACAAATGAGGAAGAGAAAAGGGGATAGGGGATCACCTTGTTTGAGTGCATGACTAGGCTTGAGAAAACCGTAGGGGGAGCTATCAATATTGAACGAGAGAGCAGTGGTGGAAATGCATTGTTGAATCCAAGTACACCATTTTTCACAAAACCCCATAAATTTTATGGTGTCCACTAGAAAATTCTACTCCACCCTGTCAAAGGCTTTACTAAGATCCAGTTTGACTGCCATACTCCCTGTTGCATTTTTTTTCTTCTTCAGGGATTTGAGAATTTATTGTGCCATAATAATATTGTCGTAGATTTGTCGACCATGCACGAAAGCATTCTGGGTAGGGGAAATGATTTTATGGATAAGGGGTTTGAGCCTATTAGCCAAAATTTTGGTGATAATTTTAAATTTGACGTTGCACAAACTGATAGGTCTAAAATGCTCAGGGATAGTTGGGTTTTTTTTTTGGGGGGGGGGGGATGAGAGTGATGTTGGTATGACTGAATTCACCGAGGAGATGACCTGTCTGGAAAAAGGCTAGGATGGCTTGATAAATGTCATTTTTAACTGTATCCCAGGATTTTTGGTAGAAGAGGGGTGTGAAACCATCATGTCCCGGAGATTTACGGGGGTTCATCAAGAAGAGGGCTTCTTTAATTTCTTCTATAGAGGAAAACTTGGTCAGGATAGAATTGTCATCTTGCGTGATCAGTTTTTCCATGATGTTAAAATCATCGATCTTAGTGGCAGGGTTCGCCGAGGTAAACAACTTCTTATAATAGTTAAGGAAGGACTCTCCAATGTCTTTCCTATCATTCGCCTAGGAGCCGTCCTCCTTTCAGATGTTAATAATGGAATTCTTCCTCCTACGATAGATGGTAGACATGTGTAAGAAACGAGTGATCATATCTCCCTCTTTAAACCAGATCTCTCTAGATTTATCTTTCCATAAGGCCTCATCCAGATTGAGGGTTTGCTTAAGGGAATTCTGCATGTTGAGCTCATCAACAATATTATGATCAGATGGAGGTTCTTTTTGCAGCTTACCGATTTGATCTCTGAGCTTCTGGATCTTCCCGGAGATGATGTTGAAACGTCTCTGTTTTAGATATTCAAAACCCTCTTGGTGTGACGGAGCTTCTTACAGAATCTGAGAGGTCTAGATCCCTCCTACTCTACCATCCATGCTTTCTTAATGACCTCTTGGTAGTTCTCATGGTTAGGCTAAAAGGATTAGAAGTGGAATTTTTTGGGGAGGTTATGCGATAAGGGGATAGTGTTGAGAAGGATAAGACCATGGTCTGAGCCGATGATCGGCAAATTGCGGATGGTTGCGTCTTGAAAGGTGGTTCTCCACAGAGCAGAGGCGAGGGCACGATCCAGTCTAAGCTTGGTTAACTCAGCTCCTTTTCTCTTGTTAGTCCACGTGAAGGGTACCCCCGAGAAACCTAGGTCGACCATGGAGGCGTGGAACATAAGATCTTTGGGAGGATTATGAATATTGTTATCAAATGGGATTCTGCCAAACTTTTCTTCCCTAGAAACAATAATGTTAAAATCACCGATGATGAGCTAGAGAATCGAAATGACATTAGCCATTTGAGAAATGGTGGACCAATAGGAGTTCCGATTGGCAGTTTTCGGGTTGCCATATGTGAAAGAGCACATCCAGTGGACAGATGTCGTCTCTGGTGAAGGGTTGTGACCCTGCCAATGAGATGAGAGCGTCAATCCCCCCGGGGAGGAGGCAATGATAGTGAGATCGATACCATTATTCCAGGCCAGCCATATGCCCCTATGTGGTTAGTAGTAGCGGCCACCATATGGGAGTGGTCGTAACCCAGCTTGGCAAACTTCTTGAAGGAGTCCGGTTCTATCACTTTAGTCTCAACCAGGAAGAAGACATCGGGGTCATGCTTTTTTTGGATATTAAGAAGCTCCTGAAGGGTGGCGGGTTTGCCACTCCCTCTGCAGTTCCATGAGAGGATAATCATATCTCACCAAGGCCCGGTGTCGGGCCTAGTTCCGAAGAAAAAGTAATTTTCTCGGGTTGGGTCTTTTTGCTGTGTGGCAGTCGCTTCTCTATAGATTTCCCTTGTTTTCCACCGGCCACCGAAGAGCCTGCTTGCATTCAGGTGAAAAGTATACCTGCTTAACGGTCGAGGCCTTAAGATAAGGGAGGGAACTGCGGCACGAAGGGAGCAATTTTGGGGCATCGGCCCAGACCTTTCCCTTTACCCTTCATAGGGATATGAGTTTCGGTCTCTAAGAAAGAACATAAAATTAAAAAATGGTATTTTAGAATACCAATATCTTCTTCTCTCTTCTTCACTCTCTCTCTACCATCCTTGAACCCATAACCTCAGGGATAATTATATCCCAAACCACCACTAAGGCCAAAGAGGATGGTGCCACACTTTTGAACTTTATATATTTTATAACTATAACCCAACTATATAAAATAACCATAAAGTACTGCTTTGGATTAACAGTTAAACCTTTGAGTGAGAGATACAGCTCAAAAATGCTAAATCTTCATCGCTAAACCCTAATTTACATCTTCAAACGCTGAGCAGAAGCGACATTCTCTCCTCACCTAGGGTTTCTCACTCTCAATTGAGCTCCATTATCTCAATTCCACTTTGAAATCGTCTGGTTCAGGTAAATCTAAGTAGAAGAAATCCCAAAAGATCATTTTTTTCGATTGTTTGTAGCTCTAATTCAGATTCTGATGATTTCGTAACAAGGGTTTTCAAAAAATAACCCTAGTCAGATAGAATCTAGGTTTCTAGTTGGTGATAAGTTCTATACTTTGAAAGAGAAAGAAAACCTGGATAAGAGTTCAAATGTGGGGATTTTGGGTCCTGTGTATCTTAAGGATATATTGAGAGAGTATAAAGGGAAGCTTTATGTACCCGAAGATGTGTTCAAGGCGAACTTATCGGAAGAAGAAGAGTTTGATAGGAATTTAGAGGAGTTGCCGAAGTTGGGTTTTGATTATCTGGTGAATGTTTTGGAATGTGATAAAGTAAAGATGCTGACTTCGAAAGCGATTTTATTGTTGATTTGAAAGATATTCCCGGCGAGAAGAGTTTGCAGAGAACAAAATGGTGATTCTTTATTATCTTAACACATTTTATTTGCATATTTTTTTTTTTTCTATTGGTTTCTTAAATTTGGTGTTTCGTATTAGGGCAATCGAGTTAGATGGGAATCAAGCACAAGAGGTGTTGAAGCAGTACACAGGCCCACAGTATGAAATTGAGAGGAGTAATACCATGGTAATCAAGATTCACTTTTACCTTTGTATATCTGGAATTTTTTTTTCTTAGTTAAAAAAAAGCTTGATTGATATCATACAAACTTTGTTAGTAAGAGAACAGTAAAATCAAAGCTAGGAAAACTGGGTATGCATTGGTCCTAGGTTCAATCACTTGTCGCATTTTTGACTATTTGAGACAGACTATTGACAGAAATGTGCAAACGTTACCTAAGCTTCCGTAGGGTTTGTTGCATCATAAGATTGGCCTAGTCATTCTGAAAATTTACCAGATAATCCATGTGGACTAATGTCCAAATAAATTATTTTTTTTCATGTCCATGGCTTCTCATGCCGGACAGAATCGAGGTTTTGTATGTTTTACAGTTAAGTGAGATTTTTTGCCAAATGTTTGCATCAAGATGCATGTTGAGTATTAAGAAAAGCGGATTTTTGCTAGTAATATATTTTCGAGAATCCGCAGGGTTCTTGTTATACTATATCAATTTCTAGAACAGCGGAGAATATTAAGGATAATGAACTTATGCTTACAATACCCTAACATTAATCTTCACACAGAACTCTAAGAGAATCCTGAATATAAACTAACTAAATTAGAAACGAATTCAGTAGGTTTCTTATCCAACTAAGATTAATAATGGGCATAACATACTCATATTTAGGCTACAATTGTGTTACTTTTTGTCACACCATAATACCATTTTCTCTAACAAATTATTTTCTCAAGGCCACCAATCAACATTTGAGAATTATTGACAGTTAGTTTCTATGATGCAGTCTTATGTGGGAACTCCGGAGTATCCTCACCCAGTGGCATCTTCTATATCCAGCAGGATGATAGTGGAGCTTGGAGTTTTGGCGGCTCTGATGGTTTCAGCGGCTGCTGTTGTTGGGGGTTTCCTAGCACCGGCAGTGTTCGCTATCACTACTTTTCTGTACAGGGTTGCTGTATATGTCGTATTGCCTTTGGCAAGACCCATCTTTAAGCTCACCTTTGGTCTCATTTCTGGTATTCTAGAGAGAATATGGGATAATCTGGTTGATATCTTTAGCGATGGAGGAGTTTTCTCAAAGTTGAATGAACTTTACACTTTTGGTGGAGTGTCAGCAAGTCTTGAGATGGCGAAACCACTTATACTGGTTTTCTTTACCATGGTCCTTCTTATCCGATTTACACTTTCGAGGAGACCAAAGAACTTTAAGAAATGGGTACTCAACTCTTCTTCCCGTTTCAGATTTCCAATCTAATTAATGTTCTTTAACCGTTGAAGCTAATGTAAAATAGTAGAAGCTTAACTATTACCTTTACTTTTGGTATTGTGCAGGATATCTGGCAAGGCATTGAATTCAGGCAATCTAAAGCACAGGCTCGAGTTGATGCTAGTAACTTAAGCTGATAACATTTTTCAATGTCATTATGATACCTGGGAAGCAAACTGCATTAACTTATCATTGACAACTCTCAGGGTTCTACGGGAGTCAGTTTTAACGACGTGGCAGGGATTGAAGAAGCAGTCGAGGAACTCCAAGAGGTAAATTTCTAGCCTTTCCAGTTTATTGGAACATAATATTACTGGAATCTCTTTTTTTTTTTTCAATAAGCGTAGGGCCCTTTTTGTACGCCTATTATGAAAAACATTTCACAGTGCTTTTCCCAGCCTCTCCCTAGGTAAAGCTAGAGGTTGATTGTGTTGAAGCACTGCCGCATACTAACTAAAACATGTTTCTATATATTCGCGTAGAAGAATATCTCGTTCCCATGCACTCAAGCAGTCTAATCTAATACTTATGTCTATTTACAAGCTGGTTGGGTACTTGAAGAACCCATAATTATTTGATAAAATGGGAATAAAACCTCCTCACGGGGTCCTTTTGAAGGGGCCACCTGGATGTGGGAAGGTATTTTACAATCCAGATCTGTTGGTACTTACAAAAAGATAAAATACAAATATTTTTCCATGCTCGTAATACGTTATTCTGCTTTTTGTCAAGACCTTGGTGGCCAAGGCCATAGCTGGTGAGGCTAGCGTTCCATTTTACCAAATGGCCGGGTCAGAGTTTGTTGAAGTGCTCGTCGGTGTTGGTTCTGCTCGTATACGTGATTTATTTAAGAGAGCCAAGGTAATTGTACTTATCTTTTCTGGTATGGAATTTGTTTCTATTAAGTACACTTACTTAGAACTTATGATTTGCACGTGCATGTAAACAAACCGTCGGTTATTTTTATTGACGAAATTGATGCATTAGCAACTAGGTATGGATTATATTATTTTTGGTCTGTGTTTAGTTATAACATTGCAATAATTTGCTATTCTAGTGTCAATGTTTTAGCCCTGCATTTGTCTGCATTTGTCTAGCATACTGTGGTTTTCCCTAGAAAATATAAAAAAAAGATGAACATGAAGGCGAACACGTCAGGATTTGAGAGTAATAGTGAGAACACAAAATAGAGACAGGGCTTGAATTTACTTCATTAACTTCTCTATATCTTCTTTTCTGAGAAAGAACTCACCTTTATCCTTGGATGGCTGATTAGCCCTGTTCATGAGTTGGTTTCCCAACAAGATCCCATCAAACTCAGTTGACGACAAACCACAGCTGGGACATGTTTGGAAGCCTCCCCGCGACCTCTGCCACGTCCTCCCCATGGATTGTGGCTAATACGAGGTCTTTGTCCATGTCGTTTATCATAACATGGACCCCTCTTGCCTCCGCGGGCACTATACTTTCAGCAAAAAATAGGGGCAAGGAGGGCAGATTTCTCTCCATTTTCTTGGAAATTGTAGGACCGAGTGACACTCGGGATAAGTAGTGTACTGGGTGCTAGAAGCGCCTTCTATGCTTATATGTGAGAATGGATTCACATTCTCCCCTCGTTAAATAGCATAATATTCACCCAAGTTCTTAACTATGTGCACGGTGGATATCTGTTCATAGATCTCATAGATTTGCTAAACTTTTTTTGTCTGCCTAATACGAATCCTTTAGGACATCTCAAATTATCTTTGATTAGCAAGTATCGTCTCTATTTTCTAGCGAAGGATGTACCTAGAAATCTCATGTTATTCATATCTGAGTTCTCCATACTATTCCATTTGCATCCTTTTGGATCTACTCATTGTACTCCTTGGCCTTTGATGTGGGTTTCTCAGGAGTAAGATACTTCAATTTTACGTTGCTATTGAGAAAAACTTCAATTAGTTTTACCGTTTAAGGCAATTCACTGTGCCTTTTAATTTGACTTGAACTCATTTTCTTCAAGAAGAATTAATTGGATGAAGTAAACGGATATTGTGGTCGACCATTAATAGTACATCAATCATCTTGAATACATATGAGATCTTGAAATCGAGAGAGAGAGAGAGAGAGAGAGAGAGCTTCTCTTTTTGAAAAAGTAGGACTTTTGAAGAGGTTTGCTTTCTAGAAACTAGGGTTTCTGATTAGACGTGCGATGTTAAAAATAACACAATATTGTTTCTTCATATATGTAGATATTCTCTCTTGAAAATATTCTTCCACAAAATATATAATACTAAGACTGATATTTATAAGTTGATACTAGAAAAAAAGTTAAGGTCAAGGCACTCTTAAGTTTTGGTTCAGTCGCATGAGAATGTGTATACGTGCACGTGGACATATTTATGATTTATTTAACAACTCTCAAGAACTGATTCGGATTATGATCGTAGTACATGTTTCTAAGCAAATTATTGAACAGTACTTGTCCTAATAGATCAATTATTTCTTTTAGAAGAGTCATTTTGAAATACGGCCCTATGTTTGTAGCCCTTTTGAGATACCTACCATAGATCTGAGGGTGGGCTGGCCACCCTGAAATCTGAACAAACACGATATTCCGAGGTATTGTGTAGTAAACTTTCTCATATTCCCTTTCTATAATAACTTTTGCCCACAGCCCACCCTCAAGTTCATTATTACACACCTATACAACAAGTTGCCCATCCATCTTCCAAATTCGTGGGCAGTTTTGTCACTTTGCCAACTATAATTTGACACCCAATACAAGTTATCTCCTACAAGACCCTTTGTGTGTGTTGGGGGGGGGGGGGGGGGGGGGGGGGGGGTATTGCTGTGATCAGCCGGGACCGAATACCGAGGTCGGCCCCTGGCCATAGGTGCACTCAAAATGGACTACACTGCTTCAGACATGCAGGTAATAACTCTAGTTCATTCTTCAGTTGCTGGCTTGAGAAGAGGATATTTCCTCGTACTGTACATGCATGGGTGGGTATTGACAAACTGAACTATAAACGGTGTTGTCTGCTAACAATTTTATTTGAAATAATGATAAAGCTTGCAGTGTGTTGGCAGGACTCAAGGCATTTCTTAGTTTGCCGATTAGCTCATACATGACAATAGCTGTCATACTATGCATTTTCTTGGGTCTATCTTTGGCTCAATAAGTATAGTTGATCTATTCATGTTATCTAGTCTTCAGTGTAGATATGACAGATTATTAAAAGCAGTAGTTTGGTGTTTTATATTTTGCATTTTGTTTCAATGACGGGTTAAATGATTACTTGATCATGAAAATGATTTTGTCTTCTTTCTGCTGTGAGCAGGCGCCAAGAAATTTTTAGTGGATCCACCGACAATTTATATAGTACTGCCACTCAAGAGAGAGAAACTACGCTGAACCAGCTTCTTATAGAACTTGACGGATTTGATACTGGGAAAGGTGTTATATTCTTAGGTGCTACCAATCGCAGGGACCTGTTAGATCCTGCGCTTCTTCGGCCCGGTCGTTTTGACCGTAAGGTTTGCTTTTGTCATACTTTCACTTTGTTAATACGCTATAGTGAGAACATCCATCAATATGGACATTTTAAAGCTGACTGATTTAATCTTGTATGTACAATGCTGTTAACGAATCTGTTGTAATGCAACATAATAGGTTTAGTGTGGCTAGGTGGACGATTGTTTCTCATAGTTGATTTAGCTTTCTGAGATTTCGTAGTGGTAATTTCTATAGAGCTTCACTTGCCATTTCACGACTCAAGCTTCGCAACGCTTTTTCACAATGAAGATGTGAAACCAGAGGATTGGGTCAATGCTTTTTCGAGCCTAGCTTTTTTTGAAATCATAGCTGCGGTAGGAGCTTCCATGAGATAGAGGCTTCAATAGACAAAGCTAGCAACAAGTTAGCTGCTGAAGCCTCGAACGACAGAATCAAGCAGCAAAGAGCTGGTTACAAGAATAGTCAGGTTGTTAGTCAGTTGGTAGAGATGACCTTGCTTTCTGATCATACCCCCTAGTGGTTCAACTCCGTGAGATTCCATTGGTTCCTTGATTGACATAGCCTCAATCGCACAGGACTGAACTCTCCGTAGGCGACGCATAGAGCCAATGTTGACCTTTACAATGAAGGGGCCTGGAAAGGGATTAGTTTTGGATTAGATTACTTTCTATTTTTGAGCGATTAGTTTATATTCTAGTTTTTGTAGTAAGGGCACTTGCGAGTTCCCTACTAAAATAACATTATAGCTGTTTATGGTTCATGGAAACTAAAGAAAAGGAAAATGAGTTCCCACAAGACCAATTTCCACGTGTGGGGAAAATCGGGAGCTAAAGGGCGATTAGACATATTGAAAGTTCATGCCCGCAAGGTGAAAATGTCACCCACTGTTGACCTTTCCACTTATGCTCAGAACTTACCTGGTATGTAATATAAAATTTTCCTAGTTTGTTGCAAGCTAGTATGTTTAATTACAAGTCTCAAGAGTAAGATACACTTATATTATCATCAGATCTTAAATCTAATCAAATGGATCTTTCCTCCAAAATATCATAAAATGTATCCGGCGATTAAATGAGGGCATACCTCTTCTAATAAAAACGAAGTGAGCACATCTAAGTACGTCACATTTGGCCTTCACAATTAAGTGTTGTTTTGACGAACTCTGCTTGAAATTGTAGCTATATATATATATTTTTTTTTTTCTTGCTTCAGTATGTTTTATATCTAGCCGCTTGCTTTAGGCCCTTTGCACTTATCATCTAATTTGTTTCAATAATCCTTTGAGATGATGTACTATTTAGACGGAAAGTTTCAGTTTAGATTTACATCTCTTGTATCTGTGTCTTCCTCTGATTTCTCTGTTTGTCACAAATTTGTGACTTAAAAAGTCCCAGACCCAGTTAGTTGGTCAATGGTCTGTGTCGTGACCTGAATGCACAGGCCACAGGCTATCCAATCTTAAATGCTAAAGCTAGTTTAGAAAAATTATTAGTGGATGGGCCTAAACATGATCATCCTATTGTCAACGTGTTTTGATGTTGGGGTGTAAATTAAACTTCAATAATTTAATCGTGTCAAAATGCCACAATACCCCTAAAGCAGACAAACAAATGGGATGGGCTTGGAGTGCGTTAGAATTAGAATTAAGAACTTCGAGCGAAAATTAATTGCAAACCATAATGGGTCAAAATCAAAATACTCCTAAATGGTAATTGTTATCTTATTTGATTTGTCAATTTCCCCTAATATCTCCTAAAATTCACATAGACAATAGTGGTGGTAAAATTTAATGCAGTAACATTCACATAAACAATAGTGGTGGAGCTTGTTCATCTTACGGAAAACATTTAGTATATGGTTATCAGGATGGACAGGACCAAAGTTGGCACAACTTCTCCAAGAGTCCGCTTTGGTTGCAGTTAGGAGAGGCCATGAATCAATTTTCCAGTCAGACATGGATGATGCTGTTGACCGTCTTATCGTGGAACCAAAACGTATTGGAACTGAATTGGGACATTAGGGACAGTGCCGCAGAGCTACTACTGAGGTTGGAACTGCTATGACATCTCACTTGCTTAGGCGGTATGAGAATGCAGATGTAGAACTTTCTGAACGCAATTCCATCATCCCTCGTGGGCAGGTTGATATTTTGCCATCTTAGTTCCATATTCTTTTTTGTTCCTTCATCTAGTACGTTGCTTATATATTATTCATTTCTTTCGATGTTGCCAAATTAATTTGAAACCAAGTATTCCCATCATCGATTTTTAATAATCTCAAATTGTCTGGAACAACTGCTGATTTAGTAGGGAATTTTTCTTCCTTTTTTATGCTAGATGTTTCTTACCTGTCTCAGTCTATATAAAATTGGTATGAGCGGTTAATCACGTGATCTTATTATCTCCTATCATCTTTATTCTAGAACTGAAATTTTCTTTTCTTTAGACTAGAATTGCGATATTCTTTTTATGTTTTTAGGTGAAATAAAAGCCCACTTCTTACAAATGAATTTTCATGCTGGGTTCCAAAGTTTTGCTCTAATTCAAATCATGACAGTAGAACGCCTTCACTTTCATGTTTTTTGCCAGTTTCTCTTATTCGCATTGGTGAGTTAAATATTATTGCTGATGCATGCAGACACTCTCACAAATTGTATTTCATCGTCTGGGAGATGAGTCTTACAAGTTTGAGCGCCGGCCTCAGTTGTTGCATCGCCTTCAGGTATACTCATTGAAAAGCTAACTTCTCATTTAAATTAAGATGTACTATTTTTTATGTTCATTCGACTGTGTTGTTATGAGAAGGTATTACTTGGAGGGAGGGCTGCTGAAGAAGTTATCTACGACGAGACACTTCTAATTCATCTGTTAGCTACCTTGCTGATGCTTCTTGGTTTGCTCGTAAAATTTTAACTGTGTGAGTCCTCTTCTTGGTTTAATGTTACGGATATCAAAATAACAACATATATTGGTCTTAGAGAAAAGGAATATATAGGGTACTGTATTGTAGACCTGTAGTAGCCCAAGGAGTAACAGGAGTTATTCTGTAAGGGCTATTGCAACTCTAATCTCTAAATCTTGAAATTGTTTGATTTTAAACCATCAATCTTTTGCTATTTTGAAGGAGATTTTTACCTCTGTGAAGGTATTTTCGTTTGAGGGACCAGAATATTCCGCTTACTATTTTCCTTCCTATCTGCCGAGAGACTGACTTTCTGAACAAAAATCACAGTACCTTCTTTTCGCTTTACCTCGCTCATTTTCTGTTTCAAAACCTTTCCAGCGCTCTATCCACGCGAACTTTCTGCCTTTTGTGGTGAAGTAATCTAGCCGCAGCAATCGTCAATTTACCTTAACGGCATTGTGAGCTCACTTCTAGGTGATGGCTCTCTGTTTTTCTCTTCTTGATATTGAACTTGAGCATCACATTCTCCTTCGAAAGCTCGACGGACTACTGGAATATATCACAAAATATAACCTGATAAGCCAGTGGGTTTTAGAATGGTATATTGCGCGGATATTTGATATCCTTATTTCAAAATGGCTCGTGATATTAGGAACAGGATCTAACTAATCATTTCCCCACCTTACCAGATGGAACTTGGATAACACAATGACCATACATGGAGAGCCACCTCCCTGGAGGAAAAAGATGCGCTTCGTGGGACCACGACTGGACTTTGAGGGATCATTATATGATGATTATGACCTCATAGAACCCCCAATAAACTTCAATTTGGATGACGAGGTTGCTCAAAGAATTGAAGAGCTGCTTCGAGACATGTATGAAAGGACGGTTTCTTTGCCGAGGAAGCATCATGTTGCTCTACTCAAAACAGTGAAGGTATCTATCTCTCTTCTTCAGACGTACTTATTCATATCTATTTCTTTTGGAAAGCCATATTGTCATCAATTGCATAACTAAAGTACTCTAGTTTGACCACGATCAGTTGCTCTTATCAATTGAGGTTAAGGTACTATGGTTTTGAGTTTGTTGATCATGATCAATTACTCTGAATTTCGATCTCTTGCGGTTGAAAATCTTTTTTGTCAAAAAATGGCTAACAATACTGTGAATGTACTTAAATTGGCGAATACTATTTCTGGAGCATATAACACTGTATTGTTTGGATAGAACATAATAAATGATTTGCCCTCTATACATATAAATGACAGAATCTTCGAACATATGCAATGTTTCTCCTACTGGAAATATCATTTTCTGTAAATAACTCAAAATATTAGTGACACCATGGATTTTGAGTTAGCCTGCTTTTTGAGGTTCTTCATTAAGTTCATACCATTTATAGATCAGAGGTGAAGGATTCGTCCATTAACTGTAAATAGCATTACTACAGTACCTTTACAATTTTAAAATTAATTTCCAAGATGCTTTCCAAGGAGAAATAGTCTTGGTTGTATGAGAGTATTGCAATATATCACAGGCATATAGTGTAGGGAGCTGCTTTTGCCAGCTACAGCTTTTACCTCTTCCCACCTATGAAACTTTTGGCCACAAAATATTTGTAATTGGAGTGAGAAAAAACAGTCCAAAAGTGGTACTGCTAGAGAAGTGGCCTAAAGTTGTAACCAAGTGGAAGTGTTAATTTTTGTTGGCAGGCAAAAGCAACTTCTTACATTAATATTTGCAATAGGCTATCACATATTATGAATTTCAGCTTACAATATGTTGTTTATAGTGCGATTACTTTGAACCTTGTGTCTATGAAAGTTGCAGACAAAATAGACAATTTCATTACTTTCATCTGAAGACATTCAATCTCTCCCCAATCCTGCACAGGTACTTGTAGATCAGAAAGAGTTCAGCGGAGAACAAATCGAATACATCATCGACAAGTACGCTGCAAAAACACCTGCAAGTCTTCTTTTGAAGGAGTGTGAGCTTGCCATTTTTTGGAGTAGAACAAGGGCAAAGTTTAGAATTCTCCCTTGCAACCGCGAATAGGGAAGTCGGACAATAGAAATACGCTATTATAGGTGAGATATTCTGATGGATACCACTTATCCTTCTGATTCCGCTCTCATTGTGTGGAATGGTACATGACCTGCTGTAATATGCAGACACAATTCATCAATCAAGTCAGAAACTGAGCCGCAAATCTCTTCTAATAAACCAACAGAATTCAGCAGACAAATTGTATAATATTTCCATTTAGGAAAACAACATAATTTTTCACAAAGAACAACAAATGATTAAGTATTTTTGTCTGTAAAGTAAATCATCTAGAGATGGTGGTAAGAGCATCTTCAAGAAGGCTTGATTTTTATTTTTTTTGCTCAATGCTTGAATTGTATTTTAGGCATAAGCTTGTATGATTCCCATAGTTCATTAAACTCCAAACTCAAGCATAAGGTTTCGGGTGCATAAACCTTATGCTCCTCACTGTAAACTTCAAACTCAAATTTGAAGTATGAAATTCAAGCATTGAGGCAATTGGTGGAGGCCCCAAACTTAAATAATCATCAATTGACCAAAGGGAGTATTCTTACATTAGGCATAGTTTAACAAATGTATGGAACACTGAATTTTTTCTGTCTTCTCTCCAAAATAACTAAAATCTTCTCTCTTCAAGTCACCTCCTCTCTTCTTCTATAGGGTTCAATCTCCGTCTCCTCCTCCTCTCTATCTCTTTGTGATTTACGGTTTGACATGACTGTGATTCTCGAGAATGCAATCAATCAGATTTATTTGTTTCGATTGAACAATTGGGGTTATTTGTTTCGATGGAACAACTAGGTTCTTCAATTTTCATTCACAAGATTCATCGAGTTTATTTGTTTTGATTGAACAATTAGGTTCTTCAATCTTGATTCACAAAATTCATGCTTATCTTTTCTCTTTGCGATTCAAGGTATGCAATTCGAGTTCTACAATCTGAAGTTCTTCAATTTCATAATTTAATTCAGATGAGAAGACAATTGTGGAAGAACGGTCGTTTAATTACTACCGTTTTACGGTTTACTAGAAGGGAGAAGATTCCCCTACACACCAATTTCGTTACACACCTCCTACACTCTCTCTTAACCACATACCAATCTGACTTGACATCTCACTCAACTCACTCACTCTACTCAATCACTCTCTCTCTAAACCTCTCTCACTCCAAATTCAAATTTCATTTTCTCTTTTCTGGTTTCCCTTCACTCAATCACTCAGTCTCTCTCAATCCAAAATTCAAATTCCCATTGAATTCTCACACTCTCTCTATCTACCTTCGGTTAAGGTACAATCATTGCTTAGTTTATGTCCTTGTTGGAAAACTGTATTTCCGTGAATGTGATGTTGAAACTGTGTTATAGAGGTAATCTGTGTAGGCGTATTGATTATTTTGCTTGATTTAACAGGCTAGTAGATGGCATCCCAACATCTACCAACAAACACAATATCCCAACATCTACCAACAGGTGAGTGGTATGCAAATTTCTCCATATTTCTTCTATATAAATTAAAAAAGTTTTGTACATTACATAGTCGACATGTTATTGTCGAAATATCGCATTACGACAATTTATGCATTGATTGACAATTTATGAAGTGCTAAAATTGTCGATTTATGCATTGATCGACAATTTATGAAATGCCAAAAATATTGATTTATGCATTAATCGACAATTTTGAGGTGTCAAAATTATCGATCACCATGTTTTCGATAATATAACTGTTGATTAATTGATTGAGTTGGTAATGAAGTCTAATTATGACATATGTATATTTTAGGGAATGAAGAGCAGGAGGAATACCACATAGAAGAAGAGTTTGTGTAATGAAATATCATAATGCATCATCAATATAATGTAATAGTATTTATGGCTTATTAATGAATGACATGTTGCCATCCATTTGAATAATCTAATGTAATAACATTTATGTATAAAACAATGTTTTTTGTGATTAAATACTCTTGGTTGTATTCTATTCTTTCCTGCCACCCTTATTGTTGCTTCTAAATCATTTTTTTGGTGTTTGCCTTAAATAGATTGCAATTTAGCTATACTTGCCGAACATATTAAATTCTCGAAATGTCTACTAGTCGACAATTACTGTAGTGTATACCACCAATTATTTTGATGTGTAATCTCAGCTATTTATTTTCGAGTATACATCTACTCGACAATTTAATAGGAAATATTCGTTCTGGATGTGCATTAGAAAATTCTGAGTAGTACTCTAATTGAAAATTGCTTGGCTGTATTTGAACTGTGGAGTGACTATTAATCTAGAAATTGTTGACTACCATTGAATCGACAATTCGTAAATCAATTGATTTATATTGCAAACATATGAAGATTATTGATGCCTAATCTGAGTCGACAATTACACATACTATATCAATCCATATCCACGGCATAGTAGCCATCAAATATGAAATTATATACAAGCTTTTTTACAAAGGTAGCACAGTTGAAAAATATAAGGGGTCCATTAATAGGGCAGCCATAACAATTAATTATATAATATTACATTGAGGATGCATTATGATATTTTATTACACAACTCTTCTTTCATGTGGTCTTCATTCTCTGCTCTTCATTCCCTGAAATATACACATGTCATAATTAGACTTCATTACCAACTCAATCAATTAATCGACAGTTATATTATCGAAAACATGGTAATCAACAATTTTGGCACGTCATAAATTGTCGATCAATGCATAAATCAAAAATTTATGAATTGTCAAAATTGTCGATCAATGCATAAATCGACAATTTATTATCGATAAATGCATAAATCGATAATTTTGACACTTCATAAATTGTCGATCAATGCATAAATCGACAATTTATTGTCAAGTAGCGAATATATATTTAAACGAATCGACAATAATGTGTCGTTATTTGCAGTCATCGAGATAAAAACACACAGTTATATTATCGAAAACATGGTGATCGGCATTACTGCCTGCCATCATATTGTCGATATTAATGGGCATCGACAAATGAGTTGTTGGTGGATGCATTTCATACTAAAAAAACACTAACAAAATTGTCGATTAACACAATAATTTGACATTAATTACCAACAAAAGTTACACCCTACTAACCTATTTGTATTTGTTCTTGAAGGCGTTCTTCAAGGTCACTAATCGTTCTGAAAAAGGGTTGAAACGCAGATTTGAGAATGGGTTTTGAAGAAAGAGAGAAATAAAGAGTGAGAGAGAATAATTTGAGAGGGCAGACGATTTGAGATGGATTCACCACTAACGGAGCTTTAGCCGGTGATCCCTCACCTTTTGTTGTGGTTGTGTGAGAGAGAGAGAAAAAAAAAAGTTAGAATTGAGAGAGAGAGACTGATTTGAGATGGCAGAGTACAACACAAGAGAGATATCACAATTTGAATTTCTTCCACGTCATTCATTTTTGCCACATCATCCCATTTTCCCTTTTAAAAATATCGCAGCTATTTGGTGAGGAATGAGTGTAGCAAAAATGGTGTGTAGGCGAATCCCTCCCCTTACTAGAATGTGATATGTTTTTTAAAAGTATTACAGCAACTACTGGAGTTGCTCGAACCATTTCAATTGGAGATGCTTTTGAAAAGCTGTTACTCAGGGTTGATCTGAAAAACGACACGACAGTTAAACAATGGAGGGACTGTCGTTGCCTTCTTCCTCTGCAACGCTCCCAGTCCGTCGTTCTTGCTGCAACTCAACTCCTTCAGCTTCACCTAAGAAGAATCTCTTCTTCTTCAGAGGCCACTATGAAAACAACAGACCCAACTTAGTTTCTGTTTTACGAAAGAGAGATTTTAACATCTTGGTGCTTCTGGGTCTCTTCTCTTCTCCTCTTTCATCATCATCAGCAATGGGAGTCACCATTGACGATGAGAAGGAGGAGAAGCAGCAATGGGTGTTGCAGAGATACGTAGATACTAAAGAGGGGTTCACTCTCCTTGTTCCTTCTTCATTCAACAAGGTCCATCTCTCTCTCTTACTCTAAAATTTCAATCTTTTCTTGTCACCATTAACATGCACCAGAATCTGAGTGAGACCCATTTCTCATACACGCTTCTTCTTCAACCCCTTTGAATAACAACTTCAATCTATCGTTTTGTAGATGTGTATGTTATGTGTTTGTGATAATTACTGAGAGTGAATTGTTATGTTTTGATAGGTGGAGAAGTCAGGGGCGACGGCTCTATTTGAAGAGGTGAACAAGGGAAGTAACAATGTTGGGGTTGTAGTTGTTCCAGTGCGGCTTAATTCTCTTTCGGACTTTGGGAATCCACAGTTCGTTCTGGATAAGCTCATCCAAGCAGAGAAACGCAAGGTAATTGAACCTCATTTTTTTAATTTCACATTTTAGTTTTTTTGCCGTTTAGTGTTGTTTTTGTTAGAGAAATTGAGGTGGTCTCAATGTGGAGGAATGAAATTGTCCCCAAGTAACGATATATGGGACGATTTCAATCAGCACATTTTTTTTTCCTTCAGTCATTTGCCCATAAATGATCGATTTTTTCAATTTATCCCCGTTAAGTAGACTTCAAAGTGTTAGAAATATGATGAATATCATCCGATTTATCATCCAAAAGAATGGATCTTACGTTGCTTAGTGCAAAAAGAGTTATGTCATATGGATAGCTGTGTTTATTTACTCACTTATTTTATAGGAGAGTACAAAGGAGACTGAGGTGATTGGAGCAGCAGAGAGACTAGGCAATGGAGGCATACAAGTGTACGAGTTTGAGTACAGATTAGATAGCACCAGGGGAGGGATGAAGAGGATATTTTCAGCGGCTTTCGTGGATTCTAAGAAGTTATATCTACTGAATATTGCTTACGCTGACCGACCTGAGAATCCTCTTGAGACCAATACTAGAATGGTGTTGGAACAAGTTTTGCACTCTTTTGACACAGCATCGTCTTTATAACTATGAATAACATGTACGTTGTTCATATTGCGCCATCATATCAGACAGCCGAATGGGCATGATGTATCTGAGGTACTTTCTACAAAATTATTTTTAGAGTTTATAATACTGAAAGGGAAAATTGACAGGATGGCTTCTGAGTTATCTCAGTTATCGTATTAGAGGTCTTTCTGGAACCCAATTACAACGAACAAGACCACACAGTGTTGGAGTTCTTAGAACCTTTATGTCTGAATATCATGGTAGTTCACGATTTACAAAATAATTTTGTTTCAATAAACGAAGAGTGACAACACTCAAATATATCCCAAGCAAATTCCCAAAATAAAAGTAGAGACAGTTATACTGAAATAGTAGGTGAAGCTCAAAATTATCTAAGCTCCCTATTGTTTTATTCAAAGTGACTATTTTTTTTTTTTGCAGTTTGTTTGTAGGTAAGCTAAGAATGAGACCATGCCACAGTTGAAACTGCGCAATTTAGCTATATGCTTCTTGAGCTACAAGCTCTCTCTCTATATATATAAAAGAGAAGACTCAATCTCTGGTGGGAAGAGAGAATGCAACATACTTGAACTTTCTTCGTATACAGATTGAGGGCGAAGTCAAATTTGATTGTGTATTATTTGTTGGCACAACTCGATTTATATATTAGATTCTGGAAGTTGATGCTTCTAGAAGAGTTTTCCTTACTTCAAATTTGATTGTGTATTATTTGTTGGCACAACTCGATTTATATATTAGATTCTGGAAGTTGATGCTTCTAGAAGAGTTTTCCTTACTTTTTCTTTTTTCTTTTTTCTTTTTTCTTTTTGTGGCAGAAGAGGAACAAAACTGAGGCGGTGTTTGGTTTTTTAGTGCTGAATGTTGAACAAAGTGTTGAAAGCTTACTGGATTTGGATTTGGATTTGAATTGCTGAATGCTGAATGTTTTGAAGTGCGCTCTAAACGAAATAACTAGAACCACCTACTAGGACCAATCCAAATAATTTTCATATATTTCAGAGAGAGATCTTTGTTGAGGTTTTTCAGGGGTTTTTTTTTTTTTTTTTCGCGGGGGATGAGGGCACTATAGGTCGAAAAATGAAATAGGAGTGCTGAATGGTTAGTAAACTAGTCCTAATGGCCTACTGGTTTTAGCTTACGCAATTGCTAGTAAGTCAAAAAAGAAACACCACTTCAAGTGTTGAATACCCCTATTAAGCACTTTAGTAAGCTAAGCAGTAAGCCAAAAAAACAAATACCCCCTGAGTTTGAGTATTTGCACCTTTATTTTCAACGGTGACTTTGGCAACGTCAACCCGATTTGGATCTGAGCTTAACCCGAGGGTATGTCCGTAGTTGTGACATAATGGTATAGATTTACTTAAAGATGATTCTTAATAGTTAGACAATATTGGTCCAACAAAACGGCTTCAACCTACGGTATTTATTGATCTTTGCTTCACAATATATTCACTATAACTACTTTATGATAATTTAGGAAAGTTCATGGGATTAAAAGTCCAAGAAGTATGAACTTACCTTTAAAAAAACTGAGTCACTGTACTCTAATTTTGTTAAATAATGCAGGAAATGGTCATGGGACGGAGTCGCCCGTCTTTCTTAACTTATTTACTTGATCTTTGAAATTTCGTCAAAAAGGACTGAATTTTTTTAGAATAAAAAGATTTCTTCCCTGTCATCCCTGTGTATATTTTTAAGTGTTGACAATGCCATACTTAAGGCGCCTTCTGAGGCTTACTGTTGGAACGTACCAATCCCGACATTGTTTAACTATATCTTTACAAGCAATAACTCATCTATTGTCAAGAGAGAAAAAATAACTCTTAAGCAATAAGATATACAAGTTAAATAATCAGAACGCAACTAACAGATATACATTATGTAAAGTTAAAGTAGGCATAGAAGGTGCAGGCTCTTATTTTTTATATGACAGGATGAGCTCTTATTTTTCATTAAAATATGCCTTCATTCCCCCAAATATTATATAAGCCACAATTAGGCTATCTATGACGTAAACTCTCAACGCGGAAACTAAATCGAGAAGTCTTTTACGCTAAAATCAACCTAAAATTAAATTAGGGTTAAACCTTGAACTTTATTCAATCACAACTTTAACAACTAAATAAAATAGAGAACCTAGCCTCCCCTTTCTAGAACATAAGTGGGTGGAAACCCTAACTAAGAATATTCTAAAAACTAAGAAAAATACCCTATTAACCTTGTGTTGGTTAATTAGAAACTCCCTAAAACCTACTAACCATCTCTAGCAGAGAGACTTGAATTAAAAGAACATAAATATAAATAGTCCGTTTACATGTGAGAAACGATCATGAGATATGATTCACATCAATGTATGGTTATAGGTCAAAATATGTTTATGAGGTATCACATATACTGTTAGTTGCATAATGCGTAACCCTGACCTGTGTCTCGGTATATCAATCAGTCACAGGAGATCAAAGTTAAGTCTTGGGTTTAAGCCTGTCAAGAAAATATTCATCATTCTCATATTAGAGCGAGCCAACACATTAATATGCACTAACAAATACTTCATTGTTTATTTTCAAGTATTGATTTTAATTGGACTTGGTCATTGGAAGATGACATCAAAACCATTCAAACTATTTTTCGTTTGGAATGATAAATCGTCCTTGACTGAAATTCATCAACAAAAGTCGTAGTCCTGACTTTCACGTGGTCATTATCAGCATTTTTTTCCCTTCACCATGGAGATTCCACACCTGTTATAGGTTTATCTTCCTAGCAGTGCGTATAACTGCACTGCACTTCGACTCTTCATGGAGAACAATCACAGAGAAACCCTGAGAACTCCTGAAATGGATTCAGGAGAAAGACCCTTGATGGGGAACAATCAAGTGACAACCGTGAAAGCACTTGAAATGGATTCAGGAGAGAAACGTCTTAATGAGCTTGGATACAAGCAGGAACTCAGAAGAGAAATGGTTGTCTTATCTTTTAGAATGATCCCTTCTTATTATTTTTAGTTGAAAGTGTTGAGATGTTTTTAACATTGATAGTTTTTGTTGGGTACCTACCTGCAGAATTTCATCAAGACACTTGCAATTACATTCTCCGTCATGTCAATGTTCCCAGGGACACCTCTTTATGGATCAAGTTTGCTCTACGCAGGACCAGCTACTCTTGTATGGGGATTTGTAGTCGTTTCGTCTTTCACGTGGTTTGTTGGGATAGCCATGGCTGAAATCTGTTCTTCTTTCCCAGTGAGTCCCAGTACCTGATTCAAATTTAGCTTATATAGACATACATAGAGTTTCATATCCTGCACTCTGCAGAGTCTGTAATATTGCAATTAAGGTGGTCTTCTTTGTATTAATTTTAAACAGACTACTGGTTCCCTGTATTTCTGGGCTGCTCATTTAGCCGGTCCTAAGTGGGGTCCTTTGGCGTCATGGTGTTGTGCTTGGCTAGAAACCATCGGTCTTATTGCTGGTATGGGTGCACAGGTACGAGTTTAATTTTTCTAACAAGGTTTAACTGTTGTTAGCTTCACATCAGTTAAAAAAAAGAAACAAGTATCAAAGGTTAAACCGGAGTATCCCTTAACAGGAAAACTTCTTCTACTTGGTTTCAGGCGTATTCAGCATCTCAGATGATGCAGATGATAATTCTACTCATTACTGGAACAAATAAGGATGGAGGCTACTTTGCTCCTCGTGGGGTTTTCTTGTGTATATATGTGGTGCTGACCATCATATGGGCGATACTTAACACGTTTGCTCTTCAAGTTATAGCCTTCATTGACATATTTGCAGTCTGGTGGCAGGTGCAACTCTTATATCTCTTCATTTCCATGTATAGTGTTTCAAGCTGTTCTGACATTATTTGATTTATATATTTTTAAATATTGCGTAAAATCGAAAGAATTCTTTAACTTCCTTCAGAATCTGTAGTAAGAATTGTTTATGTTATTTGATTTATTATATAATTTACAGGTATCTGCTTGTTTTATATAATTACATTTGATTTTTCCTAGTTTCTTTCCTAATCCATTCTGAAGATAGAAATCGGGTGCTGATTCACAGGTAGGTGGAGGATTGGTCATTATCATAATGCTTCCACTAGTGGCGAAATCTACTCAATCAGCTTCTTATGTTTTTACACATTTTGAGACAGCCGAATCAACGGGGGTACACAGCAAACCATATGCACTTATTCTGTCTCTACTTTACAGTCAGTACTCTCTATATGGCTACGACACTGCTGCCCATCTAACCGAGGAAACAAAAAACGCAGACAAGAAAGGTCCAATAGTTATGCTTTCTTGTATAGGGCTAGCATCGCTCTTTGGATGGGGATATCTTCTAGCTCTTACTTTCAGTATCCAGGTATGTTTCAACTACTACTAGTATTATCCAGTATCCATAGACCAAAATGTCAATTTCGACTGATATATCAGTTTGCCACTAGTTCACAATCACAGATATATATCGTGATAACTTCTGATATCTGCGTTAGTAATGAAGCAGAACTGTATTTATTTCTACGGAAATTGACTGAAATGAATCTCCAACTATGAATCAGGATCCAAGCCATCTATATGATGTCAACAATGAAACTGCTGGGGCACTCGTACCAGCACAAATTATTTATGACGCGTTCCATGGGAGGTATCAAAGTTCTACTGGAGCCATAGTTGTTCTTTTTATCATTTGGGGATCTTTCTTCTTTTGCGGACTTTCAATTACTACCAGTGCAGCCAGAGTGGTAAGCTTTTTATGTCACATTTTCCTCCTAAGGAATCCATGTTTACATATATACACATATAAATAGATACATATAATTTCCCTTAGTATATGGGAAAACAGTTTCTACATTACTCAAAATTAGCAATGTAGATGAACATGTGTCAGTGACTTACTAAGCAAAAACACTTTATAGCACACAGTCAGAGCCTATTATTTCCTATATTGGCTTACGGAACATGTACATGACTGACAAACATAAAAATATACATGACATAAGTAAATGTACGTTATAAGTTGGGATATAATGAAATTATACAAACAACATGAAACTGAAAAAATAAAAGCACAATACTCAAATGTCAATGGTGGATACAAAGACTTCTATAGATTACATTCAGAACCTATTTTCATTTTACTATTTTGGTTGTGAGGGTATATGTATGACAAAGTAACGCATATCTTACAATTATTCATGTGATTGCTGGACCAAGTCTAATATTGTTTGGTTTCTAGGTGTATGCTCTTTCAAGGGATAAAGGAATTCCATTCTCACACATCTGGCGAAAAGTACACCCAAAGCATAAGGTTCCAACAAATGCAGTGTGGTTGTGTGCAGCCATCTGTATTATTCTTGGATTCCCCATTTTGAAATCAAACGTAGCCTTCAACGCGATCATCTCAATATCTACAGTTGGATGGGTGGGTGGGTATGCAGTTCCAATTTTCTCAAGGTTGGTGATGGATGACAAGAACTTCAAACCAGGACCTTTTTACTTGGGCAGAGCTAGAAGGCCAATTTGTTTAGTAGCTTTTCTCTGGATCTGTTATACGTGCTCAGTGTTCCTGTTACCGACTCTGTATCCTATCAAATGGAACAATTTCAACTATGCGCCCATCGGTCTTGGTATATGTTTGTCAATGATAATGTTGTGGTGGGTGTTGGATGCAAGGTATTGGTTCAAGGGACCTGTTAGGAACATTGGGATTACCAATGGAGACGTGGGACCTGTTAGGAACATTGGGATTACCAATGAAGATGTTTAACATTATATGTATGTTTTTCTTCTTTGGATATACAACATTTGACATCTTTATGTTTACACCCCTCCTTACCCATTGAAATCAGGCTTACCTATACTCCAATGCGAATATAACATGGTTAACCATATCGTAAAAATTGGATAAATGCCAGTTTTGAGCTAAAACCTGCTATCTTTCTGCCTAAAGATACTATTCCTGAAGTCTTATTTTGATGATGTTCTGGGGGTAAGAAGTCGAAAGATGTACAAAATTAGCAATTCCAACTTTAAGAAAGAAAGAGAAAAATGACTAGGGTGTTGTGGTGGGAATGGGGGTATGAGTAAGGGGGATTAGTCCCAAGTAATAAAGTTTGGGGGATTCTATCTTACTTTAGATATCAAAGTGGGGTCAAAACCTTAATATCCTTAAAAGGAAATATCACAGGAAACGTCTCTGACACTATGGTTTGGCTTGGTAACAACAGGAAATGTTAGTGATGGAAATATTTCCAGTGATTTAGAATATTTCTGACCAGTGGATTAGCTAAACTTTATTCTCAACATGAATCTAATGGTTAACAACTGTCTTAATAACAGGAAATCTTTCCGATCACAACATTTCTGGAGTACCAAGTGTAGCCTGTATCACGGGGAAGATTTAATGGATAGCGATTTGTCCTAAGCCCGCATAAGAACTCGATGCACACCAAATAATTACTACGAAAAAATGTATATAGATAAATAAGCAGTATAACTTACACATTTATAGATATATATATCATGTATCTATGATTCAAATAAATCCTCGGACTCTATTGGAGATGACCAATACTGTAAAAGTGATTCTACCGTCAACCTTCGGCTTGCACTTAGCATCGAGATAAAAAATCTGCAACCATCTATCTTGTATTCTTCAAGTGGGTTCCTATGCCCAAAACTCCTTACATTAACCTGCCAATAAAGTGATGTTATGTTAAGCTTGTAATTTGAAAGCAACAAAGCACTTAAACCAGTGAAGGAATGATGACATACCGCTGAACTGAGCCTATTCATGTTAACCAAATGGTCCCTCCAGAAACAGTCAAGAGTCTTTACAAGAACTGCTTTCTGCATTCAACCCAGAAAAATTGAGCATTATACAAAGCAAAAATAGATCTGGTTATTATGGATATACTTTTCCATAATACCTCGATTTCCTTGATATATGCATCATCATAACCAGATTTTTCTGTAACTTCCAGATAAGAAGCAATCAAGAAGTCTCCAAGATACTTGCGGAGAAGATTACTGGTTCCATGATACCTTCCATTTCTACATTTTTTTATAAACGCAAAGCTTGTAAGTTGACATAACATATAAATTCTTGAGATACAAGCAGGTAATATAGTACTCACTTTGTAGAATCATCAGCACATATGACAAGCCAACGTTTCAAAGAAGAATTCTTCTTACGGATTCCTCTGAAGGCATTTGGAGGTATAGGCAAGTTTGGAAAGCGGAGCTTGTCGATTTCAATGGAGCTTAAGTCACATGGCTGTTCAAGTGATACTAATAAAGATTCCTTAGTGATCTCTCCAAATGAATCTGCAGAAAGTGTGTTTCGTGAGAATACATGCTGAACATGGTTGGCAATGTTAATTACCATAGTACATGGTATTCTATAACATTCAATTTCCAGGACTATTGCAGTATGCGATGTTTTAACACTGTCGTTATATAGCCCATAGACCACAACGTTCCAATATATTTCACGATAACACTAAAAATATTGGAGAATTTATGAAATTTGGGAGAACGTGAAAGAAAATCATAGATAATTTAAGTTAGAGAGAACTTGGGTAATCTGAGAGAGAAATTTGGTGAAGTTAAGCAAGTTTTGGAGCTACTCGAAAGCAGATTTGGTGGAAACATTACAGCAAATCAACCGATATCCTGATACATTATGAGATGCAATATTGTTCTACGAAATTCCACAAAATGTTACTGATAAGTGGATTTTGGCTACCATTGGTAACTTGATGCTGATAAGTCGTCCCAAAACCCCGGATAATAGTACATACGGCAGCAATTGCATAATTACTGCAGTTTTTCAAACCACGAAAAATAATTCAAATGGGTCAAACATAAGATTTAGCTCACCGGGCAATATCTTTCCGGCAATCCCAATATATTCAGACAAGAGTATATCCAAAGTCCAGCTATTTGGATGCTGAATAACAAAAGGAGATATAACTTAAATTAAATGTAAAAAAATTGTGAAAGGTAGACAATAGTCAAAGGTTCATGTCAATCACCTTAACTGTATCAATATTTCCAAAGACAATTTCATCTACAACTGCTTGCATGTACCTACACAAGCAACGTTTTTGATCAGTAAACTTTATGAAGGTAAAATGAGTACTGTGCAAGCACATATCAAGCTTTCTCTGAAGATAATTTTTGTCCATCGTAGAAGTAGTAATATATGGTCGATAGCTTAAGTAATATTTTATTAAGACGTTTTTACCCCTCTTGATTCCTTAATCTCTGTATTAACCAGTATTGATTTCAAGACCTATTGACATCCTTTAAATCAAATAATAAATTATTATTCTTAAAGTCATAAAGGAATGATGATCAAAGCAATTAAGCAATTCCTAACATAAAAATGCTTGAAGTTGTAAGAAGATTCAGCCGTTTTTTGCTTTTCCATGGGCTAGCAAGTCTGTCACCAAGGTACGCTTGTTTAAAGGTACAAACTTGGTATGATAAATTGCTAAGCCCAAAATGTATCTAAAATATGTCATTCTCTTAATCATTGTAGAACTACATGTTTGAATAAAAATAGAGATCAGCATGTGGATAAGAATCGAGTTCACTGATACTCACTGAAATATGTGCTGAGAACAACCTTCAGAATCACCTGCCAATATAGATTGCCTAAGATCATAGACATGTTTCCTTTGAACCTATTAAAAGGAAGTAAGTTCATGAATACAATGAATTGTATTTCATATTAAGTTCAATATGAATTAAGCGAGTTGCAGTTTTCCCCACTATAATTAGTCAAATATTTAAAGATAACTTCAATGAATAATAATAGTGAAGTTAATAAGAGTCAACTATCCTGACCACTACAAACATAAGGTAGTAGTTTCAGAGAAATTAAAGCACCCTTTTTCCATAAAATCAAACTTTTTATATACAAATAAAACTACTGATCCTCGTAGATATAAATACCAACACGAGAAGCAGGGGTACGACTATTCATTTCCTGAAATTTAGATATAGGAATGAGGATTTTATCCATTTGTGTTGACAGCATACATCAATGTCTAGGACTTATTTGTCCGAATACCCTGTTTTTGATTAGACCAAATGCATTTACTCTTTATTAAAGAGTTATGATCATAAGATATATAACAATGTACGAATTATCTATCTCTACGTCAATATATGAAACTAAAAATATCAGAATTATACAAATTTGATATGGCAAACGTTTTTGCCTCGCGAGCATTTTGAAGAATCTCAGGTTGTAGATGCACCCTCTAACTGACTAATGCATACAATTAAGTTCACAATCATTGACCTAGTAGATAGCCCAGGTTAAACTTGATTAACAGATCAATTAGTACACTCTTAAGACATCATAAAGGCGACCATTATTTTAGTAGCAATAAATGGATAGATCAATAAAATATACAAAACTCAGTATGGCTCTTTGCAAGTCTTACCTCTAGTACTTCATCAAACTCTACAAGACTCTTTCTTATACCAAAAAAGTACTTCTCAGCATTAATTTGAAGCCCCAAGAGCTACAGAGTTCAGAGAGTTCAAGTTAACAATAGCTTATATATCTTGAAAAAAGAAAGAAAATATGATTGGCTTTAATAATGGTACCTGATTTACAATGGTATCACCTTCAATCGGTATATCCTCGTCGTTTGTAATTCTTGAAATAAGTTTTACGGCCCACTCTGTGTCAAAATTAAATTTTTGGAACATCTCGTCTTGCAAGCTGTCCAATGTCAAAATTAAACTTTCAGTTGAGCCAAATCATAAAATCGAATTGATGAAAAGTGGTCGTTTGCACAACCCATGAGTGTCTCTCTCATCTCTCAAACCATGGGCATTAGGGTTGGGAGTCGGTAGCCCCTCTCTCTCAAACATTCTTTTCCCTAAATTTGGTGCACTAATTACTGTTTAAGTTGGTTACAGATTTTATTTGCTTTATCAAATATTGATAAGATAGTATTTTTAGTTTCCAACTTTATGAGGAAGCCTGCTTAGAGTAAAAGTAGATTTCTAGAAAGGAAAATGAATAGATAATGCATGGGGGAGATCTGTAAGTCTCCAACAATTTTTGACCACTGATAATAATTGTTTGAGTTAAATATTGAAACAAAAATGAAGCTTTAAACATAATTGAGGGGGAAAAAATAACTAAAATAGCCAATGAATTCTATTGACTGATATCATCTAAGAGACTAAGACTTAATTTGTTTTGTTTAACCAGCAGATTACTATCTTCTGTATGTTTCTTTTATTTTTCTCCTTGATAGACGATTGACATTTGATTATTGTACCAAAGTAGATGGTAATCTTATTAGATGGAGTAGTCAGAAGCAATATGTGTTTTCCTTATCCAGTGCAAAGCTGAGTATCGGGCAGTGTCCCAAGCTGAGTAGATGGTGATAATTTTGTTCAGCCATATGTGGGGCTTGCTTATGTTTATGGTAGAAACATCAGATCTCCTTCTGTGAAGTGGGTTCAATTTGAAAGAAACAATGTATTTCATAAAAATTGTATTGTAGTTGTAAGAAATTAATTGTCACCAAAGTTGTTGCTAAACTTTGACAATAGAAAGTATCACAACTTCTACCTTTCGACTTTACTTGGATGCATGGCTCCGTGTGGACTATAGTTACTTAACGATGTTTGGTTGCTTTCACAATTGGAGATTAATCCGACACAGCTTGGTATGATGTAATAAATATGGATGTGGTTATAGGGGTAATTTCTTACTAGGTCGTCCATGAAAATTTGACCAGCATAGTATATTTGATGTACGCCGTAATAGTCACATCGCACAAAAAAGATCAAACTTATATCTTCTTCCACTAGTAGTCCTGCAAGGATTGTAGGATTCCTTTTAAAAGTTAATAGCTTAACGAAGAAGCATGTAGACCTACAAGGTTGTGGTCAAATTTTTCCCAACCTATATGAGCGATACAATTAGGGTTCAGAATCTCCCAAATTGCATCTTGGAGTTCTACTATGTGTTTAAGATTTTTTAGAATTTTACATTTAAGTTTTAGAGCTATTTTAGTAACAAAATCTTATGGCTATTATTAAAATTATTTTCCTGATTTCATTAGTTTAGTTTCTTGATTTTATTAGGATTTTTTTTTAAGGTTAGTTTCTTATTTCTCTTCTATTATAAATAAAGTTGTAGGCTTATCGACATGTCTTTCATTATTAAAATTAAAGGATCTCCCATAGGCAACCCTAACATGGGTGGTTTTGGAGTGGTGTTCAGGGATTATAATTGTCATGTCTTTGGTATGTATCCTAAAACATAAGAATTACCACAGCTTTCTTCGCAGAATGTGCAGCAATGAAGGACACAAGCAAGAGGGGGCGGAGAAAAATCAAGGGTCTGGTTCGAGCTGCTGTTCATGTACTCTGATTTGAGCTGTTGTTCGTGTAATTAACTCAGGGTCTGTCTTCTGCTTCTGTATGAGAGAATCCAACTTTGGTACAAATATGTGGCTTGATATGCAAGTAAACATGGAATACTTTAGATTTTTGGTTTTTGGTTAGTCTGGTTATTAGGCTACCCGTTTGCTTGTTGCTTGTACTTATCCTCTTTTTTTATAAATAAAATTACCATTTAGCTAGTAAATAAGAATAAATGCTTGTAATGAATAAAGAGTTGCATGGAGTAGTGAGGGTTTTCAATGTATATGTGCTCTTTGATTGAAGAATGAGGTTCTTGAACCTAAGATTGACGTAGCTCTTAGATTTTGGATCAAAGTTCATATTCTTTGCATCTTGGTGCAATGGCATTCACAGTACTGCCTAAGAAATATTGTAAATAACTACTGTTCACAGTAAATTATTTGACAACAATGAGATTTACAAATACATAAATAGTTATACGAGTTTATTTAATATAAATTCCTTTTTTCTTACCTCTCCTATTAATGTTAAGTACAAATGCCCAAAAAAATATTATTCAATTTATTTCCAATAGCTAGTGGAAAAATAAAATAAAAAAACATATACAGCCTGGATATGCATGTGTTTGGAAAATGTAGTATATAGGAATCGAGATGCATAAATACCACTACAGTCTTAAATAGTGCATACCTCACCATAAACCGTGTTGATCCAGGATCACCTTGTCTACCTGCTCTCCCACGAAGCTATAAAACAAACATGAAAAGAAAAACAAATTGCAGTTAGATTAATGATTAACTAAAATTGAATGTCTATGGGTAGACATAAATATAAGCGATCAATTGACGTATTAACTCAGAAAAGGTTTTGAGCAACAATAAATCCTAATATAGTCACCAAGGTTCTCATTTTGACAAATTTCATAACTAACATACACCAATATTGCCAATGATGACATGTAATATGAAACAGAACATGGTATTTCATTTTGGATATTTAGTTACTCGAATTAATATGTGAAATGGTGGAAATTACGTTCTAAATGGAGGAACTATGGTGGCTCACCTGGTTATCTATCCTTCGAGACTCATGTAACGATGTCCCAATCACATGAAGACCCCCTAGTTTTTTCACTTCAAATCCTTCATTGAAACAATGTGCTTCGCAGTCCTTTAAGACAGAAAGATAAGCAAGAGCTATTGTAGGACCAAGAGGATACATCTCGGACTCCCGCTCCAGTAGCTTTTCTAGTTCTTGCATATCAGTGGTATGACTTGTCTCTATAGAGTCTGATATCAAAGACTTTGCCTTGTAATATGCCCAGCTATGCCCCTCACTTTTGCTTACATATTTAGCTGAGATTTTATGCAAAATCGAACCGAGAAATCAATTACTATTAGAGTATACTTTCAGGCTGCAATAGAATAATTTAGATACTTTCAAGAATTAACTAAAGCAATTCTATCATTTAAAGGAAACACAAAGTCTTCACACATGAGAAACAAAGTACCAAAGCAGTTTATTTGAGCTTTCTCTTAAGCAGTCAAGCGGAACTTGATATGGCATTTTTTTATACAGACGTATGACATTTGAAATACCGTAGTTCACTATTCAAATGTAGTATTTTGACAAAAACTGAGCTTCAAATGACTTTTTCAGTGAAAAAATGCAGTCCAAACAAACTTCTCCGCAAAACTGCACAAGCTATTTGAAAGGAAATTCCATTAAAGTTCTTTTTTTGCAATAAAAAAAGAGTTCTTATAATAGTGAGATTAAATTTAGGTTTTCCTTATGTAATCTAAATAAGCCATCTAATTTACTCACCCATGAGTGCAGTTTTAGCTAACAAAGCTAATGATGTGGGTCCAATCTTGATCTTTGACAAACCCTAATCAGATGTTCAAAGTTCAGACTAAAAACATATATGTATTTATAGTTGAAATTGAAAGCACGCCAAGTCAGCAAGCAGTAACCCCGCATAATCTCACCTTTTGAGATAAAGGCTCACCGTCGATTTCAAAATTTGGAGCTTCTCGCGTCAAAAATGATAGTAAGCTATCCTCCATAACTTCTTTCGCCAGTATCTTCAATAGTAAACAATCACTTTTCGTAAAAAATAATAATAATAAAGAAAAAAAGAAGAGGAAAATTACATCTTAAAGGTAAATACATTTCATAAAAATGTTTGCAGCCATCCATCATCCACGAAATATATAATATGCCAATTACCAACGAGACTCTCATTTTCAAGTCTCTAAAGACATGTAAATATTTTCCACAAAAATGAAAAGAACAGAGTCTATCATCTGGCATATTGTTTTTCAAAAAATATGGGTGGTTCTATATATCTTATCTATCTATGGGACTCAAGTTTAAAGAGTATTATACGTACTTTTGGGTTTCCTCCAAGGATTATATCAGTGCCTCTGCCAGCCATATTTGTAGAGATGGTAATGGCAAATTTTCGACCTGCTTGTGCAACTATTTCAGCCTCCCTTGCAGCATACTACAAAAATATAAGATAAAGATATAAATTCATTTGCGTGGGGATTTTCTGCTACAATAAGGCCGTAAGTAATAAACTTAATGAACCTTCGGTCGGGCATTTAGGACATTATGGGGGATATTCCATTCCTTGAGCAGATCGGACAATTTTTCAGAGTTCTCAACGCTGAAATCATACAAAGAGATACTTTTAGCAATTAAATAAAATTTATAATGCATAAAAAGGTGAAGCATACACAAACTCGTGCCTTCAACGTGAATATAATAAGGGGAATAGTACAACAGGGTGGAACCTCATTTTGATATGCAATAATCATCATTGTGAAACCAAACCAAGTCGTATGAAATAATCAACAAGAGGAGGGTTTGGAAGTTCAAAAAAGAGATCCGAAAAATACAGGCCACGAATGAGAAGATATGCTTACTTGAGCATAGACATCAACTGCATGACTTGAGTGTGTCGATCTACAGTTTGTAATTTCAACTCTTATAGTTGCATTTGCTCAGACAGGTTCTCGTCCATCATATAATATGTCTTCTCATGAACTGCCCTAGATTATTCAATTTATTCTCCATTCCATAGAAGGGCATGGATTTAGCACCTCCCTCTCCAACCTTATACCATGTTCGGATTTAGACATAAATCCCTACGTGCCAGTCTAACTCAAAAAAAGCCTGAACTGAAGTAAGTTGTCTCCCAAGGAAGATTATTGGCAGTGGACGAGAGGACATATTGAATGGTATTGGCTAAGTGTCAAAATATGTACTATGTATGAGTGTATCCGTCAAGTTGAGATTAAACATATCTTCACACCAGCTTAAGGGGAAGTGTAGATGGTTATACTTTGCAGGTACTTATGATCATAGTATACTATCTATATTTAACACAGTTATATAATGCAAAATCATGGAGCTCTAAACATTCTAACACATTTCACTTCTTCCCTCCAATTCTTCTCTCACTCCATGTTTTTCTTTAACCTCTTTCTACTCTTCTTAATCATGACTTCCTTTCTCAAGTCAGAGTATCCATTTTTAACCCATAGTTAGAGTGTCCATTTGCACCTCGCAGGATCTATCAATAGCCCTACAAAGTTTACATACGATCCAATTTTCTGATAGTATACAGGGGTGTTATCTTCGAAGACAATGCTTCAACAAGGGCGGACTACCAAACGAGGTCATAGGCAAAGTTGGCTATCGTAAATTTGAGAGAGTGTTGAATATTGGATGTACTTAGTGCCAAAAGGTGTATATTACACCACCATATCAACCATACTTTCTGAATTAGATCTAACTCTCTCAAGATAAATTTTATATTTAAATTTAAATTCCAGTGAGATCATACATCGCTGTAGGCAACTAGTTACGTGAATTATAAATATCTAGAACTTTACAGTTTGTCCTTTCCTATGTACCTAAGTTTGCGGATATCACATCTATACCTTTCCGTTTTCTTCTTTTCACTGTATCTACTAGTTTGTTAGAGCCTAAGCTGCCTACCCTTAATTGAATAATACCTTTGGGGAGTACTCAGGTGTGCGTGTGTGTGTGTGTGTGTGTGAGAGAGAGAGAGAGAGAGAGTATTTAACTGGCACTTCTCTCTTCTTATTTGTACTCATATTAAACAAAGTGGTTCGAATGACGGCGGTGAACAACAACCATATAACATATAATAACATAAACGCAGGATAATTAGTTTCTGAACTACGGATCTCCAATTTGGGCACAATTATTGATTATTGAACTGCGGATCCCTAGTTTAGGTGATCCCTGCCAAGATTAAAGTCGTGCATTCTAAGTAGCAAAGTGAGATACAATCTAGGACTAGAATGTTTACTCTCACCACTACAGTCTGGAACGAGAGCCCTTTTCTAGTTTTCGCAACATACGAATGTCGGTCTTGGACCTTTAGTCTAGTACTCTAGTCGGTAGACTGCTCCAGTGAATATCCCCGTTTTACTAAAAAAAAAAACAATTACATATGGCTTGAATTCATCATCGAATCCAATCCACTTTATGGCCTATGGTAAGTCTATTTTCTGGTACGTAAATGATTTACCCCCATTTTTTAGTGTAAATTTTTGGATTGTACAATTTGCAGATCACTCTTCATTTATGGTGAGATGTCAAGCATCCATAAATTTCCAACCCCTATTGAATGTTTAAAGCATGAATTATTTATCACATAGCCCACATGGCAAACAGTAGCATCACCATGTTCATGATAATTTAGGGCAGGCCAAGCTAAGAGAGAGCATCAGAAAAACCAATTAAAACATACTGACAGACAATAATTACATATTTACCTCGTTGTTCCAACCAGAACAGGACGGCCTTGTTTAAACATATATTTAACTTCTTCTCGAACATTATCCCATTTTCCACGTACAGTCTAATTGAATATGTATTCCAAAACATGTAAGAAAAAGCCAGAGATTTATATCACAAAAGAAGAAATGAATAAATATCAACATAAAATCGTAAATGTGATTAGAATTACTACCGCGAAAGCTTGAATTGGTAAATCATTGCGAATGTTTGCTAGATTTGTAGGGATTTCAATGACAGGCGTCTGGAACATTTTCAGAAACTCTTTCTCCTACAGCCGGAAAGAATACATTTGCATAAAAGGTGGATTTAGTTAAATAAAACTGGTCATGATTTCAGAATACTGCCAAAATAATCAATTTGACTCTGTAGGCTTTGATCCCCCAAATTTTGTAGGGTGCAAGTCCTATTTCAATCATATAATCTCGGTCAAGAGATAAATATGTCAAATATTTGCAACGGGAGTCAAAGTCTAACTTAGATGATATAGAAGGAGATGCCATCAAGATATCCCTTGACAAATTATAGTTACCAAACAAAAAGTTGATATCATCCATACCTCAGTTTTTGCAGTTCCAGTCATCCCTGAAAGCTTTGGATAGAGCTTAAACAACGACTGGTAAGTTATTTGCGCCACAACGACAGAGTCTGCCTAGTAAGTGCCAAGTAATTTCAGTACTCAATTGGATCTTAACATAAAAGTGTAGAATAAGGCCTAGAAAATTCATATCAACACTAATAGCATTATATATAGGAGCACGAGTAGGTTACTGTAACTGGGCCCATGTGTCTTTATCCTAAATGTACAAATACTGATAAGAGGTTTACAATGTTGGCCACATACATTTAACTCAAACTAACATCAAGAAATACCTGAATCTTAAGACCCTCTTTAGCCTCTACAGCCTGGTGAATACCCTCAGACCATCTCCTTTTCTCTTCAAATCTACCCGTCAACTGCAATTTTAAGGTAAATGTTGGCAAGAAAAACAAAATTTGTTTCTAAACAACATGATAAAACTCAATACCAATGTAACGATGATCAAGATTTAGCCATTTAACCAATTAAAAAAAACAAGTTGGCCAAACGTATCAGGATTGGCTGGAATAGATGCAAGTGAAAACCATGATATATATCACCTACTTTATTTGAACTGTTTATTCTTTCTTATTTTACACTTTCAAGAAAGAAGCTAGCTAGATAACCGCATTATATAAATAACAATCAAGAAGCAGTACTAGAAAACTAAACACATTAAATTAGATTTAAGATTAGATTTTACCTCATTGATTATGAGTGCTTTTCCATTTTTAACTATATACTGGACATCTCTTCGATAGAACTCCTTGGCCTTCAAGGCATTCATCACGAATCTGCAAGACTTGAATGCGTAGAACAAAGCTTACAAAAGTAAATACAGCAGAAAGTTGTCCATCAGATAGGACAAAGGAAAAAAAATGCATGTTCTAGAAGCACTTTATTTATAAGCCAAATTTGTAATATTTGCTCAGTATAGTTCATCACCTTACGAATTTGATTTCCAAAAATTCCATAGATTAAATGAGGAACTACAGTTCTCGTGTCTGGCCGGTGTCCTCCAGATACCCAAATTAGATTAATATGTGAATCTGGACGACACTCGGCAATTACCCACAAGACATTCTGATTTTCATGTACGGAAAGACGTGCAAATAGCTCCATTATGCACCTTGCCCAAGGATCATTTTCATCCCATAAATCGTCTGTTTCGAGAGCCAGCTCAGCAAGTGCAATACCTTCATCGGTCAACTCTACCGAATTATCTTTAAGTTCTACACTATAATGCTGTCAACAGAAAATGATAGAATGTATAAACAAGATGTGGAAGAATTGAGATCGCATATTTATACTACACATATATACATATATAAGTCCAAATGTTACTGTGGGTACTATATGGGAAGGACAGAATGTCAGAACTAGGATATATTTTTCAGTATTTTGAGAAGGTAAACTTTAGTATTGATCTTAAAATAAAAATCGAGATCCAGAGCATAATAAAACCTGAAGGCTGGGAAGACCAAAGAAAAAAGTAAAAGACCTAACGCATTAAGCGGGATTTGAAATGGCTAGCCCCCTCCATCTCACAATTAGTCTTATATCTTACTCTCTTTATTAACCTGATGGTACAAGCCCAATAGAAGATAACCGCATGGATATCCATGACAATGGCATCCATGGTCTTTACTTTCGAGTTGAAGTATTAACCATTCCTTTGCTTCCACAAAACCCATCTAATGATACAGGTGTGAGACCCTACACTATCTTCCCTACCTCTACCCATCAATGTTTCCAAGAGCTGCTAATGCCGGCATATAAATACTTCCCATCTCTCACATCTTTGTTGTTTCAGTAAATTTTCACAGACAAAAAAAGCGGGAAACCTTGGACGACATATTTCATAAGATCATGCCATACATTGGGAGCACATACCTTATGTTTTCTATAACATATTTTGATATATAAACAGTTTAACCAAAAGTCCAGTTGTTATATCAGTCTCTGTATCAGATTGTTCACCCAAGTATACATTGGAACCAGTAAATAATTTGATTTGTGTTACGTAATCATTAAACAACATAAATCAAAATAAGCATCATGTAAACAGTCAATGGGGGAAAACTTACAAAGCCTTGTACAAGCAGCTCAGCTACTTTTGCAGCAACTGGATATCGTGCTGCATCTTTACTAGCCTTGCGAAAATGTAAATGCAAACGTGAAAATTACCTCTAAAGAGATTCTTCAGCTTTAAAGTGTAATGTCTAACGGCATAAGCTATTAGTGGAATGAAAAAAACAAATAGCACTTTGTAAGACATGCCTAAAATTACCTCACCACTTATTAACAAGGGGTTCCTTCCTTCATCAATTAGAACAGAATCAACTTCGTCAACTATCGCAAAGTGAAATGGCTTTGGCCTGTTTTAAATAAAACACGGATCAAAATATAGAACTAAATGGACTAAGAGAATAATATAGGTATAGCTAATTATGGCCATATGGCACGGTACTGCAATGGTAACGTTACTGTAACTGTTGTACTGAGAATAATAAGTGTGTCAAAGTACCCTTCCGCGTCATATAAATTATTCATTCTTCTTCCTTTTTAACTTTTCCAGTGGTTATTAGCGATATATATTTCAATATATTGGTCATAATCGTACATAAGTATTTTGCGTTTTAGGTACGTATGTTCCGGGTATTATGGGTATTTCCAGTTATTAGGGTTTTCCCTTTTATTCTTATAAACAGATTGTAATAGCAAGTCTTTTGCATTTTGAACAGTGTTTTATTCCTTGGATTAAATTACACTACTAGCAATTCGATAAAACTCTTTTTTACTTGCTAAATTTAGTCTAATACAAAGCAGAAAGTATAGAATTAATACAATAGTAACTAGAATACCATCTCATAACAAGTTTTCCGCTCTTCTCCGCAAGATTGTCTCTAAGGTAGTCAAAACCAAGCTCCTACGGGACATTCATGGAGAGGAGTACATATTAGCATATTTCAAGCAGAGGTTATAACTGATAATGACCATATTCTTAAAGGAATGAGGCAGCAATCAAACCACTAATAATAGGCTGAGGAAAATTGCCAAAGGAAGACGGTTGTCAAATGGGCGCGAGAAGGGTGATCAGGGAAGCAGAGTCTAGAGAAGATAAGGAGGTAGAGAAAAAAGTCAGGGGAACCAGAAAAAAGTCTGGGGAACAAAACAGTGGGGGTGGAGACCCAGCCAAAAGTTTCAACTAACAGCAGGAATTCCAAATACCAATACAAACTCAAAATATTTTGCACTAATATCAAGGTACATCCGAAAAGCTTGAATTTCAAGCAAACTAACCACTATGTGTAAGTTTATATATATGCATGTGTTAATTTGACGCAATGGGCCAATCAGGTAGAGGTAATAAACAGAGGGGGGAACTGAGGTTCAACAATTGAGAGGATGGTAAGTTGGTAACAGAGGTCCCAGTAGGACTAGTTTCAATATCAAGTAGGACTAAATACAAATAAGAAAGAAGAACTTACAGAATTATTGGTGTATGTTATATCACAATGATAGTTGGATTTTCTCTCTTCAGCTGACATACCCCTCTGCGCATGCAAAACCAAAGTTTCAGCCGCGAAATTTCAAAACAAACTATGCTTGTCCAATTATTACTAATAACATTTAATAAGACTGAGTAGAGTTCTGACCCTAATTGACAAACTGTTACCAAAGTTTCAAGTTTGATACACGAGTTTACGAAATTATAAATAATAAAAAGGTCTAAAACTTATATATCTGATAAAGGTCCACATATATGCAGATTTAATACACTTCTATCCCCTTTTATTTGTTTTATGTTCAGAAAAATCAACTTTAGATTATCAAAACAGCAAATTTGAGTATATTTTTGTTATTTTGACAAGCAACATATATTTCATCAAATTCCGTCGAATTTGTTACCGGATTTTAGATGTTATCTGATTGTAACTCGATGTTTTTGCCCCAATTTTTTCTGCATGTTGAGTTTCTAGATTGAATTCTGGTATATTTAAAACATAAGAACACCAGTATTTCTTGGACCATATACGCGACAAAGGTAACCCTTGCATATCTTTCACTTCAAACACAAATTACCTGGATTAGACCGACTGAAAGACCTAGGAAACGATGGACGCGGCCCATCCATTCTGCATCACGCTGAGCTAAGTAATCATTTACGGTTACCACTACAGAAACAACCATAATGAAGAACATTAGGCTGTATTACTTACCACATAAAATGGTAAGCACATTACATTATGTCTCAAATAACTATAGTATCTAAAATTGACGTGCACGTGTATCGGTGCCCAACACGAGTACGAGGTGTCGGACACGGCAAAGACAAAATAACTGAAAACGCAGACACGACCATATGGGAAGGGGTTCACAGTTCTTGGAGTTTGTACCACAGTAAGATATTATATTAAACTTTTAACTACTACATCTGCACGGACATTCTTCCTCCATGTGTGTAATTGAAGGAGGTATAAGTATATCATATTTGAAATTAGTACAGCTAACTAGGAATCCTACTAATTTTAAGGAATTGCCACGAAACTTTCCTAGTTTTAGAGGAATTGCCATGATGATGAACATGACTGCTCCTGGTTTTCATAAGCTCTTAAGTTGTAATAATCGTTGCATCAGGGTAGGTGTCACGACCCCACTCTACGCAACCCACAACATTGTCCCCACTTAACCACCTCTAGCAGAGGCCTGAGATGTCGGTTTTTCCAAAAAGCCTCGGTGTCAAGTAGAGTGAGATCCTTACTTAAGAAAATTATGCCCGGCGGGATCTTAAGCAATGTGGGACTAAACCATTGGTGCAACCATCACCACTATCCGGTTAGGCGCCCTTCCAGTACACCCACTCGGCAGCGTGTTAGAGTAGGGCATGTCTCCCTGATTCTTATGAGCTGTAATTCTTTCTATCTAGATGAAATAAAAGTTGCCTCCCACGGTTTTTGTTTAAAAACAAAATTCAAAACTATACCCTAAGCTGTAGAGATGACTGCTATAATATACACTCATTATAATAACCTTTTTTATGAACTCTAATTGTAAAACTATACTCCTCTTACTATAAGCTCTTACGAAATATGTCATCTTCAAACCTGAGGTCCCAAATTACAAAAAGATTATGGATTATTTGAAGAGAGGTAGTTTTGTAGCTACTATCAGTGGTTCTTTCCACATCTCACATTACTTTTAACACTATTTGTGCATGGATTCATATTGTTAATTGGAAATCATTGAACATAAGAAATGGACAGTATGTATATTCCAAAAACTGTATGTTGAAAAATGTCTCCCTTTACAGTCAATTTCCATATTTTATAAAGAAAATTAAAATTACCATGGACTCCGTCGCCTGTCAATGCATTGAGGTAAGCTGCTAAAGTAGAAACCAGAGTTTTCCCCTCGCCTGTCTTCATCTCAGCAATGGACCCATCATGAAGTACCGCACCGCCAATAATCTGACAGTAATGAGTAAATTAAAGACATGACTCTTCCTTCCCTTAGAGAACATATCCGATACAAACACTATTAATATCAAAATCACTTTGAGATTTAGAAAATATTTTCAAACCCAATTACTGTAAATTTTATTGAGTCAGTCGTCCAATAAAGCATAAGTGTCATTCTCCAAGACCATCAACTCGAACATTCTAATGTATAATGACTCAAATTTTACTAATTAGTGATCGCCTCAAAGCGACTACATCTCTAAAAGCTCATAAACCAATCATTTTCTTTTCTTCATATTCCACTTCCCAACAAGTAAAAAATTACTAACAAAACAGCAACAAAATAATACCTGCACATCAAAATGCCGCATCCCAAGCTTCCTTCTCGCAGCCTCCCGCACAACAGCAAATGCCTCTAATAAAATTTCAAGTAAAACACATTAGACACCAACAAAAATAGCAACTACCCAATGAAAAAAATACACTTAAAACCAAGTTTCTCGAACCAGCTTGAATATGTGCAACAGTTTCCCCTCGTCTAAGCCGAACTCTAAACTCCTCCGTCTTCGCAGTCAACTACAAACCAATCACGCAACAATAAACAAATTACCAATAAGTTCACTTCAAACCACTAAATACTAATCAAGTCAAGTTAAACATTAAATGGGGTTTAATCAACAAACCTCGTCGTCCGATAATCTCCCAATCTGGGGTTCGAAACTGTTAACCGATTCGACAAGTCGGTAGTAATCACGAACAACCCAGTGGTTTAAACTAGTGAAATCACTCCAATTTTTTCTCAGTCGAACGAAATTGTCTTTGATAGAAGTTGGGGTGATAGTAGGGTTTGTAGTAGTGAGAGAAGAACGACATCGAATTGAAGAAGAAGAAGAAGAAGAAGAAGAGAGTTTTGTTGGGGTTAGGGTGATGAGTTTGGGGAAGGTGAAGGTGAAGGTGGGACTGTAATGGAGGTGTGGTGTTGGGTGAAGGAGAGAATGAGCAAAAGCCATTGCTCTCTCTCTCTCTGAGAGTCTCGAAGGTGTTTGATTAAAATCCAAGGTTTCCCGCGTCGTTTAGATAGAATAGAGTAGAGTTTGGGGGGAAGGAGATGTCAATATAGGAGTGCGTTGTTTATGGGTAAACAACATGTTTCAAATGGAAACGACATACTTTCGTCCGTCCATACGGACAGCGAAGTTGCCGGATTCTTCATTTAAAATGACAATTGAACTTGTTTTTTAGCCAAGATTGTGCATTCCGAATGACTTCTTTTCTTTTACATTAACGGGTCTTCTTTTGTGCCAAATATACTATCTCTAGCTCAAATATGCATCCTTATTAATACTAACCAGAAATAAGCACTCATTACATACCATCTATAAATCACCTGAAAAACAACATTTTGGTAGCACTTGATTTTCATAAATTATACAACTTAACGTTCTCGGTTTCAAATAGGAAGCAGAACAAACATTTAGACAGGTGAAGAGAAACAGAGACATGCAAGTCTAAAATTGTTTCATTAATGTTTCTGAAGTACTGTATACACAATTTTTATCATAGCACAAATTTAACTTCAGCATTCTTTTTTGAACCTCTAAATTAATATATGTTACATATATTTGTACACTGTTCATTTACTGAGATTGTATAAACAAAAACTACGTGGTATATCGCATTTCTTAGGATACAAATCCATTATATTCGTCTCCAACGCTGCCGAGAGTATGCACGTATATGTTTATACATTACAGTCATATTCTTGAATTTGGCTCAAAGGGGAAGACTTCAGTCTTTAACCATAATAATATACCTGTCGAATCAAATAAAATTATCAGTAAATAAACATGAAACCACACAGAATAATACCCATAAAAAAAATTATATTTGACATCTTATCACTCATATGACAAGGACGAAAGGTTTATCACAAACATCCGCCGCATAAATACATCTAATACAAGACAGGTTACATATTTAGAATTTGGAATCAAAAATTTAAGTTAATATTGATTACCAATTTTAGATGCGCTAACATATTTATAGTTAAGCCAGCCGTTTAACAAATTTCGAATTCCAAATTTAAATTAACTCGAAATTGTTGTTTTGGGGACTTTGTAGAATGCTACTCCACGATCAGATCAATTACTTCCGTATTTCGCAATACATTACTAATGTTTTCACACAAGACTCCACAAGACTGATGCATGAGAGGTGAATCTCATAGTGAAAAAGGTGGGAAAAAAATTGCTCACCTTAATAACCTTATCAGCAAGTCCTACAACAAGCTTTCCTTCCCAGTATAATAGAGCTTTTATGACAGAATCACATGTAATAGTCCCAATTTGTTTCGTATCTACTTGAAACTCATCGGCTGATAATTCCTAAAGAAAAAAAGGAAACAAAAGAAAATGTTGAGAAACATCATTAATCAAAAAGTCGCAAATTATAATATAGAATTGAGCTCTCTGAGCCAGCGGTGTGTGGCGAATGGGACAGAAGGGAGGGTTTGTTAGAGAAGTAGTGTTGGACATACAAAATGGGCAATCTGTATGCAAGACGTCAAATAAAAAACAAGCCTTAAAGATGTTAAGGAACTCCAAAAATTGCCCCATTATGTAATTGGTAATTTACGTTATTCCTCAAGTTAAAATAATAACAAAGACACCCTAACACTCCATAAACACATGACAGGCAAATTTATCGCTGTATGGTTCAGGGATGTGTGGTAAATTATTGCACTAGATCCTAAAATGGCGATAAAGCAATGCAAACCTGTATATTGACTGCTTTACTCCAACCTCCTGTAAAAAGCCATTTCCCCTTCACGTCAAGAGCCAAAATAGCCCCATCTTGACTTTGGATAGATCTCAGCAGTACATCATTCTTCCAAACCTTTACAGATCCACTCTCAAGACCAGCAGCGAGCATATGATGATCTACTGAGAGTGATAATATCGAAGCCAAACTTCCAGCTGTGTCCTCACCCAATACTGCCAGGGAACTGTGATCGTTAAGACACCATAAGCGAATGGTTCCATCCCAACTACCACTATATAAAATGCCATCGCAAACTGCCAGGGATGATACGACTGACTTGTGACCAATCATAGTGCATGTTAGGGAGTAATCCTGAGAAAAAAGAAACCGCCTATTATGCGTCCTGAATAAAATAAACTACTAATGTTCCCAATGAAGCCATAAACATTAGCTTATAATAAATTATCACATTTTGGAAGCAAGACAACCAGTTCTCACATCATAGACAATGTAAACTATGATAAAAAAAATGTCATTACCCGTAACGACCATGCTTTAACCGACTTGTCCCCATTGCCTGTGTAGAGATATTCCATTCCAGAAACAGCCAAGGCATGAACACCACTATAACGCCAATCCTTCTCCTCATACCATTTCTTTAATGGCTCTTCGCCGGAATTTAGTCCAATCCCCCATATAAAAATACCACCTTCAATGTCACCACTTATACAGAAAGGGTTGTTTCCATCCACAAAAACTATAGCCATGATTCTATGCTCGTGACCTTTTAAGGATCGCACAAGAGAAAAATTCTGCATATGATACAAATTCTAATGATCAAATGAACATAAAAACAAAGAATGAAGCTTCTAAGTAAAAAAGAAAGAAAAGAGAAGCCTAAAGTGCAATTAGCAGAAGTTCAACTAAACCCAACTTTCTTTTTTATTAAGTCCATTACTTATTAGAATGTGAAAGATTTGAAAATTTCAAGAAGTTGTCCTCCACGCATTTATCATAGTTTTATGTAAGGGTCATGGCAAGTTTAATGATCAACTTTTGATTCACTGCGAGAAATTTCACGAGCAGCATCGAAGAAGTTATAAAGCCTACTGGGTGACCTGTCTGTGAGCTACTTTTTATGATTCACTAGAAATTTCATGATTCAGTAAGAAGGTGACCTGTATGTGAGCTACGTTTACTATCCATATTTCCCAAGCTTCTAGTCACAGATTAAGAAGAACAAATGCATGTGTATGACCATGCATCTAAGAACAAAACAAAAAAAACTGAAAAAGTGCAATGGAAATAACTTCAAAATGTATACCTGGAGGGACCAAACGTTGACTATTTTATCAAAGGATGAGCTAAATATAAAACCTCCTGCAAAAAAGAGTAAGAAAAAATTCAAATGCAATGCGTTACATGTATAGCCATGTAGGAAACTAGAAGGAAACAAAGGCAAAGTATGCCAACATAACAGTATTAAGCATCTGCTCTGTAGCGTTCCGCTTTTTGTCATCGTAGTCGTACTCTTTTAATTCGTGGATGTGTCGTTGTTAGTTATTATGTTTCTTCAGTTGCATATGATCAGAACCAATATCCAAGATCTTTTGAAATTTGAAACTCTATATGAGATGTTGTCAAACCCATCACCCCGATTTGCTCCTAACTATTGGTACCCACCTCCTCCTTATTCTCTTCTTTATATCTTCTTTTTAATACAACTACTTCTTCAATACTTTCCGGCCATCAGTAAAGAGAAAGAATGGGTTCTCTTAGAACTTTTTAATTCTCCACATCAATTCTAGGGCACTCTCCCATTAACTTATTTCGGTTCTAGAGAGAGAGAGGGAAAGAAAGAGAGATGTATTTGCTAAAGCTCTCTACGACTTAAAGCTCCGCATTGCTCTGCACCGCTCGGCTTTCGTTCATCATCGTTATTTTAACCTTAAGGCAAGTGCATTTATCCTTGTTCATATGGATGATTAGTTTGAGAAATCTACAATTATTGAGCATGACTTTCTAGTAGATTATTGGTTTCAATTAAACATTCTTAATAGCGTGATTCATACTCAATTCATGATAAGATCGCATTATTATAAATCTGAATTTAGACTTATATATATTCTAGAGTTAGACTAGATTACAGACCTCGCTCATACATCTTTCGGTATGTGGGTAATTGCTGAAATTCTAGGGGATGCTTGTGTTGACATAGTTTAGAGAGCATCATGTACTTTATTGTTTTAGAGTAGTTGATTTAGCTTACGGGGAGGATCAGGTTGCTTATTTTAGGTTCCTTTAAAGGAAATTATCTTATTTTCTATCTAGATCATATGCTAAGGAATAGTAAGCAATGGCCAGTCCTACTTTAGATGACCTATTTAGCCAATGTTTAAATTGTGAAGTCATAAGAGATTCGGTTCCTAGTATTCTTATCCATCTTCTTATGCCATGATTAGAGTAAGGTTTCTCACCTGAAGAAATTATACATTAATTTAGTTTACTTGAACATATACTCATGTATACTATCTGATTCAGTTACTGATGCTCATGTTCTTGTGGTTACTGATGCTCTTGTTCTTGATTCCTAATCTCAACTTTTGGCATTGTTGATTTAAGGTTTAGCCATATCTCTTACCTGTTATTGATTCGTATTAGGTTCTTGTTAAGCAGCTTTTAGTATAGATGCTTAGGGACTATATCTTTGACTAGCTTTCATAGTTTAGTTTGTAGTAATATGATTTCTTAGCATGCAATCTTTAGTTATCAACATATCATCATGAGTATGACCAGTCTTGTTTAGTGGTATTCATCTTTGTTACTCAATTCATATTTCCTGATCACTCTTTTATGTGGGATATTATATTAATCTCCGACTCCATACTAAAGGATTACTTCCGGAATTAGGTAAAGTAAGTCATCTGGATCGTAATGGGCTTGTACATAGAATTCTTATTAGGTGTATATCATAGACTTGTTAACAAGAGGCTTTAGTTCTTCATATAAGGTCTGATTTCATTGTTCTAGAATTTGAAGCATTACTCATAGTATGAATTGCTTGATGTGATATCTTTATAGGATGCGTTACCGTACTCTAAACTGGATTATGATAGGAGTTTATTTATGGAATATTTCATCTAGTTGTATGAGAGTGGTCCAGTAATCATCGCAAGATATTGTGTTGGTGATAAGAACTTTATACTAAATGGACATTTGGACGAGTCCTTTATTCTAGAACTTAGATGATTCCTTAGTATGACTTCCGTGATAGTTAAACGTAACTATGGATTTTCCATGATTTTGTAGTACGTGACTTAGATTCGTTTACAGGTTTAGGACTTCCACTCGATATTGTCATATTGACAGATAGATCATTGGATGTTGGAGCTTTACTTCATTTGATAGAGTTCCCACTTGTTATTGAAGTGAGGGTAGATAGATCATCTGGTTATAAGAACGGTAGGTCTTTTGATATAGTCTCAGATGCTATTTAGGCAGGGAAAAACAGATCATTTGATTCTTCTAGGATTCAAACCTCTTCATTTCCATTCTGTTGGGCGACTTCGAGTTAATGTACACAGTATGGCTGTGCTGTTACGGTCCTTGGGTTTGATTCCCTAAACAAAATATTCGGTTACTGCTAGCCAGTTTTCCAGGGTTGCAAGCCCCTAAATCATTTCCCTGTTACTTTTTGGTTGCATACTTCACGAGCATCCCGTGGGCTTAGATTCGTAAAAGTGAAAAAAAAATCAAGTTTTAGACCTGTAGGTTGAAACTCCTTGAACACCCTGATCAGGTACGTTACCCGCTAATTCCTGGCTCAATAAAAAGGAATCCGCCAATCCCTGGCTCGACAATAAGGGAGGCATTTTTGTTAATTACATAAGGGTGCGAGAGTGTGGTCCCACTGAATTAAAAGTGACCCTGTGTACTTGACTACCAAATTCTTTTTCCACATCTACCGTACCTCTTAGGTCGTAGTAGTTAGATCTAAGTTTAGGCTACCATTGTTATCGTATTGGGATTGCTAGTTTTACTTAGACCGTCTTCCTTAGAACTCGTAGCTTGGTTGATCTTCTCTTATACTATCCGTGTGTTCTTCATGTCTCTTAACTGTGATTATCTTGGTCTATACTTGCTAGGCGTTGCTTGCTCACGCCTTGCGCATATACTTTTTCAGGTGAATCGTTGCAATAACGTTGCTAGTAGTTGGAGCAAGTTGGACTTGCATGTTTTGGAGTTCTTGCCATCCTTGCGGTATTATTTCTGATTATATCTCTTTTTAGATTATTCTTCCGCTGCATAGTTTCATAGTGTTGTAGATGTATTTACGATTTGTTTTAAATTGTAGTACGTCTTTTGGGGGTTCATCTTCAGGATGCCCGACGTTACACCTCAGAATTTGCGTTCTTAATAGTTTATTAAGAAGCCAATTTTGGGGGCGTGACATGCTCTATGGGTATAGCATCAAAATTATCAAGCTATTGTAGGCAGTTATTCATTCTACTTTCACTCTCCACTGGCCCCTCCACCTCTCTCCTGTGGAATCCTGCATAACCACCGACTACTTGACTCTAACTGAATTTTTTCATCGGTTATTTTATCCATTTAAAAAAGCCCTAGAATTGAGAGAATTTTGAAACCATTGGCATGAAATAGAAGTGTGTGTCCATATAGCAAACTGAATTTCTAATGAGGAGTCAATAGAATGCATACCTCCCACAGCTAACCCCGTGACACAATCACGATGACCCTGCAGAGTGACTGATTTCAAATTTCCGAAACCTAGGCCCCCGGCGAGATCTTTTTCAACTATCCCCTCGACAAGATCTCTTCCTACTGTTTGTTCAGTTCCCTTTGGCTGGTCACAAAGATCGCCAAGAGTTAAGCAATGGCCACCTGTGTTCTTCCTCATTACATCTGTGTCGGGACTGGATAAAGCATCAATATGAGGTTTAATAAGCAATTCCCTAACACATTTCCATACATCTCTAACAGGAGGACGCATTCCCGGATCAAAATCAAAACATTTACTGAGAACTTGATACAGAGATGCAAATTCTGTACCTAATTGATTTTCCAACGCAAGGCATATTCTCTCCACCCAAGATTTATACATTCCCAAGTTCTCATCAACGTTTTCTACACGAATAAGTTGATATAAACTTTTGAATAGCTCTTCAGTAAATAAATCCTCCACAAGAAGCGAAACCAGAATACAAGCCAAAGACCAAACATCTGAGTGAAACTCGACAGAGTATCCAAACATCCCTTCTTTATGCACTAAACTAAATAGTAGTTCCGGGCTCACAAAAGCTTGAGATTTATATATTGTATCCAAACACATTTCATTTTTGTAGTTTTTATCTGCAATACACTTTCTAACTCTCCTTCCGGTTATCAAAATATCATTCAGATCAACAAAAGCTCGACCAAGATCATTAAAACTAAAACAAGACGGAGCTAAGCACCCACTAACAAGTCCTTCTGAATGTAACCCAATCACTGCCTCGCACAACTCCATACTCACCATTGCAAAACCCGATATTCCCCTACTAACTAAACAAAAATCCGCAATATCATCAGCCTTTTTCGCATTAAGACTTTGGGTCACCAAAAAAACATACCCATTTTCCAAATCCATCCACAACCCATAAACCCCACATACACGAAAACTCCTCCCCATCGCGCCACCATCCCTTAAAACCAACCTCAGTTCTTCTCTCTCCTTCTCTTCTAATTTACTCAAACCTTCCATAATTCTAACAATGTAACTAAAACTAACCAACGAATCACTCAAATATGTTGTAAAAACATGAAACAAACTCACAGTTTTGTTCTTCAAACCCATCTTTCCTCGAACCAATTTCCCGGGTTCTTCATCCATCAAAACAGCATCGTGGGGTAGCACAAAACCCTTCCAAAACGCGTAAAACTCATCGGAGAACGAAATAGGGACAAACCCATGTTGGGAAACACCAATGGGGGGGTTGTTGTTAGATTGGTTTGGGTGTGATTCTGATTGAGAGGGGGAAATGGGGTTGGGGTTTTGCTGCTGCTGTTGTTGGTTGATGAAGGAGAGGAGGTCTATGTTCTTGGGAAGTGATGAGGGACCTTGTGCTTGAAGGTATTTGACAAGTTGAGTACAAGCTGGGCAACGAATTGTGTTTGTGAAACGTTGAGGTAATTGGGGAAGACATGTTTGGCAGATTGAGTGACCACAAGGGAGAACTCGAGGGATTGTGGAGATGGTGTCGTAGATTTGGAAACAAATCGGGCACTCTGGGAGCTCCATATCTCTCTCCCTCTAATCTGCCATTAAAACCAGTCTGACCTGCTCTGTCGAACCAGAGTATCCAAAGTATCGCGATATTTTCACGGCATCAACATATATTTTGATATTTGATTATAATGTCGCATTCCGCTGGCATCAACTTGGCAAAATTTGATGCATGTGATAGAGAAGTTTTAAATGCACCTCAGACTCTACAAGCTCACCCCATCCCACTATTTTCCATATTTAATTACACATTTTTAATATTTAAAGACAGGTATGTCCCCAAAATAAAAATATAACTTTTCAATCTAAACGCTCACCGCTACCTAATTCTTACTCAACATAATGATGAGAGAATAACAAAATAAAAATACATTTTCAAACTTATATACTTTCGACGTCATCTCTATATATAATTAAACAATGCAAGCGAAAAATGTAAGGAATGAGAGTGAAGAAAACTCTATAAGTCGTGTGATATGATTCGGCAATTTTAATTTTTCAAATATGGTTCAACTTGTATACATTCAACACCAAAAAAATTCAAATTTCAATCTACCTGGAGTTGGTAGTACGGTGACGATTTTGATGTTCATTAATATTTTTTTATATTTTTTTTTAACAAAATTGGGTGAGCTAATTAACCTAGAGAAATAGAAGTGGGGTGAGGTGAGGTTAAACTGTGCTGAGCTAATTTTAAAATAAGGTGTAATTAAAATTTCTCTTTGTGATATTTGATTTTGTTTGATTGGGTTAAAAAAAAAAAATCAAATACCCTTTTGTGTTTTTAAATAATAAAAATCAAAAAAAATATTAAATGAAACAATCTCAGGATACTTACCATTTAATCATATAGTAAACTCCCGCATTTTTTTCTTCTTCTTCTTATAACACACGTGTTTAGCATAAGAGTAATTTGGGTTTTATACTCGGCCACCTGTTATTTACGTGCAGTCAAACATAGTCACCTAAAATTGACCTTGGTCAAATACCAAAAGTGGGGTACTTCTCAAATATTGGCTAAAGTGTGGGGTATTTTGTTGGGTTACGGCTCAAAAACAGACAAAGTTCGAACGAAAAAACTTATTTTTAGGTTGAAAACTTGGTTCAGTTGAAGTTGTTTAAACGAGACTTGAGTCGTTCGAACGAAAATTGCGTAGGTTGTTTTGTAAGTTCGTTTTGGAGGCGATGGATTGTCTCATGATGCGTACTTCGCTGATGACCTAATAGAGAGTCTATAAATATAAAGTGTGAGTTCAAAACCTTGCGTGTGTGAGAGAAAAATATAGAGAGAAAAAAAATAGAAAAATCTAGTTTTACTCTAGAAATATTCATTAGGCTTTATTTATATGGTTTTTTGCTGGGGATTATCTGTAAGGGTAGATGTGAAGTTGAGTGATCTCTAAATTTCTGTGTAACCCTAATTGATAATAGATTCGTCGTGTTTGTCGATAGTGGTTTTGATCATTTTGAGTTTCCACCTAAATTTAAACATTGTGTATGTGTTTATTGCTTTGATTGAATTCTCTGTGGTTAGAATTATATATTAAGTTCTTGATTAATCATATCGTGCTTCCGCATTGCGATTTTCCCCATTTTTTTCCTAACACACTTCTCAAATATGCTAAGAAATGTTGGGGTATTTGTCTAAAAAAATTATTAAAAAAGAAAGGGAATGTGCCGATGAATTAATGCCCATCTTGAAGTCTCATAAGGCGACCATGTTCCTCCTTCTCTTAAAATAACGTTTGCAAGAACGCATAAAACACGGTCCCTTTATGTAGAAAAGACGAACCTCTCATGTGTGACATTCCAAACAAGTGTTGTATAAATGTGCATAACCCAATAGATGTGCTTACTGCAACAATGATTTAATCCCCTCCACCACTAGTTAAGATTATGCATTTTGTAAGAATCTCACTATACTTAGAACATCTCCAACAGAGAGGGTATGTTATTCCGATTTTGAATACTAGTATCTGAAATAGCATATCACTTTACTCAAACAGATTTATCTATAAATTTAATATTATTTTATGTGAGAGAGAAAATTTTTATTAAAAATTGGGATCCTTCCCTTTATTATAAAGAGAAAAAAGAAAGAAAGAATAAATATTTGTAGGGGACCCACAAAAATAGTATGCATATACCACGCTCAAAGTTCCGGATTTGCATACTTTGGAGGGGTACGAGGGTAAGTATGCTTAACACCATACCCGTGTTGGAAGGGGTTTTTGCAAAAGTATGGGTATGCTGTTGGAGATGCTCTTAGTTTGTTTAATAAGTGGCCATACATGCCGAATCATTCAGTAGCATGAAAACAACAACGGAGTACGCACGCTGGTATTTTACACATTTGATGTCCGAAAGAGGGAAATATCTGCCATTTTCAAACCTAGACACCTAATTAAAGATGACATTTTTAACTCTCTCAAACTCCCTCACTTCATGGCTTCTCAATCACTCCTCTCCAACCAAAACCCTAATTTCAATCTCAAACCACAACAACAACAACAAACAAATCCTCCATTGTAGAGCTGCAAAGCAGCAAAGCAACTCAGTGAAGAAGAAATCACCACCAAAGAAAAGGGGGTTTACTTCTAAAACACTGATAGAGGTGGAACCTGATGTGGGTAATGGTAGTAGTAGTGCTTCAATTACTCATTCGAATTCATACCAACCTTCACCTCTTCCGAAACCTCCTGCGGGGTTTGTGGTCGACCAGCATGGGAATGTTCTTATGGCTTCTTCCAAGCGAATTGCCACCATTGTAAGTTTGTGTCTTGTACATTCACCTGCTCTTGATTTTGATGAAATTAGAGTTTGGGTTGTATGTTTATTAGGTAAGTAGGTTAGTGTGATGGAATTTGAACCTAATTTAGTGTAGGAAGTGTGGGTATGAAAGCTTTAGGTGTTTATTTAGTAGGGATTGCCTGAAATGAGAGAAAACAAAACTAAATCGATATCGGGGATGAGAAGTCGTCAAGAATTGTTTCTGCAGGTATAGGCGGTTTAGGTCTGAAAGAAAAGAGAGTTCAGCAATGTAAGATTGCTCCTTGAATCTCTAAGTGAACATTACCATAGTCGCCTTATAGTTGCAATTTAGGCTCCTTGAATTTATGGTTACCTTTTTAAGGATTTATTTAAGTGATTTGCATGGTTATACTAAAGAATCCAGATAGGTATAGTTACTGTGCTTGGTTCTACAAGTCTTTAGTTCTCTCTTTCCTTGTGAAATCTGATCTTGCATTAACATTTTTCTATTTGTCAAAGTTCACAGTTACCATGAAAAAACAATTATGCTTTAATCTTTCTCTTATAACCCTTTTTTTCTCATATAATAGTTTACCAATTTGAAGACTCTAAACAAGCTGCTTTCAGGTCGACTCTACAAATAATTCGCCCCTTGAGTGCATAATCAGAAGAGTATTTAGAAGTTCTCAAGGAGAAGACTGCATGCTGCTGTGCCCAGTTGACACGTGAGTTATTTTAGTTTTACAAGGTGACTGGCTATTTTGAGTTATAACTGATTGGTTGACTCCTGCAGGCCTGTTCAAATCTTGAAAAGCACAAACATTGATGGTTGGTCAGCGGTATGTCTGTCCTAACTATAAACTCTAGTTCTGTAGTGATCATCATTGAAATTACATACCACACATTGGAAACATTCCCTAAAACTCAGTACTCATTTTCAGGTCAGCGATGACGAAATTGAAGCTATCCTTCCTGCTGCAGCTTATGCTCTTGCTAAGATACATATGCATCTTGTATCTAGTGGGTATGTTAATAGAAATTTTGACGCTAATTGAAGTGCCCATTGTTATATCCGTTAAGTTTTTTGAAGACGTGGTATTTCATTGGTTTATCTGAATCTTGACCCCATTGTCTTATATCAATTAGACTTGTAGTATTTTGTCTTTTGTCCAGTATTGCATGATTGAAATTAGAACACCTAACATATTACCAGCACGGACGTTAAGAAACATCTGGTGGTTTAAGTCTAATTTCAATCATTTAATGGGGGCTAAAGTCAAAATATTAACTTCAAACATACTTTCCTTAATTCTATATTTTGGTTCCTTCAGCATCTTGATATCATCTAGACATTGTTTGTCCCTCAATCAGATTTTGTTATACAGCCCGGGGGGGATTCTGCTATTCGGAAGAGGATATAATTGAGTTTGGCACAGGTAACAACTGTCTTCCTTCTCCTTTTCTTTTGAAGCATTTTATGGCCAATTTACTTCTTGTTTCTTGAACCACCCGACCGCGTGTTTAATTTGATTGAAAAATAAAGGAGCGGTATTTGCTGTTTTCTTGAAAATTATTTTACCCCCTTAGTGTGCATAACTAAGTGATGAGATTTAAAAATAAAATGTGTTGACAAGTATCCGACACTTGGACACACGTGTCCGGCATGTTTCCAAGGTATTTTTCTTTTTCTCGTCCTATCGGCACCCCATATCTGTACTAGACAACGACATACGTATCCGTGTCAATGTTACACCAATAACCAAGAAGAAAAGTGACAAAGATTGACAAAAAACAATTGAGGAGGATTTGTTGTGTGAATTTGCTTCCAGAAAATCTCTATTATTTGTCAATGCCAATACTGGGGTGTTACAAGAATAGCACTTTGCAGTTACATAACATATAACTTAAAGATAGAGTGGTCTAGTAGCAAATCATGAGTTACACAGACTTACACATATTATGTTCATAACCTCTACACTCCCCTCAAGTTAGAGCAGGGATGTCGGCCATGTCTTAATTTGATCATTGGAATGAAGTGGTATTGGCTCAGCGGTTTAAAGGCCATGTGTGCAATCTCTCTGAATACTCAGATTCAATACTGAATCTGACCATACACATTTGCTTTGTAGTCATCCATGTGACTAAGTTTCCACTTAAACTAACTAAGTTAACGTTTACCATTCCTCATATTTAGGTGACTGATTTCAAGCGTTTCTCCCAAATGTTCAAGGAGAAAAATATTTAGCAAATTAGCCCAATTTATGAACTGAATTGTATCAATGAAAAACTGAAATTTGGCGAGGAAAAATAGAAATTATTTATAAATTCAGTTCACCCTGGAAATTTAATTAATTCATTTGATTACATCGACTTGTGAATGCATCTCCAGAATTAGGCTTCACTACATGTATATGCTTTTGTTTTCAAATGGCAGCCAAAGTACTTCTACCAATTTAGTAGAACGTTTACAGAGCATATGTCTCACAGATATAGCCCACTGCAGAAACCTAGTTCCCTGTTATGTACTGACACGGGTATGTGTGTTGTTTCAAGTACCGGCACGGGAAGGTGAGAAAAAATAAAGTACCTTGAAGGTATGTCGGACATGTGTGTCCGCGTGTCCGTCTGTCGATGTCAAATGTGTCGACACAGAATTTTGAAAGTATGCCATGTCCATGCTACATAGGTTCTCTTCAACTTCGTAGAAGTCACTTACTTGCATGCTACAAAAATTGGCCACTATTCACTCGGTGTCTAGTAGGGGAATTGTTTTTGTTAGTTAACCTAATTTGATGTATGTTTGAATGTGTGCAAATATATTAAATTTCAATCCTGCAGATGATGGTCAAGATATAGATGGTGTTCCAACTGAAGGTGTGGAAATCACTTGCTTCCACCATGTAAGCATACACACGATATTATTTATTTATTTATATAAGTATATCACGGAACCAAAAAAACTATTAGATAAACATAAACACGTTCTCTTAACAAGACATGTTCTATCAATCACCTAATGTTTCTTAAGCTTGATGATATTATCAAATTGTATACATAGTAATCTGTGTACACTAAGATATTTTGATTTTGTACTCAAAACATATAGCCTGAGCTATGTCTTCCATTTTGCTGCATTTTGACTTGATGTACCCTTGCAGGATGGTACACATTATATGCTTTATACACCCTCAGATCCACTTCTGTTCGTCGCTGTAAAGGTAAATCTTTAGCTTCTTTTCCCTGCTTGTCATAATGGTTAATAGGAACTAACTCACGATGTGTTAAATTGATCATGCAGGATAAAAATGGCCTATTGCAGATCGCTGATGATGTAAGCAATCTCATTTTCCTTACACGATCCACTGTTTTTTTTTTCTCGAACTACATTATTAAATCAATTCTCTCTGCTGTGGTGCCACTAAACGAAAAAATCATAAAGAAATTACAAGGGAAGGATATTGGCATATAGCCTTCCCTGAAGGCAAAACACTCAGCATGGAACTTTGAAGGTTCCAAGGCCTACATTTAGCTCTCTCCTCTCTTGGTAAATCAGCGACTTTCTCAAAGATGCCCGCTCTCTTTCAGTGGACTCCCCATCTTGAAGAGAGCATCACTCCATTACCTCCTTTACAGTCGGGTCTAATGACTGTTTTTACTGCATAACCCTTTCTCCCGACTTTAACCCATATGTTCTTGTCATGAGGGTCAACCAGTACCTCCGTATCAATCTATTAAACAACTTTGAATCTACATCCACCTAAGCTGGAGTGAATTTTCTTTCTGACATGCTTGCAAATCATGCAACGAGGAGAACACACATGCCACCGTAATTGTGATTCAACATAATCCTGTATTTCTATACCATGTTACTGTGTTTTATGATATTCTTGAATCTTGGTAGTGGATAACTGGAGCAGTGTTAAAGATGTGGAAACAATGTGCGCATGACCAGTAGCAAAGGCTACCCAAACTACTTCGGAACTAGCTCAGTTTATCTGCCTCTCCAAAATTAGCCTCTAAAAGTGAGAATCGTCATCAGCTTCAAGGCTTTGTTCCCGAGTTTCATGGTTGACTGGACTACCTATTGGTCCATTTTGTTCTACTTTACTATGTTAAATCACGACTCTTCAATTCCTCTCCTCCTCAGTTTGAGGCTTTCATTAGACTGGTTCAAAGGGCAATGAGTTTATAGATTATTCAGGTTGCCCGGTTCATAATCACTCTCCTGGTGCTGGCGCACTTCTGTTTTCTTGGATGATTGAGTTGATCAAATTTCATATTTGAGGCAAGTGCTTGTCTGTTTGAAAATTTGTTCTGGGCTTCATATTAATTTGGCTATCAGTTGGGTCTTCAGTATCTGCGATGTTGATATTGAGTCTCTTTCCAGGGGTCTGGGTTGTGGTATTGGTGTCTTGCCTAGGTCTTGTTTGGGGTTGCCTCTTCAAGCTAGCCAAAAAAATGTTTAGTTAATTGGGATCCAGTGTGTTCTAATAGTCTTTTGCCTAATTCCATCCGCTCATTCCTACGGAAACATGGGAAAGTTAACCCGCTTTCACACATCTCTAGTTTTTATGAGCAAGCACCAAATTACTTGTCGTTGACAGTTACACCAGAGTAACCTATCTGTTGAGTTAATACAATGGTTTTGATTCTCTCTTGTTTATTTTGTTTTTATTCCTTACCACATTAGAAGAGTTGCCAATAGAAAAGTATTCAAGTTTTATGCACACTTTAATATATTGTATGACACCATTATTACACTGGTCTCATTTCTATAACTTGTGCTCTTCTTAGGATGTTTCGGAAGACCCTGCTGTCATAAGCGCCATAGACGAAGAAACAGAGTTCAATGCTCTCGTGGTATGTGCCGACCCTTCTTGATTTTTGATATATGATGGCATATGTTAGGAAAAACAGATAATGTCTTCAAACAGGTGTTGATTTCTGATTTTTGTTAATGCTGTCATGTTTTATCATTTGGTATCAATAGTTGGATATTATTTGCTTTCAAACGAGAATGTTCCATGTCTCTAGGAACCTGTAAACTCTCTTAAACTGGGTTTCTAATGTTTTCTTATCCGCTTTGCAGGAGGAGGAGGCCGTTCTTCTTGAATCATTATTAGGTGAAAGATGACCATATCATTCTGAACTGTGTATATAGTAAAGATAGTTCTTTGCAAGTTATATATTGTGTGAATTTGCCCGCATTTTCATGTATATATGTACTTTGCAGATGGACGTAGTTGTAGTCACAAGTTCATTTCCTCAATTTATTGTCTATGTTACTTGGTTACCTCTTACCACAGAAATAGTTTTTTTGTTTTTTTTTCTCTTTGTTCTTACATGCATACTTTTAATATTCCTTCTGTTGGAAATGCTCTCATGCTATGCTCTTAGATGAAGTCGTGGTTCAGTTATTATAGGCATTATCTTCTTCTACAAATAGTTTGATAAACAAAAACAAACCTGTTTGAACAAATGCCTCAACGAACACCTTTCCTTCTCCAACTTCTCATAATCATCACTGCAACAACAGCAGCAACCGATGATGATTTGAGTGCCACAACAACCAAGAACAGCATCGTTTTCAGCACTCTGGGTCGATCAAGGTATGCCTTCGACATCTTCACTCTCCCAATCGCTCACTCATCAAATAACCATCATCAAGATGAGCTTCAACTCACTAATTGTCATCAATCCATCAACTACAACGGCCACTTTCCTTCACTCGCATCATCATCATCACTCTTAACAAACCAAACCCAAGCTCTCCAATACCTTGTGTATGTTACAGAGAGACATGGGGTTTACAACTTGTATCTCGATTCGTACTTATTCGACACTGTTTCTAAGGGAAACCCCATGAGAAGAGAAGCTCTTGAAGTTCATTCTCGGGTTCAAATACCCTTGTTGGGTGTAACAGAAGAGCGACATAGTGGGATTGGGGCGAAAGACCGGCCTTCGATATCGGGCGAGTTTCTGATTTATGTTTCGACTCATGAAGATTTGGGTGTGCCTAGGAAGAGTTGGGCAGCTGTGTATTCAACTCATTTGATAACAGGGGAGACGCGGAGGTTGACGCCGAATGGGGTGGCTGATTTTAGCCCTGCAGTTTCGCCTTCTGGGGTTTGGACTGCGGTGGCTTCGTCTGGTGAGAAGGGGTGGGATGGAGAGGTTGAAGAATTGGATACAGATATATATGTTTTCAGGACGAGGGATGGGGCGGAGAGGATTAGAATAGTGAAACATGGTGGTTGGCCTTGTTGGTTTAATGAGTTTACGCTATATTTTCATAGGAAGAGTGGTGATGGATGGTGGAGTGTTTACAGAGCGGTATTACCTCGACGGAGAGGGATTGGGGGTGACTCGATAGTGATCGAACGGGTTACGCCACCGGGTCTTCACGCCTTTACTCCTGCTACTTCTGTGTGGAACAAGACTTACATTGCTGTGGCCACGAGAAGGCCTACTTCAAATTTTCGCCATATTGAGCTGTTTGATGTTGTTCAGAACGAGTTGGTGGAACTAACAAGAACAGTTTCACCCAATGCTCATCACTATAACCCGTTTATCTCCCCCGATGGAATCCGAGTTGGGTACCATAGGTGCAGAGGTGGCGTTAATGTAGGAGAAAGCACAAGTCTTCTCTTTCTAGAGAGTGTTCAGAGCCCCTCTTCAGATGTTTCATTGTTCAGGATTGATGGGTCGTTTCCTTCATTTTCTCCTAATGGGGATCGCATAGCTTATGTTGGGTTCCCTGGTGTTTATGTGGTGAACCGAGATGGGTCAAGCAAACGGCAATTGCTCTCTGGTACTGCATTCTCGACTGCGTGGGACTGGAAACGAAAGGGAGTTGTTTACACTAGCATTGGTCCAACATTTGCTAGAGAGAGCACCCAAGTCGATATCGTCTCCATTGACATTGATGAGACCACGGAATCTGTTCAACAGGGTACACTTTCTTCTTATTCGTATAAGAAACTTACATTTGGTGGCCAAAACAACGCATTTCCGTCACCATCTCCTGACGGAAAGTGGATTGCGTTTAGATCAGGACGTTCGGGTCACAAGAATCTTTACGTGATGGACGCTTTGGAGGGTGAGAGAGGTGACGGGTTCCGCAGGCTTACGGAGGGTCCATGGACGGACACAATGTGCAACTGGTCTCCCAATGGTGAGTGGATAGCATTTGCTTCTGACCGTGATAACCCTGGTGGAGGGAGCTTTGCTATCTATTTCATACACCCTAATGGTACTGGCCTTAAGAAAGTAGTTCACAGCGGTGCCAATGGGAGAACAAATCACCCATGGTTCAGTCCGGACTCGAAGAGCTTTACATTCACGTCTGATTATGCAGCCGTGTCAGCTGAACCCGTAGCAAACCCACATCACTTTCAGCCTTATGGTGATATCTTCATGGCAAACTCCGACGGGTCTGGGATTCAAAGATTGACCCATAATTCGTATGAGGACGGTACACCTACTTGGGGACCTTCCTACATGAGTCTTGTTGATGTCGAGGCGTGGCCACCCACTGAAAATCAATGCTCATTTGACGATTGCCATTGGCTTGGCCAAGCTCCTAAAAGTAGAGGTAACACTTCGCTAAAGATAAGGTGTACTTAACACTTGCTATAGCATGTATAAAGTATGTTTATGGTGATGTATATGCAAACTATATGTAAATTGAGTGTGATACATGTTTGTAAATAGGAGTAATGGTACATGGTGTAACCGTGGAAGGATTAAGGTGTGTTACAGAAATAAACTAATCTTTACTTGGTTAAGTGAGCCTTCTTTATCAGAAAATGTTGATTGTTACTAGAGTATTAACTAAGATCGATATTTTTGAGACCATTTGCAAACCATGTTTGTAAATAGTTGGCTTTGCAGTCTCTTCTAAAGGTGTTGTGTCATTGAGTTTCATAACTAGTTGAGCTAGTTGAGCCAGAGGATGACACAACACATTGTGTTGGTCTTGTGTCATTTTTTTTTCCGCTGCTAAACCTTAGATGTGTGATTAATCTTATGCATTTAGTAATGTTCATGCAGAGTAATAGACTTTTAGTTGATGGGATTCTGCCATTGTGTAAATTTTGTTGAACCGGATCTTTGGATAATTCGTCAAAATTGGATATGTATTAGGCATGGACGACATACTTTCTATTTGTAATTTAAAGAAAATTGTAAGAATGACATTCCAATTCATTTTTCGCAATTCCCTGATTGTCATATTTGAAACATGCCCAAAGATTATGAAATATGAAGTATTAATTAGAGAGTCTGGATGAAGGTCAATTGACTCACCACTTTTTGCATATAAAAGAGGTTATGCAAGTCTGGATTATGAAATATGAAATATGAAGTATTTGGAGGTCTACTGTTTGAGAGACTTTGTAGGAAGATCTGGCTTTACTGGGTAGATGGAAGAAGAACGCTGCGTACAAGTATGGTCATTTGCACAAGGGTCAAAGCTGCATCAACGACAGGACGCAAGGATGGGTATCTAATGCAAAAAAAAAAAAAAAAAAACACTGCAAACAATAAAACCATAGAAATCAGAACAGAAAACAAGATGGAAGTTCACAAAACACAAAACACAAAACACACAAAACACAAAACACTAGACCTACATGAATTCTAAACTATTACACAAGACATCCCCTACTGAAGCTTTTTAGCTCCCCTGCTACACAAAACATGAAGTTTACAGAACAAAGGAATTATTATTCCAACGTGAATTCTCAAATAGTACAGAAAATACATAAAACAAAGCTCTCCCTAAACAATGTTCCAACACATGAATCCTGAACAGAATACACAAAACAAAAAGAAGCTCTACCTCTCCCTCAGCTCCCAAAACAATATTCTGGATTCTGAACCACACAACAATGCTCCACGGCCCTCTTCAGCTCCCAAAACTATATTTCAACATGAATTTTAAACTATGTGATTTCTCATAGCCGCCTGACCAAACACCGCATTATTAAAGCAGTTAACAATACTACAAAATTGTGACAAAATCGCAAGGATAATAGTTATCAATAATAAATGTGAAGGGTAACAATGCAAATACATTGTTAAATGCAGCACAATCATAGCAAACCAAAAAACAACTATATGGTAAAATACGTCAGCAATTATTCATAGAAAAGATGATAACATACTTGGCAATTATAAAATCCCTTAAAAATTAAGGTATTATATTAACCCTGTTTTAACAATGCTTAATGGATACATATTTAGAAACATAATTCATTTTGGATCCAAGCTAAAAAGTAACAAGTTATTGTCTTTATGATGTTACACAAATAAAATTATGAATGGGGGCATGGTTTTAAAAACCCTCTTAAAAAGTCCATGAATTTTGTATGAGTATAACAAGTCTCCACAGGGGCGGATATTACACAAATAAAACTATGTTTTTGTCAATTATGGTATTTAAATATCATTTTGCCATTTTCCTCCTCTTATTCTTCTTATAATGCTAGTAGTTCATGAAATCTCGGGAGTCAAAACCAATTCTGCAAAAATGTCCATAGTTATGTGTCCATGCACCAAACCAGTGACAATTTGGGGTGATCTCAATAATGGGGTGGTTACAGTGAACGCACAAGATAAGGAGCAATAGAGATTACTTTACCAAGGCTACCAATAAGAAAACAAGGAAGAAGCAGCAATCAAGCAATGATCAGACAAACAACAAGGACTCTGAAATGCCAAAAGAATCACACAGTTTTGCTGAATCCACAAGAGTCCTATATCTCAAATCCCTGTAAATTACTCTCTTCCTTACTCCTAACTGTGTCTCTGCCTTGATTACTCTTCCAAATACTGTTGCAATATCTTGATGAGAAAAATCAGAGTAGACAAAACTCATAGAATGAGAAGAGAAGTGAAAGAAAGAAAAAAAAAAAGGCTTGGATAGCCATAAATGCAAAAAAGATCGGAACTTGAATTTCAACCACAACCTTGAATTAGTGGGTCTAGTAGAAACAAAAGTAAAAGATGAAAATGACCAAAAGAACTCAAAAACTCATCTGGTTTTCAATGGGGGTTCATTAATAATTAGTCATACTCTGCTAGAGGAAGGGTATGGATGTTTTGTAAACCAGAAAAAATAAGTTGAAACTTCACTCTATGACAGACCAAATTGTGCACGTTTATTTAGAAGATGTAGCTCTGGTAACAGGTCATGTCAATCGAGTTTGCCAAGCGTTTTGGGGAATACACCTCGTCTCATAATTTGATGTTTGCTTATGGAACTTCGCCATGCCTATTATAAGGAAGAATTGTGGTCCGAGCCTCCCCGTGACAGAAAGGTCATTATAGATCTATAGTATCACAGCCTTAGTATATATCCCACGAGGGGATGGTCTTAGGTTTCATTGGCACAGGGAATGCCATAAGAGATTGCTTAGCAATGCGGGGTTGTGTCCAAGGTAGATCTTCTATGCCCGACAGCTATGTTACTCGTTATATCAAGTAGGCAGTCACTTACATCGAGGCTATGAACTTAGATCCTTAGCATGAATCCCTATCTAGTACACGCATGTGCTGCTTATAAACCGAGATAAGGAAATTGTGCTAAGATAATTTGTGCCTAGCATGAGATTTACGCCTTAGGGATTAGAGGGAACCTTTGGTGTGTTGTCTATCGAGATATTGATTTTATACCCCTCGCTAGCATCAAGCATAACCTCGGATGGCTCCTAACGTCCAAATATTGCTTGTAGATGCATCGGCCATGTACGCGCGCACAGGTATTCCGCTACAACTCAACAACCTGGACTCCACAGTCTTGTTCCCATGTGTGTATGGCCTAAATGAAGAAAGAGATGGGGTTCATCTTTGGGAGTACATCAACAACCTGGCTTCTATAAAAACTCCACCATGGCTTCTATCTGGTGATGTTAATATGTATGAAAATGAATTTTTTTGGAGGAAATCATCTAACTGAAAATGATGTTAAGCCTCTAAGAGATGTGTTGAAGAAAATGAGTTGTTCAAGCTCAAGTGGAAGGGATTGGAGCAAACCTAGTGAAGATATAAACCTTAAAAACTCACATTTCATATAATATCCTCATTTATAATTGTCTAAATAGCCTAAAAACTAAAAACTCACATTTCATATAAGATTCTCTCTAGACTTTACTAGTTTCGACTAATTTCATCTCTAGTTTTCAATTCAATTCAATCCTGTTTATAGTTTGTATTTGTGTAGAATTCAATGGTAATTGGGAAGTCTGTTGTGTATGTGATCGTGCTCGGGAGTATCATTCTTATTAGGTTGCTTGGAGGTTATTTATACCACTTGGTGAAGGGATGGTGGATTCAGCGGAAGTTGCGTCTGTTCATCTTGGCAAATCCAGTCATTATGGTTGAAGACAATGCAACATTGACATCTAATATGTGTGCAATATGTCTTGAGGACTACCTCGTTGAGGATAGAGTATGGGTATTAACATGCAAGCACTGTTTCCACCGGCATTGTATTGTTGAGTGGTTTTGTAAATAAACAGACGTGTCCCATCTGTCGTATCGCACTGTAAGTTTTATGTGTCCTTTTATTGCTTTAATGAGGTTATCAGTATGTGTACTAGAAATATTTTGATCAAAATTTACATCTTCCATTTCTTGGGGTTCATGAGATAAAAGAAATGTAGGAACTCCAAATACTTGTAATAAGGTCCAAAAAAGAGTCATTCATGGTCCATGCATTAAAATGGAGCAATACTTGTAAAATGAATGACTCTTTTTTGGACTTTAGTATAAGTATTTGGAGTTCCTACATTTCTTTTATGGGAGAGGATTCGCCTACACGCTACACACCCTGCTACACTCTCCTCTCACCACTCATTTTGCCAACTCAACATCTCTCTCTCTCTCTCCCGCTCAGCTCTCTATGTGGCGAGTAAAAAATATTAAAAATACTCTTTCTCCACTCAACTCACTCACTCTCTCTCTCTCTCTCCACTGAGCTCAAGAACTTACTCTCTCTTTCTCTCCGTCAGAATCAGGTATGAAATACAATTTGAACCCTTTTCCATTTGTGTTCTATGAAGATAATGAAGGAAAAAAAAATTGAACCCTTTTCAAGCCCAATGCCTTTTTTTTACTCTTTTTTTGACCAAGTATGCACAAAATTCTCCCAAATCTCACATGTAAACACAACATCGACAGATATATCACATTCATGTGGTATATACATACGAACAATTGTTGATTTTTGAAATATTCGAGAGAAATCTGTCGAATATTGGTCCAATTTGAATACGTTCGATAATAATAGTTGATTCGGTATAAATTCGATAATAAATTGCCGAATTTCATTACATTCGACAATTAATTATCTAATTTCTATGATTTCCACAATTAATTGTATAACTTTAGCACATTCGACAATTTTTGAGAGGACAGTTCTATTGAATTTTGTGCAGGATGGCACCAAAGGTTGCACGCAAGAAAATCCCAGCAAGAGGGAAGATAATACCAACGACCTCCATAAGAAAGAGACTAAATGATGAGCGTGAAGATCCATCGCATCCGAATTATAACAACCCACCCCGTATTCCCGCGAAAAGAGTAAAAACATGTTCCACTAGAGTACCAGTAAGGGATTCTTCAATAAGTGACAGTGTCCCACGTGTGTCGGTTGCCCCTGAAGAAGACTCTTCCCAAGACTCTTCAGTCGCTCAGTGTAGTAGCTCTGATTCCTAAGGTACACCAACCACCCAATCTATTACGGATTTCTTCGTAGAACACGAGAATTTTCCATCTGCGGAAGTTTTATAACCTAAATTTTTTCATAACGCCACCCTTGAACAACAAAGAACTACAACCACAGAAGAAGAAGTTATCGCTGGGGACAGAAACTCTGAACAAGGAGCTAGCGAATATTGGCCAAGGGACCCTTCTCTGTTGTCGAGCTTTGTGACCCACCGAGCCAAAGTTCTAGTTCTTGGACAGGTATACAGAATAAACCAATCTCATCTAGTGTTTCCCTTAATTGTCGAAAATATAAGACATTCGACAAATAATTGTCGAAAATATATGAATTCGACAATAAATTGTCAAATGTCTTGAATTCGACAATTTTTCTTCGTGGGAATAACACATGGCTTTATATTGTATTTACAGAACCTCGGTTGTCTACGTGTCTATTACCACAGTCCTACGTGGGAGCTTGGGGAAGAGATTGAAAGGGTTCAAAACATTGTGAATCTTTAGGGTCTCGGCAGGATTGGAGCCATCTTTTAAAAGCACTACAATGCTGCGTTGATTACAACCTTTTGTGAGCGGTGGCATCCAGACCCCAACACTTTTCATTTCAAGTGGGGCGAGATGACTATCACCTTGGAGGATGTGTCCATGCTGATTGGCTTGAGGGTTGATGGTGATCTCACTGTTCTGGAAAGAAAGTGGGGTGCAGCAGCTGTTAAAGAAATCTTTAGGAAATCTATGTATTTGCTTGACAGGGTTTACCCTGATTTGAAAGCGGGGGGCTAGGGAATATCTCTTTCCCTGAAGAAGATAGTAGATTTCTTCGCTGGGAAGGTTGGAACAAATGCCCCCCAATCGGCATTTTCTTCCTCTTCCCCTATCAAGTTGTCTTACCGTATGGTTGGGAAAGCATACATGCTATACGTTCTTGGATCTTTTCTCTTCCCTACCAAGAAATGGACAGATGTATCAGTCAAGTACCTTAGCTTCTTTCAGGACAAGGACATAAATAAACTATGGTCATGGGGAGCTGCGACATTGGCACACCTGTACTACAGCTTAGGTGCTTCATCGAGGGTGAATGCAAAAGAGCTTGCATGTTGTACTACATTGCTAGAGGTGAGTTTTTGTAACATACATTATTTTGTTTTGTTGCTGGATTGTTGTTTTCTTTACTTGTGATTGAAGTTTATTTATTTTGACAGTCCTGGATATTTGAACATTTCCTGAAGCTGCCTGATATTCCAACACCCAATCAATCCAGTACTGCTGAGTTCTGTACGAGGTAGTCTTGGACTAAGACGACAAGTGCGCTAAGTGGTTCAGCTGCTTTGAACATGTTTAGAGAAGCTTTGGACAGTTATAAGCTTCAAGATGTAAGCTAAAACCTTTATTTGTTATTTATTTTTTAACTTTTTGAATAAGTATGTTTATACAAGCTTTCTTTATTATCGAATTGATAGAATTCGACAAAAAACAAAGCTTACTTATTATCGAATTCTAACAATTCGACAATAAAACATTCTTTATTGTCGAATTGTTAGAATTCGACAATATGTTAAACATTGTTTATCATTATTTACCTAACTAACCTATCTGTAATTTCTGTTACAGGTCGTCTGGGACCCGTACTTAGAGAAGAGGGAGGACAAACATAATTTCAAAGAAGTGGCTAGCTTTTCAGGTCTCCTCTGTAGTCTTGAACTCAATGAACCATATAATCCTGACCGAGTACAGAGACAGTTCAACCGAATGCAACCTTTGCCTCGGGCTCCTACTTGTGCTTAACAGAGCGGCTTACATTTTTGTGATAAACCATGCGCATACAAGCCGAAGTATAATTGGGTGGATTTATTCTCCGAAGGGAAATGGAGGGACTCTATCATTTTGACGAGGGGTAGGAAAGTCCACGATGGGATCCCCGTTTGTACTGAAGGATACTTTGAATGGTTCAATACAGTTTCCTTCACCAAACTTTGCCCAGATGCTGTTAATCTTATCGAAGATGACGATTACGACGATGAGAGGGTATTGAAGGATAGGGGTGGTGTTTCCAAAGGGAGAATGTGAGTATTTGATTGTACTTATAGTGTTTTAGGTATCTTTCTTCATTCTTCTAATATTCGGCTCTACTATTTTCTTTTATAGGTTAAGGTCCCGCATAGCCAAAATGAAGGTGGTGGAGGACCGGACAAGGTGGTGGAGGACCCGGCGAGGTCAGTTTTGGTGGAGGAGTTGGCAACGAAGGTGTGTACTCTAACAAACTTTTTAAGTTATCGTTACCTTGTAATACATATATTGGGAATGAAATTGTCTTGTAATAAATTTGTTACTCGCTTGTTACTATTACAGACAGGTGAATGTGCATTTTTTATGGAAGCAAACCTAAGAATGCAAGCAGACATTCAGGCAAAGGATATTGACAACTCCATCTGTAAGACGAAATTGAATGAAAAGGTATTCGTACATATTTTAGCATTCCCTTCCTTACGCGGCTTTCGTAGACGTCACTTCTTAAATACAAGTTTGTTATTAGACATTGGAGTGCGAATCGAATAAGAAATTAGTAGAAGATCTGCGTATGCAACTTGCAAACAAAGTAAGTACTATTACTCCAAAAAATAAACAAGTTTCTTAACAGTTATTCTTTCCTTTGGAAGTACTTATTTATGATTGATAACAGGTGAAAGAGAATGAAATGTTGAGTAGTATTAATGACAAGTTGATGGAAGAAGTTTATGTAAACCAAGAAGTACGACTCTTACCTGTGAGTATGAAATATTATAAGAAACTCAACTGTCATAATCTATTCGAATAGAAACCTTCTTATTCGAATAGAAACTCATGATTATCTTTCTGTTCTATCTTATATATACAAATATAGTACACTAGAGCTTTATGTCCTTTATGAGTTGTTTCATAATTAACTTTTTATGGCATTTCTGCAGCTAAACTTGGTTCCACACTCAGAATAAAATGTCGTAGAAGCCAAAATGTGGAAACAAAAGTACGAAGAGTTAAATGCAAAATTTGAAGAAGCTCAAAGGAGATTGAGTGAGAGAGATAGGAATGTAAGTTAATTTGGGCAATGGTCATTGACGAGATATTTTGTAGTCATGTATATTGATGCGGTTGTTTAATTTTTGCTTGAGGAGACTTTTTATGAAACATTGAAGTAATCCGATGTACATTGATACTAAATTGTTTAAAGAAAAAATATATATGCCCTTTGGAATCTTGCTCAAACAAAAGTTCTCCTATTTAACAGCTAGTCTCCTAGTGTCGAAACGTAATATTTGAAGTCGACAATAATGTGTTGAATTGATTGTCGAATAAGAATTTATGCGATAATAAATTGTCGAATTAATTGTCGTTCGACAATTAATTGTCGAATAAGAATTAATTCGACAATTTATTGTCGAAAAAGACTGAATTCGACATATTATTTCCATGAACCAGGCTATGTTGATTGTGTGTTTATGTATAAACCCATGATTTATAGGTGAAGGTTACGCATGACAGGTGGTACGCCAAATACATCTACGAAACCGAAAGGGTGGTAAGTTGTATTGCGACTTCTAATTTGTTTTTCACCAAATACTAATCATGTGGATCTAAATCGGCCCAGCTAACCAAACTGACGATATCCGAAGACATGAGATTCAACCTTGAAACTGATAATAATGAATGGGTGTGTACACCTTTGTCATCCTACGTTTGTATTTTTATTTTAAATTACTTTGTTTTAATTTCTAACTAATTGTGCTCGTGTTTGCGTTGTAGGGAGTGTGACACTTGGCACTAAAAGGCACTATTAAAGGATGGGATTTTGAAGATGCTGAAGACCTGACATGGGAGGAACTAAGTAGGCAGTTTACTAAACTCTTAACAATTGCTCAAGAAGGTCCAAAGGGGGAATACGAAGATAATATAATCTTATCGGGAAGGGGGGAGTATCAAGAAATGATCGATTCAAGGTTGAAGAAGATTGATCATAAAACTAATCTAAGACATACTTTGTTTCAACCATTTAATTGGTTCCAACTGGATATACGCGATGTTGAAAGGGATGGTAACACAATGTTTAGGGTTGCTGCAACATATGCGTATCAGAGCCAAATAAAGTTCTTGAATGTGAAGGATTCTTTGTGTACCTTGATGACAAAGAAACCTTCTTATTGGAAGATCGTTTTCAGTCAGAGGTTGGATGTAGCTTACAGTGATTTGGGGGAGAGAAGGTACGAAACATTGCTACGGGCCTTTAAGTTTAATGTTGTGTTCGTAGAATATTTATATATGGGTCATTTGTTGGCAACATATTAGGAGAATGTGGTCATCTTCATCAGCAACAAAGAGGCCTTAACGTTCTTACCTTTGTTTTGGCAAAAAGCAATCAACAAGATTACCAAAGAGAAGAGGTTTGAAAACATTCTTGCTGATAGTACGAAGTATTGGTGGGTTGGAATGACATCCGATAAAAACTTTGTAAAATTGAAGACCAAGTACCAATCACCTATTCCTCCAGTTTCTACACTGTGGTGGGAACATGTGCAATTGGATATTCCAGATGCTTTAGTGAAGCCATGTGTGAAGAACTACTTTGACGCGCCAAACGAAGCTTGGATGAAGTTGATGAGAGACAACAATGTTAACCTACAGGATTACAACATAAATGATTTGTTTTCTTGAATGTTGTATATTCTTTGATGATGTACATCTATGTATTCTGTATAGCTTGTGGAGAGTTTACAGCTGTTACATAATAATTGTCGAGTTTATAGTATTTCGACAATTAATTATCGCATTTCTGAAAATTTGGCATATACTTTCATGCAAATTGTCGCATCATAAACTTATTCGACAATAAAATTAATTATAACACGGGACCTTACAACACAACTAAAATTTGAACAATAATCTGACAATTCGACAACAATAGCATGAACAAGAACATTATAACAATAATAAAAGTCCCAATGATGTCTCTAATCTGTAATCATATGAACATCTTCAGCAACTTCCAACACCATGGTTGTCTAACTGTGGCTCGTGCCCATCCTGATTTGAAACACCTACTTATGAAAAAGGGGAAATAAATTAGTAATATTCAACATATGTTGTTATCGTAGAAGTTGTTGGGAAGTACTTATTTATGATTTTTCGATACTCACCAACTTCTATTTTTTGAAACAATAATTTCTATTTTGGGCAAGTCCGTTTGTCGTGGCTGCCAAAGACTCCACAAGCTTTGCATGTCCTCTTCCTCCTCTCCACAACTATTTCTATTCCACCCTTCCATCTGCCACCTTTCCTGTGATCATCTTTTGCACGGCCTTTGGTTTGTGCCACAAGAGGATCCAAAATAGGAGTTGAAGAGATTATTGTCTCAGTTAATGGAGTTGACATTGAAGGATCCGCCCCTGAGATTTGAGTCAGAGATGCATCGTACGCATCTAGATGTGTCTCAAGCTCGTCCAACCTTGAAATGGCATATTCAAAGTTTGCTTTATATTTTGATGCCCTCTCAAATAGGTTTGTTGCGCGAAGTGAAAGGTGGCTATGTCGTAATGATTTCCTCAAGTTATCTCCATCTAAGAAACTCTCGTCGTACGATCATGAATATTTGTTTGCCCCAATCTTCCTCCTTGGTATAATGAATGCATCTGGAATTTGGAGAACTTCATATTTGGAGAAAACCTTGAAGAGATGACAACATGGAAAACCTACATACTCGAACAACTTGCATTCACAATGGCTTGTCAAACCAGCCAAGTCTATCTTCAACTCAAAACTTTCAGGCGGTCCACTATGTGACTTCACAAGTATTTCTTGAACGTTTTCGTCTACGCTCTTTTCTATTGCTATAAACCGCACAATTTGATTGATTGGTCTTCAACTTTATGAGAAATCTTCATCGTATAAATCTTTGCTGCATGTTTTAGTAGAGCCTGATGAGGTCCGACTTGCCGATATCTATGTTCATATTAGAATCCCTCTTCCTTCACTCTTTCAAATGTCTCCAATAGAGCTGTTGTATATTTTGTCACAAAACTATACAGACCAGTTGAAGGAAGCAACCAACCATTAAAGAAATTGTTTGTTGACTCACTTCTGCCAGTTGTACTCATGCTAGCATAGAAAGTACCTCTATTCCACAAAGGTATCCACCTTTCTCGGATATTAAATAAGCCTTGCATCCAATCGTTGTTATCAAGATTATGTTTCTTCATAAGCTCGACCCACCTTCTATCAAAGTCTACAGGATCGTATGTGTTGTGGATAATTGAATCTATATCACTCTCTAATGTAGATGGATCTCGATAGACATGACCAATTTTTTTAGGGAACTTGTGTATGATGTTCCATAGGCAGAGCCGATGTCTGGTGTTTGGGAAGATCTTTGACAAAATACATATATTAGATAACACAGATGAATTGTCGAGTTTATGATTTTCGAGAAAATATATTGTCGATTTCATGAAATTCGACAAAATATTGTCGACTTCATGATATTCGACAAAAAACATTGTCGAGTTTGTCCATTTGGACAATTATTTTAGCTATAATTGTCGACATAGGGACTTGTCGACAATTATAACAATTCCTGTAAACATAAGACTGAGACTAACCTTGTGATGGCGGTACCCATTGCAGCATCTTGGTCAGTGATAATAGCCGTTGGGTGTTTATTGCTCATCGCCTTCAGCTATGTATGAAATAACCAAGTAAAGGTGGTCTCTTGCTCATTCCTTAACAAAGTACATCCAAGTTGGGTTGTTTGGTAGTGGTTATTTATTCCCGCAAATGGAGCAAATGACATCTTATAAACGTTTGTCCTATACGTGGTGTCAAAATTCACCACATCCCCAAAAGCCTCATATGCCATTCGGGATCGCCCATCTTTCAAAAAAAAATTAAGTGTTCTGTCATCATCATCGAGCTGAATGTCAAAGTAGAACATAAGATCATCGATTTGTTTTTTCTTGAACCAATCCAATGTAGCCTGCGCATCGCCACTCGATATACGTTCCTTGTTAACTTTGGCTCTATGGTTGTAATAATCACATTTGTTGAAGGTCTTGTCTGGAAATAAAGTAGGCACCTTGTTCACTGAGATATTGTAAAGCTCAAAAGTCTCTGTTAGGTTTTTTGCAGCTTCAGGGAAAAAACGATTAATCTTCATACGATGGTGGTTTTGTGGGGAGACAAGGTTGTGGTTATGAACATCTGAGAAACTTGTAACAACATATTTCCCAAGATTTTCTCTCCAATTGATGTTCAAAGTTGCTTTACACCCGTATTGGTAAGAATAACGCTTCTTCCCATCTTGTTCACTTGTACTTGAAGTTTGGTTTTTCTTCGACAAACCGTTGCTCAAACAACAAAATGTTGCTCGTGCTATTTCCTCCGATCTTGGTCATTTTTTGGAGTTGCGTTTCTTTGTGGAAAACCCTTTCGTCCTTCCATATTTTTCATAGAAGGAACTTGTCTCATCCACTGTATCAAAAGTTTTCCCTTCGTATGGCGTCTCCACAAATTAGTAATCAGTGGCGCAATCAGGTGTTCTGGAACCCACACCCGTCATACATTCATTGGCGGCTCTTGGTGGTGATTCATCTCCAATTACCTTTGACCAATCTGGTTCACATGAATCTTCCATCTTATTATCCTGTCATATAGGAGGAATTATTCGATATAATTAATCAAATACATCCATACAGCCAGACGAACAAAATTGAATGAAAACTCAGACAAGCAACCACAAATGCAAAAGGAAGGAAACACTGTAAGCCACCACAACGGGCATTTATACGTACAACCAGAAAATACTATTGCCAACTAAAAATTAGTTGAATCAATATTTCATCGACAATTAATTGTTGAATCTAGATGTACTCGAAAAATAATTGTCGACTTCACATTAATTCGACAATTATTTGTCGAGTAAATCTGGATTCGACAATTAATTTTCGATGAATTATTGATTCGACAAATAATTGTCGAAAATATAAGATATTCGACAAATAATAGTCGATTGAATATTGATTCGATAATTAATTGTCGATAAAATCTTGATTCGATAATTAATTTACAGGAAATCTAGATTCGGCAAAAAAAATGTCGAATACAAATTTTTTGGAGGGGAGGGAACAAATTATGCCACATACACCACTAACCTGTTCGATTTTTGGAGTAGATATTGGTAAATGTTCGGATGCCGTCCACTGACCATCTGTTATTCAAGCAAGATCAAGAATAATGTTACCTCCGTTGCACAATTCCATTCGGTTCACGAAATACAGTTTTGACATGGTAATAAAAATTAATGAGAGACACTGAGAAAACTTTGTACCTTAACGAGAGCCACAAAAAATCAAAGTTGGAGTCTGACAGAGAGTGATTGAGTGGGAGATTAAGTGGCGGGAAACGATGGGAGAGAGAGAGAAATAGAGTAAAATTTGAATTTAAATTTTGGCGTACAAAGCGATTAAGAGAGAGAGAGAGTCGAGTGGAGAGAGAGTTTTTTTTTGTTTAATTTTTTATTTTTTCTAGTCGCCAAATAGAGAGCTGGGTGGGAGAAAGAGTGAGCTGAGTGGGAGAGAGAGAGATGTTGAGTGGGCAGCTGAGTTGGTGAGATGAGTGGTTGTGAGAGAGTGTAGTGGGTGTGTAGCAACAAAAAGAGTATAGGCAAATTCTCTCCCTTCTTTTATCTCATGAACATAAACAGGTAGATTTCGCTCAAGAAATGGAAGAGGTAAGTTTTGCTCAAAATATTTCTACTACACAGACTAATAATCTCACTAAAGCAATAAAAGGACACACACTAGTTTAAGAAAACTTACAGTGCGAGTGCGATACGACAGATGGGACCCAGTCTGTTTAGCGCAAAACCACTCGTTAATACAATATTGATGGAAATAGTGCTTGCATGTTAATGCTCGTACTCTATCCTCAACTACGTAGTCCTCAAGACATACTGCACACATATTAGATGTCAATGTTACAGGGTCTTTAACTATAATTGTTAAGGATAATAGCTGAGTCAGCCTATCCATGTCAGCAAAGTTGAGTCAGCCTATCTGTTATAACAACTGTTTATCTAACTGCAATTAGTTATAGATCAGTTACAACTAATTCTCTATTAGTCTATAAATAAGACTTGTAATAATTCTTTTAAATCAATGAAGAATATCTTTCTCTTATGTTCTCCTTTATGGTATCAAGAGCCTGTTAACCTTGCGGTTCTCAGATCCAATTAGGGTTTTATACAACCCAAATCCCTAATTTTCTCAAATACCTTTGTTTCAGCTGAAATCAACTCTGATTTGGTGTGTTTAAGCTGAATCCAGCTTCACATATGCAGCGATTCATCGATTTCAAGGCAAAATCGATCTCAATTTGGTGATTGAAGACTCTTCTCCTTTCTTCAAGGTATCTGTAATAATCTCTCTCTCATGACAGATCTTCCCCAATTCACTCAAGCTCCATCAATGGTGATTCAAAACATCTCAAACTTGATGCCAATCAAGCTTACAAAGGACAACTATGTGGTATGGCGATCGTTGTTCTTGCCAATTCTCTGTCTGTACTCACTTCTTAGTTATGTTGATGGATCATATCAATGTCCACCAGAGAAGATCTCAATCACTGATACACTCGGTGAGACTACGATCTCACAAAATCCAGAGTTTAATCATTGGATTGAGTATGATCAAACTCTTCTTATTTGGATCAATCCATCACTCTCCGACCCACTCTTGCCGTACATGGTAAACTCAACTACATCCTATACACTATGGTCAATGCTAGAACGAAGGTTCTTATCAATCCCTCGCTTTTACATTATGCAACTGAAATCCAAACTTTAAACTACCAAGAAAGGTTCTTTAACAATTTCAGACTATTTGCAATCCATCAAACACATCTCTGACAACTTAGCTGCAGCTGGCTCTCCTATCTCAGATGATGATTTAACTTTTCATGTCTTGAATGGCCTCCCACCTGATTTCGACTCATTCGCCACATTAATTCGAATCCGAGCAGAGGAAGTCACATTGGATAATTTTCACAGTCTTTTGTTAAGTGAAGAACTAGCAGTAGAAGAAAGAACTAAGTCTCTAAACTCAGTGCCACAGGTGTTTGTAACAACAAAAACTTCTTCTTTTTCACAAAACAGACCTACCTATAGAGGATCAAACTACAATAACTATAGTGGAAGAGGCTACAATTCTCGTTCACAAGGGAATAAGATGTTTCAACAGAGCAATCCAGGAAGAGGCAACATGTACAGTCAGGGAAGCTCATACAACAATCATGGAAAATGACTTTATCATAACAATGTATCTGATTTCAACCAAAGCTCAAATAGACCAAGATGCCAAATTTGTTCCTATGTTGGTCATACTGCTATAGACTACCACAATCGCATGAATTTTGCTTATCAAGGGAAGATTCTAACACCAAAACTCGCTGCAATGGCAGCAACTAGAAATGGGAATCAAACATCATCCTTAACTGAATCACATTGGTATGCAGACACAGGAGCTACTAACCATGTCATAGCAGACCTCATTAACCTTTCACTACATGAGGAGTACCAGGGAGCAGACAATGTCACAGTTAGCAATGGACAGGGACTACACATCCAAAGCACAGGTTTTTCCAAAGTCTTTACTAATTTCTCTCCTTTTTCCAAATTTCAATTAAAAGATACTCTACATGTCCCTGACATATCTCACAACTTATTGTCTGTACATAAATTTGTGACAGACAATAACTGCTCTATAATTTTTGATACCCATTCCTTTTATGTCAAGGACAAACCCTCGGGGAGGATGCTTTTCCAAGGACCTCATGAGAATTGTTTATATCCTTTCAAGTTCAACCACTCCCCTTCTTTACCCTCTGGACAACACACTGCATTTTTTGGTGAAAGAACATCAACAACTATATGGCACCAAAGGCTGGGCCATCCATTTACTCCTATTCTCCAAAGAGTCGTCTATCAACATCATCTGCCTGTTGAAGGAAAATTTTCTCAGGTGTCTTTCTGCTCTCACTGCCAACTAGGGAAGAGTAAGAAACTTTCTTTCTCTATTTCTATTACTAGTACTACTCAGCTTTTATAACTTTTACATTGTGATTTGTGGGGGCCTTCTCCTGCAACATCACTTTATGGTTTTAAGTACTATGTGAGCTTTGTAGATGACTTCACCAAGTACTGTTGGATTTTTCCACTTTGTAATAAATCTGATTTCTCCAAAGTTTTCATTTCTTTCAAATCTAATATTAAGAACAAATTATATTTAAAAATAAAAACTATTAGAACTGATGGTGGGGGTGAATTCATTAGTTACACTTTTGAAAATTATCTTACTCTCTTTGGCATTTCACATCAGTTTTCATGTGTTCACACTCCTGAACAGAATGGAATCGTTGAAAGAAAACACAGACACATAGTTGAGATGAGTAGAACTTTGTTTGCTCAAAGTAGTCTTCCAACCCACTATTGGACTGATATTTTTCAAACATCAATTTTTCTTATCAACAGACTCCCCTCAAAACAACTCAATTTCATATCACCTTGGGAGAAACTCTTTCATGAATCTCCAAACTATAAATTCTTAAAATCATATGGGTGTGCTTGTTATCCTTGGCTCAAACCCTATACTAAGAATAAACTCCAAAGCAGAAGCAAAATGTGTGTTCTTATTGGTTATAGTCTCAATCATAGATGCTATAGATGTTTAGGCCCTCTCACTGGTCAAATCCTAGTCTCTAGACATGTGATATTCAATGAAGACTCCTTCCCATTTTATTCATCCTCTAACACACAGCCAACCAACTCATACCATACATGTTCTAAACCAGCAATCAATGTCCCTTTATTTTCTACACCTATAACCTCCATAACAACACCTCTCCAATCAAATCAATTTCATCCTCCAACCAACACTCCTACATCCACAAATTTATCACCACAAAAATTATCACTACATACACTATTGCCTCCATCTCCATTACTACCTTCACATTCCTCACTACCAGTTATTCCTTCATTAACATTACCAGCACCACAACAAAATCCTTAAAACCATCATATGCTCACAAGATCCAAAAATGGCATCTTTAATCCAAAATCCTATTTTGCCACCAAACATCCTATCCCTGTAGACCTCAACACTTGTTCCCCCACTGTACCTACTTGCTTTACCCAAGCAGTAAAAGATGCTTCCTGGAGAAATGCTATGACCACAGAGTTCAATGCTCTTCTACACACAAGAACATGGACTCTAGTCCCTCCCAGTTCCAAACAAAAACCAGTTGGGTGCAAATGGGTTTTCAAGATCAAGCATAAATCAGATGGCACAATAGAGAGATACAAAACAAGGATAGTAGCCAAAGGCTATCATCAGCAAGAAGGCATAGATTATACAAAAACTTTTAGTCCAGTGGCTAAACCAGCTACCATCAGACTGGTTATTGCTCTAGCTGTCCAATATGATTGGCCTATTAGACAATTGGATGTGACAAATGCATTTCTACATGGAACTCTCAAAGAAGAAGTCTATATGGTACAACCCCCTGGATTTGTTGATTCAATTCATCCTAGCTATGTATGCAGATTACAAAAATCCATTTATGGTTTGAAACAAGCTCCTAGGGCTTGGTTTGAGTCTCTAGTGCAAGGGCTTTAAGAATGTGGTTTCCATACTTCCAAAGCAGACACCTCCTTATTTGTTCAGAAAACCTCATCATCTTTAACATTCATCCTCATATATGTGGATGATATTCTAATCACTGGTAGTTCTCCTCAACTATGTCAATCACTGATTCAACAATTAAGTTTAAAATTTACAATGAAAGATTTGGGAACACTTCACTACTTCCTTGGGTTAGAAGCCACAAGAACATCAAAAGGAATCTTTCTTCACCAGTCAAAATATGTTATAGATCTTCTTCAAAAGTCACACATGGATGGTGCAAAATCATGTTCTTCTCCCTGCTCCACTGTAACAAAATTACAGCCATCTGATGGGAACAAGTTACAAGACAGTTCTACTTATAGATCCTTAGTTGGTGCATTACAGTATCTCACATGGACTAGGCCAGACCTTGCATTTGCTGTCAATCAAGTCTGCCGGTTTATGCATTACCCCACTACAGCACATCTATCAGCAGTAAAAAGGATACTTAGATATGTTAAAGGAACTATTGATCATGGTATATTTTTTTCCAAAGGCAGTGGACTTCTTACAGCATTCTCAGATGCAAATTGGGCTGGTGATCCTTATGATAGAAGATCAACCAGTGGTTATTGTGTGATGTTTGGTAATTCTCCAATCTCCTAGAGTGCCAAGAAATAAGCAACAATGGCTAGATCTTCCACTGAAAGTGAATATAGATCTTTAGCCTTAACTGCAGTTGAATTGTCATGGATATCCATTATTCTTATAGACCTTCACATCTACATACATCAATCCCCTCTCATTTGGTGTGATAATATTAGTGCTATTTCATTAGCATCTAATCCAGTTTTTCATGCTAGAACCAAGCATATAGAGGTAGACTATCACTACATCAGATAATTAGTTACTCAGAAATTAGTTCAAGTTCATTATCTGTGTACAAGAGATTAGGTGGCAAACATCTTTACAAAGGGTCTTTCATCTCAAAGATTTACATATCTTAAAGGCAAGCTTTTAGTTCAGCCTCCTCCCTTCAGCTTGAGGGGGTATGTTAAGGATAATAGCTAAGTCAGCCTATCCATGTCAGCAAAGCTGAGTCAGCCTATCTGTTATAACAACTGTTTATCTAACTGTAATTAGTTATAGATCAGTTACAACTAATTCTGTATTAGTCTATAAATAAGACTTGTAATAATTCTTTTAAATCAATGAAGAATATCTTTCTCTTATGTTCTCCTTTAATAATGACTGGATTTGCCAAGATGAACAGACACAACTTCTCCTGAATCCACCATCCATTCACGAAGCGGTATAAACAACCTCCAAGCAACCCAACAAGAATGATGCTTCCGAGTACGATCACATAGACTTCTCAATTGCCATTGAATTTTACACAAATACAAACTATAAACATGATTGAATTGAAAACTGCAGATGAAATTGGTCCAAATTAGTCGAAACTAGTAAAGTCTAGAGAGAATCTTACCTTGCACAGCTCAAATACTTCACTTTTTCACCCAATTTCAACCTAATTAGAGAGAAAAAAAAAACTTGAATTTAGGACTAAATCGAAGTGAATTGGATTCAAACCCTAGAAATCGAGAGAGAAACTAACCTCAAAGTCTTTTCAGAGAGCATTGCACCTCAAAATATAAGATCCTGGGGCATTTCCTCTCAAAGCCAATTGGTTTTGAGATGGAACCTCCAGTTCTAATAGCCTCCCGTTCGTCACTGGAGTTGCAGGGGGGGGGGGGGGGGTTCATGAGATATTGTTCGCGCATTTTTCTTATATTCAGAACACCCTCCCACACCTTGAAAAACAAGTGCCAAAAGAATCACACAGTTCTGCTGAATTCACAAGAGTCCAATATCTCAAATCCCTGTAAATTACTCTCCTTCAGTCCTCCTTACTCCTAACTGTGTCTCTGCTTTGACTACTCTTCTAAATACTGTTGCAATATCTTGATGAGAAAAATCAGAGTAGACAAAACTCAGAGAATGAAAAGAGATGCAAAAAGGTTGAAATGAAGATTAGAAGAAATTGTGGTGCGAGCATCCCCGTGACAGAAAGGTCATTATAGATCTATAGTACCCCGGCCTTAGAATATCCCATGAGGGGATGGTCTTAGGTTCCGTTGGCGCAGGAAATGCCTTAAGAGATTGCTTAGCAATACGGGGTTGTGTTCAAGGTAGGACTTATATGCATAACAGTTATGCTACTCATTATATCAAGTAGGCAGTTCATTACATCAAGGCTATGCTGCTTGTGAACAGAGATAAGGAAGGGGTGCTAAGATAATTGAGGAGATGTCTATAAGGCAAAGATCGAGAATTGAACGGCTTACTTTGGGAAATTAAATGGTAGTTATTTCATAAATATTTTAGAAGATAAAATACATAAATGGCACTAAATTAGAGGATCCTCATCTGACAAAGAATGAGGCTGTACGTTTCTTTGCTGAGCTCCTCCTCAAAGATACTTCACCTAACTCAATCTTTCCTCACATAGATGTTCAAAGTTTTTCTACTACACATACACATAGAACCCCATCAAAGAAGGTACTAGTGAAGATATAAAAAAAATTGATTTTTAATAAAAAAACTAAGATCGAGCTCCAGGTAATAATGTCATTAAACCAATAAAAGTGCACTAAGATCGAGCTTAAAAAATATTACGGTGCGCTAGGACAGATTGGGAATGTATGTTGAACATGGAACCACTCATCAATGCAGTGTCCATGGAAAATGTGTTTGCATGCCAATACCCAAACTTTTTCCTCAACTACGTACTCCTCGAGGACATACTACACAAGCATCTGTTATCAACATCAATGTTGCCTGGTCTTTGACGGGACAGGGTTTGCCAAGTTGAACACATGTAACTTCCGCTAAAATTTTCTATCCCTTCTCTGAGTTCTCCAAACAACATTTGAGCATCGCACCAATGCATCCAGGGGCGGATTTAGGGAGCAAACCAAATTTTGTTAAAAAATATCTATATAGGTATATAATTTTATTATTTTTATTTTGAATATGTACATTTTTCTTTGTCCTAACGATATTAAATAAAGTTAACTCAACTAGTAAAGTGAGGAACTCATAATCCTAGAGTCTAAGGTTCAATTCTTGATGTCATCAAATAAAAACCTTATTTTGATAATTTTTTCACTTTAACCTGATCATGAAAAACTTCAATTTTTTTGACAAGAGGAGAAGTGAATCCGTATAATTTGCTAGTCAAATATAATGTAATATTTGATTAATTTTTAAGCTCAAAATACCATTAAATGGCAACAATTTTTTTTTTTGGGACTCCGCCCCCAAACCCCCCAATATCCTAATATAATTCATCATACTACCTTCGCCCCCCAAAATATAAAATCCTAGCTCCTCCCCTGAATGCATCATTTGATGATGCAAACCATGAATCTACACAAAACACCTACTTACAACCAAATTTTGAATATATAGATTTGTGTTGTTGGCACTATGTGTATTGTGATACATATATTTAAAACCTTGCTAACTAAAAAGTAATTGCAAGTTGTAATTTGCCCTAATAAACGAAGAAAATAGTCGAAGATGATTGAGGAGAAAGACTCTTTATATTATATTCCCTGCAGTAGAAAAAGAAAGAAAGAGTGTATTTTTTAGTTTTGTTTCACCAATGAAATGTTTACTACTTACTTATCACACATGATCTACATTTAATCTTGTAAAGCGTACAATTCTTATGACTTATGGGTAATATTTGTGTGATCTTCGCCAACATCGAAATCTTCTTTATGCTATTTCATCATCAACTACATACGTCATTTCTGGACTCTACTTTCAAGGCCGGCCCAAATTTTTTGAACAAAATTAAATATACCATGAATTGAATCTTTGACCTTCGGATTAAATTTATAAGTTCTATAACCAAATAAGCTATCTTTTATATTAGTATCAAAGTAGGGGAATTTTTATATACTGCAATTACAAATTTTGGGGCCCTAATTTTGGGTTAAAATTTGGGGGCCTGTTGGGAAACCGAGGGGGCAAATCGCAACGCGGAAGCACAATACGATTATCAAGAACTTAAGATCTAATTCTAACAACCGAGAATTCAATCCAAAACAATTAATCACATATACAAGGTTTAAATTAGGTAGAAACCCTTTAAATGATCAAAACCACCCCTGACAAACACGACGAATATATTATAACTTAGGGTTACAGAGATCACACTCTCTTACCTCTACCCTTACAGATTATCCCCAACAAAAAACCCTAAATTTCTCATTTTTTTCTCTTTAACTCTTTCTCCGTTCAGAGGCCTTTAACTTACACTCTATATTTATAGACTTTCCAATAGGTTATCACCGAAGTACGCATTACGAGATAAACCATCGCTTTGGAATAAATCCCCTTCAAAACGAACTTAAATTAAATTAAACATAACGTTTTTCGTTCGAACGATTTGATGTTTCGTTCGAACGACTTTCCTCTGTTTTGAGCCGTAACCTAATAGGCCCTAGGCGATCTCTGAACGTCTAAAGCCAGGGCCGGGTCTGTATAACTTTTAAAGCCACATGTCCCAGCACATGTAATACATGTCAAACTACCCTTAAAATATGTCATGTGATACTAATTTGCCATAAATTGACTCGAATTCTAAGACGCTAATAGTGTTAAATAGGATTACATGCATCAAACGAAAAAGAAGCATTTAAGTTTTAACAAGAATTCAAAAGCTTATGAGGTAAACTGGATTACAACGATGTTCCGAGCCAAGCCTTCATGGTCCAACCACCTTGATTGTAGATTCCTTCAGTAATCAACCATGTCTATATAGGTTTAAAATTGAAATAAAATGTAGGTAACTTTTTATTTGTTCCAATAACATCAAAGAAAATTAGCTTAACTGGTAAAGTGTAAAGCACTTACGAAAGTCTAAGGTTTAATTTGTCACCAAATTAGAGCCTTATTTTGATTTTTTTCACCTTACGTTGGATAGATAGATAAATATAATGCTATATTCGGTTGAATTTTATACTTAAAATACCGTTAAATGCCCATAATAAATAATTCCCTGACCACAAGTACTACTCCTAGTCTACTACATGTCACATGACTACATCCCTGCACCTTCTTCGGTTGTTTTAATACCCCTTTGGTTTCACTGCATAAACAGCAAAGACAACAGCTTTATTGTCCGTCGTTGTTACGAAACTAGAAACTAGAAACTAGAAACCCGATCTTTCTCTCTCTCATTTGCATTTGTTACTCCAAAACTCAACGAAACGAACAACAATAACAATGCCGAGTTAATCGAGTCGACTCAGCCATGGCGACGAGTGGACCCGCGAAACCAGCGATTCGGGCTTCAACCCTAACTCTCATATTAGTTCTTCTTCTTCTTCATCTCAGTGTTTCAGTCCAATCATGGAAGAAAGAAGAATTTCGAACCTGTAATCAAACCCCCTTTTGCAAACGAGCTCGATCTCGCAAACCTGGATCATGTTCTCTTATCGCTGCTGAAGTTGAAATTGATGATGGTGATCTCACTGCTAAGCTTCTCCCCAAGATCAATGATCAGGAGGAATCAATCAAACCCTTGATTCTCAGGTTTGCTCGCTCTCTCTGTAGCTCTCTATGTCTACATTTTGATTGATTTTGAGTTTTTTTTTTCTCTCGGTTTTAGATTATCTGTGTATCAAGATGGTATTTTAAGAGTTAAGATTGATGAGGATCAAACTCTAGATCCTCCCAAGAAGAGATTTGAGGTGCCGGATGTAATTGTTTCGGAATTCAATGAAAAGAAGCTTTGGTTACAAAGGGTTTTGACGGAAGTGGTAAATGGTGATTCTGCGCCTTCGTCGGTGGTGTATTTGTTTGATAACTATGAGGCGGTGCTTCGGCACGATCCGTTTGAGGTTTATGTTCGTAGAAAAGGGAGTAATGGGGATGGGGGTCGTGTTTTGGCGTTTAATTCGAATGGGTTGTTTGATTTTGAGCAGTTGAAGGTTAAGAAAGAAGGGGATGAGAGTTGGGAGGAGTCGTTTCGGAGTCATACTGATAGTAGACCATTTGGTCCGCAATCGATTAGTTTTGATGTATCGTTTTATGGGGCAGATTTTGTTTATGGGATACCGGAGCATGCGTCTAGCCTTGCTTTGAAACCTACTAGAGGTGGGGACGTTGAGCATTCAGAGCCGTATCGGTTGTTTAACCTTGATGTTTTCGAGTTCATTCATGATTCACCATTTGGGCTTTATGGGTCTATCCCATTTATGATTTCACATGGTAAAGATAGTGGTACTTCCGGATTCTTTTGGTTGAATGCCGCTGAAATGCAGATTGATGTTTCGAATTCAGAAGGAGGACGAATAGATACACTTTGGATGAGCGAGGCTGGCATTGTTGATGCATTCTTCTTTGTGGGACCTGGACCTAAGAATGTTATGCAGCAATATACTAGTGTTACTGGAACACCCTCGATGCCACAACTTTTTGCAACTGGGTACCATCAATGTAGATGGAATTACAGGGATGAGGAGGATGTTGAAAATGTTGATTCCAAATTCGATGAGTTTGATATTCCTTATGATGTGTTATGGCTTGATATTGAACACACGGATGGGAAGAAGTATTTCACGTGGGACCGAGTTCTTTTCCCTCACCCTGAAGAAATGCAGAATAAACTGGCCGCCAAGGGAAGACACATGGTTACAATTGTTGATCCCCACATTAAGAGGGATGATTCGTATCATGTGCATAAGGAGGCATCAGATAAGGGGTACTATGTGAAGGATGCATCTGGAAGGGACTATGATGGGTGGTGTTGGCCTGGTTCTTCATCGTACGTTGATATGCTAAATCCTCAGATTCGGTCATGGTGGGCTGAGAAGTTCTCTCTCCAGAACTATGTTGGTTCAACTCCTTCCTTGTATATTTGGAACGACATGAACGAGCCATCTGTTTTTAACGGTCCTGAGGTATGTCTGTTTGCCCTTTTTTTGTGTTCTGCTTATCATGTTCCATGCTACCCTTATGGGGAGATTTTTCTTAGTCAAATTTTGTTTACTAGCTCATATCTTTGGTGTAACTTACTGATGGTAGAGAAACAAATTATTCAATCAATTACCACATCACGGAAGGTACAACTAGAGCATCTTCAAAATGCCTCCAAGAGTAGGTGTTGTGTTCATATTTGCACTCTCGGAAGCGAATGTGGCCACACAACCTATTTTGTCTTTTTGCTGTAAAAAGTAGGTTGCAGGTTTCTTTTGACAGAGCCCAACCTACTTCTTACAGCAACTTTTGATTTTTCAGCCTTCTTTCATGCAATGTGGCACAAAACCCTTCGCACTCCACCAAATACTATTGGAGCAAAACACACGTGGGTTTTTAAATTTGCAGACCCACACACCACACTTAGGAAAATCTATTGGAGATGCTGCTCTCAAGTTAGTTGGCTCTTAAGGCTCTTGTGAAGAAAAGCTTCACATGGCTACAAGAAAACAATGCATCAACCATTGGGTTCTTGGCCCAGTGGTGGCTCTGACCCTCCACTGAGAGAGGAGTCATGGGTTCGAAACCCCATGGGGTTGGAAATTCAGGGTTACGGATCCCTATATAAAACCGGCTTGCCTTAAAAAAAAAAACAAAAAACAATGCATCCATCTTTACATGAAAGGAAATACATGAAAGATTCCAATGATATTCTTACTCTACACAGTATATATTCCTCTGTGGCGATCTTCTTCCTTCTAATATATTGGCTAGGAACAATTGCTTTATATAGTCTAGAAACCTCCTCAGGATAAGATAATCCAAAAAGTACTCTTCTTGTGGTTTGACCTTCATTCTTGACAAAAGTATTGTCTTGAAATGCCATGGAGATGTAGAATAACAGCCTGAATGATAATATGATTGCTACTCATGTTGGACCTAGGGCATGCACACCTGCAACTTGGCATAGAAATCAAGATAAGATGATATGCAAAGACTCGAGATGAAAATTCAAGATCAAAAGAAACAAATCGAGCCTGAAGATGGCCATTAATGTTTTTCACGAATAGAATGAGATGTGTTTCCACTGAGCAATAACATAGCGATAAAATGAGAAGTGAGATAGAGTACTTTTATTTTGATATACTATTTGGTGGAATCCCCAATTACAGAGATGAGAATTGTACAACTAAACCTCAGTGTCCAGCTTCGGGACCAGATTTAGAAACTTGTGGATGCTTCTTCTTACTAAAGTTGGATTGAAGTGTTGGCATATGCAGAGTTAGAGAGACGTGGATATGGATATTCAGCCATATCAGCATATAAATGCAATGTACAAAAGCGAGTTGTGGGAATAGAATATAAGACCTGAATGAATTCTAATGAGATATTGACACTAAAGGCAGATATGGTTGAGATATAGAACCACCCAGAATATGGTGATAAAAGTGGGATTACCAAATGGAACACCCTCAATATTAAGTTTTTTGTTCAACTGTAGTAGGTGTACAAACAGCCTAGCATGTTTGTCATACGATTAAGAAAATAATCAAAAGTAACCTACTGGTGGGCGGAGGGAAACCAAATTCGTCAATCCTGGGGAAGAATGTCCGAGCTTCCGTATGTACATAGCGGTTGTAGAAGGATATAACCTTCAGGCGGTGACTTCAACAGAGTGTCAACACGCCTAAGAATAGTCTTCACATCATAGCTATCTGCCCAATGGAGGGAAACCAAATTCGTCAATCATGGGGAAGAATGTCTGAGCTTCCGTATGTACATAGCGGTTGTAGAAGGATATAACCTTCAGGCGGTGACTTCAACAGAGTGTCAACGCGCGTAAGAATAGTCTTCACGTCATAGCTCTCTGCCCAACATTAATAGCGAGAGGCAATGAGAATCCTTGTAGCCCTTAGCCAGTGACCAATTAGGCTACCACCTCGCCTAAGCTGTTCTGTTAGTTTAATAGTCCGGTGTCATCAAAATTTTACTTGGACTGACTAATGAAGAGATCATACAATTACCGTGTTTTTAGAGAAGTAAACAAGTGTGTTAGATTCTTGCTTCTTTTGGTACTTTCTTTTGTGAAATTTTGGTTTCCCTTGCTCCTTGCCACCCGGGCTGGCTATAATCGTGGAGGACGGTGCTAGGGGTAAACCTATTTAAGGATGTAATTTGATTCTTTCATATTAATGCAATAAATGGTCCATGGGGTGCCTAACACCAGCTTGCCTTTGCACAATAAAATAACAGACCATACAAAGACTTGATTTCAAGAAAATAATGCAGATATCCTAGGACTTTCATGACAAACTCACTACTTCACTGTTAAGTAAAGGATTGTGTAGTGGTTCTAGTATTGCTTTTGAAGATACGTTATGTAACACATGAGGAGAATAAACAAAGGGAGTCAGCCTTACATGAGGAAACCAAGCTGAAGAAGAAATTGCCTTAAATTACTGAAACCATACGAACACAGCTTGTTTCAAACCATTTTAATCTTGCTAAACCTGTAAGGATGGGAGGGAAAAGATTGGTGTTTATCATCTCCTGAAGATGGTTTCAGTTGAGCTTTTTCAAAGATTGTTCCATCTAAACGCCTTATACATCCCTGAAAAGTTCATTCTTCATCTGACAGACGAATCTCCCATAAAGTTAAGTGCAACAGTAAGAGTGCACGTCTCATTATGGCCAACTTCAGGAAGCTGAGTGTATCGTTCTCACAAGGCAAGTCTTGTATTGACTTCTTAAAAAAAAGTCCTGTATCGAGCAACTTTACCATCTGGCCTTGACTATTGTCTTAAAAAAATCCATTTGCTCCCAACTAACATGCCTGGAGAGCTTAACACTAAAGTCCAAGCAATTTTGATAAAAAGCTTATATTTGTTCAACCTTTTCCATACACCACAATGGTATTTAGATCAAACCGCATGCCTCTTACGCTACATTTAGATCCCCGACCAAGAATCTCAAGGAGGCTGAAATACATGTGTTAACGACTAGGTAGGATATGCCCAGTATAGTATAAATCAGCTAACTGAAGTATCACAATCTCAACTTAACATATTTTTTTAATTTTTTTTGGATGAAGCTGGGGTTAGATAGACCCCACCAGGATTTACTCAATTCTGAACAAAATCTACTCCCTAGGGTACTTAGTACCAATTGCATCAGCTATACAGATATTCAGAGGACTTTGATTAAAGCTACAAGGAAATATATCAAATAATCAGTAGATATCTCACTAGGTAACAACGACACGAATACGAGTGTCAGTGTCCGACACGGGTACGGGATGTCGGAAACGGTAGAAAATAGAAAAATACCTTGTAAATAGTGTTGGACACGTGTGTCCGAGTGTTGGCAAGTTTTACTTATTTTTTTTAAAGTGAAGTGTCGTTACGTAGATATCTCAGTGGAAGAAATGATAGAAACCGAAAAACTGAATCAAACCGAACTATTTCAAGCAAAACGGTTCGACTTTTAGGAGCCCGGTTTCGGTTTCTAAAACTTAGGAACCGGAAGAATTCGGTTTCGGTTTCGGTCCTTCTATTTGACAAACCCTGAAAATCAAACCGAACCCTTCCCCAACAACTTAACATATCTCCTCCACATTTTTTTTCTCTTTCTTTCTTCCTCTTAACAAAACGGTTCGGTTCTAAGTTTCCAAGATGGATGATGAGCGATACAGTTCTGTCCAATCTGCGCGTTTTAGTTGTAGATCAGTGCAACTGTGTGCAATTGCTTTTTCTAGAATCGCTTGAAGAGCTCGAAATATTAAGTATGCCAAAGGTGAAACGGATTGGGTGAGTTTCTTGGAATTGATAGCACTGATGGTGTTGAAAGATCGTTTCCCAACTTGGAAACCCTCCGATTTGGAGGTATGTTTGACTTGGAGGAATGGGATTTGAGCATGAAAAATGTCATGCCTCGACTTAAACATCTTACTGTTACGTGTTGCTAAAGCAAACACCAGCTTTCGGAAATTTGAAGTGAAACCCTTGAAATTAGTGGGATATCTTCCTTTGAATGTATAGGCGGAAAGTTGTTGGGGATATCGAATGGAAAAGATGGGGGAGAATAAATACCAACAGTTTAAGTTTATGGATGAATGGAAGGAGTGGGAGATGACGACTAGGAAGAAATTACAATTATGCGTTGTCTTATGGAGCTCGAATTTTATAATTGCTCAAAGTCAAAGTCCCTACCGAAATGCATCATGTCCTCTAGTACAATCAGGAAGCTGACAATCTGGAACTGCCCACAGTTGTGGACATCGGAGAAATTACCAGGCACCCTCAAAATCTTGGAAATAAGTTTTGCAGATTGTGTCACACTCCCTCAAGGCTTAACGCAACTGAAATCTCTCGAAAAATTATTCATTGAAGGAGAAAATGGTGTATGGAATTTCATGATTTTGCTTCACATATTTGGTTTCGGTTTGATTTCGTTTTTCTCTTAATTTTATCGGTTCGGTTTTGCCATAAGCTCGGTTCGGATTCGGTTTTGAAATCCAGAAACCGAATGTTTTGGTTTTGGTTTTGGTTTTGGTCTAAAACCAACCCAAACCGACCCATGCTTTGCCTTAAGAAATGGTATGGTCGGTTGTTTATTCCCTTATCTTATCTTGTAATTGGTGTCAAAGCTTTCCATGTCTTATGTAATTTTTCATGCTAATCTTAACTCAGCCATAGCAGCTCAAGGGGGATTACGTTTTCTCAGAATATTTTGAGCTGCATATGTTGAACTAATCTCTATGTACAAGTTTTTAAAGCCAATTTTCTGAGCTATACTCATGACTTTCACATACAGCTTTGATTTCTAGATTTCCAATACCCATTGGTTGATCACATTTTCATTATAGGCTATTATGGGACTTCCATTAGGAAGTCTAAAAACTCCTCCATAAGGGGGAGAATAAAAAATGTATACTTTTCATCAGTCTCCAACCTAGGAGCCATCAAACCATGAAAGGGGGGACTTCATTTTTTTTGCAAAAGGTAAGGAATTGTATTAATTGCAAAAGAGTAACAAAAATTAACCTTTAAATCCTGGTATAAGAGAAGATTTATGAAGGCAACTAACAATTTTTATTTTGGAGGCTCTTACATGATGGCGCTTTCCACATTAGGAAGCTTGTAGTTTACGATTAGATATTGTATGCCACCCTTTCTTCCAACCATAAATCGAAGACAATGAAGAAAATGACTTAGTAATTAAGTCGAGTACATCTACCATATAAATCGAAGACAATGACTTAGTAATTAAGTCGAGTACATCTACCATATAAATGTGTTATTTTCCTAATGCAGTTTTAATCATAAAACTAAAATAGGAAATGAGAAAAGTTGAAGTTATATTCTCTTCCAAACATTCATTCCAAGTTTGGCAAGATTATGTGTATGAACTCAAATTTTACTCCAAAGGAATTTTTTTATCATCAAAAATTGTATATTTGGTAATTTTGAACGCTTTTTTGAGTTCCACATTGGAAACCACCAAAAAGCGTTTCACCCAAGAGGTTTCACCCAAAAAGCGTTGACCAGGAACAAGTCTTGGGTGAATTGGGTCAACATAGAGACATGGCATGACGCATAAGCTACGAGACGCGGTACATGTTGTCGTTGTAGCTACGCTATAATAATCGTCAGTCCTCAAGTGGATCAACTGGCCAGGGTGTTCGCTGAGATAAAGGATGATCACCCTCGATATTAATGTATTTGTTATTCTTTGAGCGGGTTTCTGGATAGGACTATTATGCGGTTGGCTACTATGAGGACGCTTAAGTATGGCGCGACGCCGAAACCTATCCTAGCTTGCACCATCGGGTAGTGTTAAGGCGTGCGAAAAAGCTTCAAGAGAAAAAAGCTTTGCGAGTGTCACTAAGGGTCCATTTGGCATTGTAATTCAATTTTTAGATTATTATAAAAGTACTTTATAAGAAAAAATGTGGCAATGATTATTACCATTTTTTTTTTCCAATTTAAAATCACTTTTTTAACAAAAAAATCAAAGTTGGTTTTAGGCTGATTATTTTAGCTTTTAACTCATATGAACAAAAAAAACTTGCGGGAGTTTTCAATTAGAATCACAACTATGGAGGGAAAAGATTCATAAAGATTATCTAGAGTTCATCTCCCTCTCGTGTTTTTACCATAATGTTTTACTTGTTAATTAAACACCATCCATCTATTTACTAGTACCTCAGAAGAATAAGATATAATACCTTTTGTCATCATCTCAGTTTATGTCCACCATAAAAGTATATCATTAATAGTTAGTACCCTCGTAAGAGTATTTAGGTCGACCTTTGTCATCCATATTGCAACCCATTTGCTAATGGAGGCATACCATATTAGATTGAAAGCCCAACTTCATTATAATAGTATTTGCTTATATATTATGTGGTGATATCTAATAAGGATATATAAATAATTCTTTTAAGATGTGTAGTCATTAGTAAGGAAGTATGATTTATGTGAGAAGTTAAGAGAAATATGAAAAATAGTGCATTTCGATTATATTTGTTATTAGCATTTTTTTTAATAAGCACTTGTTGTATGTGTTACCAAACACTTGAAACTGCTTTTCATATAAAGAAAATTAATTATTTAAAAGGCTTAACCCAATAGTTTTTTGAGTTTTTTAAATCACTATTTGAAAAGTGATTTGGAAAAAGCAATTATTGTTATCTCAAAGCAATGCCAAATGGACCCTAGAAGTGTCGGATTGAAGAGCTTTTCTTTCGTAGTGGTAATGTTTATCACATGACTTGGCTAGGATTATTATTTCTAATTAGTATGTTAGGGATATGTGTTATACGGATATTGTTTCCACCTTCACCACTTCGTTGGGTTAGGCTAGATGTAGGGTTTTGTTCTCAAAAGGCTTTGTTGCAATTTAAGAGTGTATCTCGTTATAGTCTTGTATTGGATTACGCCTTTACCATTGTGGGGACTAATTTCGATCCACCTGTCTTAAACCAATTTCCACCTAGGATCAAACACCATTAGTCCCCAAACGTTTGCCACAACCACACATCTATGCGATAACGACCATCCATTTTGAGCTTCACGGAGAGCGAATCATGTGCTCTACCTTGAATGATCGGAGACATGCCGATATGCCAAGATACGCCGTGCTAAACCATCGATTTTGATACTATTTGTTGGTGCAAGCAGCAAACACTTGGTGTGTGGAAGTTTATGTGCAACCCAATCCAACTGATGAAATCATGATATTAATTATATAAAAAAATTATAAAAACATAATAACGAGGAAAATTAATTATATAAAGACAAAAGACAATAAATAATTTGCGTGGTTTACCGTTGTTGAGGACTACGTCACACCAAGAGTAAAAATTTAATTTCACAATGTTAGAGAAGGAATACGGATAAGAATGCTTCTACATACGTTACCCAAAACCATTCACTATATCATTGGTCTCAATCGCATTATCCCAGTAAACCCTAGGTTTCCCCCTTCTCTTCTTTGTAGAATACTCACACTCCGTTTCTACAACCTTTCTCAATTTTTTTATATCAATGGGAATAGAGATCACAAGCATCAAATGCTATCTTAAGCAAGATTGATGACAACAAAGAAAATAGATCAAATAAATTGCAAGACGGTGAGGCTCGACCAAAGTAATTGCAACACGGTAAGAACTGACCAACAGAAACCAAAAGTCAAATTTTCATCTTTTCAATGATTTTTTTCTTTATTCTTCTATTGAGAACATTCGAGGCATTGCCAACAATTGGTGTCGTGAGCATGAAGAACGAAACAAGATAAATGAAAGAAGAAAAAAAGAGAGGAAGAAGATCGTATCTTCCTTATTATTATTATTATTATTTTTTCCGATTAAGAACCTTTGAGACAATTCTAATAATTGATCCAGTATGAAAAATGAAGAAAATAGATAACAAAGAAGAAAAATGAGGAAGAATATCAGAAACGAAGTTGAAAGACGAGAAGATGGAAAATTAACTTTTGATTTATATTGGTCGGTCATCACTTGGCAGTTACTGTTGGTCGGGCCTCCGTGTCTTGTAGTCTATTTCATCTATTTTCTTTGTTGTTAGTCGATCTTACCTCGGATAGCACTTGCAGCTTGTAACTTCTATTTCCAGTGATATAAGGCAAGAGAGAGGGTTGTAATTTTAAAACAATATAAAGGAGAAAACCTAGAGTATACTCAGATAAGGCAATTGAGACCTATGATATGGTGAAGCGATAGGGTAATGTGGTAGAAACATTCTTATACATAGTGAAATTGAGAGGTTGTACTCTCGGTGTGGATGTAGCAGCCTTTAGCGGCAATCCACTGTAACTTCGTTGTTGTCATTTATCTTCATTGTTATTGTATGTTTGTTTAGTTCTATAGAAGATCGATATCGTGACTTGACCAATTGGATTGGGTTGCATGTAAGCTTCCGCACACCAAGTGTTTGTTGATTACGCCAACATAGTATGCAGATGAAAAAAAATAAGGTTTATATTTTATGTTTAGCTAAAAACATCCAAGTATTGTAAGGGGCTTCAAAAAATATAGAAATGTCAGCTCATAGTATGATAGCTGTAATTACTATAGCGGCAGTTACTATTTTCTGTATGTTACATTTGTTTTAATTCATGGTAATTAGAATTACGTGTACCTAAGTACGTATGTAAGGGAGAGTTAGCCCTTATGGGCTGTCACACTTTTTCTCGAAAAACAATTTTAACTATAAGTTTTACATGTTTTCTGATAAAGATGTAAAGCTCGTTATTAAAAGTAAATGAAATGACAAATTGCTAACTAAATTCATGATGAACCAGGTGACTATGCCTAGAGATGCTCTACATTATGGAGGTATAGAACACCGTGAGCTACATAATGCATATGGCTACTACTTTCACATGGCTACTGCTGATGGGCTTTTAAAGCGAGGAAATGGAAAAGACAGGCCATTTGTTTTGTCAAGAGCGTTCTTTCCTGGAAGTCAAAGGTTCGGTGCAGTTTGGACCGGAGATAACTCGGCAGACTGGGATCACCTCAGGGTCTCAGTTCCTATGGTTTTAACTCTGGGTCTCACTGGATTGTCTTTCACTGGTGAGTGTATATTTCCCTTTAGTGGGCTGGAAATAGCTTTAGGATTTATTTTGAACTCGATAGCCCCATTATATGATAAAAATTAGACTTGTATCCTTGAAGTCTTTAAATTTAGACTTGCTCCAATTCTAGTACTTTGCTTAAAGTTTATGGGGGTGTAAGTCTAATATTAATCATGTAGTGGGCATCAGAAATTCAAAATATTCTTTTAAACTGACAATGCTAGTTTAATTTAATGTCAAATTTTTTGGGGATATAATGTTAATTTCGATCTTATGATGGCAGTCAGAAATACAGATACTTTAGTATTTTAGGTACATGAAACAATGTTAAGTTTATTTTTTGTACAGGTGCGGACGTTGGTGGGTTCTTCGGCAATCCTGAACCAGAACTGTTAGTTCGCTGGTACCAGCTAGGTGCATATTATCCTTTCTTTAGGGGCCATGCACATCATGACACCAAAAGGAGAGAACCTTGGTTATTCGGGTAATACATTTTTCTTTTCTATTAGCTCAATTTATCAAGAAAATTAATTCATGGTTTTTAATGGAAATAATGCTTTAAAGTGTGGTCCCTTTCTGATGTTCACCACATAACAGTTACATTTGTAGTGGTTGTTATGTTTTTAGCTAATTATCCTATTATATTTTATGCTTTAGATTGTAGATCTTTTGACGCGGACTTTACCATGTCTTATTCTTAATTCTGTGGAACAGAGAGCGCAATACAGAACTAATGAAGGAGGCCATACACAATAGATACATGTTGCTTCCATATTTCTACACATTGTTCAGAAAGGCAAACACAAGTGGCATTCCTGTTGTACGCCCACTATGGATGGAGTTCCCTGGTGATGAAGCCACTTTCAACAATGATGAGGCATTCATGGTTGGAAACAGTCTTTTGGTTCAAGGCATCTTTTCAGAGGTGCGATTTCTAGTATTTTTAAATATTTTTTCCCGAAAAATGATACTTTCAGAACAGTTCTTTTGTGTACTTTGGGTGCAATTTGTAAGAATAGACAATTATGTGTCTTTTTTCCTCGAAAAATAATGTGTCTTTAGTGAATTGAAAATTTTAGCTTTATTTGCCGTAAATGAAAATACACCTCAACGGGATTTTAGTCCCATTTTAACCTTGCCCCTCCGACTTTGATAAAAATCCCCCTACTCTTTCACTATGAATGTAGAGATTACTCCAATTAACGGATATTTCTTTCTAAATAGGGCATAAGTGGAGGGTGGGTGTTGTTAGTCTTGTAAACGTTTAATTGGACCGTAACTGTATGTAACACAGAACACAAAAGCACTATTTACTTTTTTTTTAGGGTTATTGTAGCGGTTTCTTAAAAACTCCTTCAGAAGCATAAGAAAGGCTCCTGAAATTTCAGTTCTTCTTTCATGCCATTTTTATTTGAAGTTCTTCAAAAGAATCTGACTGAGCATCAATCTGGATCAGGGTGTGAAGCATGCATCTGTATATTTGCCCCGGGGACAGTCTTGGTATGACCTAAGAACCGGTTTTACATATAGTGGGGGAATGACCCACAAGCTCGAGGTTACAGAAGACAGCATTCCAGCTTTTCAAAAGGCAGGTACTATTGTACCACGACGAGACAGATTCCGCCGAAGCTCCACTCAGATGGTTAATGATCCTTACACTCTGGTGAGTCTTGTTGATCAATTTTACTGTATATCCAAGATTCCTAGTTAACACTGCAAGGACTCACTAATTATTTTATTTAGAAATAAAAGTGAAAAGGGTTTCCCTACTACATTGTTCTCATTTTGTAGATTAACATACTAATTTATCTTTTTAAATATTACTTTAGATTATCGAACTATTTTGTCCAATTAAAGTATGAATAAACGTAATTAAAGGAATGGTACTTGCGTATAAATGACATTTTTATATGTGTACCATACAAACCTAAAAGATAACTATTTAAGTTGTATTGGCTCTGATAAAAAAAAACCCATAGAATTTGTGCATTAAGTGGTAGACATCTACCAAGAGTAGAGAACAGACTGAAATAATTTCATTTGGTGCCTATATCTTTTCTGAACTAAGGGAAGCTTGTCTTTGAAGATGTTATTGCTTTCAACCCCACAGAGCATTACATTCTCTTTAAGAAAGAGATACTTGCTTCACCCCTTCTATCTGAGGGTATACTCAAGGCCAATCCATATCATTTTATGGGACACTTGTCTGGGTTTTCATTGTGCAGATCACAAATTCCTGGATCTCCTATTCAGAACTATATAAGTCAAGAATTGTAATGATAATGTCGATTTCCTGTTTTGACATGTCAAAGTTTCTTAGGTTTTGGATTTAGATTTTTATTGCTTAAATAGAGCTTATAATCACAGTTGGAAATGTGAGCCGTCCTGATATCTGTTTGTATGTCTGTTTAGGTGATAGCTTTGAATGGTTCCAAAGCTGCCGAAGGAGAGCTCTACATTGATGACGGCAAGAGCTTTGAATTTGAACGAGGGGCCTACATTCACAGACGCTTCGTGTTTTCCGACGGAAAACTCGTTTCTTTAAATATAGCATCTCCTCCTGCCTCTGAAAAATTTTTCTCCACAGATTGTGTTATCGAGAGGATTGTATTACTAGGGCTCTCCAATGGCAAGAAAGGTGCTGTAATAGAACCAGGAAATCACAGAGTTGATATCGAATCTGGACCTCTTAAGCTCCGAGGAGGAAAGGGTCCTATGTTTCTTACCATCCGCAAACCAAATGTTCGAATCAGCGAAGATTGGACAATACAAATTTTATAATTCCTTCAACTTATTTAGGCAGATGAGATTTACCAGTTTTTTGTAGACCCAGTATGCAATTGTCAACAATTCCATATTGTTAACTGGTAATTTATAAGGGAGACCTGGATTTAATCTAACGTGCACGTTTTTGGTTTCTAAAGCGAATCCTGCACTTTGTAGTGTGATAGTCGCATAGTCAGTGCAAAAGAGTACATTTCCGAGTCATTTTGCTATGTAATTTTGCTTTCTGATTTAGGCTTCACTGTTGTAGATACTCTTAGACACATTGACTTGATCCTACAATTGCAGGGAGAGTATTAGATATGGTAGGCAAAGGCAACTATCACAATTCACAAAGAGATCTAGATGTAAAGTTTTATGTTCGCCCAAAGTGATCTGATCTCCATTTCTCCATTTAATTTGCCAAGTTTTCAATGATAAGCACTTGTCCTCATCACCATAGTCTCCAATGAGAGCAACAAATCAATGTCTACTTTAGGTTAGATTTCAAACGATGACCTCCAACAATGGAGAAAAATCAAGTTCACTCTAAACAGTGATTAATACTTAGCAAGACGAAATGTTTGAATGTTGTAAAGTTAGGTCATCTCAGTAGTCGACTCAACCGATTACCAACAACTCAATTATTTGATGGCCTAAAATTTCATACAATGTGTCACAATTACTCAACAAACAAACGAAAGTATTTACCTCATATAACAAATCACAAAAGCATGATCTTTGAAATACATATTTTTGGTTTTTTATATTGTCTTTATGGGTTTAGAATCTTCAGATGTAGGGCTGGAAATTGGATTTCGTCAAATGCTTCGCTTGTACATTATAGGAAGCAAGTTCTTGATATGGGACACATAGATTGTCTCTATATAACTAACTGTGAAGAATATGGGCCATTTTCTACTCACGGTTTAGGTAGTTTTCCTAGTTTTATCTTCCTATGTTTATTTATAGATTTTAGATGAATTTTTCTTATCGATTAATAAATGTATTCTTTTGTATAAGCCTATCTCAACTATGCAATGCGCAGAGGCACACTCATAAGAATTACGGTAGGAATAATTTGAAGATGAATCACCATCAGGGTTGACGTGCTTGGTTTTTAGTGGAGAGCGATAAGTGGTGATGGGATCTTATGTATTTTTTTTTTCTTCCCTTGCGGTCAAGTCAGTAACAATATAATGTAGTTTTGAAGAGTTAGAAGAGAGAGCAGGTAAGTTCATTTGGAAGTTTAGAACAAAACTTTTTGATAATCTGATGCAGTTTGGAAGATTTAGATAAGAGGACTGTCAGTTCACTTGAAAATTAAAAGAAATCATTTCTTAATGAATAATTTGAGAGATACTTGGAAGCATCTTAAACTTTAAAGCTGGACTTCCTTGCATTCCATTGTTTCTATTGAAATCCTAAGTATGATGCCTACTCCAATTTTGGTTATAATTAAATTTTGGGTATGATTAGTTGCTCTTTCCTAGGGGATAGGGATGGCGTGGACAAAGGATTCCAATCAAGATCATCATAAGCGAAATATAAGTTCAAAGATTTGAGATGATGTCATATTCGTTGATATCAATGCTACGATGAGTATGTGGAGATTTTTGGTGTTTCTTTAAGTTTGATGGATGGTTGTTTTATAATCAAAATCAAATAATTTTTTATGTGCCTTTTTACTGTAACTTACATGTCATTTCATATTTTAGTGTTATTGTTTTCATATCCACATTATCTATCTAAAGTCTCAGAATGACAATGTAAATTTTGATATAAGTGATGGTGTATTTAAGTTTTAAGGCATTGGAATTGGCTTCAAAAACCAATCAAAGCATATATTGTACTGAGTCAATTTTAGAGCTAAGGAGCGTGAGAGGGAAAAATGAGAGGGAGATGATTCCTCCAATGGAGCCGGAAAATTTCCTTAGGATAATTGAAGAAGTTACTTCTGAAATATTTATATTTGGAGTTTGTTTCATTCCGTGTCTAGAATAGGTGTCAACACTACCTTGTGGTTACTCGTCGTCAGAGAATTCACATAGAGCGACTACAGCTAGACTGATACTGAACAAGTACGTGGGTTTGTACCTCTTCGCTCAAAAATATCAAGCCCTTAATATTTTACAAAAGGTAAAAAATGAATTATGATTTTTTTTTATTGAAGAAAATAGGTTTTTGTTAGAACAAACTTTTTTTTGTTCGAACAGACCCTGTTCAAACAAACTTTTTTTCCGTTAGAACATTTTACTCAGAATTCTGTTTCTTCGAATATGATCTTGGTTCTGTTCGAATAAAACATTTTTTGTTCTAACAAACTATTTCTCTGTTCGAACAGAGTTCGGGTTTTCAGTTTTTTAATAAAAGACATTCTTTCTTATTTCACTTTTTATTTCTTCTAAAACCAACTTTTCTAGGGCTTGAGATTTTAGAGAGAAGAAAGATTTTAACGAGCGATTCAATGCGAAGTAAAACTCAAATTAAATCAATCGAAGAATTTGTAAACCAAAATTCCAATTTCAGATCTTGAGAGTTTGAGGGATTCAAGCTTGGACGCTTTAACGGGAGATTGAAGCGAGGCATTGCGAGAATGAAGAATTGATTGCGAGGAGTTCAATTAGAAGAAAGGTAACCACATGATGTGCTTATGAGTCTGTAAATAATTAAATCATTATAATTTTGTTTTAATAGTGGATTTTTAGCTGTCGGGCGATTCAACAGCGACCTGTAGATTTTTCTTCTGAGAAAGATTTCCCATAGGGTTAAAATTGCTTGTTATTGTGCTTAATTTACCTTTGCTTGTTGTCACTAGAACATTGAACCAACTTAAATTAGGCTAGGGTTAGACCGTTAATTCAAGGATTTTCGGACCTATTAATTTTGACCTAAATTACTCGAAATCGGTTAATCTCAATTAGTCAGAACTTTCAACTTCCAATGATAGACACTTCGGCATGTGCACACATTAGGAGTAAAGAAACAAAGATGTGCCGGGGTAATCGCTAATATAGATAGCACCGAAGGTACTTACGGTGCGTAGTCACGGGTAGTACTATAAAAGAAAAAAAATGTATCAACAAGTTTTATCGTATGGAACAAATAAAAAAAATGTACTAACAATTTTTACAGTGTGCAAGGAAAATATTAAGTGTATTAGTTATATAGATAGCGTCGAAAGCGCATCAACGTTGTTGCCCGTGTATAGTCACGAGTAGTACTAGTTATATTATAAACAAGGTTTTGTTGTCTCTTAATGAGAAAAAATTAGTACTAGTAGATCTCCCTTAGACACATAAATAGGCTTGAGGACGACTTGGCCATTCCGAGAACTATAGGATCATGTATAATTCCTCTGTGTAACCCTAAGAACGGAGATATTTTATGATATGAACCGCTTATAGTATTATGCGAAGAACTTTCTACGTGTAATAATGGTATAAAAGTATTGGATCCTGAAGCAATGTGCAATAGCTTAATTTTGTGATCCGAACTTAGTCTTTACACCAAAGATAATCATAACGCTAGTGTACAGTGAGTAATAGCTAACACCAAAGTTTAGCGTGGAAAACCTTTGAATAAGTTAAAGACCATGACATCTCTTAAGGATTTTAGAAAGAGGGAGATCTTATTGAGATTGCTAGCTATTACAAAAGGTATTCTGAATAGTTGAGTATATAGTGTTAGAGTGAGGATTCATCCGTCCTTCATCTGGAATTCTCTGGTCATATTTATAGGTATTATACTATGACCGTTTGACGACCATTAGTATTCTTAATGATGGACGTTACAATATATACATATTTGACAGTCTTTGAATTGATTGTGTAATAGTTTGATCTTGCTGTCTTGTAATGGCTTCATTAATGTCAGAGTGCTTGTTGACTCGAACTGTTGATGTAGAGGTCGAAAATAATGAATAAAACTCTGTAGCTATTCCGTGACGTATCATAAATTGTGCCACGCGTATGTTGATGAGGTCGAGTGATCGTATGATGGTCGACGATGAAGCTTGAGTTCGAGATGCAGAATAAGCCACTACAACCGCCCCCTCTCAGCCAAGATTATGAGAACATTGTGGGTGAGTGGTGTTGGTTGAAAAACTTCATTAATACTGTAATTAATACCGGGAATTATTTCCAATGAGTCTTCATGAATATCTGTTACGGCTGTTGAGTTTCCGAGAACCAATAGTTCTGGTTAGTTTTATTGTATGGGAATTCCTTCTGATGTTTAAAATTTAGAAAGTTGTCTTTAATGCTGATTATAGTATAAATAACGCTATGGTTTGCTGTTGTAGTTGTGATAAACCAAGTGTTTATCTGATTATCTTAATCATTCTCTTATACAAATTTGCTTATTTTAAATTTCTTCTACCGTCTTGTGGATGGTAACCACAAGACGATAATTTTGGGAAGCTAGGATTCTTGTGAAAGTTAAAGAATTTTAGCTCCGGTACTTTGGGCATCAGATTCTGAATCTTCCGACACAAATTCCGATGAGTCCTACCTATTATGGTATGACATATGAAGAGGTGATGGAGGCAGGGAATGACTATTATCAAATGGTGTGCTTCTATTATCTGTTAACATCGGAGGAGGAGCGCCGAAATGGGCTGCATCTACTGGTGGAGGAAGCTATTACAACTGAAGATGAAGTGGCAGGCGTTCGTCCATGGGAGTCCCATCGGTACCCTGCTGGTGATTGGTTCTGTAAAATATAGGGCCCTTCTTATTTTCTTTGTCACGCTGGGTGGTGGTGGTTATGGTGGATGAGACGGTGATGGAGGAGGTTTTTCTTCCGTACAATCATCACCTTTGGCTGTGAAGAAGATCCTTCCGCCGGTACCTTAAGTCCTTAGTGATTTTTAGCTCTTGGATTTCCTGGCCCAATCATGCATGGGATCAGAGTTTGGAAGTCTACTTCAATTTTGCATCTTCTTCCTCGGTGGTTGCTGAGAAGTGTTTCGAACAGTGAACTGATATAATATAATCTGTAAAGTGATCTGTGGAATTGTCTAAAAAACTTGTTATCTATAAAGTAATATGTAAATTCCGAGATGTCAAAAATATTCAAGCTAATGAAAATCTTTGTTCTGTCATCTTCTTGCAGTAGTCCGAACTTCAAATTCGATGTGTAGTATGTTTTGCTAACTGACTTGTTGGACATTGGGAAATAATAATTCGAACTGCGGATGTCTGTAACAAGAAAATGCCCAACAATTTCGAAAATATGATGAGCTCAAAATGTAATATGAGCAAACAAATGACTAGGTGGATTGTATTGATTTGAGATGACTGATATGTGCACGAACTACTATTTTGAACTGTCTAAACTGCCTTGACATAAGTAGGTAAACGATATATGTCCATATGTACTTGGTTTGAACTACTTCTAGAGTTACTGGGGTATGCTGTGGGGTTTTGTATCTGTACGAATAAGATATGAGGAGATACTTCGTAAAATGGAAAGTATTAACTGTCAGAATAATCTTGGGCTTCTGCTAATATCTTTATTTCCGAAATGTTGTTCTTGTAGAATATATCCTCCCTCAAAATATGTTGGGGAGGTGATTTGGACGATGTCAATAAATCTTCACACTGGCTCTATAAAATGGTGGTCCATAGCTGCTATGCCTTGTATCTTCTACAAGGAAAGCTTATTGTTGGTTGAGTACAAGTGATCATGGTGCAAACACGTTCTCAGCGTGTTCGTCGTGCAGTGGAAGGTAGGTTCAACATTAAAGTTGTTGAACTCCGTGAACATTATTTTTGCCTGCTGCCTTATGATGATGTGCTATCGAAGTGGCCATTGAAATTAAATTGTTTAGATGATGAAGGTAAGCGTACAAAGGCTGATTAATTTTTCTGGTGTGATGTGTTCCGTGAGTTACTCCTGGATGCGACGTTGTGAGAAGAAGCTGTTCGAGAGATCACATGGGATAGGCTTGCTAAGGAAGACGAGAGAGTAGCAGGAGGGGAGATAATACTGTGTGGTGAAGCTAATCATCCGGGCTGCTTTAAATGTAACTATATGTAATTGTAAGCTTGAACTTTGAGAGCTTAAAATAAATGAGTAATCTGCTGGTAGTATTCTATTTTTATTGAATATAGAATGATGTAGATTGAATTTACGAACTGAAATGAATAAAATCAATGTGTTTGTTAACTATTTATGTACCGAATATTGCGGGTTACAACTGTCTAATTCTAACAACTGTGCAGATAATTTCGAATTTTTAATATTGAGCTATTTTATGAATGACATATATTATGGTACGATCTTAGTAGTGTATAAAAGCAAGGTGATTGATCGTGTATATTGTTTTTGGGAAAACGGGATATAATATTTTAATGGCAGAAAGTAGAGACAGACGTGATAACAGTAGACATTATCACAAATGTCATGATAATGTTGTGAGACGAAAAGATGTGCCTGTAGAGGCAATAGGGGTGGCTGATACGTGCCTGAAAGAGTCATCATTTCACAAACTGAGGGAGAGTTTAAAAACTTGTCTCTCTCTCCCTTATAAATTATCTATAGTGATAAAGAGAGGAAAAAGTAGTGCAACCCATATCTCTAGAGAGAAGAAATGTTTGAGTTCTGAGTATGATTTGATGGGGAAAACTTCATCTGGTGATAGAAAATTGTTGGTAAAACGACATGAGCGGTCAATCTCTGTGAAACGTTCGGGTAAAGCAGAAGATTATGGTTCTTCTAGTACAGGTTAGTGACTTGTTCTTCTATTTTTGAATGTGTTTTCTAGTAATCTATATATGATGTTGTATGTTTATCGCCTTTGTATGAGATTGATTTAGGAATATCAAAATTGAGAATGTAGGGGTTAAGAACTGAGTAATTGCTTGTATTTTTCTGTTTTATACAAGCTCTGGGTATAGGAACAGGCTGTAGAGAGAAAATGTTTTTTTGGAGAAGAATAGGGAAAGTTGAAAATGATTTTATGTTGTTTTGGAAAGTTTAATAAATGCTTTGACTTAGTTAAAAGTAGGAGTAAAGTTATTTCTATTGTGTGTATGATATAGCCTGTTATAGATGGAAAAGGGAAGGGACTACCAAGTAGTTTGATGCGGATGACATTTTGAAATTTTATAAACTAAAGTTCATCAAAGGTCGTAATAGTAGTTACCTATATAGTGATTCTTCTAGGCCGAAGTTCTTTGACTTTGAGTCTACTGGTAGACCATGGATCAACTACCTTGTATGGGTAGGGGGCAACTGTATGCAGGTTCTAGATGAACTAGTACTCGTTCTGAACCATAAGTATTATAATCCGAGTAAGTAACATTTGCCAACTTCAACCAACCATCAATTTTTCTTCGAGCTGCCAATCATGTTCTTATTTTTTGTTTGTCAGATCCCAATCCTACATCTTGTCCTGATAATACCAGCTTGTTCGACTGCGTATCCCTTGAGTAGGTTGAGCTAAAGTAAGTACTTGGTGAATTAGGTACCCTTAGGGATAAAAGAGTAGACTCTAAAGTTCCCAAAGCTCAATGAGCTCATGAGAATCGAGCAATGGTTGAGAAGAAGAAGGCCCGTCTTTCAGTAAGTAATTTTATTAGTTTTCCTTCGTATGAACCAGAGAGTACGATGTGAAGCGGCCGATTTGGAGATTGAGAAAGCCAGCTCTGAAAGTTCTCATTTTTACTATTGGGGTGGCTTCAGAGATAGAGGTCGGTAGACCTGCTGGTGGTGGTGTAGTGAAGGAGCAGGTGGTGAGTGAGGTCACTCCTTTGGATGCGGACAAATGTTCACTGAAGAAGAAATGGCATGTGGGTGAAGGCAGTGATCGCACTAGTACCAAGGCTGTGGCCAAGATAAGAGAAATGGAGCAAAAATACTGTACGATGGCGGGGGCTAATCCACATCAGCTTGATGATATGTTTCAAGAGTAGACGTTTGGGGTATCTGTTCATATCTTTTATGTGTTGGATTTGTGATCTGATATATTTGACTAAACTTGTGTGTTTGTATTGGCAGTTCTCGTTACTGATGAAGGGGGCGACGAAGTTCATTGAGAAGAGGAGCCAGGAGTTTGGGGAGCTTACCCGCAGGCTGGATGCTCAAACGGCTTGAATGAAGGAGCTCGAAGGGGAGCTCGAGTTAGAGAAAAAGGGTAGGGCTGAAGACTTAAAGTCTGCTTAGGAGCAGTATGTAGAGCTGTCCGAGCGTGAGGAGATTATCTCGCGAGCATGTACCAAATTACGGGTGGAAATAGATTATTTTGTCCAATCTTATCATACCTTTGGGTTGACTGATGTTGATATAGAGCTGAGTCGAACTGGCACATATAAGGAAATAATCTTTACTTCAGAGGCAGTAGACGAAGTAGTGGAAAATACTACTATCCCAGTCCATGTATTTACACCTCAATCTGAACAAGTTCGAGCTACTGGCGATGAAGTAACTCCTCCATCTGAGGTAAAGATTAACAAGATCATTTAATCAGTCTATGGTATTCTATTTCGAACTATGATGAGATTGTATTATGTATGGTTGGAAACTGCTAAATTTGATAAATACTTTTTATTGTGCTCTGTTGGAATGTTTGTATGATAATAAAATCATTTATAATATGTATAGGAGGTAGAACGGTTGAGAAAAACTATTTTTGACCTGGAAAGATCGTTGAGAAGAGCGAGGGATTCCGTGGCTCGTATTCAACATGTACTTAAATAAAACTGAGTATGAGAGAAAGCAGTTTAAGTCTAATTCGGAGAAAATTTTTAAAGAATTATTTGACCTTCAGTGTAGATATGCTAAGATAAAAGTAGAAAGAGATGAAGTTTTTTGAAAAGAAGAGTTGATGAGGGTATTAGTACGTAAATCTAAAGACTTGATTTGTTTTTCAGATCCGAGTGATAAAGGTAGGTGCCAAAAGCTTTTGGTTGCTCTGACATTGTATTTTTAGGCCGTAGTAGATAATGGACGGGTTTTAAAAGAAGTTTATGTAGAGCTCCTAAAGGAAAGGGGTGTAGTACCTGGCCCAGCTCGAGTTATGTTTTTAGCTCAAGAAGCACGTAATCGTCATAGTATAGAGGTGAAAGAATGCTCAGCTCGAGCTGGTGTGTCTGTTATATGGGGTGATGTGGGACCCTTATCTGATACTTTTGGCTTTATGTAGGATCGAAGAGTGATGAGGATTATGTTTTTTTGAATAAGGAAAGAGCAAACAAAAGTGCAAATGAAATTAGAGGGTGAGGTAATGGCATTGTAAAACGTGCTGCGGCAAAGTAGGGAACGAAAAATGTACTTAGCCAGTCAATTAACAAAAGAGACGACTGTTAGAAAGAAGGTAAAAGGTGATTTGAGGGCATTAGGTGTATTACAAAAAGACACACGCAAGTGACTGCACAGGGCGCACATACAACAGAGGGAACATCTGTATCCGCCACGAGCCAAAGTCGCAACTTGCACAGACCATGAACGCCATCTAGAAAGTGTAATTGAGTTTTACGGCGGAGAGCTGGCGAGGGTGGAGAACAAATTTAGGTAGTATGTGAGGGATTGTGGAAAAGATTTTGATGTGGAAAGCGAAAAAGTTAAAAATATGTGGTTTACAAAGGATGAGGAAAAAGTTGTTAAAAAAACAACTCCTCTACCAAATTTTTTTTACCAGAAAAGAGTGGGAAAGAGATAGTTGTTGGAAAAGCAACTCCTCTACCGATAAATTTTTTGCCAGAAGAGAGCGATGAAGAGGTCAAAAGTTTGATACGTCGTTCACGACGGAAGCCACGTCAATAGGAAGTGGTAACTTTCATAGCTCCTTTGGATGTGCAGGTAGATAGGTCAAGGATATCGGAAGATAAGGGGCAATCCTCTAGTAGCTCGAGGGGGCAAAAGTAAAGTAGTTTAGTTTTCACCAACTGACGTATTCATTAGATGTTTGCACACTGTTTTGATGGTAAATAGAATATGTTCTCTGTGATGATAATATAGATATGAAATAAAGCTATGGATTAATAATATTCAAGCATTGTATTCTTGAGTAAAATTGTTAATTGTGATGTGTAATCTGTTTGGATATACGAACTATTATAAATGTTAACTCTTGCTGCAGGTTAAACTGGCAGAGGTTCATAGCCAGTGTGAAGTATTACAAATTTTAAATTAAAAATTGAACACTGAGCTAAATTTGTGTCAGGAAGCACTAAAAAGTACTACTGAGTTGAAAGAAAAATGGAGGTGAGAGTGGCAGAAGAGCGAAGTACATTGGTTTGGTTTTCCAAGCAACTAGGAAATAAGGAGGTTGAACTAGCCATTGGGCTGAAAAAAATGGAGGGACTAAAAGTTGTAAGGAAAAAAGATTTGAATTTTTTTGACATTTCGAGACGAATTCATCATCCTGAGGTGGGGTTGACACCTGCATGGGCTAAAATTACCGAGCTTTTGGCAGTGTTGGAGAAAGATGAAGATTGTGCTAAAGACTTACAAACTCAGGTAAATACGCTTGAAGCGAAAAGAGTTGGTGCACGAGCAGTTGTGAAGGAGGCAAATGGGCGTGCTAAAAAATATGAAGTATTGTGGTATGTCACTAAAATGATGGTAAAGGAGATAGAAGAGGCCCACAGTGAGCAGAACAAAATAATAAAAAAAGATTGGCTCAAGATAGGGGTTCTAGATAATATTGTTCAAACATTGAAGTTAGACGTTTTAAAGTTTCAAATGGAAATTGGAGAACTACTTAGTACAAAGACCAAGTTTGAGGTTGATCTTTTGAAGGCTGAAATAAATCTTGACGAAAGTGTTGTAGAGAGAGGCCATAATGAGTCTGCAATGGAGGAATCAAGGGCGTTGTTGGCACACATGGGCAAATTCATGACTATGATGGAAATACGTAATAAAGCTACGTTGGATAAAAACAAAGTGATAGAAGAGCGTTTTAAAACGCTGGAAGGGATGCTGAATGAGGCTAAGGGAAAAATTGCAGAGCTCATTATCCCTGACAAGGTTAAGCACAAGGTAAGTGATATGCATGAAAAAGAGATGGCGGCAGTGTTTACATTTTTTGTGTATGAATTTAAGAGATTAGAAAAAGAAAGAGATACAGTATATGACAACCTGGTCGCAAGTGGTGTGCAGTGTGACATGCAGCTATTGCGAACTGTGTAACTGGATCATATTTCTTCAAAGCTTGGGGCGCTTACGAAGAGTATGTTTAAAGAAGGAAAGCAAATTGTTACTGGAGGGTGCCAAAGTTGATGCGTCTGTGACTTCTTGGGCGTGGGGAAAGTTTTTGTGGTGATGTGAGGTCTGAAAGCTCGAGTGATAGCTCTAGTAATTGATGAGTCGTTGTGAATGTAAAATTGGAATGACTCGTACTCTACCAATATAGTGGATAGAATGCTGTAAATTTAGAATGATAATAGAACTTGTGACTTGTATATATTTGTACTGACCTTTGGATTAATCAATTGCAGTATAGAAGTTTGTCGTTTAGTAGCCGTATAATGGAACCAATTGCTAACCTATTGTATAATGGAAGATCGAATTGTTTTAAGCAATAAGCGACCTGTTATTTGCTAGAAGATCAGTTTGGCTGAAGCAACAAATGATCTGTAGTATAATAGAAGATCAGATTGGCTAAACAACAAACGATCTTTAGTGTAATAGAAGATCAGATTGGCTGATGCAACAAACAATCTATATGTAAAATGGGGTGACCCATTGGTATTATGTAATATTTAGAAATGTGTTTTGCATATAGAAGTACTTGTATAAGATAGTAGAAAAGTACTGTAACGTAAGGTAACCAAACACAAGTATTTTATTATTGTAAGATTATCATACAAAGATGTTAGATATATTAAAAGAGTACTATATGAAATAGTAGAATGTACTCTGATGTAGGGCGATCAAACATAAGTACTGCATTGATGTAAGACTGACGTATAAGATGGTAGATATAGTAGAAGGGTAATGTATAATAGAAAGTACTATGATGTAGTACGATCAAACATAAGTATTTCATTGATGTAAGATCGATGTACAGGATGATAGATGTAGTAGAAGAGTATACTGTAATAGAACATTATCTGTGATATAACTTTAGTTTCCGTATGTTTCAAGGATTAGGGACTCGATCTCCATTTTGGTGGGGAGGTAGTAAGATCCAAGTCTACTTTTCCTGATGACGATAAAAGGTCCTTCCCAATTCTCTGCGAGCTTCCCAACATTGAGTTCCTTTTTGTGTTTTGATATCTCTCGTAATACGAGATCTTTAATTTTAAACTCTCTATGATGAACTTGTTTGTTATATGGTACCTTTCCAAGTTCATGACTGCTCTGTCTCTTTTTTCTTCAATCCAATTCATGTTACATACCAATTGGAACTCGTTTTGTTTATCGGTCATGGTATGATCTCGTAGTGGGTGATGATATTGAGTAGGGATGATTGCTTCGGTATCAGATGCTAACAAAAACGGCGTACATCCAGTTGATATGCAAGGTGTTGTTCGATATGCCCTTGACACGTGTGGTAATTCCTGTACCCAATTACCCTTCTTTTCTGTCAAGCGCTTCTTGATGCCGTCAACTATAGTTTGATTGGTGATCTCGACCTGGCCATTTCCTTATGGGTAATAGGGATTTGAAGAGGAGTGGATGATGTTATGCTGGTTGAGGAAATCAACGATCTTAAAATCGACGAACTGTAGTCCATTGTCGATTCGTATGAGGTGGGGGCATCTAAACCGTATTGTAATAGTTTCCTATGTAAACTTGGTGACTTCATCTTTACGTGTTTGACACAAAGGAACTGCTTTTACCCACTTGGTGAAGTAGTCCGTTGCTACTAGGAGGTGCTTCCATTTTCCTGGCACAGTTGGGAATTCTCTCACGAGATTGAGGGCCCATCTTTTGAATGACAAAACAACTTTGCTAGAATGGAGTTCCAAGGCCAAAGTTTATATTTGGGGTCCATGTCGTCGGTAGGCATCACACTTGCTTGTATTCAATGGCTTGAGCTTTCATCTTAGGCCAAAAGACTCTTTAAGTGAGAGCTCGGTTTGCTAAAGATCACCCTGCTGCATGGGATCCACAAGTTCCTTCATGAAGTTCGTACAATAAATCTTGAGCCTCTTTATCAGATTAACATTGGAGATATGGTTATGTAACTAACTTTTTGTAAAAGAGGTTGTTATCAACGACATATCGCTTAGCATTATCTAGCACTCGTCTTCTTTCCATATGATCTTTAAGGAGTTTTCCATCGAACTCATTTTTGGGTCCGATGTATGTGATGAAAGGTCGTCTCCAATCGTCCATTTTGCCGCCCCCAGTATTAACAAAATTTGAGCTGATGATGTTGATGCTGGGGTTGGATACCACTTCGATCTTCAAATATTGAGCTTCCGTTCCTTGGACTCCAGCAAGATAGGCAAGGGAGTCTGAGTATCTATTTTCTTCACGAGGTAAGTGTTCGATTGCTGCCCTTTTAAATCTGTTCATTCTGTCGGCTACTGCTACGGCGTAGTCGACCATCTTTCCATTTTTTTAATATTTGTCTGTATAATGGTTCATAATTAATAAAGAGTCCGTGTACACAGATAACTCGGGTAGGCCAATCTCTAAAGACATATTGGGTCCGTGAATGAGCACTTCGTACTCGGTCTCATTATTAGTAGCTTCGAAATTGAGTTGTATAAATTTCTTAATTTTATCATTGGAAGGCGTGTTAAGAACGATCCCAATGCCTGGCCCAACTGGTCCGGCTGAACCGTCAGTGAGACAACGCCAACCTTACTTGGATATCCAAGCTACTTTTTTCTCTGAACTATTCGTTAGTGATGTCGGTAAAATCCTCTTCCCAGTCGGGGTCGTCTACCAGAAAGTCTGTGATAAAATATGATATTGCTTGCCCCATTTCGGAATGTCATGGTTCGAAATGTATATCGTGTTCACCAAGAGTAACTGATCATTGCTAAACTCGTCTGGATTTCTCTCGTTTGGACAAAATCTCACATAAGGGATAATTTGTCATTATTCAAACTGAGTGAGCTTGAAAATATTGTTTTAACTTCTGCGATGTATAGACAAGAGATAAAAGTAGATTCTCGATCTTGGTGTACCATGTTTCTGTAGGAGTAAGAGTCTTGCTTATGAAGTAGACAAGTTTCTCCATTTTTTTATCAAGTCGAATGAGGACCAAGCTTAGTGACTCATCAGTAACGGTGAGATAAACTGTGAGCTCCCCCCTTCTTTGGGTGTACTTATTACTGGTGGTTTTCTGAGATAGTATTTTAATTCCTAAAATGTTGTTTAATATTCTGTAGTTCACTCGGTCTTAGGATCTTTTAAAGGTTTGTTTTTCTTTGTCCATTCGCACAGTAGGTCGAATAACCATCGACACTGATCTGAAGACTTTGAAACAAAACGGTTGATTACTGCTATCTTGCCGACTAACTTTTGTACGTCTTTTTTCGTCTTGGGAGAAGGCATGGATAATAGTATGCGAATACGATCTGGGTCAGCCTCAATTCCTTGCTTACTGATTAGATGTCCCAAGAATTTTCCTGACTGGACTCTGAACTGTCATTTGCCAGGGTTTAGTCTCATTTTGTAAGATCAAAGAATTTCGAAAGTTGTGTGTAGATCTTCTAGATGGTTTTCCTTCTTGAGGCTTTTACACAACATATCATCAATGTAAACTTCTATCATTTTCCCAAGATGGTCTTTGAACATCTGTGTCATCAGTCTTTGGTAGGTGGCCCTAGCGTTCTTGAGGTTGAAAGGCATGACATTTTAACAGTACAATCTGTGCTCTATGATGAAAGTTGTTTTCTCTTGATCTTCGCGCAACAGAGGTATCTAATTGTACCCTGATACGGCGTCCATCATGGATAGGAGTTTGTGTCTCGCGGTTGAATCAAGTAGATGGTTGATGATAGGAAGTGGAAAACTATCTTTTGAAGTGTGTTTATTGAGGTCTGTAAAATCCATGCATACTCTAATCTTGCCATTCTTCTTTGGTACTACTACGATGTTTGATATCTATTCCAGGTAGTTGGCTTTTAAGATAAAACCAACTTTAATGAGTTTGTCCATCTCTTTGTTGACTTCTTCGCAGAGTCTTGGTGCTAGAGTTTTCTTATTTCTGCTTGACTGCCTCAGCTTTATCTTTTAAACTCAGCTTGTGGCAAGCCAAATTTGGATTGATGCCTGACATTTCGTGTAACGTCCATGCGAAGATATAACTATTTTTTTTTTGAGAAATTGAATGAGAGCATCGCGCTCTATTGTGGGGAAAAGAGTTCCAATGTAGGTGTCTCATTTGTCTCCACTGATCTCAATGTACTTTGTAGTTTTCTACGTTTGACAACTGATTTTCTGTAAAGTCCTCTATAATGTTCTCTGTGATTTTTTGTAATTGCTATGCGAGTTGCGGTATCGATGGTTCTGTCACGGTGGTAACAAATTTTTTATAGGCTTAAGCTAGCTTCTAACTGTCTTTAATTTCGAAAATAGCTCTATTCCAATCAAATTGAAGCGCTAGATGATAGGTCGATGGGATGGCTCGCATGTTATGCAGCCAGCAACGTCCCATGATTCCCAAATAACAGGATCTTGCATTGATAATGAAAAATACTACGTCGACAGTTACGGGTCCAATTGTAATATAAAGTATGATCTTTTATACTCACTCTTCTTTGGAGTCGTTGAATCTGCTGATATCAACATCACTAGGTTGAACTTTATCAGCCAGTCCTATCTGACTGATTATGCTTTGGAAGAGTAGTTTGGTACTATAGCCAGTATCTACCATCATTGTATGCAGTACGACATTTCTCATTTTCAACATGATCACGAGTGCATCATGATGAGGAAAGTTCACATGGCGTACATCACAATCTTCGAAAGAGATCCCAATGCATTGAGAACTGGATGCGGGGAGTAAACGGGCTTCTTTATCGACCATGAATAAATCGTGGCATTGGCCGACATATCATCTTTTACATCTAGTCGACCTGTTTATAGTATGAGTCTTGATAAAGTAGCTGAGGAAAATATGATATAAATATTTTTCCTCTGCCGCTTCTTTTATCTGTACGATCTCAGTTGTAAGCTTGTAACTCCCATTTTTGTAACTTTCAACGTCCACTATGTACTCGTACATTCGCCCATCTGCAAAAATATACTCTAACAATCGCTGTAGAGCGAAGCAACGTTTTGTGTCGTGATGTCGGACTTTGTGGTGTATGCAGTACGGCTTGGTTTTGATGGGTTAGAGATACTGGGCATTGTGGAAGAATTTGTCCTTTTAAAGTTCGGGATAAATACTGGCTCTTGTGACAATTATTTTGGGAAGACAGGGCTTGGGCATATTATTCCCTCTCTGAGGTCGATCGTCATTAGCTTTGGTCCATTTCCTGTCTCCTCCGTGATCAGCAGTATGGTCTTGCTATGTGGATTGATCTCGTGTTGTCAAGGTCGATTTATGAGTTTTTTGTCTTTCGGATACCATCCTTTCGTGAATAATATACTCATTGACCTTTTCAATCATGTCCTCCAAGGACGTAGGTTTATTTCGAATTAGGTACTCCTTGGCTCTTCCATTCACGAGCAAAGCGTTGGTAAAGGCAGAAATAGTAATTTTCTAATCAAGTCGGTCTACCTTTTTAGCCAACTCCAAGAATTTCTTAGTGAACGTTTCAAGCTTCTCTTGGTATATTTTTAAGCTTGAACAAAAAATATAGATTCTCCTCTTTGTCTTTGTTGTGTGAGGAATTCTTGACGAAGAGTTCCCGCAATTATTCAAACATTGTAATAGACCCCTGTAGTAGCATATTCCCCAGATTCGACAAGACTAAACCAACACAGTATAGTCGAAACCAGTCAGACATAGTCGAGGACAGATAGCATTCGAGAAGATACCACAAGTCCTCGACCTACTAAAAGTAGCCATTGTGCCTGGTCAAGAAAGAGCTGTTGGAGATCTGCGAAGTTTGCCCACTCCCCCCGGAATAGGAGACTGCTTCTTTTCTTTTGTAAATTGATTGTATCTATTATAAATATAGGCAGAGAATAGATTGTTCAAGGACCGCAATCCGCAACTTTATTATCCTTACTTCTTAACCCTACTATCACTCCCAAAAACTTGTCATAACTAGCAATATACTAGATTTTACATCAAAATCCTCCCCAAGGTCGTGGGTTTTCCCAGTTTTTATTGAGTTTTCCACGTAAAATCTTGTTTGTTTAGCCTTTTATTACATTCTCCTTACGAATAAGTATTGGCAAAGATTCTCCTTCCGGAAAACACGCCACTACAATTGGCACCGTCTGTGGGAAATACCATACTTTTCTTTACCACCACTGATCTAACAACCCTCCGATGACAAACATGAACCTAAGAAGCCATTCCAGCACCGTGAGAGACTAAGAAATTAATCCAATACCAGGCACAATCGATCTACACGATGCAGTAATCGTGCTTCAGAAACAAATGGCTGCAAAAAATCCCAAAGATTGGTAGATCAGCGTGTTCACGCTCAAGCACTGCAAATGGTGAGGGACGAACAAAGGAAAGCCTTAGATCAACATAGTCAAACATATCAGAAAGAAATAGAGAGACTGAAGAGGACATAATATTGATTCACAGGCCGCTAGACGTCACCTCCACTTGCCCGAAGTGATCATTGATTAAGAGCAATTCAGAGCGATGATCAACCAAGAGAAGATGAATTATGAATTTCTCGTTCCAGATCTAGGAATCCAAACAGGACTTATCGACATTTTGGTTTAACATCATCAGCATCGACAACTCAAGGAAGTTGACGCACGCATCATCAGACTCCCCCACCACCCGATAAAAGACTAATAAGGGATCGATTGGGACCAAAAGGGCAAATAGATTTTGTTCCCCAAGTCACAGCCTCACCTTTTCCCCCACAACAGTTTGTCACCTTGGACGACCTAAACAATAGGATCCAAGCCATAAACTCAGATATCCAAGGCTGGAAATCTACGTTTGATAGAATCGAGACAAACCCCATCTCTCCTCATCTCAAAATTATGCCCATCCCAGAAAATTTTCATATGCCAAAGTTTATTCAGTACTCAGGCCTGACTGACTCACTTACCCATGTCCGACACTTCAAAGCAGTAGTTGGGTTATATTCTGAACTTGACCACATGCTGTGTAGGCTATTCAACATGAGCCTAAAGGAAGAACCACTTCGGTGGTTCCATACCATCCAAGAAGCCTCCATCACCACGTTTAGCCAGTTGCATCGTCTTTTTGAGGCCAATTACGCTCATGTTAAAGAGCGGGAAATTAATGTCGATTCCTTGTTCTTCTTCGAACAGGGTGCCAAAAAGACATTGGCGAGCTTTTATAAGCATATTTTTTTACAGGAAATAAGGAAAATTGGGAACTTAAATCCCAAATTTTTGTTCTAGCATTCACCTCCGACCTGTACAACGACTCTAAGGTTCGAGAAGAACTTACTCTGTACAAGCCAAGAACAGTCACAAAAATGATTGATGTAGTTTATAAATACATCGAATTAGAATGGTCGTGGAAAGATAAGATGAAGAACTCCTCTGCCATCCATTCTCGAGAAGCAACTTCGACCCCACCCCAAAGATCGACAACTACTGAAGTACCTAAGCAACACGGCAGAAACACATACAATAATAGAAGATGGGACGGTAGACCCGACAAACCAGTCTCGGTTCTGCCACCAATGACAACGACTCTCTCCACTATCTTACCAACGATAAAGGGAGATGAGTGTTATCGCGCACCACAAACCATTCTAGATGTCCCCACCAAACCTCTATGTCAGTATCGCAATATGCATAGCCACGAAACTGACAACTGCTACTCTCTCATATAAATCTTTCATCGCATCCTATTAGCTAGAAGGGTTCACAATTATGTCTTCGACAACCAAGAGTTTCTTGAAGATGAAGCAAAAATCAAAGACGTAGAACAAAATCAGGTCCAGGGGCAAGCTTGCCACCTATATATGATAAAGATTGAAAAAAGGAAGAAGAAAAAATAAGACGATCGGATTACATCCTGTTATAAAATGATCTCCTCAGATAAATCTGCAAAACTTTTCACCAGCTCGAGCAAGTCAAAACGTCCATACCATATCACCTTCGAGGACTATGACACCAGCCACGTAAAGTACCCTCATGATGACCATCTCATTATTATGCTTAAAGTCGGGACAAGACTACCTACATATGCTTCTTATCGATACCGGAAGCGTGACAGATGTATTGTTCAGAAGAGCAATTAAAATCCTAGGCCTCACAGACTCGGTTAAAGCTCCAACAATGACAATCACCGACTTCAACGGTTCGAAAGAATCAGCAACTGGAGAAATCACTCTGCTAGTTCACGCAGGATCAGAAACAACATTCCTCAAATTCTTTTTCATCAATACTGAATTCAAATACTTGGGAATTTTGGGGCGAAGTTGGCTACATTCAATAAAAGCAAATACTTGAGATTTCCAACAGATCATGGAATATACGAAATCAAAGGTAGCCAAGCAGCTGCACGTATGTGCGAGAATGCGACCACCAACACTCATGCAGTAAAAATTCTCAAAGCATAGTAACTGCAGCAGGAAACGCCCTCCACATTCGAGCAACATGACACCAAAATAGTCGAATCCATTAATCTCGATGGTCCAGGGTGTCATACCTTCATCGGCTCCAAGCCATCAACCGACGAAAAAGAAGCCATGACCGAGCTCTTGAAGAAAAATGTCGACATCTTTTCCCGGACTTTCAAAGAAATGCCTGAAATTGATCCGTCAATCGCGTGCCATCGACTGAACCTCCTTTCAGACAACAAAGCTGTTATACAAAAATGACGAAACCTAGCTCCTCACCTCTGAGATGTGGTTAATGAAGAAATTGATAAACTTTTTCGGGTAGGATTTATTCAATAAGCTAAGTATCCAAAATGGGTTTCTAACATCGTAGTAGTCCCGAAGACAAATGGAAAGATTAGGGTTTGCGTTGACTTCACAAAGCCCAACAAGTTTACACCCAAAGACAGCTTTCCGTTGTCACTGATCCTGTAACTCCTCGAATCCGTCGCAGGACATGAACCTTTTTCTATGATGGATACAGCCTCTGGCTACAACCAAGTTCCACTCGCCGAAGACGGTCAGGAAAAAACAACCTTCATTACCGAAAAAGGTCTCTACTACTACACAATAATGCCTTTTGGGTTAAAAAATACAGGAGCTACTTACCAAAGGCTTGTAACTAAAATGTTCAAAGATCATCTCGACACAATTATGGAAGTCTACATCGACGATATGATCTGTAAAATCTTGAAACACGAAGATCATTCCAACAACCTTCAAACCATCTTTGATATCCTTCGTAAATACCAAATGAAACTAAACCCAGAGAAATACTAGTTCGGAGTCGTATCTGGCAAATTTTTGGGACACTTGGTCGACAAAAGAGGAATTGAAATTGATCCTGCGCAAATCAACACACTCATCGCAATGCCATCTCCGTGAACACAAAAAATGTCCAAAAATTTGTAGGAAAGATCGCCGCTTTTCACATATTCATTTCAAAGTCATCTGATCGATGTAAACTTCTTTACCTCCTTTTCCGTGGCAATCCCACTCCTCTTTCAAAGAAATAACACAATGAAATCATTTGGACTCTAGACTATGAGTTAGCCTTCCAAGATCTTAAATGATACTTGGGGCGTCCTCCTCTCATGAGTACTCCAGTTGATGGCAAACACTGACAATGCACTTATCCACGACTGAAGACTCAATTAGTTATGTTCTTATTCGAGAATATAGAGGAGTAGAAAAACCGATCTACTTCATCAGCAAAACACTTATGCCTGTTGAGAAAAGATACACCATGACAAAAAATAGCTACTCGCCTCGGTCTACAGTTCTCAAAATCTTCGTCCTTACTTTCAAGCTCACCCCATCAAAATCATCACAAAGTATCCCCCCAAACTGGTACTCTCCAAAAAAGAAAAATCTCAGAGAATCCAGCAATGGTCTATTTTCCTTGACGAATACGACATCTTCTTCGAACCCCAGATATCAGTCTAGGGATAAGTAGTCGTAGACATTTTGGTAGACTTTCCAGTCGAAGACCCCAATTGGGAAGAGCTCGAAGAAATCTTCACAGATGACTCAATAGTAGAGCCAGACGTATGGTCCAAAAGCTCGGGATGGTGACTTTTTATAGACGGATAAGCTGGACCACAGGGATAAATAATTGGCATCGTCCTCGTTACACCTTCCAACCATCGCATCGAGAAAGCTATCAAACTAAACTTCTACGCTACTAATTATGAGACCGAATATGAAGGAATTCTACACGGTCTAGATTTCACACTCACACTCGGGGCTGAAGAATTGGCAGTCTACGTCGATTCCTTACTCGTGGCAAATCATTATAACAAAACATTCCACATATTGTGAAAAATGGTTGATTACACAGTTCTGGTTGAAGAAATGATGAGAAAATTCAAAGACGCAACAATCCCTTACTTACCTCAACAAGAAAATCGGCATGTCGACGCATTAGCTTATATCGCTGCAATGCTGGGGAACAGTGAAAAAAGATCTTTAGAAATCGAAATCATTGAGAATTCCAGTCTCGATATACTGTCAACACTCAAAATCACCATTGTTGAAGACGAAGAACCTGAAGACTGGAGAAAACTATTTTATGCCTACCTCAACTCCAACATCCTCCCATATAATAAAGAGGAAGCCCGTTCACTTTTGGTCAAATGCCCACGATTCACAGTTTAAGGAAAAGTCTTATACCGTATCACTGGAGGAGGGCCCCTTATCTAATGCATCTCTAACAAATAAGCTCGTATCAAAATCAGAGAACTCCACGAAGGTATTTGTGGTGCACACATTTTAGGAAGATCGTTAGCCCAGTGCGCATTCATGCGAGGCCTATACTGGCTAAAAATGAGGCAATACTGTGAAGAATTTGTGCATAAATTCTACAAATGGCAAATCCACGCTCAAGACATCAAAAGTCCAGCCCTTAACTTGTATATTAGCAATGTCCTCTGGCCATTCAAATGCTGGGGAATCGACATCCTTGGACCTTTCCATCCAGCATCGGGTAACCGAAGATTCGTCCTAGTCGCCACTAATTACTTCACAAAATGGGTGAAAGCAGTTCCTTTATGTCATACCGATGAGATTCAAGTCATCAAGTCCCTTTGGGAATACATATTCACCAGGTTTGGCTACCCACAAATGATACGATCTGATAACGGCGAGTAATTTATCAGCGCAAAAATACTTGTTTTCCTCCATAAAGACAACATCCAGCTATCAACATTCGCACCATACAATCCTCAAGGAAATGAACAAGCTGAAGTCATTAATAAAAACATCAAATCAGGTTTACATAAGCGACTCGACAATAAGAAAGGAAGATGGGTCGACGAACTACTCAGTATTCTCCGGGCCTACCAATCCACTCCTCGAGTTTTAACAGGCTGCACTCCATTCATGATGGCCTTTGGTACTGAAGCAGTCATACCTTCAGACCTCGATCTACCATGTACCCGAAGGAAGATCCCAGATAAAGCCAATGAACTTGGTCTCCTCTGCAGCCTCAACTTGATCGAAGAGACCCGAGACAAAGCCATCTCAAAGCTGGGACGATACCATGACACATTGAAAAAAGCTTACAGCAAAAAAGTTCACAAGAGGAAATTTGGTATTGGAGAACTTGTCCTTCGACAGATTCAAGATAATACTTAGCCTAAGAATTTAAGAAAGTTATCAAAAAACTGGGAAGGGCCATACATTGATAATGATAAAATTGATAGTAGAACTTATTGGCTGGTGACTGAGGATGAAATCCAGCTCGAATATCTGTGGAACACTGCTCAACTAAAATAGTTTTATAGATAAACTCTATAATCATTTTCATTAATTCAAAATAAACAATCTTTGCTATTACTTTCCACCTAACTATTTTCTGACTTGATCTCGATCCATACTTGATAAGTATGCATCAAACAATCAATCATCGTTACTAATTTAAATTGATCTCGATCCATACTTGATAAGTATGCATCATACAATCAATCATCGTTACTAATTTGAATTGATCTCGATCGATACTTGTTAAGTATGCATCAGACAATCAATCATCGTTACTAATTTGAATTGATCTCGATCTATACTTGATAAGTATGCATCAGACAATCAATCATCGTTACTAATTTGAATTGATTTCGACCCATACTTTAACAAGTATGTCTTAGACAATCAATCTTTACTATCTTGCTTTGTTCTCGACCCATATTTTAATAAGTATGTCTCAGTCAATCAATCTTTACTATCTTGACTTGCCATCGATCCATACTTAATACGTATGCATCAAAATGTCAACCATCTGTTCAATCTTCGATTGATTTCGATCTATACTTTACAAGTATGCATCCAGACTATCATTCGGTTTTCTACGAACACTATTCACATACATGATATTCTACTTCGTAGCCCTTACTTACCGAACAAACTCTATATAACTTTTGATCTTCTCAAATATAAATCCAGATACCCATCTAAGGATACACATCTGGTACTCATAATTATTTCTTGCCACTTCATGACCATTTTAATTATCACTCCAAACAAGCGTCACTTACTTATCTACTACGATCTACCAATTACATTCGATAATATAACTATACCGAATCTACTACTTAGCATAAATTTTAAGATGTATGCAACAAGTTTTCAAAAAACATTTACTCTAAACAAAAATCCATCATTCAACATGCATAAAATTGTTTTGGTCCCACCGACCATTTTTACAAACTTCTAGAAATGTAATACTACTTACATAAATTTTTACACTACAGGAGAAGAAATTGCTTCGTCCTCATTCAGAAAACCTTCAGGTACAGGAGCATCTGGTCGCTCCCCACGACGCGAGACATCAGCTTCCGTTATTACCACATCCTCGATAAGCTCTGTCTCACCATGAACTTCGGGATTCTCCGACACTTCATCATCTGAACTAGAATCATCAAAGATCACACCACCAGATTTCACCAACCCCTTATAAAAGTTTGTCTTCACCTCCAACTCCACATACTGTCCTGCAAAATGGGCCCTCACTTCCTTACATCTCTCCAACTTCTCTGCATTCAATTGAGTCTGAACTTCGTCAAGAACCTTGCCCTGCTCTTGCTCCATCTCCTTACGCGCATCGGCAACCTGTTCCCTTTCATCCTTCTTAAAGTTTGCTTTCTGCAAAGCCAAAGCCTCCATTCTTTCTTTCTCCTAAGTTTTCTTCGCTTCACGAAGCACAACATCCCTCGCCTTTTTTGCTTCTAGCTTGTAGGTATTCAGCTGTGCATTCAACCGATCCTTCTCCTAGATAAAAAATTCTTTCTCCCTCGTTAAATCTTTTTCTATATTTTTATACGCCAGAAATCGATTAGCCAGATCACTGCTGCCAACTATGCGATCTTTGGCTTCACCTAACAACTTCTTGATATGTATTACATTCATAAATTGAGTATTTGAATGACTTACCAGTTTCTTTAATTGTAGGAAAACAGTAAAATTTTTCACCTTCGACATATTTCGTTGACCTTCGCCTAAAAAATTAACCAAGCTCCCAATCCTCACTAGACAGTCATCCAAATCCACTTTCAGCACACCCGTCCCAGCCGTATACGAGTTCATTGTTCTCTGAACTTCGGTCTCAGACTCTTCGACGAATTTATTCTTCAATGTCTTCCCCGCTCCCTCTCTTCTCGGGAGCACACTCCCTGCAGTCCGTGGAGGAAGCCCACTTACCACAGTAACTAGATTGATGGTACCAGCTATCTTCTCCGCTGTCGACTATCGAGTAGTCCTCTTGTGAAGAAGCAGCGGAGGAACAGCTTGGTTCGCCACCCTTTTCATCTTACTCCTTCCCAAAAATTCTCCAAACATTGCATCTATCTTCGTATCAGTATTGTACCCAGCCAAGGAAGGATTCTCCAGTGGCAGATTACTATCTGCAACTCTCTTTTTCCTCGCCGACATCTTTCCATCGATATCGAGAATTTTTGTACCTTTCGCCCTTGACCTTTTTAACCCTGCCTCTTTAAACAAAGTACCCACTCGCTCTTGGTCGATGAAAAGGTTATCAATCCTACCAAAAAACCCTTCCTTATCTTGTACAAATTCTCTTTAACTTTAGAATTCCTGTCAACCTCCTTCAAAGCTGTAACAACAAACAAATAAAGTTACACAAACAACATTTAGACATATCTCAACACAAACATCGACTTTTAAGTTACCTAACCACACACATAAGTGAAAAGTCTTTCTCTTTAAGGGCTCCCCATGGTCATTTTTGTCGAACTCATAGTTGCCAAAAACAAGTAAATGTTCGTCGGTGTATTGCCCACCAGTTGACACCATGCCGTAAAATAATGATCTTTTAAGAACCCTCGCCAAGTACCGGTAGCCTAACTTCTGTGGGTTCATCTTAAGCGTGTAGTACACACATAAATCATTGACTGTTATCAACTTCTCCCCCCTGGCCTTCAGTTGACCGTTTAGTGCCCTGCATACCCTAAACAGGTCATATACATTCGGATTGAACTGACCAGGTACTACATCAAAGAAGTTTATCAACTTTTTTTTGGTCAGCTCTAAGGGAAAGCTTCAACCCTTTCATTATTTGTTCTCAATGAACCAGAATCCCATCTAAAGGTATTTCCTGGTCAATCATATCGTACTGGTACTCCTCTAACCTTATATTTCCAGGAATACCGTATTTCTTCTTGAAACTCAATATTTCTTTCATCTCTGGACTCTCTCCATAACAGGCCTCTTCCCCTTTCTCCACATCTTCCTCCTCACCACCCGTCTATTACATCTCTTTCACAACAACACCTCCATAAAACTCTACGAATCCATTCTCATCCCACAAACCCTTCACTGCCAACCCTATCGCAATAAAGCATTCAAAACCCTAACACAGTTATCATTTTCCTACTTCCAAATCCGTCAAATTTCCTTCAAATTCATTCTGCAAATGCCTTAACAATACCTAATTCTACAGAACAAACTCAACATTCAATCATACAATGACACAAAACATCAAATCAACTAACCTTGTTTACGCGCTGCTTCCGTATCCCTCTCATTATGCCGCTTTGCTCTCTCGATCAACACGACAATCTCCTCCTTCCCAATTATTGGCAATGATCCAAGTGATGAGCATAGCATAGTAATTTTGTACTGGACAATTTTTTTCAGAGTTTGTAAAGTATGAGCAGTCGCCGATCCCCGAACTATTTATAGACCCCACGCGACTGCTCGACTAATCGATCATAACATCTAATGCATCTCTTCTCAAAGTCTTTGACCCTTCGCCTTCTCAACACTAATAAACCCCTATATTGTGCCTCTAGACCTTCCATATCTCGAAGAACATCCTCCGAGACGTCCGTACTCAACAATGCACACCTTATTTTATCGCAAAGATACTGCAAATCATTCTCTTTATACTTCAAAATTTCACCCAAAGTAACACACCTTGCCATAACTAATTACTCTCATCTCCTCCCCCCAATTTCTGTTTTATCTACAAAACCCTATTTATAAGGTCCATATTTGACAACATTATGATTCGAGATTCATTTGACTTTCAATTCCAACACAACACATTCCTCTACTCCAAAATTTAACAACTACAATTTATATGATAAAAACTCACAAAGAAAAAATATCGACAAGGGGAACCTAACATCAACTTCAATTCTCATTTCATTTCCACTACAATTAAGCAATTACATATATTTCATCTACAAATTCAACTTACAAACCTCTAGCTGCAACGTCTTCTTCTTTCTTCACCATCATCTTTACGCGAGTTAACATGTAACTCACACGCTCTTAAGGCCTCCAATATTGCAATTAGCAACGAAACTGAAAGTCGTCCTCAACATCCTTTGCCTCTGCCTCACTCATACCATCATAGTCAGGTTCCACAGAATCCTCAAAGTGAATATTGCCATTCTGAAGGATTTTGATATACTGACTAAAAAATTCCCAATACCTCGCTTGAATGCGACTGAACACCTCGTTACGCACCTGAGATCTTGTCTTTACCATTTCTTCCAACACACACAACTCTCACTCCCAAAAACAGAGGATACTTATAGTCCTCTGAAGTCAAAGTCAACCAACCAACATTTAATTCACCTTGAAACTATACATTTTCCACAGTCAAATCAATCAACCTCGAAATCTGTTCCTAGACCCACTCAACCAACTATTCTTCGAGTTGTTTAGACAATCTGACAATTATCTTACTCATATTTTACTTCAACAACAAGTAAATATACATAGTCGACAAAAAAATGAGACACGATCAGAAGTCGAAGAAAATATCTTTATTTACTAAAAAAATTGTGATAAATTACATTTGATAAACATTATCCTTCGATTACATTACATCACACTACACTACTATCTTTACATCGACCATATGACTAATTGCTCTGTACTTCTTTTCATCAGGATCTGACATTCTTTGTCTCTTTGTGCTACGATTCGACGTTATTTCATCTTTTCACCCGAATCTGGCATTATTCATGACACTAGGAGCAACGATATCCTAAAAACTCAATGAACCTCAAATCACTGAACTTCTAAGAGCTGCTTCCATAGATGTACGGCAGCAGAAAATTGTAAGAAGCCTTTTTCGTTCGGTAAGATCCTTGGACGCCCACCAGCTAACCCATCTTTGCCTTCACTACAAGCAATAATCCCCTCTGCCCCAAACTGATACACTCCACTACCTTCAATACCATAGGGTAACCTAAATAATTCTGACAGTTACAAACTTTCTCTGACTCTACCTCCCCCCGCCCTCCACGCCGTGACTGGATCAATTGAAAAAATATAAAAGCCTAGATTGGGCAAGAACTTTACCTCAAAGTCCCCACCGTCATCATCCTCAGACAACACATTATGCCACACTTGGGGTGGCATCCTTATAATCCACCACCCTATAACCGTCCTTAGACCATCTATTTATACCAAATTGAACATGCTAGGTCCAACACACTGTATTAATTGCTCCTCGAGAAAGAGATGACCAGATACAGTTCACCTTAATCTCAGAAATGACAAACTGACGACAAGTAAAAACATTTGGCCATGTCTTTAACTTCCAAATTCTTCTCGACACAACCACAAGTACTTGTGTCAAGAATGGGGCAATTATAGTAGCATATTACCAATATACCACAAGTCCTTGACCTACTAAAAGTAACCGTTGTGCCTGGTCAAGAAAGAGGTATTAAAGATCTGCAAAGTTCACCCACTCATCCTAGAATAGGAGACTGTTTCTTTCTTTTTGTAAACTGCCTGTATTTACTATAAATACAGGCAAATAATAGATTGTTCAAGGACTGTAATCTACAACTTTACTCTCCTTACTTTTTAACCCTACTATTACTCATAAAAACTTGTAATAACTAGCAATATACTGGATTTTACATCAAAATCCTCCACGAGGTCATGGTTTTTCTCAGCTTTTACTGAGTTTTCCACGTAAAATCTTGTTTGTTTAGCCTTTTATTACATTCTCCTTTCGAATAAGTATTAACGAAGATTCTTCTTCTGAAAAACATGCCACTACAACCCCTCTTGTAGTGAGTAGAACCATCACAAATGTTTGCCTTGTAAACAGGTAGGAAAAAGTTAGCATAGAATATGGTTGGACATGGAATGTAAGCCTAAAGCGTCCTGGAATTCTTGAACGTATTCCACGGGATCAGGTACCCTATATTTACAAATTTTTGAGGTGTGGAAATTGGTGGGAACTTCGCCATCCAACAGTTCCTGAGCAATCAGGCTTTTTTACAATCTATTATGAATGCCTTTAGTGGTTTGAGCCTGGGCTTCAAACAATTCTTTGATCCACTTTTCAACATGTTCCTGAGTTACATATTGTCAAGTTACAATGGCTGGGCGTGGGACGCTCCCTTCACAAGGGCTGTAGTCACCACTTCCTTCACTCAGATGATCTCACGCTAGAATACAAGCTCTTCGGGGTGGGTTCTCTATTTGTCTGACTCTGACAAGGCCACCATTAACTTCTTGGTAGACCTCTTAGACCTGGATAGACTCAATCTCTGGCTGGATATGATTAGATCGAATATCACCTCCCATATTGTTAGTGTGAGGTCTTAATTTTTCATGAACGAAAATTTGTGAGCCGGTTGGCAGTGCACCTTTGTTCTTCTGTGTGGTAATTTTTTGTCCCTATAGAACTTCCAGCGTGTCTTGTACATTTGCTAGTTTTTATTTTAGAGCGGCATACCTTTATATTTCAGAGTTTAAAGTAGCCCACAATTCTGCTAGTACGATATTTTCTTCTACTGGAGTAATTGGATTACTCTGGTCTGGAAGAGACATTCTAAAAAAAGATGATCAGTTGTTTCTGAGACAATGGGATTAAGAACTTCAGCTCCCATAGACGGCGCCAAATATAATAGCCTAATTTTGTGATTCGAACTTAGTCTTTACTCCAAAGATAAGCTGAATGCTAGTGAATAGTGAGTAATAACTAACACAAAAGTTTAGCGTAGAAAACCTTTGAATAGCTTAAAAGCCATGACCTCTCTTAAGGATTTTAGAGAGAGAGAGAGATCTCATTAAGATTGCTAGCTATTATAAAGGGTATTATGAATAGTTAAGTATAGAGTGTTAGAGTAAAAATTCATATGACCTTTATCTGGTATTCTCTAGTCCTATTTGTAGGTTTTATAATATGACCGTTTGACGACCATTAGTATTCTTAATGATGGACGTTACAATATATACATATTTGATAGTCTTTGAACTGATTGTGTAACAGTCTGATCTTGCTGTCTTATAACGGCTTTATTAATGTCGGAGTGCTTGTTGACTCGAACTGTTGATGTAGAGGTTAAAAATAATGAATAGAACTCTGTAGCTGTTCCGTGATGTATCATAAATTATGTCACGTGTATGTTGACGAGGTCGAGTGATCGTATGATGGTCGATGATGAAGCTTGAGTTCGAGATACAGAATAAGCCACTACACAATGCACATGGTGGATAGTATGGTACTAAACATGAGGGATTTCATAATTGATTTGGCCTACTAACACTTTTAGGTCATGAAGTCGAGGGGTCAATTAGATTATAGCGGGAGTTATCACTATTACATCAAGCAAAAAATACAACACACTTATTCTCTAGAGCAAAAAATACTGATTCTAGGTAGCCTCACATTTCAATGGTTATACCGACAGGACTGGCCCTAGCTTTTATAAGGTCCTGTGGGAAGAAAAAAATAAGGCATTTTTTATTTTTTTAGTTTAAAGTTTTTTTTGGTAGTACTAGCCTTATTTTGAGAAGTTGGGTATTTGGTTTATGAGCCTTGCATAATGTGTTTCATTTTGTGGTCAAATTTGAACTGAGTTGGGTTTAATTTATATATATATATATATATTGTTTGGGCTAAGCAATTTTTCTATCTTTGGGCCCTTTTACTTTCGGGCCCTATGCCATCGCACATATCGTACACCCTCATGGTTAGACCTGCGCCATACTGACACCATTGAGAAAAATTTGTGACCAATCCGTTTTGGTTTTCTTGAAAATGACCTTAAAAATAAATGTGACACTCCATCTGGAAAATCAGACGATGCACCACAACTATATCAGAATCACGTATGAAAAGCCTATTATTTAAGAAAAATCCAACTAAAATTCTCCAATATTTGCTTTATATTTTGCTGCTCTGGGAACAATAAAACGATTCTTAAAATACCAAGTTCTCTAAAGATATTGGAATTTAAAAGGGATCATATTACTTTAGAAAATAGTCACACACTAGAGACTGTAAAGTGTAGTGACACTATAAATAAGAGTTAAATATGTTAGATATTAAGCTATTTTAGGCTAAGCAATCATACACAATAAAGTAATACTAAGCATACGAGAGAAAGAGAGAGCTTGATTTTATTGATAGGTTGTTCTCCTGTGTTATAATACTGAACCCTTACGGGTGTTAAATACTTTCTAAAACTCTCCCTATATGCCCAGCTTATATGGGCTTGTTAGGAGCCCAGTAGGACACCTCAACCTAGTTGGGTTCCCACCTTAGGCTGGACCCAACTCCTAATACTCCCCTTTGGGGTGTTTCATACCAAGATGACTTGCCTCGCCCAAACTTCTGCCTAGCAAAACCCCTTGGGCAAAAAACTGTGCAAGAAAAGAGTATAATCATATGCCCTGTAAGGGTTACGAACGCGTATACGTTGCCTCATCAAAACCTTTAGTCAGTAAAACTCTTTGGGACAAAAACTGTACTATTAGGAAAAAGAATACAACACGCATGTGTCCACATCAGGTTGGGACTACTCCCCCTGATGTCGATCTCCCTGAGATGTTTTTCCCTAAGATAATATTAAATAATTTTTTTTGCATACCGGTTCTGTGTACCAGCTACTTAAACGTAAGTGGTGCAAGAGTCTTTGTGAATAGGTTTGCAATGTTATCTTCTGAAATGTCTTGAATAATGTAAATCTCATTCGCCTTTTGTAATTTATAAGTATGGAAAGACTTTTATGAAATGTGGTTCATTCTGTCGCCATTGATAAAATCACCATTGACTTGAATGATGCAAGCCAAGTTATCTTTATACAGAGTCGATGCATTATCTTGGATATAACATGCCGCAACTTCAGTTGATGTGATATACCTTGGAATGCAACCATTATTCTCTGCCAGCTTCTTGAAGTACAAGAATTTCCCCGTGATTCGGAGATGTAACAAACGTCATTTTCTTCATCGATCTCTAAGAATTTATTGTATCCCCCTACATAATCTATCTAAGATTGGCCTTTATGTGGGTTTGACAAGTATTTTGTATTGCCGTACCCTATAATTTTATGTTTACCATTTTCGGGTAGAACGAACCCAATCTTTTTATACCGATCAGATACTTTAGAATGTGCTTGTTCTCATTTCAGTGCCTTTGGATAGGAACAGAACTACGACAAGCCAAACAGTTCGTTGCAACTGAGTTATCGGATCTAGTATAGCCAACTAACTATAGAAAAATACCTTCTAGTTATGGTGTCATGGTCCTAGGAGTTTTCCCCGGCCCCCATTAGGATGGTGGAAGGTGTTGCTGTCCACAACCAAGTGATGGATGGGCAATAAGGCACTTAGTACCGTGTACTGCATCTATACCAAAGTGTTAGATAACTCTTCCGATATATATTGTTTGGCATACGAGTATGCCACTGCCAAGATGTTCGGTCTTCAAATCGAGACAATAATTGGTTTCCCATGGTATTTTATTTTGAATTCCTCCCGAATGTATTCGGCGGCTCTCGCGATCTCCCTCGGAGTTCTAATGATATCCAAATTATTTAGTACACTATTATGATGACTTAATATATGTGTTCTTAATGAGAACTCATGGATAGATTCCTCAACCTTTAAATCTCAGTCAACTTACTATGTCAAATGGGCCTTGATTACTTCAAGTCAATAATAACTTTTCCAGTTTTATTATGTACGCACCTCGTGTGTGTTGGGCTTAATTGCTTCCATAATCTTATACTTCCCCATGTGGCTTCATGTAGATATCCGTATCTAGTTTCCCATATAGATACGTGGTAATTACATAAGACATATGTTTAGCTTGTCCTTGACAACTTGACAGACTAATCAGTACCGAAATGTTATAACGTTCTTAACCGGATAATAAGTCTCATTACAATCGATGGTAGGTCTCTTAAAGAATTCCTGGGCAACTAGTCTTGCCTTGACCTAATTATCTCTTTGAGTTAATCATATTTATGTACCATTCCCATTTGTAATTGACAGGCTCTATGGCATCGCTTCACATTATGCTGGCAAGATAAGCTCCGCTTGGATTCCAGACACCCACTTTGGCCAATATACAACAACATACAATCGTTTACAATAAGTGGTTATGAATTCTCATCCTTGATGACGAACACACCAACAAAGATATGAATACTTTGTCAACAAATTACTATTAAACGATCCTACATTGTACCATTACAGACTTTTAATAGATCGAAATCTCCTTATTATCATACATATGTTCCACCCCGGGTGTGTCTCATAATGTATTAACTAGTTGTATAACTACTATTGCCTCGTCGATGGGTGGTTCCATCTTCGATGAACCGACTACACCATTAGTCATATTTGTCACTTATTCTGCAGCTCCCTAGCTTAAAATACTTTCTTCTAATGGTGCTCTGCGCTAAACGCGAGCCACAGATTCGTTTGGGGTACTAATTCCCCAGAACGTTCAGCTGTGTAGGTGTATTACTTGCAGGTACATACACCTACGATACTTTAATAGTGTCTATGAATATGTATATATGGTAATTCATTTACGACCTATTCCAAGTTTGTAATCCCTTAAACCTTATTGCCACTTAACTAATGTAAAGAAATCTAGATTAGACAACGATGGTGTTTTCCAACTAATCTTAGAAATATCTTTAACATTGACTGTCATATCTCCCCCAAATGCTGGGAATATCGTCTTATCAAAGTGAGAATTTGTGAATCTTGCAGTATATACATCGCTAGTGGGATTCAAATATCTAGTGATAGATATGAATTATAACCCACATAATACCAGGCTAACGTTGGGGTCCCATCTTCGTACGTTGTGGTGGTGTGATTGACACCTGTACGGAATATCCAAATGTTCATCGATAGGCGACACCAGGCTCTGACCTAGCTATTAGTTACTTTGAAAAGCTTTGATAATTTACTATGATTTCATATATTAGCCGGAAGCTGTGATCGTAATAACAGTGGCTTAACGATTATCTTAAATCGCTTAATTAGGTTCTCCGCTAATCCTGAGTTAGGTATGGTATGGGGTACTTACGATGCTCAATCATTAATCCCATTTAGTGGTAAAATAATCATCAAAAGCCTGTGAGTTAAACTCACAAGCCTCGTCAAGTCGTATCGATTGACTTGATTGGTTAATCTAAGAATTGAACCTGCGATCGAATGATCTAAGTGAGAAGTCGTGCTAGCGTTGCATTCTAAGTTGTTAATAATAGGCAAACGTAAGACCATATCCAATATACGTCTATTATGACCATAAATACTCAAGTGGGATACTGTGTGGATGGATAGGTCCACATGTGTCTACATGGATGTATTTGGAGCGAATGCTAGAGATCATACTCCACTATGGTCATACTAGGATGAAGAATAGACTTTCCTTTAAAGCAATCATTACAGAGGAGTATATTAAAAACCGTTCCAATAACGTTGTATGTCATTTTCTCTAATAGTCTTTACGTGATAAGCATTATCATGCATTTCCCTAAAACTCAGTAAAATCTGGCTAGATTTACTAGTGCATAAGGCAGACTAGATACCCCGCATTATACCGTTAGGGAGTAATTGCATGACACACTCAGTGTGTTCTATCATATTGGCCATGCCAATGATATTCGTGACATCCCCGATGCACAAGGTTAGAGACAAGAAATATGTTCATATCTCAAAAGGATCGAGTGCGTGGTTCTAGTATCTTTGAGACATATATCGTCACTCATCCAATTATCGGTAGTGCTCAATGAGCAGATAGATCCCTAGGCGGGTTGTATATAGTAGATCAACTATCATACATAGAATTTAACTACTTTCCAATCAATAAATTCTCATAGTTAAAGAATAATGTCATAGGATGTGATAACGAACCAGTGCATGTCACGAGCATTCTATTAAACTAACCAGTGAAGAGTTCCCAACTTAGTCAATGATAGTACTAATAAAGCAAAATAACTACTATGCAGCAAGTAAAGTTACTACTTGGCAATGCTCTCTAGGTGACATCATTCATCTACTGAGAATTTACCACTTTTAGTTCTTAGAACTTAATCCAAAACGGCATTGGTATCATGGGAGAAATCGATAGCCATAGACTCTGCCGTGCGAGGTTTGTGCCAACTATGATCACGTAATAAGTCAGAGGCTGATCTCTTTAGATCCTCTGGGGTACCTTATAATCCTACGCTCAACTATCTCACATCCATTTACAAATTCTTCCTATTCCATTTTGGTCAATTGGTGAACTTATTCTCCTTGTCCCAGGTTACTAATGGCTAAAACTTTAATCCCATCGTTGTTACTACCTCTAGTTTATCCACGGTTGCGACCCTATCTGCAATTTTCTCTCTTACTAGACCCAACATTTTACGGCCCTGTCACATATTTACTCTTAACAGGCATAAGCTTGAGGTTCCTAACTAGTAGCTTATTGTTTTCCTCAAAAATGAGAAAAACTTGAATCAGGTCTGCGTGTATAGTGATCTATTAAATATTTTCTTGAAAGCACAATATTTGAAGCGTAGAAATACTATAAAAAAAATGAGGATATTGGCCATGATAGAATCTGTGGCAAAATAGTTTTTGCCATGACTTTTACCGTGGTACGTGTCGTACCCGTAGATAGGGTGGCTAAAAGTTTGCTACAGTTTATACAGTGGCAAAAAGCCAATCATTTGTCACTTTTTAAGCTATGCGTATATCCGTGGCAAAGACTACTATTAGCCATGGTGTTTAATCTAGGAGGATCTAAAGATCGAACCCCTTAAAGAAATGCCAATTCATTCAAACAAAATTTGGAGCCGTTCGAACGAGATATAATGAAAACAAGCCAATTCTTTTTGCAGGCTTATATTGGCATGTCGTTCGAATGATATTTGGAGTCGTTTGAAAGATTGGGTTCCCAAAAGACCAATTAGAGGCTTAATTGAGCCCGTCGTTTGAACAACCTATGGGTTTGTTCGAACGACTATCGTGTTTCCTTCATAGTTTAATGCATTTAAAAGTTATAATTGTTATATTTTATAACTAGAAACTTGTAACCCTTATAAAGGGGCAAGGCTAGGCAAGATGAAATCAATCCAAGTTTTATAATCAAGACTTATGGTTTGAAGATGAATTTAATTAAAATCAAATCATTTAGCAATTAAAGCTCTTAAAGGGAAATTCTCCTACCAAATTGTTATTCTTTGCATTAATTCTTTGATTAGGTTAATCTCAATTTGATTGTGGATTAAGTGGTATCAGATTTTTAAGTAACGATTCTTGAGGGGTTGTGGTTTATGATCTCTGCACGTTACCGACTCAAGTAGACGAAGGAAATTATTATGAGTTTGTTGAAGATTCACCAAAAACCTAGCTTGAAGAAAAAAACAAATTTAGAGATTGGCAATTCTAAAGAGAGACCCACGAAGCTCAAAACAAAAGTTTATGACCTAACTACTACTCTAGGGGAGTTGGTAGAGCAATTACGTCTCGTGAACCTTGCTAAAGCATCTGCTTCGACAAAATGACAAGAACGTACAAAAACGAAAGAGATTATGGAGGAGGAGAGGGACGAGGGTAACGAGGAGGAATATATAAATTCTAGTCATGCCGATTCCATCAAGGAGAGACCGGCTATTGGTTAGCTCATGAATCTTATACGTAATCTTTGTATCAATTTTAAAATTAAAATTTTAGTATTCGACGGGTCAATCGATGCTAAAAAATTGGATAACTGGTTAGATAGGTTAGAGACCAACTTTTTTGTTTACCAATATTTAAATGCTCAGAAAATATGTTTTTCAACATTGAAATTCACAACTCATGCACTCACGTGGTGAAAGTCCTATAAGAATCATAACGTATTAAAAAAATTGAGTTGGAAATAGTTCAAGGTGTTGGCGAGGAAGTAATTTTATCCGATTAGGTATAAGTATGAGAAATGGTTGAAATGACATTATTTGCGCCAAAAGTATGGGCAATCCGTACAAGAGTTCACTACAGAGTTTTATAACCAAGCTTTGGTTTTGGACATCGATGTGGATGAGTATGAAGTATTCATGTAGTATATGGGGGGTTTGTCAGAGTCCATTAGAAGGGAGTTAAGACTTTTTGCTGTAGAGAATATCGAAGATGCTATCGTGAAAGTAATTGCTATTAAGGCAAATATTTGAAGAGTGACAAGAATGACGACAAGGGCACGTTGGGGTATAAGTCTTGTTGGACGAATGAGCACGAAGTGGAGTCCAAAGAAGATGGGTCTTCATCTAAGGGGAATTATTACAGTCATTGTAAGACAAATAAGCACATTTTAGATAAATGTTTGAAACTTTACCCGGAGCTTAGACCGAAGGAGGAGATGATCAAAAGAGAAAAATGTGCACTAGTCACAACGATTGTTGATATTTTGTATTTAGATAAACCAAATCCTAAGCTGACTCTTATATCTAAACAAACTATGGTTACCGCGAAGGCGAGTCGGGAAGAACTTTTTCATATTAGTATTTAGGTGAAGCAGAGCCTAGTAGAGGCCATCATTGATCTGGGTAGTCAGAAGAATTTGATCTTTGAGGTGGTGGTAAAGAAGATGGGCTTGGCTACTACAGCTCATCATAAGCTATATGATTTATGGTGTATTCAGAAAGACGCGGAGTTAAAGATCACAAAATAGTGTACGTTCAAGTTTGCACGATCACTGATTTATTTATTGTCGAGGTGACGTGTGAAGTTGCTCCTTTAGATGCGTGTCAAGTCATTTTGGGTATCTTTGGAACCGAGATGCAATTCATTACCATAAAGTTCTCATGTATCATCTTGTGAATGAGGAAAAATAGTTTCATATAAATGTTGTAAGGAACATGTTAACACAAATAATTTAGTAACAACGACTTAGGTGAAGAGGTTGGTTAATACGAGCGACAAGTTTGTGTTGTTGGTGCGATAGGTTCAAGAGGGTCCATCTGCTAAAGTATTGTCTACTATGACAATGTCACCTAAGTAATAAACTGAAATGGAGAAGTTGCAAGAGGAGTATAAAGAATTATTTATTAGCATAGAAGGGATGCAACGCAAGATGGATGTGGAGTATGCTATCACATTGGTGAATGGTGAGCCACTACCTAACATTAGGTTGTATTAGAATTTTGTAACACTACACCAAAATAATAATTTTACCACAGTCTATTTTATAGTTTACCACGAACTTCTGACGTGATAACTTTAGCACAAAGCAAATCCGTAGCAAATAGAAATTTAGCTCGTGGCAATTTGGACTTAATTATTTTTTCATTGGTTTGTTCCCCTACCTCTCTAGGGTTTCTCTCTAATGATTTACTTCTCCCTTTCAACTCGTCAAAAGCGCAAAATCAACCGAAAACCTAATTTGAATTCAATATGCAGACAAAGCAAATTTTCCATTACAAACAGTAACCCATTCTTCCAATTTCACTTATGTCCTTGTTTTGTTTTGAATTGATTTTGATGTTTGTGTGTTTGGGTCTTTCTGCTTTGATCCCTTTATCTGAATTCAGATAAACTGAGGTGATGGCCAAATACGACGTCGGTCATGATCCAGATTTTGATATAAATCATTTGAACACCTGTGATTCGAGATTTATCTTTTTAATTGAAGAAAGTGTTTGATTTTGATGTTGTATTGGGGCTATGTGGGGGAAAAACTATGCGATGATGTTGGGGATTTGAAGCTTGATTCTATGGTTATGGAAAACAGAGGACTTGGGACAGATTCAGAGGTAAGCATGATTTCAAATTTTGATGTAAAAAAATGGGTTTCATTATGAGTGAGTTTTCTCTTCCGATTTCATATTTATTTCGGTATGATCATGACCAATTAGAGCATCCCTAAGTTTAGAATTATTTGTCTATGATAAATCCATACAAGTATATGATTCAAGTTTACTAGGTACTAGATAGATTTATGGGATACTAGTGATGAATTTACTTATCAAGTGATAAATCTACAATTTAAAAGGACAATATGTTGAAAAATGTCCAACCTTTTGTAGCTAGGTACCAGTATGGGTCAGTTGGGGTTGCCCATAATGGGAATTTAGTAATGCTCGAAGACCATGGGTTGATTTTTAGTACTAGTTCTGATATAGAGGTTATTCTCCATTTGATTCCAATATCAACGGCTCGAATTTTCTTTTTTAGGATTGCTGAGGTGTGTGAGCAGCTCGAAGGGGCTTATTCGTTAGTGTTTATTACGGAAGATAAGCTCGTTGTTATCAGGGATCCGTATGGGTTTTGCCCATTGGTGATGGGGAGGAAGAGCAATGGGGCAGTGGTGTTTGTGTTTGAGACGTGTGTGCTTGACCTTATTCAAGTACGTATGAGCGTGAAGTGAATCCAGGGGAAGTATTGATGGTTGACAAAGATGGGATTCAGTAATGCCTCATCGGGAGCAGAAAGCTTGCATTTGTGAGCATATTTATTTTGCGTAGCTGAATTCTATTGTTTTTGATCGATCCATTTATGAGTTACGTGAGAATTATGGGCGAAGTTTAGCGAAGGAGCAAGGAATCAAAGCTGAGAATTGTTCTGGACCCAAGCATTTGGTGAGTATTCTCTTCCATAAGAGAGTGGCCATAGTGTAGCCCATAAAGAGGTAACTTGTACTTTCATTAGAGACACCACAAATGCTACATATGGAGTTTGAAGAATGCCCCTAGTCAGCAACTTGTCTTGAGTATTCAGAGATCCTGCAACAGCCTTCCAAGTGATGAAGCTACTTCTAGGAGAATTCCATTTGTTCTAACAAATGCAGTAACGCATGATAGTAGTTAATGCTAGACTATTTTATAGTTTTTGGTGTCTTTTTTTGTTTCATATAGCACGTTGATTATCTAGTACTATAAATGACACTTTGGCTTATAAAGGTTAGCAACTATTTAATTACTTTTTTGAGTGATATTCTTTTCTTAGTCTTACGCAGTTATCTTTCCTTATGAAGTCACCATTGTCATGTTTGAGGCCATTTCAAGTCCCAGATGTCAGTTTAATTATAATCATTCTCATTGTCCCTTTTATTACAGGTGTACATATATTCAAGCGGTAACGTGAAGATCAAGTAGACCGTTATTATGTCATGTTTCATCTATTAAGGTAATTGTCCTTTTACACTTTAATAGATATTTAGATTTTATTTTGCGATACATGTATTAAATAACAAGCTAATATTGCAAAGGGTATAAGATTTATAGTTGATTAATTTGCTATGTTATTTTTGTTGCAGGCATTATCTTTGGGCCCAGAACATCATTTCATCTTAATATGACTTGATCTCAGGCTACCTTTCACTTTCAAGTTATCGTTCATTTCTTTTTAATTTTTATGTTCTTAGTTTCATTTCCAAATTTCATATGGAATTTTGTACTTGGATCACTACAAGAAAATTGTTGATATATTATTACCTGAAATATGATATAATACAAAGATACATGTACAGTAGGTATATTTTTAGAGTGTTTAAAATTATGAGGTATAATTTTGATATATTTATGATTTTTTTTTGAAAAAATGAAAAAAAATTGCCACGGACTTTAACTGTGGTTAAATAAATAGCCACGGATTGAGATTGTGTTTTACCCTGTTTTATAACACGGTTCATATCCATGGTAATAAATTAACTACAGATTAAATCTGTGGCAAAATAGTATGTCAGGCTCGGATAAAGTCTGTGGCAAAAAAATTACTACGCACCTTTTACTACAGACCTTAACCACAACCAAAGTCCATTGTAAATAGTATTTTACCACAGAAAGAGTGTGGTATTTTGCTAACATTGGCGTAGTATAATCGAGTATGATGAGATTAAGAAACAGGTACAAGAGCTCCTCGAGCAAGGGGTTATTAATCCGAGTTTCCCACATTGTGGTTTACCGGTATTATTGGTGCTAAAGAAAGATGGGTATTGAAAAATGTGTGTGGATTATCGGGCGCTGAACAAGATTATTGTGAAGAATTCTTATCCACTTTTACGGATTGACGAGCTTTTAGATGAGTTGCAGAAGGCTCGGTTTTTTACCAAGTTGGATCTTAGGTCGGGTTACCATCAAGTTAGAATCCAGGAAGAAGATACATGAAAGACGGCTTTCAAGACCAAACAAGGACTCTTCGAGTGGTTGGTGATGCCTTTTGGGTTATGCAATGCTCTAACGACATGACATATATGTAAAGTATATGGGAGGTACTTGGTGGTTGATGAATGAGGTACTTTGTGGTTTTATTGATGATTTTATGATTGTGTATTTAGATGATATCTTGATATATAGTCAAATATAGGAGGAACACGTCGTACATATATGTAAAGTATTGGAAGCATTGAGATCCCAACAACTTTTTCTAAATGGGAAGAAGTATAAGTTTGGGAAGAAGGAATTTGTATACTTGGGGTTCATTGTTGGTGGAGGTGAGCTTAAGGTAGATCTAGAGAAGGTCTCAGTCATTACTAATTGGCCAAGACCCCGTATAATGACAGAAGTACGAAGTTTTATAGGTTCTTATTAGTATTTACAGAAGTTTATTCAACATTTTTTTACAGATTGCAGTACCTTTGCATTCCTTGACAACGGCCAGTGTGAAGTTTGTATGGGAAGATTACCATCAAAACACCTTTCAGTTACTGAAGCACAAGATTACAGATGTACTAGTATCAGCGTTGCCAAATTTGTAGCATCCTTTTGAGGTTAAAATAGATGCGTCAGACAATGCATTAGGGGCAATTTTATTGTAGGATGGGAAGCTGATTGCCTACCATTATGAGATGTTTACAGGAGTAGTACATAACTATCTTACCTACGATAATAAGTTCTACGCATTATATCAATCTGTGAGGCATTATCGAAGTTACTTATTGGGGAAGGAGGTTGTGGTACATTCCAATCACAAATCATTATAGTTCTTATCTACACAGTCCAAGTTACAACAAGCTCGCCATATGAAGTGGATTTTATATCTACAACAATTTACCTTGATTATCAAGTATAAGAATGAAGTGGATAACAAAATGGCTGACATGTTATCTCGGCCCCCATTTCCAACTAGTTCTGTTTTGTTGGTAGCTATGCAGATACAGCTTAGTGTTCCATCTGAGTATGCTGCAGGGTATGACGACGATAAAGAGCTCAGTGTAATTAACCAGAAGTTGCTGTAAGGCAAGACATATGAGTATGAATTGAAGGATGACTTGATTTATAGAGGAAATCTACTATGAATTTATGAGGGTAGAGATCGTTTGCATTGGATCAAAGAGGCACATTGTTCCTGGGTGGCAGGTCATTTCAGGGTTGAGAAGACTCTTTTAAATTTGCAGCATTATGTCTATTGGCCGAAGATGGAGGTGGATGTTGCTCGTATGGTTCGTGGGTGCGTTCTATGCAACACATCGAAGCCTTCCAATCGTAAGTTAGGACTGTACTTACCATTTCCAGTTCCAAACTAACCTTGGGAGAGCATTTTGATAGATTTTATGGGTGATTTTTCCATGACCAAGTGTAAGAATGATTATCTGTTTGTGGTGGTAGATCGATTCACCAAGATGATAGTTCTTATTCTATGCTAGAAGACGGTCACCGGGGAAGGAGCAACGCGATTATTTTTTAGAGACGTCTGGAGGTATTTCAGGCTCACTTCTTCTATTATTTTTGATAGGGATAACCACTTTTTAGGATATTTCTAGAGATCGTTATAGGGGATGATGAACACTAAGTTGAAGAGAAGTACCGCCTTTCATCTATAGACTGACGGGAAAACAAAGGTAGTTAATCGCACTTTGGTTCACTCATTATGAGGATTTCATTATAAGCATCCTAAGACTTGGGATGAGAGTTTTCAGTATCTTCAGTTTGCTTTTAATCGGGCGATTCATGGTTTCACTTTGAAGTCTCTATTTGAAGTTTGTCTTGGGTACTTGCCTCAAAGCCCTTTTGATATGACTTTTAGTCTTGGTGATAATACGGTGTCTGGGAAGGAGGAAGATGAAGAAGTTAAAGCTAAACGTTTTATTGAGAAGATTTGCCACCATTTACGAAGATGTATTCGGTGATTAATGCCGAACATTTGAAGGTGTTTGAGTTGTCTCTTTTAGATGAAGACTCTATAATCGATACTCGCTTACCATCAGTTGATGGCTTATGGATAGAAAGAGAAGATCCGTTGTAGAATGATAGTATTCTAGAGAGGAAAGTTCATGCTACAAGATGGGATAGTCTCGATTCGTTTCGAGTAGGGAAGAAAGGTCAACTATCTATAACAGGTTAAAGTGGTACAACAGGGAAATGGGCACGACCACATTCTCTCATCTTCAGTTTTAGCTTGAGCAGGAGCTCAAGGTTCCTAAAGGGGTGAGCCATAATCCAGGAGGATCTGAAGACCGAACCCCTTAAAAAGATATAAACTCATTCGAACGAGACTTGAAGCCGTTCGAAAGAGATATGAGGAAAACAAACCAATTATGTCTGCCTCATTTTGTAGGCTTAAATTGGCACGTTGTTCGAACGGCATTTTAAGTCGTTCAAACAACATTTTGAGTCGTTCGAACGATTGGGTTTCCAGAAGACCAATTGTGTCTACCTCATTTTCTAGGCTTAAATTAACATGTCGTTCGAACAACATTTGGAGTCGTTAGAATGACTGGGTTCCCAGAAGATCAATTACGTCTGCCTCGATTTCTAGGCTTAATTGAGCCAGTCGTTTATAGTTTAGTGTGTTTAAATGACATAATGGTCATATTTCATAACTAGAAACTTGTAACCCTCATAAAGGGGCAAAACTAGGCAAGATGAAATCAATGCAAGTTTTGTAATCTAGATTTAGGGTTTGAAGACGAATTCAATTGAAATCAAATCATTGTGTAATTGAAGCTCTTAAAGAGAAATTCTCCTGCTAAATTGTTGTTCTTTGCATTAATTCTTCGATTAGGTTAATCTCAATTCGATTGTGGATTAGTGTTTTATGTACCAAATATCACAGGTCACATGCTTGACTTTTTATATTAGGGATAATTACAACCGTGTCAAAAAGGCATCATTTATACAACAAACACATTCTGTGGCAAAAAAGTTGAATTTATAAAAAAGAAAAAGAAAAAAATGTTTCACAGAATTCTCAAATATCGTAGCAGCTTCTCTAGTTCATTTACCATATTCTAAATAACACATAGAATTTATTAAATATGATTTAAATAATATAAATTATACAACATCGTGCTTTTTTACCCAATTTTACTATGGCCAACGTAAAAGTACTGAAACTACAAAATTCACTTATCCGAACTTTATAAAATACAGATATTACAAAACTTCAACAAATATGGTCGTAGCTTCCTTTATCAGATGATTGTTTCCATACATGTAAAATTAAATGTAATTACTTTTTAATTAAAGATACTTATAATAACAAATTTACCATGGTGCTCTGAGCTTGCAGAACATTTAAATTGTCATATGTTAACAAACTTATTGGTAAACGATGCTAGCCTTCCCGGTTGAAATTGAGGTTGACTCTACACTGACCGGCATAGCATGTCAGAGACCACCAAATAAAATATGTAACCCTGTGTAGGGCTAACAATTTAACCTGCCCCACCGGGGCCTTACCCTTAATGAGGTAGGTTTGGTATGACTATAACGGGTATGAGGCAAGTTTGATTAAAAAAAAAGCCTATTTATTTAATGGGGCGGGTCTGGTTTAAGGCTTAAATAAATGGGGCCCCATCACTCGACCCATTTATACATGATATGACGTGAATACCCTTACATACAAGTTAAACCTAATTATGATTTATAAACTCTAAAGACAGAAGACATGTTTCTTCCTCATCTTTTACAGTCCTGCCTTCATAACTTCATTTCAACCTCCATCTGTCCATCAGCTTATCTTCTTCTTATACAGACCTATCGAAACTAGCTGGCTTCATTTCAACCTTATTCTGAAGATATGTTTTCAGTTATGGCTTAATGCAGAAGTGAGGGTTAAATTGCCTCAAATCCTCAGTTCGTTTTTTCTCATTCTATTGAAGATTAAATGAAGAATTATCTCAAACTTATTCCTAGCAGTTCATTTTTTTTTGTACAAATGATTTATGATTTTTAAACGGGTGCTAGGGCGGGTTTGGTATAGGCAAATTTAAACGGGGAGGGTTTGGGTATTCCCCATTTAAGTTAATTGGTATTGGGGCGGTTTGGGGGTAGGGTAATTTGGCGGGTATGAGGATGGTTTTGCTCCACCCGCCCCAAACCCGGCCCATTGCCACCCCTAACTCTGTGAGCTTATGTTGAAGTATATGGTGTGTATGTCCAACAGGTAAATGTAGTTTTTCTATCTTGCCCAGACACCAAAATTTTATTAACTAAATGATCTAGTACAACAAATTCAGAATGCAGTTCATTCAAAACTGCTTTCAAGTTCCGATATCTTTCTTGATGATTAAAATGGTTATGTTGAACACAATAGCAGAGTTGTATGCCTAGCTCCTAAAGAAAAGCATATATTAGCGCAAGGTATCTTCTGATAACATTCGATTAATGTCAGAAAACCCCAGAAAAATTTGTAGAAGCAACATAACTGAAGTGAATACTACTATTTCGAAGCATACACTTTACGGCAGACTGGTAACAAAAGTTAGAAGTACCTGCAGCCTGATTCAAAGCATGAAAAGCTTGTTGAAAGTACCACTCGCTCCCACTTAGAAGTCTTTTCGATGATTTATATGCGTCGTTATATCTCTTCTTCTGTGCCACTTGAATGTTCTTTCCTAATGACCATTTTTGCAGTTTGCGAATTAAACTTCATTACAGTGTGTAGTTAGTGTTGATAGACGATGTGAAGAATACTTAGAGCATCTCCAACAGAGAAGGTATGCTATTCTAGTTTTGAATACTAGTATCCGGAATAGCATACCACTTTGCTCCAACAAATTTCTCTCCAAATTTAGCTTTTTATTAAAATTGGGACCACAATATTATTTTATGGGAGGGAGAGAAGATTTTTATTAAAAATTAGAACCCACAATGTTTCTTTATTAGAGAGAGAAAAGAAAGGAAGCTAAGAAATATTTGTAGGGGACCCACAAAAGTAGTATGCACATACCACTCTCCAAGTTCTGGATTTGCATACTTTGGAGGGGTATCAGGGTGAGTATGCTGAACACCATACTCCTGTTGGAAGGGTTTTTTTGCAAAAGTATGTGAAAAATGTAACAACATACCATGCTGCTGGAGGTGCTCTTACATGTTTGAGAATGGAATGCCGACAATTATTTAATTTTTTTTAAGGATACTCAAATCAACTAGGTAAAAAGGAAAGGTAGCAAAAGAGTTAAATACTTAAATATATTAAGCATAAAAATCAGATCAAACCTTTAACCAGTAGGAAATTTAATAATTCAGAGTTAGATAACAGTTGGAGACCGGGTAAAATAATATGAGGTGATGGTGCTGAGTCTATGGGTGTTCACGGGTCAGGTCGGCCCGGGTTCTGTTCTGGGCCGGATCCGACCCAGATTACTTTGGTCTTCCCTTTCCCAACTTGAACCCGAACCGAACCGACCTAACCCAAAACCCGAACCAAAACCGAACCGGAATGGTCGGGTCAGTTCGGGTATGTAGCTCAGTTTCTCTCTCCCAAATCTCTAACGAATAAACTCAATCACCATGAAAAAATCTCCCAATTTCAGTTTGATGATGCATCATGAGAGAGAGAGAAAGACTCAAATGGAGAGAGCAAGGGAAGTGTTAGAGTTAAACTCAGTTGGAATCAGACTCTATTTCGAGACTCACTGTTCCTCCTCATCGAGATGGAATCGATCAAAACTTCTATGAAGAGTTTGCTCTCAGAGGCATCCGAGTCGACCGAGTTGAGTCTGGTTTTATTTCTTGCACCTTCAAAGTCCCACCTCGACACATTATAAGACAACCCAATTCCTCAAAATCTCAACTCGATGCAATGTTGAGTTGCTACTTCTCCGAGCTCAGCATTACCATGTAACTAACAAACAAGAAGCAATGCTCCTCAAACCCCAGCATGAAGTTGCATTGGCATACCCTTTATCAGATGATGATGAATTGGGTTGAGATTTTAAGTTGTGGGAACAAGTCCATAGTCATTTTTCATCAAATTGTAGCACTAATAGCCTTCTTCGATAGTTCATAGTCCTCCCCACATAAACATCCTCATCCTCATCCTCATCGTACCCATACTTATAAATCAGATGGAGATTATAGGGCTTAAATTGGATGAGAGAGAGAAGAACCATTTGGTCGGGTTACCAATACCCTAAACTGAACTCGACCTGGTCACAACTGGGTCTTTAAAACTTAAGCTGAAACCGAACTGGGTTGTCCTCAAAACCAGACAGAACCAGTCGATTCGGATTGGTCCGGTTCAATTTCTTGGGTTGGTGGGTTTCATGTACAACCCTAACTGTTGACTATGCAGCAAATAAAAGAATAAGACTCTTTTGGAAGTACTGAGTGGTTCTTGGAGATATCTAAGTTCCAAGAATTGAGGTTCCCCATGTGGAGGATTACAATTATGTTGTTCTAGCCGCAAATGATTGTAGGCTGTTGGGGTGTAAACGTATTGTAGTTGAGATGTCAGCAGATTTAGTAATACCTTTACTTATACTATGCAACTTATTAAAAAATAGTAACTTTTTGGGGTTTAGACAAGAATGTCGTATCCTATTATGATCGTCTTATATAAAAATGATGGTCAAATCCCAACTTTACCCCGTAAAATGGTGATTTTAACCTTAAAGTGCATTTTAATATATAAGGTCTTAGCTAAGACAGCTATTCAAAGCCACTAGATATTGCGATCCTTATTCTAACAACTAGAGTGTTCTAATCCCAACTTTACCCCGTAAAATGGTGATTTTAACCTTAAAGTGCATTTTAATATATAAGGTCTTAGCTAAGACAGCTATTCAAAGCCACTAGATGTTGCGATCCTTATTCTAACAACTAGAGTGTTCTAATCCCTAAAGTTCTATAAGGTTTGTATATTTTAGCCAATTGACCCTATTTGCTACAAATATGAGGGGTATTAGATGCTTAGCTAACAAGTGGTCCCACCCCGAAGTCTGCTGAGTTCACATGATATGTAGATTAGCCATGTCTTTGAACTAACATTCTAGGGTACTATAGGTTACTATTAGTGCCTATATACCTCTAAATGTTATCAAATAACATCTAATTGCACTTAAATACGTAAAATTGGTTCATCAGACACCAAATTTTTAGAAAATAAGACTAAGTCAATTCTAGATTGATATCTAATTATTGTCCTTGATATTTAATCGTGATTTAGATATGATTCTCAGTCGTATTCTAAATTAGTCTTGGTTTTCGTATTATCTCTGATCCCTGGTCAGGATAATTAGTATCTTAGGGGAATATCATTAATATCCTATAAGCTATCGTAAGATACTCAAGTAAGTATTAGTCTATATTATTATAATTTATAACACATATAAGTTAGTCCATTTTCTTATACAAGACACCCGTTCCTAACAAAATTATAAAAATATTTTCATAATTTTTTTTTTAAAATGGATCCTCCAGGGGTAGGTCCAGTCAATATGAATTGTTCAAAAAAAAACAAGAATACTGAAATTGATGAAAAATTGGGCTTTTAAAGTTAATTTTAGTGTTTGGACCGGTATGACTTGGTTTGGGTCAAGGCCTGGACCGAGTTGGACTGGTCTGACATGTGTCAAGCAATAATGCTAACATGTGTCCTGCAACAGTGACTGCCACGTGTCATCACCCTGTGGTGACATGATCCAGGAGGATCTGAGTATTTTTTAGATTTTTTTAAAGTCTATTCGAACAGACTTACACTCCTTTATGTTCGAATAGAATTTTATATCTATTCGAAGAAATACCTGTTTGAGTGTTCTGTTCAAACAAAATTTTAGTTTGTTCGAATACACTCCTTTTTGTTCAAATATACTTTTATGTCTATTTGAAGAAACACATGTCTGAGTGTTCTGTTCGAATAGACTTTTAGTCTGTTCGAATACACTTCTTTATGTTTAAATAAAAACTTATTTTGTTTGAACAGAGGCGTGATTTAGTCTATTTTTTAGGCATTTAAGGGCATAATTGTCATAATTTTGTAACTAGGAACTTGTAACCCTCATAAAGGGGCAATACTAGGCAAGGGAAGAAGAGGGATCAATCCAAGTTCTAAAGAGAGACTTAGGGTTTGAGAGGAATTTGATTGTAATCAATTTTATTATGCAATTAAAGCTCTAAAAAGGAATTCTCTCACCAATTTATGTGTTCTTCATATTATTCTTCAATTAGGGTTTTCTAAATTCATATTGTTGATTAAGTGGTATGAGTTTTTCAGTAACAATTCTCGAGGGTGATTACGGTTTATGGTTTCTACACATGACCGACTCAAGCAAATGAAGGAGAAGTTCGTGAGTCCGTTGAAGATTTACCGGAAACCTTACTCGAAGAAGAAGGCAAATTTGAAGATAGGCGATTCTGAAGATTGACTCACGTCTTTAGAAATGAAAGTTTCTGACCTAACTACTACTCTATGGAAGTTGGTAAAGCAATTACGTCTCACGAACCTCGCGCAAGCTTCTGCTTCGGGAAAACGATGAGAACGCTCGAAGAAGAAAGGGGTCGTAGAGGAGGATAGAGATGGTGCACCTGAGGAGGTCGATAGTAATTCTAGTAATGCCAAATCTATCAAGGAGCGATCGGGTATTGGTAAGTCCATGAATCCTATGCGTAATCTTTGTATCGACTTTAAGATTAAAATTCTGGTATTCAATGGTTCAATCGATGCTGAGAAGTTGGATAATTGGTTAGATAGGTTAAAGACCTATTTTTCTATTTATGAATATTCCAATGCTCAGAAAATTTGCTTCTTTACATTAAAATTTGCAAGTTATGCACTCACGTGGTAGAAATCCTATCGGAAATGTCACGAAGTAGGAAGTTTAAGTTGGAAGGAGTTTAAGGTATTAGTGAGGAAGCAATTTTATCTAATTGGGTATGAATAAGAGCGATGGTACAAATGACACAATTTGTGCCAAATGTTTTGGCAATCCGTACAATAGTTCACTTATGAGTTTCATAACCAAGCGTTGGTTTTATATATTGATGTGGATGAGTATGAGGTGTTCATGAAATATACGCGAGGTTTGTCGGAGTCTATTAGAAGAGAGTTAAAACTCTTTACTATGGAAAATATTGAAGTTGCTACCGTTAAGGCAATTGCTATTAAAGGCAAGTACTTGAAGAGTAAAAAGAAAGACGACAAGTGCAAGTCGGGGTACAAGTCTGGTTGGAAGAATGAATATAAAAGTGAGTTCAAAGGAGATGGGTATTCATCCAAGGGGAATTACTGTAATCATTATAAGGCAAATGGGCACATTTAAGATAAATGTTGGAAACTTCACCCAGAGCTTAGGCCGAAGGAGGAGAGGAGCAAGAAAAAGAATTGTACACTAGCCGCAACTATTATTGATATTCCAGATTTAGATAAGCCAGATCCTCAACTTACTCTAATGTTCAAGCAACATATGGTTACCGAAGAGGCGAGTCGGGAAGAACTTTTTCATGTTAACATTCATGTGAAACAGAGTTTAGTCGAGGCCATCAATAATTCGGGTAGTCAGAAGAATTTGATCTCTGAGGCGGTGGTGAAGAAGATGGGTTTGACTACTGTGGCTCATCCTATGCCATATGGTTTGGGTAGGATTCAGAAATATGTGAAGTTGAAGATTACTAAGCAGTGTACGTTCAAGTTTGCGATTAATAAAAGGTTTATTGACGAAGTGATGTGTAAGGCGGTTCTGCTAGACGTGTGTCAAGTTATTTTGGGTAGCCCTTATTATTGGGACCGAGATACAATCATTTATCATAGAACTCGCAAGTATCGTCTTGTGAAGGAGGGGAAGGAGTTTCTTATCAATGCTTGCAAGGAACATATCACTACCAATAATTTAGTAACGGCGACTCAGGCGAAGAGTTGGTTAATGCGAGCGACAAATTTATATCATTGTTGGTGCGATCGGTTCTAGAGGGTCCGTCGGCTAAGGTGTTATATACTTTGGCAATGTCTCCTAAGCAACAAACTGATATGGGGAAGTTGCAAGAGGAGTATAGAGACTTATTTCTAGGTGTAGAAGGGATGCCACGCAAGAGGGATGTGAAACATGATATCACTTTGGTGAATGGTGAGCCACTACCCAATATTGGGCTGTATTGGACTTTTGTCTCCGAGTCTGACGATATCAAGAAACCTGTACATGAACTCCTAGTACAAGGGGTTATTACTATAAGTTGCTCACCTTGTGGTTCACCGGTGTTATTGGTACCGAAGAAAGATGGGTCTTAGAGAATGTGTGTTGATTATCGAGCGCTAAACAAGATTACTGTGAAGAATCGTTATCCGCTTCTATGAATTAAAAAGCTTTTAGATGAGTTGTAGAAGGCTCGGTTTTTCACCAAGATAGATCTTAAGTCGAGTTACCATCAAGTTAGAATCTGGGAAGAAGATACTTGGAAGACAGCGTTCAAGACCAAACAAGGATTCTTTGAGTGGTTGGTGATACCTTTTGGGTTATGCAATTCCCCAACAACATTTATGTGGTTAATGAATGAGGTACTTCGTACGTTTATTGATAATTTTGTGATTGTGTATTTAAATGACATCTTAATATATAGTCAAACATGGGATAAGCACCTTGTGTATTAAGTGTTGGGCATTTTGCGATCACAACAACTTTTTATAAATGGGAAGAAGTGCGAGTTTGGGAAGAAGGACTTAATATACTTTTGGTTTATTGCTGGTGGCGGTGAACTTAAGGTCGACCCAAAGAAGGTATCAGTCATTATTAATTGGCCTAGACCCCGTACAGTGACGGAAGGAAGGAGTTTTATGGGTTCTTGTCAGTATTTACAAAAGTTTATTCAGTATTTTTTACAAATATTCGCACCGTTATATTCCTTGAAAAAGGCCGGTGTAAAGTTTATGTGGGAAGATCACCATGAGAAGACTTTTCTGTTACTAAAGTGCAAGATTACAAATGCGCCAGTGTTAGTATTGCCCAATTTACAGTGGTCTTTTGAGGTAGAGACAGATGCGTCATACTATGCATTGGGGGCAATTCTTTTACAGGAAGGGAAGTCGGTTTCCTACCATTCTAAGATATTTACAGGGGCAGTACGCAACTATCCTACCTATGATAAGAAGTTCTACGCATTATATCAATCAATGAAACATTGGCGAAGTTACTTATTGGGGAAAGAGGTTGTGATACATTCCGATCACAAACTATTACAGTTCTTATCTACACAGTCCAAGCTACAACAAGCTCGCCACATGAAGTGGATGCCATACCTACAGCAGTTTACCTTGATGATTAAGTATAAGAAAGGAGTGGACAATAAAATAACTGATACATTATCTCGACCCCCATTACCAACTATTTATGCTTTATTGGTAGCTATGCAGATATAGCCTATTGTTAATTCTGATTACGTTACAGAGTATGACGACGACAAGGAGCTTAGTGTGATTCACGAGAAGTTGTTGCAAGTAAGACATGTGAGTATGTATTGAAGGATAGATTGATTTACAGGGGCAGTCTACTATGTATTCTTGAGGGTGGAGACCATTTTTATTAGATTCGAGATGCACATTATTCTTGGGTGGCAGATTATTTCGAGGTTGAGATGACTCTTTTAAATTTTTAGTGTTATGCCTATTGGCCAAAGATGTAGGCGGATGTTGCTCGTGTGGTTCGTAGTTGCGTGCTATGCAACACATCGAAACCTTCCAATCAGAAGATAGGACTGTACTTACCATTACCAGTTCCTAGCCAACCTTGGGAGAGTATTTTGATAGATTTTATGGGTGGTTTGCCCATGACCAAGTGTAAGAATGACTCTTTGTTTGTGTTGGTGGATCGATTTAGAAAGATGATTATTCTTATTCCATGCCAGAAGACGGTCACTGAGGAAGGAACAACGCGATTATTTTTTAGAGACGTCTGGAGGTATTTTGGGCTCCCTTCTTATATTATTTTTGATAAGGATAACCACTTTTTAGAGTATTTCTGGAGATCATTATGGGGGATGATGGACACTAAATTGAAGAGAAGTACCACTTTTCATTCGTAGACTGACGGGCAAACAGAGGTAGTTAATCGCACTTTGGTACATTTATTACGGGGATTCTATTTTAAGAATCTTAAGACTTGAGATGAGAGTTTACAGTATCTTCAGTTTGCGTTTAACCGGGCGATTCATGGTTTTACTTTGAAGTTTATTTGGGGTACTTGCCTCAAAGCCCTTTTGATTTGGCTTTTAGTCTTGGCGACAAGATGGTGTTTGAGAAGGAAGAAGTGGAACATATTAAAGCTCAAAATTTTATTGTGAGGATAAGCAATGTTCATGAGGTAGTTGAAGCACAATTGAAGAAGACTCAAGCAAAGTATAAGGTTCGACACGACAAACATCGGGTTGAGTATACTTTTCAAGAGAGCGATCTAGTTTTGTTGCATTTGGGTAAGGAACGGCTCAAGGGGGAAGGTAAAAAGCTAAAACCTATCCGTTATGGTCCATTTACGATACTTAAGAAGATTGGTGACAATGCATTCCAATTAGATTTGCCACCTTTTATGAAGATGTATTCGATGATTAATGCCGAGTATTTGAAGCCATTTGAGCCGTCTCTTTTAGATGAAGACTCTACAATTGATACTCGCCTACCATCAGTTGATGACTTATGGATGGAAAGAGAAGATTCATTGCAGGAGGATGGTATTCTAAAGAGGAAAGTTCATACTACAAGACGGGGTGGTATTGTGTCATTCCGAGTTAGGAAGAAATGTGAACTGCCTAGCAAGTCGAAGTGGTACAACAGGGAAATGGGCATGGCTGCATTACCATATCTCTAGTTCTAGCTTAAGTAGGAGCTCAAGGTTCCTAAAGGGGGGAGCCATGATCTAGGATGATCTGAGTATTTTTTAGACTTTTTTTAAAGTCTCTTCGAACAGACTTTTAATATGTTCGAATACACCCCTTTGTGTTTAAATAGACTTTTATGCCTATTTAAAGAAACACCTGTCTGAGTGTCATGTTCGAATAGACTTTTAGTCTGTTCGAATACACTCTTTTTTGATCAAATAAATTTTTATGTCTATTCGAAGAAACACCTGTCTGAGTGTTCTGTTCGAACATACTTTTAGTGATCTGTTTGAATACCTATCTTTCTGTTCAAATAAAGACTTGTTCTGTTCGAACAGAGACGTGATTTAACCTATTATTTTAGGCGTTTAAGACCATAATTATCATAGTTTTGTAATTAGGAACTTGTAACCCTCATAAATTGGCAAGGCTAGGCAATGGAAGAGAATGTTAGATCAACCCAAGTTCAAAGCGAGAGACTTAAGGTTTGAGAGGAATTTGATTGTAATCGATTTGATTAAGCAATTAAAGCTCTAAAAAAGAATTCTCCCACCAATTTGTATGTTCTTCATATTATTCTTCAATTAGGATTTTCTCAATTCGTATTGTAGATTATGACACGTGTCTCTACAACAGTGGGCCACGTGCCACTGCTATAGTATACGTGTGAGACCTACATGCCACGTGTTCTTCCATGCCAATATGTGTGGGTCCCACCTTCCACGTGGCCTTGCCACGTGTTATTGTTGGCCCAGTTCCCTGTCACGTCACCGAATTTGATTCAGTCTGATTTTAGTTGATTAGGTCTGATCTAGTTTCAATTTTCCTAAAATAGGTCTGGATTGGATCTTAACTTAGATGACGTCAGCATGACATATTAAAAAAAATTAAAACCCTAAAGGCTTGGTGACGTCACCTTGACCTAATATGTCGCCAAAACTTATGCTTTTGGTCGTGAAATTTCCATGTTCAGTCAATTTTTTGGCGACGGAGACATCTCCCGATGGATTGTGATATATAAACTTGATCGTCATAGAGTAGGCTACGCAACAAAATTCCAAACGCCTTAATTTGATCTCTAAAACGGTTCATATTTTAGTTTGAAACTCGCCCCGCAAGGGTGAGAAAGCATTAAAAATAGGTCTAATAATTTCGAAAAAAGAAAGTATTAATCCATAAAGTTAGATCATGGAATTAATACTCAAAAAAAAAAAAAAAATCACAAAAATTAGTACATCTCTGCAACACAAAAAATTCAGAAAAACTTTCTTTGGAGAGCTTTTTCGTCCTCTGATCCACTAGCTCTTCACAGTGCCGATAATGTGTTGGATATCAAGCTATTTTAGGCTAAGCAATCATACACAATAGAGTAATACCAAACATATGAGAAAGAGAGTTTGATATCATTGATAAGTTGTTCTCCCTTGTTACGATACTGAACCCTTATGAGTGTTAAATATTGTCTAATACTCTCTATAAACACTACTTTATATGGGTTTGTTAAGAGCCCACTAAGACACCCCAACATAGTTGAATTCCCACCTTGGGCGGACCCAACTTCTACCAGAAACAAAGCAAGTAACAACAACAAGTGATCGATCACTCACACTAATTGTGTTTGAAAAGTATAGGTTTTTTAGAGAGAGAGAGGCAGGGAGAGAACATCGGAAAGATAGTTGACTAATCTTCAATGGTTGAAGTCTCCCTTGTGGTGAGACTTACTTGAGAGCGACTAATTTGAACCACGTGGGTGGGTGGCACTTTATAAAGTTCCTCTTCAAACTTTCCTATATATACCCTCTTTGCCTATCCTCATTCAATTCACTCTCAAACACCACTCTCTCTCTCACACACACTCAGCTTATCTTTGTTTTGAGTGATTAGGGTGTTTGGTGTTTGGTGTTTGGTGTTTGCTGTTTAGTGTTTAGTGTTTAGTGTTTGGTGTTTGGTGTTTGGTTGTAAGAAAACATAATTAAGAGCTGCAACACTTGAATTTTCTAAGTTTTTGTGACTCTGGAGTGTGTTTTGTGTGTAAGTGTGACTGACCACAGTACTAAAAACACTCAAAAAGGTATTGGTTCATATCTTTCTCATTCAATCTGTAAAAGAAGATTTGCTTATCTTGATTGGGTTGTCTGGGGTTGCTTCATATCTAGAGACCTTGTAAAATTCACTCTCAACACCACACTCTCTCTGTCTCTCACACACATTCAGCTTATCTTGATTGGGTTGTTTGGTGTTTGGTGTTAAGAGAACATAATTATTAAGAGCTGAATTGTGTTTAGTGTGACCGATCAAATAACTTAAAATGGTATTAGTTCATCTACGTAGACTCAACATTCTCATTCTCTCTGTGTAAGAATATTTGCTTATTCTCTGTTATTTGATAGATGGGGGAGAATGCTGCAACAAAGAACCACCATCACCACCAGGTCTCTGATCTCTCAATAGAAATGCCTCCACAACAAGGACTTTCCAAGTGTTTTGACGACGATGGCCGTCTCAAACGAACAGGTACCCCTTTAACTCTCTCTGGACGTCTCAGTGTCGATATTCTCTATCTAAAGCTAACCAGATGTTTTGGTTTTGATCAGGGAATGTTTGGACTGCGAGTTCGCACATCATTACAGCAGTGATTGGGTCTGGGGTGTTATCTTTGGCATGGGCAATAGCTCAATTGGGATGGATTGCTGGACCAGTAATGATGTTCTTGTTCTCCTTTGTGATTTACTACACTTCATGTCTCCTCACTGAGTGTTATAGGAGTGGAGATCCTATAACTGGCAAGAGAAATTATACTTACATGGAAGCTGTCAGGTCCAACTTAGGTACGCATAAAATTTAGCCATTTTATTTACAATTATCTTTCATATTAGCTCTAAATTTGCCTGTCTTTTGGTATTTTTTGGTTCAGGTGGTGTTAAGGTGATGATTTGTGGAACAATTCAATATTTGAACCTGTTTGGGGTTGCTATTGGATACACCATTGCCGCATCTATAAGCATGATGTGAGTATTTTTTTATTATTTTACGTTCTTTTGTGTGTATATTTTTGGGATCTTTGGCTTAATTATTTGATTGGGTTTTCATTGAACAGGGCGATTAAACGGTCCAACTGTTTTCATGAGAGCGGCGGAAAGAGCGGGTGCCACTTATCGAGCAACCCGTATATGATAATGTTTGGTGTCGTCGAGATCTTCTTCTCCCAAATTCCAGATTTTGATCAAATTTGGTGGCTGTCCATTGTTGCAGCTGTGATGTCCTTTACTTACTCTTCTATCGGTCTCGGCCTCGGAATTGCTCAAGTTGCAGGTACCATTTTACTCTTGATGTGTTTTGCCGCTGTCATTTTGACAAAACTATCCTCGAAATTGGTATACCCTAGTGAAAATTTGAGGGGTATTTTGGTAAAATAATGGAAAATTACCCGCTCACTCGTCTTTACTGATAAAACTATAATCTTCTATGATTAGAAAACGGGAAATTCATGGGAAGCTTAACCGGAATAAGCGTCGGTCCGATCACTGAAACTCAAAAGATATGGAGGAGTTTCCAAGCTCTTGGAGATATTGCTTTCGCCTACTCGTACTCCATCATCCTAATAGAAATTCAGGTACGACTCATACAAGTTCGTAAATCCAACTTTATATCTGAACTTCATCATTGACTAAGAGTATATATATTATGATTATCAACAGGACACGGTCAAATCGCCTCCATCGGAAGGGAAAACAATGAAAAAGGCGACACTCCTAAGTGTTATTGTGACTACGGCCTTCTACATGCTCTGTGGCTGCATGGGGTACGCGGCATTCGGTGATCAAGCGCCCGGAAATCTCCTCACGGGTTTTGGCTTCTATAACCCTTATTGGTTACTCGACATTGCTAATGCGGCCATTGTAATTCACCTGGTCGGAGCATACCAAGTCTATTGCCAACCCTTATTTGCCTTCATTGAGAAATGGGCATCACAAACATGGCCTAAGAGTGATTTTATCAACAAAACATTACAAAGTTCCTCTCCCCGGGTTCCGAGCGTTCAACTTCAACCTCTTCCGTCTCACATGGCGATCGGCATTCGTTGTGGTGACCACCGTTATCTCTATGCTTCTTCCATTCTTCAACGACGTTGTTGGGCTTCTTGGTGCTCTTGGATTTTGGCCACTCACAGTGTATTTCCCCGTCGAGATGTACATTGCCCAAAAACGCATCCCAAGATGGAGCACACAGTGGATTTGCTTGCAAACACTTAGCCTAGCGTGTCTAATAATCTCAGTTGCTGCCGCTGCCGGGTCAATTGCCGGAGTTGTGCTCGATCTTAAAGTCTACAAGCCATTCAAAACAAGTTACTAAGAGGCGGAAGACATCGTCCGTCTAATGGTCGTCATTGATATGGGTTCCCAAGAAAATTTATTAAAGGGAACTGGGCAATGGAGTTTCTTCCAAAGATTCACAAAAGGCGCAATATCTTATACTTTGGCTACATTCCTGAGTGCCTTATAAAGTTTACAAAGTGCCGAATCCTCCTTAATGTTGTAACCTTACACCAATATATACCCTAGTAGAATACAGCTAAGAATATCACATACTTGTTGCAGATTTTGCATCTACCACACACGAAACCTCTTTTTCATGCTTCAAAATATAAATGTCCATTTGGTACAAAAGTTTAGAGATACGTTTAGGCCTTAAGGCATGAAAACCCATGCCACTAGAATTAATAGCCTAAGTTGTTAAGGAAGAGTCAATCGAGGAATTACACCAGTTACGTGGGGGGAATTCCAGTTAAGAAGTAAACCACAACTATTACTCTGAAGTCTGTATAATAAAAGAGAAGAAAACTACGCAATTTTTTTCTTTTCTTCTTCTCTTGTTTCTTCAATGCCTTCTCTGACCATTTAGCATTACAGCCTTACAGGAAAACTTAAAACAGATAAAGCTACATCGCTGTTATTTTTCCTCGATCATATGAGATCATGTACATGTTATTATAAAACTTTCCCATTGTTTGGCACTCGCAATATCATGAGGTGCACGGCCTCAGCGCTTTTATCTATCCTCGACATTTAAACTGAGAAGTTTACAAAAAAAAAGCATTTAAACTTAGAATAGTCTTATCCACGATTCCTTCCTTCACACCATAATCTTTCCTCACTAATAAATCAAACATTCAAAGATACAAGACAAAACGAAAAATAGCAAGTGGATACATCAGTATAAAAAGCATCGAACTCAGGTGACGAAAACTTTTAGATTTTCGAGTTTCGTACCAGCAGACTAAACTGAATATAACTTCTGATCCAACGGTCCGTTCGCTGATCCGTCAGTTCCCCTGGCTTTCTACCAATGATGCCTACAACTTTCGTTCTTTGAAATTTTGCATCAGACCAAAATCCTGATAACCATAATCAGATCTTTTCAATTTTAATCCATTTTCTTTCGTTTTGAGCCACAAATACTAACAGGCTCTCTTCTGTTGCTTACATGCTCTCTCATAATGTGCTCAAGGTCCCTTGGAAGCTTAGAATTAGATGGATGAATTGCTTACACTTTCTTTGCTCTATACACTACATAGTGCGCACATCTTCAGAGAAGGGAATGCGGTTGCTGATTTTATTGCTAACAAGGCAATCTGCATATCACCTTCTCTCTGCATCTGGGATGTCGCTCCTGATTATATTGCTTCTGCTTTGTTTCATGATATGTACTATTTTCCTTGTTTCAGATTTAGTTGATGCACCCCCTTGGGAATTGTTAGAGGTCTCCCTCATTCCTCCTGGTCTGGGTCTTCTTTATTCGGCTTTATAGTCCTTGTTTTTTATTAATAAATTTGCTCTTTTGCCTTGTCTACAACATTTTCTTCATTGAGACAACAACACAAGCTACCAATTACATTCGACTACAGATAATTTATAAACGAGTCTATATCTTCCCCATTACATAAAACGAGTCCATATCAGTTGCAGCCAGGGTAATTCTTCCAGCACCACGAACCACAACCACTGCTACCGCCCTCCGCCTCCATCAGCCGCCGCGCCAGAGCCCTCAGCGCAATAGACTGTTCAATCACAGTAAGGAGATGATGTTGGATCATCCCCCACCAGAAACGGAACGACTCCGCTTCCTCCCGTTCCCGGCTGGTCAACTCCTCCCTGTTCAGGTCAATAAGGTCGAGTAGTGGGGGCTTCATATCCCTTCATCCAAAATATCGCCTAGTTAGTTCGGTCACCTTGGCCCTACAAGATTTTTAGTTTTCTCTAGCTGGCTCTAATAGAAAGTTTTTGTCTTACTTTACGAAGGCAAGAGTATTTTGGAGAAGGAGTTTAACCGGAGTTAAGGAAATTCTGAATCAACTCTTAACTTCCTTTTTATAGGAGAACAAGAGATCATTAATGATACCATAATAAACATAAACAACCATTCATGATCTCGAAAAATGGCACATTCATACCGTTTAAACCTCCAAATTCCCATGTAAACATTTTTTATCAAAAAAAACCTTCTACAACAATTTTTGAGTCCCCAGCAGAGAGGGAGCGAATGGAATAGCCTACTCACAGTCGGTGCTAGAATGAACCAGATACCCAAAGACTCCCAAGGAGCTCGAAGCCTACTGATGAGCGTGTAATTATGACATTTTTTAATATACCCGAACATGTATTTTAGTCGATCATTATATTTAATTATAGAGATGGATATTTGAAACCAAGATCTTATAGTCAAGTAATTAAAGTGTCTCCAATAATTCATAGCACAAAGAGTTAAATATACAATATATTTGGTCTCAAGATTGAAGATATATATACACAAATATTCTTGGAAAATAAGGTCAAAGAAGATATTGCATCCAAGATTCTTGAAGATATTTTATATTAAAGATATATGCAAGAATTTCCATGAAGAAATATCTCTACATCACTTAAGGGAATTATATGCAAGAATCTTAGGTGATTAGTTGTAATAATAAAAGAAATTATTGTGAAAATAATTTTTAAAATTTAATGTATATTTTCTAGATTTGGGTTCCTTCTCCTATAATAGGAACCCTCCCCTATTGTAATTGGGCATCTCATATTGGAAGGTAATAGTAAATTAAATTAATCTTCTTCTTGTTCTTCTCTTTAGTTTAAATTTTGTTGATGTCTTCATTAGTTGTTAATGCGATAAAGTCTGAGATGAGCGGCTAATCTTCTAGCTAAGGCTAGTGATCGATTGTAAAACCGACGTCTTATAGACCCGCAAGCGCACGGTGTACCGTTGAGTACAAATGATAGTGGGATCGTATCCCAAGAGACTTGCCATATAAATTGTACTTCGAGCTACTAATTTTATCCAATAACAATGTGTTTGTTTTGTTGGTTTTCAAGTAAAGAAAATAAAATGCAAGAAAGTATGAGTTGTATGAGTCAAAGTTAGAACCAAAGCTTAGATTCCAGGATTGGATTTCATAATCGAATAAACCTCGTAATCGTAAGAAAGTAGGTTATTAGCGACGGGCCTATCAAAAGAAAAATTGGGATAGGTTTATATAGGATTCCCCACCTTCAAAATCGGACGTGAAGGTTTCCTCTCATCCGGCTCAAGTAGTTACACCAAATAAAGACAAAGAAATAGTTTCTCAAAAATAATAATTTATAACCCCTAAAGGATCTACTCCTTACTCAAGTTTCCAGGGAGGATCAACCAAGATTGATCCATTTTTTATTATTGAATTACGACATAAATTAAACAAAATGTTAAATTCTTGAGTAGTCTACTTCCCTTCGAATAAGGTATTCCTTATCTTAATTTTAAAAGAATACCTTGGAATCCATAAGAGATTTACTTGTCTACGTATCGTTTCTTTCGATCTTTGAGGTCCCTACTTTACCTCGATGGTTATGTCACTCCACCCGTTGTAACTGTGAGATAACATATATGATTAAAGTAAATTATGAGTTCCCGTATCAGATATCCTTGGTCGAGCATATGCAATACATCAAAAAATAAAAGAGATTTGTGATTGGGAACTACCCATAAACCACCTTATTCAACCATGGCCCGGTTGATAAGAACGGGTTATGTCTTCTTCTCCATGTTCCAAACCATCCTGTTATGGTCAAACAAGGTGGTTTCCTTAGATTCTTTACTCCCTTGAATCCAAGTTATGATCAAGCTAGGATTGTAGGAAGAAGAATATGCATTAAAACGAAAAAAGAGAAAGTAACTACTCTAACTATACTATGCCTATACTAAGGCTACATTAGGTGGAACTTCCTCTAGCCTTGGCTAAGAAGATTAACTACTCATCCCTTTGATAATTGCCATATTACTTGGTTAAAGAAAATGACACAAAAAATAGAGAAAGAAGAACTTTATTTCTTTGAACTTTGATTTACACTCTCCAAGCTCTCCCTCATGGGTAGGATTCACCTTTCTGTTATAGAGTATATGAGGGGTTACAAAACATCACCATTAATGTAAAATCCCCTAAACAATGCCTTAGACCATGCATAAATATTATAACTCATGAGAATAATCTCAACATTAAATTCTTTTAAATGGTCTTCTATGGGCCTTTGGTTGACAGCATAAAATGAGGATCATTGTTGGAGTGCATCACCCTTGTTCTTTGTTAAAAACCGGAAAAATATTATCATGTGTTCGATTTCTATAAATACAAGCAAAAACACTATTATTATCATATTTATTTAATAAATGAATAGGTAGATGTAAATATAGGAGTTGTACACGTAAATATTACGTGTCTATCAGCTAGGATGATGCCTCTTCTTGGATGAGTAATAGTTGGTGTTAATTAGGTTATAATTAGTTTTTCTCTTAGTACTTTATGATTAATAAGTTAGTGCATCATTGATGAGTGGGTAATTATGATATTTTTAATATACCCGAACATGTATTTTAGTCATCCATTATATTTAATTTTAGGTACTTATGCACGTTTGTTTGTTTGTAGCTATTGGAGATGGATATTTGAAGCCAAGCTCTTAAAGTCATGTAAAAGTGTCTCCAGCAGTTCATAGTACAAAAATTCAAAGACACAATATATTTGGTCTTAAGATTGAAGAAATATATACACAAATATTCTTGGAGAATAAGATCAAAAAATATATTGCATCCAAGATCCTTGAAGATATTTTATATTAAAGATATATGCAAGAGTTTTCATGAAGAAATATCTCTACATCACTTAAGGAAATTATATGCAAGAATATTAGGTAATTGGTTGTAATATTAGAAGATATTATTGTGCAAATATTATTTAGAATTTAATGTATAGTTTTTAAATTTGGGTTCCTTCTCCTATAAAAGAAACCCTCCCCCCTATTGTAATTGGGCATCTCATATTAGAGTGTAATATTAAAGTTCATAACAATAAAGGTTATTATTTCTCTCTTTTTCTTGTCATTTTCTTTAAGTAAGTAATATGACAATGATCAAAGGGATGAGTAGCTAATCTTCTTAGCCAATGCTAGAAGAAGCTCCACCCAATGTAGCCCTAGTATAGAATAACAATGCATAACTAGAGTAGTTACTTTCTCTTCTTTCGTTTTAATGCATATTTTTCTTCCTACGATCCTAGCTTGACCATATCTTGGATTTGAGGGAGTAAAGAATATAAGGAAACCATCTTGTTTGACCATTACAAGATGGCTTGGAACATGGAGAAGAGGACATAGCCCGCTCTTATCAACCGGACCATAGTTGAATAATGTGGTTTATGGGTAGTTCCTAATCATAAATTTCTTTTATCTTTTGATGTATTGCATATGCTCGATCAAGGATATGCGATACGGGAACTCGTAATTTACTCTAATTATTTATGCTATATCACGGGTACAAAGGGTGGAGTGGAATCTAAGCCTTGGTTCTCACTCTAACTCATTCAACTCATATTTTTTAGTATTTGTTTATTTCTTCTTTTTAGTTTAAAACCTACTCAAACTCATTGTTATTGGATAAAACTAGTAGTTCAAAGTATAATTTGTACCACAAGTCTCTTGGGATACGACCCCGCTTACCCTTGTAATTAACGGTATACCGTGCGCTTGCGGGTCTTTTAAGACGTCAGTTTATAATCGATCAAGTTTTTGGCGCCGTTGTCGGGGACTTGTGAATACGTTTTATTTTTTTTGAGCTGTTATTTTTAAGCCAATTTTTGTTTTGTTTTATTTATTATTATTATTATTATTATTATTATTATTATTATTATTATTATTATTATTATTTGGACTTGTTAATGATACAGTTACTGTTTTCTTTGAACTGTTACTGTTACTGTGTGGCCTCTTATATTTTTGCCGAAATCATTTACGAACAGTGGGTCCAATGAAACGAACTTGAACACGAGCTTTGTTTTGACACAAAAAATAAAAAAATTATGGTGGGTCCAAGCGCTTAAGTACGAGTTGCTTATGTAAAGCACAACTGTTTATGGGCCTTAATACTTTTGTTAATAGTTGCTTTTGTTAAGAGTTGTTTTTTATTTTATTGGGTGGTCCCACTTGAGCACGAACTGTTTTTGTTATAACTAGAGCACGAGTTGCTTTTGTTACGAGCACGAACTTGAGTACGAGTTTTGGTATTTGTTTCGCAAGCCTCTTACCGATCACAAAAAGTTTAACGTGCTTGAGCACGAGTTGCTTTTGTGAGTTTTACTTGAATTGTGATAAAATACTATTTTTGCTAATCTTGATTATTACTCTTCATTGTTGATCAAACATAAGCCTACTACACTTTAAGAATTTTAGGCACCGATAAGGGATACAAAAGAACGGAAAGCACGGAAAGTGTTGAAAGCTGAAATATGAAAAGCTTAAAGCGTGACTCATTTGTTGTAAAAAATCATTCTTGTACCCCCTAAGTGAAGGGGCCCTTCCTTATTTCGCCCCTTAAGTGAAGGGGCGGCCACAGCTACACTGGGAAGCACTTCCCGTAGGTTGGTACTTCTCAAAACTTGACATCTAGAAGGGGTACATATTTTGGTATTTTAATCATACTAAAATATGTGTCCATTTTTGTCGAATCCTGAATTTGGTCGTAGAGTCATGGTATCTCGAGATGGTGATGATTAAAGAATTTTGCTTTAACATGAGTCTAGATCAGATGGTTCATTTTCCATTCTCTGTAAGAGCATCAGTTGCATAGTGGTAATGTCTGTAGGACCTAGAGGGCATCGGTTGCATAATAGTAATGTCTATAGAGAGTCTACCGTGGAGATAACAAAAAAATGAACATAAAAAAAGGTGATGCTAATGAGGTGTCCTTCCACGACCTCCCAGTTAGGAATACGACTCAAAAATTGCTGAAGTCGTTCGAACGAGTGGAGTGCTTGGGCCAAAATTCCAGGGGATTGTTATGGTCGTTCGAACGACCTTATTACTCGTTCGAACGACTTTGGCTCTATTTGATTGTTCATAAATTTGTTTTGAAAGGGATTTGATCCAAAGCAATTGATTATCTCGTGATGCGTATTTTGGAGATGACCTAATGAAAAGTCTATAAATAGAGAGTGTATGTTGAAGGCCTCTGGATAGAAGAAAAGGGTTAAAGAGAGAAAATGGAGAAATCTAGGGTTTAGCTCTGGAGAGGTTTCTTGGGTTTTCTTTCTAGTGTTTTCTTGCTGGGATTATCTGTAAGGGTAGAGGTGAGGTTTGAGTGATCTCTGTAACTTCTTGTAACCCTAAGTGATAATATATTGTAGAGATGTAGTCTCTGTGATAGACCTTGTAAAGAGTTGGTCTTTACAAGGAAGAAGGTGGAGGGTGTTATTCTCTTGGGATTTGATGGTGAGAGGGGAAGTACCTCTTGGTTGCTAAAAAGAGAAATTAAGGTAGAGAGAAGATTGAAGGGTTTCAAGAAAAATGTATGCAACATGGTTTTTGTTGAGGTAATCTTTGATGTTGTTGACGGATCTCTTATGTCTATTTTATCTCTTGTAAATCTATGTGAGGATTACTGCGAAATTAGGGATTTCCATGTTTGTTGGAATCTATTGAGAGCTTGTAATTGAACTTGGATACATAGTAGATTTCTAGCTTGGTGGGGTGAGGGGGGGGGGGGGGGGAGTAGCCTTATGGTGAACCTCCAATAAATATTATGCTTTGTGTGCATGTTAATCGTTTCAAGTTTCTTGATTGATGATTTGTTTGCCATGAGGATAATGGAGAAAACCAAATTGCGCGGGGGTGATGTATTCCGCACATTTTTTCAGCCCCAACGCTCACACCAAAACGACGCTCATAATGCATTTTTTAGTGATGCTCCGTGGACGGTGGACCACCGGGTCCATCGTGTGTGATCGTGGCTGCGCAACCTAAAAGATTATGTTAAACATGCTAAAAACAATTATAGGGTAGGGTTTAGAAGAACTTTTACCATCTTCTTTTAGGAAGAATGGAGGAGAAATTTCATACGTGCCAATTAGTACAATATATACAACATACTTATATCTCCAGAGCATAAAATACTGGTTCTAGGTAACCTTACATTTCAAGTCATACCGACACCATTGGAAAAAGATATGTGACCAATCCATTCTGGTTCTCTCGAAAATGAACTTAAAAATAGAAGTGATAAAAATAGATGCGACCTTTAAAACACATGTGACACTATATCTGAGAACAATGAAATACCAAGTCCTCTCAAAGATATTAGAATTTATTAGAAGTGATCATATTACTTTAGAAAAGAGATAGATAGATAGAGATAGATTCAGATGGAAAAATAATATTTTGTTGGAATTGGTTTTCTGTAATAAATATATTATTAATGTTATGGTACAATCTGAACCGGCTGACAAACCTTGGCTCATCTCCTTCTTCTATGGGAGTCCCTATCAGAGGGATAAAAATAAGAGTTGACGACTAGTGGAAACTACGGCTAACGGCTATTCTGGGCCGTGGCTCATTATGGGTGACTTCAACACTATTTTTGAGAGTTTGGATAAAATGGGCTGGGGGGGGGGGGGGGGGGGGGAGGTGGAGCCTTACCAAGCTGCAAAATGTGTTTTTGCACGTACAGTGATACAACAAGCTGGTCTTATTGACTTGGGGTTTTCTGGGCCCCTTTTTACGTGGAACAACAAAAGGCGGGGCTGGGCCAATATTAAAGAATGGTTAGATAGGAGTTTAGCTAATACGGATTGGATGTTTATCTTTCCAACTGTAAATTTTTTCTATTTACCTGTCTTGGGTTTGGACCATACCCCGTTATGCTTGGATACTTATCCAAAAATCTCTACGTTTGGTAAATGCTTTAGTTTCCAGGCCATGTGGACTCGGGAACCCCAATTCCTGCATTTGATTAAGGACCTTTGGCAAATACAGGGAAGGGGCTCCCCAGCTCAACTGGTCAAAGACAAACTTTTAAACACGAAAGCGGGCCTTAGATCATGGAATAATTTTTTTTTGGACATGTCCCCAATAAACTTTTTGCGCTAAAAGAGTCGATTTCAGAAATCCAGTCCCTCCCCCTTAATGAGAGTAATGCCTGTCGGGAGCGGGAACTGATGGGGGAGTTAGACGAGCTCCAACTTAGGGAAGAAATATTTTGGCGTCAGAAGTCTCGCGTGTCTGGCTGGCGGAAGGGGATCGAAATACAAAATTCTTTCATATGCAGACTTTGTCACAGAGGAAAAAAAATTCCATCGATTGGCTTAAGGCCGGATGGTGTTTGGACTGGTGAGTCAACGGAGATTGGCCAGATCTTCCTTCGGGACATGGCTCGTAACTACCAGACTTCCAACCCTGGGGATTGCCCAGAATTCCTCCATCATTTCAGCCCGTGTATTACGGAAGAAGAGAATCTTTCGCTCACTCGGATGGTCATCCTTGAAGAAATCAAGGTGGTTTTGGACAGTATTGGTCCATATAAAGCTCCGGGTCCGGATGGGTTCCCTGCTCTTTTCTTCCAGAATTATTGGAACACAGTGGGTCCGAATATTTACCGACTGGTTAGCACTTTCTTTGAGTCCGGCTTTATACCGAAGTTTCTTAATGCCACAAACATCGTGATGATCCCTAAAAATTGGGCTAAGGCTTGCCCCCGGGATTTTTGGCCTATTAGCCTCTGCAATGTCATTTACAAGATTATTTCAAAAATTCTTTCCTCTCGGCTGAAACCCCTTTTGGATAATTTTATTTCGCCTTTCCAAGGTGCTTTTGTTAGTGGTCGGCAGATCTCAAACAATGTTCTGGTGGCGCATGAACTACTGCATACGATGAAACGGAAGAAAGGTTGGTCGGGCCTGATGGGTATTAAGCTAGATATGGCTAAGGCATATGATCGCATTGAGTGGAGTACCCTAATCTGGACTCTGGAAGCACTGGGGTTCAGTCCCATTTGGTGTCATTGGATTGAACAATGTATATCTACGGATCAGTACTCGATTCTCCTTAATGGATCCGCGTATGGTCAGGTGACTCCTACGAGGGGGTTGAGACAGGGGGATTCGTTATCCCTTTTTCTTTTTATTATTTTAATAGAAGGGTTTTCTCGTGTGCTGGGGGTGAAAGAGGCCGCAAACCACATCCATGGTATTAAAGCTTCTAGACGTGCCCTGTCGGTGTCTCATCTTCTTTTTGTTGACGATCGCCTATTGTTTTGTCAGGCCGATATGGCCGAAGCGCTTGAGATTAAGGCTATTTTGGATGGCTTTTGTGAGGCCATAGGCCAGCAAATTAATTTAGCTAAATCCGGTGTATTTTTTTAACAAGAATCTCCCTCACCGACACTGTCACCTCATTGCTCGTCTCCTCTAGGTGAAAATTATGCCTTTTGATGAACGATACCTGAAGACCAATCTTTTCTTCAGCCGGGTTAAAGCCCAAACCTTCCTTCGAATTGAAGAGCGAATCTCTGACCGGCTTCAATCCTGGCGGGGGAAACTTCTGTCGCAGGCAGGTCGTAATGTCCTTATTAAAGCGGTGACGTCGTCCATCCCTTCTTATCAAATATCGTGTTTTGCCTTCCCTAGCTCGACGTGTAAAAATATTAATAGACTTCAGCGTAATTTTTGGTGGGGGAAAGGGAAAGACGCCCCGCAATCCGTTATATCTCAAAAAATGGAAGGAAGTGTGTCGCCCTAAAAGAGAAGGAGGCTTGGGGATCTGTGAAATAGGCGCGACCAATCGGGATCATCTGTCCAAATTAGTTTGGCGTTTACACAAAAAACTGAATGAACTTTGGGGGCACATCCTGAAAGCTAAATATTTCCCTGATTGCGATATTTTACAGGCCAAGAAGAAGGCGAATTCATCATGGACTTGGCGCAGTGTCCAATCGACAATTGCTACGATTAATTCTCATTCTTGCTGGCAAGTTAGATCTGGAACCCGAGTTAAGTTTTGGATGGATAATTGGATCTCGCTTGAGGGGGGCCAAAAACCTACCCCCCGTAATAATATTGTTTGGGAGGATCGTCCTCAGTGGGTCAGTCATTTCATTGACCCAGTTAGCCATTCCTGGAGAAGGGAGGAACTGTTGGTTTGGTGTGATGATGTCTCCGCTGAGTTGATCTCTCACATTTTCCTTCCCCGGGAAGGTAATATAGATGAACTTCGGTGGTGCCCGTCTAAAGATGGTAAATTCTCCATTAAATCCACCTACCGTACTCTGCTTTTCGGTAAAGATATGGAGCAGGTTGGGGGCTCTCCGGCTATTTTGTTGAAAATTTGGCATAACAGGTTGTCTCCCAGAGCCCAAATGTTTGCTTGGAAATGTATTCGGAATATTGTTCCGTGTAGGGAGAAAATTGCGACTAGGATGCCTCTTGAGGATGTATCGTGTCCTATGTGCTCTGCCACCTCGGAATCCTTACATCATTTCCTGCTGGAGTGTGCATTTACAAGGGCGGTCTGCTTTGGCACCTATTTAGGGGGTCTGCTCCATACGTTTTCCCATCTTACGGGTCAGGCTTGGATTGAAGGGTGGATTTCCCCACCCCAAGATTGGCCTATTGACCGAGAAATCTGGATCCTCTTTACTTTCTCTCTGTACTGGTTGATTTGGAAAGTGCGGTGTGCCTGGATCTTCTAAAATATTAAACCTGACCCTTCTTGTATTTCTTTAACCATTAATAAAATGATTGCAAATGAACCTGTTTTTCGTAATGAACGTCTAAGTATTAAGGTTCCCTGAGGTATTACGGAGCTTGGGTGGGTCAAAATAAATGTTGATGCCTCCTTTTGTAAAGATAAATGTTTCAATGGTATTGGCTTAATTATCCGTAACTGTGCTAATTAATTTGGTGCATCCCGTATTTCTTCATGCAGATTTGCCTCAAGTGAAGAAGGCGAGGCACTTGCCATGCTAGAAGGCGTTCTTTGTATAGAGACGGATGCTGAGGTTATTGCCACTTTTTGTAGAACGCGGGGGGGGGGGGGGGGGGGGAGCTATTTCTTGGACGTCTAAAGCCATTTTGCAAGACTGTTTAGGCCTTTTTAGCTCCTTCGCAAATATTAATATTAGCTCTGTACCTCGTAGTGCGAATACTGTAGTGCATGTATTACCTAGTAGAACTGTCAATATGCATGTTTGAGGCTGGCCTAACAAATGGCGATTCACTTTTCCTAATAGGGCATTAACAATGTCTTTAAAGGCATTACCAACGTAACTGGACTGTTAATATTGGGTAGGTGAAACCCGAACCAAATGTCCCTAAGCTGATTAGGCGTTTAGAAGGGTAAATTAATAAAATGAAACGCTAAGGCTCTTAGTAGGATGTATATCGATTAGTATATGTGATCTTATCTTTAAAAGTTGATAGCTAAAACACTTTTTGCTGATGTTATGAAGATTATAACATCATATGAAGATCCCAAAAATAATTCATAGTTAACCCATCAAGTCATCAAATTCTCTGCATGAAATATTTTCCTGTCAAAAGAACGTAATAAAATATTTTTAATATATTGTAATATATATTGTATATTTTAATCTTAGAGTCCCATCATTTTCCAAATTATTTGGTTTTAATCTTGCAATATATATTGTATATTTTTAGTTTTAATAGAAGACTACGACACGTTGGGAAGATAATTTTTCTCCATGTAAAATAACATATTAAATCTGTTGAGGACATTTTTTAGCTAATTTGTGACATTTTTTAACAATTTTGTTTTAATCTTGCAATATATATTGTATATTTTGTACATTATCGTTAGCTAATTATTGTGAACCTAACCAGCACTTTGCTAAACCGAAGTGGATCTTTGAGAACTTAAAAAAGAGTCAGATCTGATGAAGTTTGAGATTATAACCGCTGCACTCTAACATATTCTCCAGTCATGATTTCGTTTAAGCTTATAATTAATGAAAATAAATTGGGGGGTAACACTAACTTATAAGCTTCAAACGAAGCCCATGCCTGTTTCAACTTCTTCGAGTTTCCTTGGGGATGGTAAACTCGGATTGTAGAGAGCTTCGAATTTGGGTGGTATTATATCATACAATATGGAAGGAAAAGAAAATAGTAACCTAAGTTTTTTAAGGCAGTAATATGATCAGCATGTGTTGCCTGAAGAAGACAGTCATTGAGCTTAACAAAAATTCGTCACAAAATTACTGCTCTGGGATTGTTAAAGGCTTTGAGCAGCACATTAGACTAAATCAATCCTTGACGATATGGGACAGAAGAAAGAGATACAAGAATACACGTCCTTGGAAGAACCAATAATACGGGAAAACGAGTGACCTAATCCCCTCTAGATAACTCCAAATCATTCAATGAGGAATTATTCCTGCAAATTGGATACTCGCAGAAGAAAAATATCAGAGCAACAAAAGATTCAAAACTTTGGAACAATAATCGAAAAGGTAATCAAAAGGAAGGAGATACAAAAACATAAAACTTATATAAACCAACATATAGCTAGGTTCTTCTCCTTCAAAGAGAGAAGGAAGAAAGTCCTAGGCTTAATTACATAAACTCAAATGTACTTCCCCAAAGGGTTGGAGTTAGAAACTTAAAACAAAGGGAAATCCCACCCATAAGGTAGTTTTCTTATTCAAAGCAAACATTACTAATAACTACCACATGACATCGAAAACATGCAAAGAGGGGAAATGTGCGGACTCTCACAGTGTAGCGAGAGACGGGCTGACACCCTCACAATTCCTAGCGACCGCAGGATTTTCGAGACGGAAGAAGTATTTTTCCGCACGAGTAGCAACTTGTGCCGGGGTCCTTGTTACTACAAAGTGTTTGACAATACTCTTCCAATTACCCTTCCCATGCTTCTTCAAACCCAAAAGGAACAGCCTAAATACATACATATTGAAACATGAAGAACAGATTTATTAATTAAATGAACAAACTTCATAAGAAAATGGTTTTAATAAGTCAAAGAAAATCTTCAGTTAAATGCAAAACCTTTTAGTACATATATAATTACGAAAGAAAGTTCAAAAATAAGCTTAAATCACTAGTTCATTATCAAAATATTCAAAACTACATCTTTTCCTTTGAAGGAAAAATATCATAAACACTAGATTTAGATCATAAATTCATTTGCATGTTCTTGCTAATATTTCAAACTATTGTAAGAAGCCCAATGGGCGTTCAAACTCATGACCTCTCACTTGGTGGAGGGTCACACCACCATTCAACTAATAGCTCAGTGGCCAAAATGGCGCAAATCGCGAGAGATGATTGGGCAAGAATGATACTGGAAACCCGGAAAAAGAGAAACAAAATCTGCATTGGAGTTTCTTGTTATTCTAACAAATATAAAAAAAAATTGAAAATAAAAGAAAATAAACAAGCACTTGCAAACATTGAAAAAACCAATTTTTAATCCAAATGAGTAAAATCTTACAATAAATTTGTTAATGAAAGGGGCAAGAACAAATCGAAAAAGAAGCTTATAGACCTAAAATGTTAACCTGTGTTCCTCTTCAGTCCAAGGATGCCCCCTTCTCCTAAGATGCTCCTTGTTAATGCTTTCCATTGTAACAAAGAGTGAGTGACTGTTAAAAGCTGGGTGTTGGGGTTCTTAAATAGTTTCGAAGAATGTCTAAATTACAGCCATTGCCCATAAGAAGAGAACTTGAGCTAAGAGATTTTGAGTCTTTTTTGGTATGTGGTAATGACCACAATGACCTTCTTTGTAACTAAAGAACTTAGACAAGAACCCAAAAATGTAGAAATAGAGGTTGCCATGCTTTCGAAGTATTGTGAATGCGGATTATAGGTTTAACATCGATCACGATTGTCATTCAAAGTAAGAAAAACATAATCTCTAATGTCTAGCAAAAAAAGAAAGTGCTATCAGTCGTGGACAACTGTCAACACTTGACGTGAATTATCCTTCATTTTCTTAAAGGAGTCAGTATTACGATGTACATTTTTATGGCAAGATTTTACGAATCTCTATAGTTTGATAGTATTGAACGTTTGCCCGTGGTGACGAAAAAGTTCCATGAGAAAATATATTTTAATGCGATAAAAGAAACACTGGGAAGCCCAGTGACAGAAACATCATTGTTTCCACGTGACGCTAGCGACAAATAATCGAAAATATCTTAATCTTTACCGAGACAGTTTTCCTCTTTTTTACAAGTTCAATATAGGAAACCAGTTACCGCAGATTCTAACAGAAAGACGCCTAATACAACAATATTAACTATCTGCATTTAAGTGCACAAGTTTTATCGCCAGTGTAAACTAGTTACTCTGCTAAAGCACATATTCTTAGCTTATAAGATCCATTCTCACAATTCACTTATATTTAAGAAATTGCATTAGAATGTATTTAGAAAATTTTGGGGGGAAATTTTGTCCCATGGTCGGAATAGTAGTAATGTAGATTTCAAATGGGCTTTTTAGGAAAGAAATTTAAAATGGTTCAATTCGTTGATATCTCGTAGAGATATTTCAAGAGTTAAGAAGCAAAGCACTCTCTTACACCAATGGATACCAAATTCATATTACAGATACAAGTGTAATCACTTAAATCCTAATTCGTACCTAATTTATTTGACTTTGATAACAAAAATCCAATTCTGTTTTGCAGTTTTACTTTTTGTAAAGTTGAAAATTTTCTTTCCATCTTGATAAGAAAAAATGGAACGTGTGAAACACGCGGCAGTGGGGTTTGTTACGTCGCAAGACAGTAGTTGGGCAAATGGTGACAAATAATGAATCGGTGAACATTTGCTTCAAAAAAGGGAAAATAAAACAAGAAATAAAACTTGGGGTCAACATGATCGAACATTTGTACGTAGAACCATGCACATTTGAGGCCGGCCGAACAAATGTCGATTTCTTTTTTCCTAGTAAGGCATTAACAATTTACAATGTAACTGGAATTTTGGGTAGCTGAAACCCCAACCAGATGTCCTAAAGCTGCTTAGGTCCTTTACGAAGATGAGAGACAAAGTGTCTTCCCTGAAAATAATGGTTGTAACTTGGAAGTTACTATCTCTACGACAATATTAAATTGGATGCTATGGCTGGATTATGTTTTCTCTATGAGAATATTCGACTCATGTGGGGGTCTGATGATGTTTAGGGATTTTCAACCCTTCATTTATCTCGAATGAGGCGATAATAATCTCGGCCGAAGTAGGATGTACCAAAGAAAGTCATGCATGAACCATTGTGAGACCTGATATGCTTAAAGCATAAACTCTACTCAACTCTGTTTTGGTTGATTTGGGTGTCTCTCAATTTATCAAATTTTAACCCTAGATCTTAACACAGAATTTTAGGGTAAGTTTATCATTGTCTAGGGTTTATCTTTATTTTGAAAGGAAATTAGTAATGGCAAAGTAATTACAAAGTATGGCTCGTGGTTGGAGTGATTTACCCTTTGAACTCTTACGTTTGATTTGCACGAAAATAATTTGCATCGCTGCGTTTTGGTTATGTACGTGTTTTATGGCGATCGGTGGCATTGGATAACAGCCATCTTTTCCCTCATCAACCACCATTATTATTGCTCCATAATAAAGATCAAAGGGGGAACTTTTACTTTTGTAAGTGATCCAGGAGGATCTAGTCGAAGACCAAATATTACTAAAGTCGTTCGAACGACTCTCTATTTCGTTTGAACGACTTATATTCATCCTACTGGAAATTTGGCCCAGAGCCATATTTTGTTCGAACGAGTTGAGTTTTCGTTCGAACGTCTAGGGCAAGTTTCTAGGGTTTAGACCAATTAGTCATAAAGTCGTTCGAACGACTCCCTAGTTCGTTCGAACGACTTTGGCGGTGTTTTGATTATCAGGCGTTGTTTTACCTTGAGATCCGTTTTTGTTTATTTTCGAGTTTCCTCTATATAAAGGGGACTTAGGTTATTTTATTTTCTTATATTAGATCTGAAAGAGTTCTGAGAGAAGCCTAGGGTTTGAGAGTTTTCTTCTTGTAATTACTTCATTTTAAGTAATCGATTTTTTCTATTTTTCCAAACCAATTGGTGTTTTTCGTATTTCTCTACTAACTAAAGTTTCTCAATCGTATTGTGGATTAAGTGGCATCAGTTTTCCAGCTACGATCATCGGGGGCTAATTGTGGTTTATGGTCCTTACACGTGACCGTCTCAAACAAACGAAGGAGAAGCTAGTAAGTCCGTTGATGATTCATCGTAAACCTAATTCGAAGAAGAATGATGATTTGGAGATGGACGAGGCCAACGATCGACTCACGCTTTTGGAAACGACAGTTTCTGACCTAACTTCTACTATAGGGGAGTTGGTCAACCAATTGCGTCTCACAATCCTCCCGAAGGCTTCCACTTCGGCGACACAGCGATGCCACTCGAGAAGAAAATGGGTTTTGGAGGGGGATAGAGAACGATTTTGTGGAGATCGATAGTATTTCTAGTGATGCCGAATCTGACAAGGAGCGATCGGGTATTGGTAAGTCATCGCATCCTATACGTAATCTTCGTATTAATTTTAAGATTGAAATTCTGGTATTCGATGGTTCGATCGATGCCGAGATATTGGATAACTGGTTAGATAGGTTAAAAACTTATTTTTAAGTTTACGAATACTCCAATGCTCAGAAAATATTTTTTGCTACGTTAAAATTTGCAAGTCATGCACTCATGTTGTAGAAATCTTATTGGAAATGCCACGATGTTAAAAGCTTGGGTTGGAAAGAATTCAAGGTATTAGTGCGAAAGCAGTTTTATCCGATTGGGTATGAGCAAGAGAGATGGTATAAATGGCATAATTTGTGCCAAAAATTCTAGCAATCCGTACAAGAGTACACTACGGCGTTTCATAATCAAACTTTGGGTTTAGACATCGATGTGGACGAGTATGAGGTGTTCATGAAGTACACGGGGGGTTTGTCGGAGTCCATTAGAAGAGAGTTGAATCTCTTTACTGTGACCAATATCGAGGATGCTACCATGAAGGCAATTGCCATTGAAGGTAAGTACTTGAAGAGTGACAAAGAAGACGACAAGATCAAGTTGGGGTACAAGTCTAGTTGGAAAAACGAGCATAAGGGAGAGGCCAAAGGAGAGGGGTCTTCGTCCAAGGAGTATCATTGCAATCATTGTAAGGCGAGTGGGCATATTTTTGATTATTGTTGTAAACTTTATCTGAAGCTTAGGCCGAAGGAGGAGAAGAGCAAGAAAGAGAGATATGTACTAGCCACAGAGGTTGTTGACCTTCGGATGTAGATAAATCGAATCCTAAGCTTACACTTATGTTTCAGCGGACTTTGGCTGCCAAGAAAGAGAGTCAGGAAGAGCTTTTTCATGCCATTATTCAAGTAAAACAAAGTTTAGTCAAGGCCATTATGGATTCGGGTAGTCAAAAAAATTTGAGACGTTGGTGAAGAAGATGGGTTTGACGACTAAAGCTCATCCTAAGCCATATGGTTTGGGGTGAGTTCAGAAAGATGCAGATGTAATGATCATGAAGCAATGCACTTTCAAGTTTGCGATCACTGAAAGGTTTATTGATGAGGTGACGTGTGAGGTGGTTCTTTTAGATGTGTGTCAAAATATTGCCAATGATTGGGTAACCCTTATCTTTGGGACCGAGATACGATTCATTACCGTAGATCTCGCAAGTATCGTGTTGTGAAGGAGGGAAAAGAGTTCTATATCAATGCTTGTAAGGAGCGCGTCACTATGCCAAATTTGGTAATGGCGACTCAGGTGAAACGGTTGGTTAATGCGAGCTGCAAGTTTATGTTATTGGTGAGACCGGTTCAGGAGGGTACGTCGGCTCGAGTGTTGTCTCCAATGACAACAATTCTTAAGCAACAAACCGATTTGGGAGAGTTACAAGAGGAGGTTGTGGTACATACTGATCACAAACCGTTCCAGTTTTTTGCTACACAATCCAAGCTACAACAAGCTCACCGTATGAAGGGGATATCGTATCTCCAACAATTCCCATTGATTATGCAGAATAAGAAGAGAGTGGACAAGACAATGGCTGCTCGGTTATCTCGAACCCCATTACAAACTGCTTCCGCTATGTTGGTTTCTATGTAGATACAGCTTATTGTTACATCAGGATATGTTGCAGGATATGATCCTAAGGGGCATAGTGTATTTCGCTAAAAGTTGCTGCCAGACAAGACATGCAATGGTATTAAGTCATTTCGAGTTGGGAAGAAGGGTCAACTACCTAGTAAGTTAAAGTGGTACAACAGGGACATGGGTAGCGCCGCATTCCTACCTCTCCAGTTCCAGCTTGAATAGGAGCTCAAGGCTCCTAAAGGGGGGAGCCATGATCCAGGAGGATCTAGTTGAAGACCAAATATTAGTAAAGTCATTCGAATATGATTTAGAGTCGTTCGAATGACTCGTTTGAGCAACTCTCTATTTCGTTCGAACGACTTATATTCATCCCACTAGAAATTTGGCCTAGAGCCATATTTCGTTCGAACGACTAGGGCAAGTTTCTAGGGTTTAAACCAATTAGTCGTAAATTCGTTCGAACGACTCCCTAGTTCGTTTAAACGACTTTGGCGGTGTTTTGATTCTCAGGCGTTGTTTTGCCTCGAGATTAATTTTTTTTTGATTTTCGAGTTTGCCTCTATATAAAGGGGACTTGGGTTATTTTATTTTCTTATGTTAGATCTGAAAGAGTTCTGAGAGAAGCATAAGGTTTGAGAGTTTTCTAATTGTAATTACTTCGTTTTAAGTAATAGATTTTCTCTATTTTTCCAAACCAATTGGTATTCTTCGTATTTTTCTACTAACTAAAGCTTCTTAATCGTATTGTGGATTAGTAATCCCTTATACTAGTAAAACATACACTGTGGAACTTCTAGAATTACGAAATAAAGTGATGTACAGAGTTTTACAAGAGTGGTTCCTTGCAATCGAAACTCTTTCAGAATAGATTTGTCTTGTGAACCTGTTTTTGAGAACCGTAATCAAACTTCCAAAAGAAATGCGAAATTTCTTCATATACAACAATGATATTCATAAGCTTGTTTCATCCTCCAATCCTAGTTCTTCAATGAACTATGAGATCATGTGCATCGATGATTGCAGCAATGAGCAGTGGATCTTTAATCGTACGTGGTTTTTAGAAATGGGTTTTGAGACAAGATGTATTTAGATTTTACGAGTATGATGATGTATCTGGCGGGTATCTACAACAGAATATTCTATATATGCTGTGGATTGCTATGGATATATGAGTGCTATAAATGTTGGTCATGCCCCTAACAAAGGCTGTTATCCCTCAATGCCGATCAAACACGGGTGAGTTATATGCAAAATACTGCTTTGTTATGGCGTCAGAAGACTTGTACCTTATTGCACAATGCCATCTTACATCGGCCTCGAAGACTTGGTTTTGAGTATTCAAATTCTGTACAACTGGTAAAAATTGGGCGAAGGTGGAAAATATAGGTGAACATGCATTTTTTTTGGGGGAGAAGTTTTCCTTATCGTTCTTGTTAGGAATTACGGTAACTAATCCTAATCCCTCGCCCAAGAATGATAAATGGAAATGCCAATTGAAAAATTAAACGAAATCAAAACACAACAATATACCCGGATGAGGGAAGTGGAAAACCCTTACGGATAAAAAACCACTCTCCGCGAACAATCCACTATGATCAAATAGGTTACAAGCAATCTCTCCAGCTTCCTCAAGCTTTCTAATAGAGTCTCTCAAATCCTAGTTCTCTAGAATTAAACTCATAGAGATTACGACCTAAAGATAGTTAACAAATAACCTAAGTCACCTTTATATACTTGGGAGACTTTTTACAAACAAAATAGATCTCGAGGCAAACTCAGCATCCCAAAACAAACTTACAAAACCAGCCCATGCGGTTTTCATTCGAATGACTTTAATTTTGTTCGAACAACTTTGACGGAACCAAGTTTCCAATTTAGAAACAAGTATCTCGTTCGAACGACTTTCAATCTCATTCGAACGACTAACAATCGAGTTCACCCTTAATAATTTCCCACTTGAAATCGAATCCACCGCAACCCATCTCCAGATCACCAAATGAATTGCTCGCACTACCCGGACCTTCAATCATGAAGACCCACTTACAAAATTTCACAACCTTCAACAAATCTCCCACTTGAAATTTAAAATGTGAGGTTCTCGTAACTTCACCCATCTTCAAAGTAACTACATTTGTAAATGCGTCAAACTGAACTCTTCTCGCCAAAAGCTGTCGTACCATACAAAACAATGTGATAATGTTTTTGAATACTTTTTTCTTAAAAAAATAAAAATTCAAGAACATCCCTTTGCAAACTTTCAAAGCTGCACCGTACTTATGCTTTTGCAGTCATTGATCTAATTAACCGTTGCCATCTCAATACTCAAGTAGCTTCGGTATAGCACCAAAAAAAACTGTAGTCCTTTCCATGTCACTAACGTACTCCATAACTTCTAATCAAAATGCTGGCTAGGAAGGTAGACTGTTGAGTATTCATAAAAAATACAAATTAGCCATAGGGTGATCTATAGTAGACTTGAAGGGAATTAGCTCGGCCGTGTGCATGCATCGCTTAAATCTCGAGGAAGGTGCTAAAAATTTGCACGAGATACAGCAGCGTTTAAATCCAACTATGATAGAGGTGGTTAAAAAGGAAGTTCTCAAGCTTTTAGACTGGGGTATCATATACCCCATTTCGGATAGTAAGTGGGTCAGCCCTGTTCAAGTTGTACCCAAGAAATCAGGGATTACTGTAGTCAAAAATGAGAATAATAAATTAATCCCTACCCGTATGACCACTGGGTGGCGTGTAATGCCCCAACATTTAATTTGTTTCAAGTATATATAATTTTATTTAAACTTATAGACTTAATTATATATATGGGTTGGGGTCGGGTTATTATAGTAAAACTACTACCAAGTGCACAAGATAATTCCTAATGTCTTTCTTTTCAAGAAGTAAAGGCCACGTGAGTTGGAGGAGGATAACTAGGGTTTTAGATTAAAGGCTACCTTTTCAAAAGATGAGATTTTATCCATAGCAAGAGAGCTACTAACACGTCCCCAAGAAGGAGAGAGGGAAGTAGAGAGAAGAAGAGATAAACTTTATTGGCTATTCTCTACCACCCGACGAATTACGTAAGATAGAAATCAACGATACAACGATTGGCGAGAAGGAAACGAGAGCGAATTTTTGGCGAGTCAAGGAGTTTTGCCGGTGAAATTCGTGGTGTGCTCCGCCTTTATTTTACGAGGCAAGTGTACTATCCTTACTTTACAACCCTGGTTAGATTAAGGTTTATAACGATGATTATTAGTCGGGTTATACAAGTATCTTATGATTGCTTAAAACAAGAGTTATTTAATAAAGAATTGGATTTAGTTAAATCATATGCTATAAAAAGAAACCGTAACATATTTACCTTTCATATCTAACACTGAGTAGTACAAAACGAGTAATATGGTTCCATATTAATTCTAGTGTATGTATAATATATAATGGGGTTACTAGGACCAATTGCTAGTATGGGAAGTTAAGTACAGTAGACATTTAAAAGAGAAAGGGCACACATACCTATTTAAGGGTTTACCTTTTATATGATATAATAAAATATTAATGCATTTAATGTGTTAAATATGTGACTGTTAGTAGTGTAGGTTGTGTGTAGCTACACTAGAGTATAAAATTCTATTATTGAGTTCAATAAGATATTCACATACTTTCTTGGAAGAGTTACTGTAGACTGATTTGAGAAAATCCTTCTCGGTGAACCTCTTTGCTACGTATGGTTAGGACTTTCCATAATTGTGTAGAGATACTTGAATTGTCGTTGTACAAATAGAGCAACATTAAATACATATGCATGATGCTTCCAAGATTTTATTTAGTTAGATAAGTATGTAGGAGAGATAAGTAAAATACCTCTAGAGTAACGTGTACATTGAGAATATTGGTCAGGTCTATGGTAAATCTTGACATTTCCATGGGTTTCAATCCCTAAAAGAGTTTGGTCAGGTCATAGGAATAATAAAGTCTGTGACATATCCATGGGTTTCAATCCCTAAAAGAATATTGGTCAGGTCATTGATTTAAACTGTAGGCATCTTCTTGGGTCATATCCCTAAAAGAGTTTGGTAAGGTCCTTGGATTCTGTGGAACATTGGGCATTTCCAAGGGCTTTAGGCCCTAAAAGAGATGCTAATTCAGATGAATTTTGGATTACTTTCTGTGCAGAGGACGGAAGATTTCTAGAGTACGGTTCAGCTATATGGGCAAACCCCTGTATACAGTTTACTGGTAAGGATTTTTATGCTTTTAGTTATTTCCCTAACATCGATGAACAATTTAGTTATAAGTCACTCTAGTCACTAGGACTAGATTAGTTATACATCATACTACACTTGATTGACATTAGCTAATAATTTTTATATATAGTGTTATTAGCTTCGCCTATATATCTTATATGTTATGGTAGATTTTAAGGATTGCAAACTTGCTTAGCTGTGGCTTGCTAACGCCTTGCGCGATACTTTTTAGGACCAGGTCATTAGCAGGGTGTTCAGGTCAGCTAGGGGTAGCAGTTGGGATCGCGCTACATCATTTTTAGTTTGTGTTTCGTTGATGTGAGATTCTATTTAATTTCTTTGGTTGTAGCCATGTTCATGGCAGACTTTTAGAACATGTTGGTTTGATGTTTATTTAGATTGATATTTTCGCTGCGTACATTTTGTATGGGTGTAGTTAAGTTAATTTGTTTAATTACTACATCGTTGGGGTCATCCGTTTGGGGATGCCCGACCTGTTCATGGCCTTGAGATGCATATTCTGATAAGACTCAGATTATAAATATTGGGGCGTGACATGGCGCGTTTGTATCGATTATAAAAAATTGAACACGGTCACTAGGAATGATCATTTTCCTCTTCCATTTATTGATCAAATGCTTGAGCGATTAGCTAGAAAAAGTTATTACTGCTTTCTTGGCGGTAATTCTGGATATAATGGAATCCCCATCACTCCAGAAGATAAGGAGAAAACAACATTCACGTGTCTCGATGGGACTTATGCTTATTAACGTATGCCATTTGGTCTGTGTAATGTACCTGCAACTTTTCAACGTTGTATGATGAGCATATTCTCTTATATGGTTGATAAATTTATCAAAATCTTCATGGATGATTTTTTTGTATTTGGTTCCTCTTTTGATGAATGTTTACACCATTTGGAGTTTATGCTAGAACGATGTACACAAACCAATTTGGTGTTAAACTAGGAATAATGTCACTTCATGGTGACACAAGGGATAGTTCTTGGGCATATCATCTCTAATAAAGGGATAGAAGTTAATAAGGCCAATATCGATATTATTTCTTCCTTACCTCCTCAGACGGTTAAGGCCATTCGATCATTTCTAGGCCATCCGGGGTTTTATCGTCGGTTCATCAAAGATTTTAGCAAAATTTCTCAACCCTTGCGCAATTTACTTGCTAATAACAATGAATTCCACTTTGATGATGAATGTTCTAGAGCTTTTGAGAAGCTCAAACTTCTATTAACTTTGGTTCTAATCATCTAGCCACCTAATTGGGATCTTCCATTTGATTTAATATGCGATGCATCTGACTACGATGTTAGAGTAGTTTTAGGGAAAAGAGTAGATAAAAAACCTCATGTTATTTACTATGCTAATCGCGCACTCAATGATGCACAAATGAATTACTCCACCACTGAGGAGTTATTAGCCATTGCGTTTGTATTAGGAAAATTTTGGTCATATCTTCTTGGGTCCAAAATTATTGTCTACACCGATCACGCAGCCTTAAAATATTTGTTATCCAAAAAGGACGCTAAGCCTCGGTTAATCTGATGGATCCTCTTATTACAAGAATTTAACATCGAAATTTGAGATAAGAAAGGTGTTGAAAATGTTGTAACAGACCATTTATTCCGACTTCTGATCGAAGGTGGTGAAGATCTCCTACTTATTTTAGAGACATTTCCTGATGAACAACTCATGGCTATTATACAACTACCTTGATATGCCAACAATGTCAATTATCTTACTACTGAACGATTATCTGACCACTGGTCTAAGCAAAATAAAACCAAATTCCTACATAAGGTTAGACATTTCAGTTGGGACGATCCTTATCTGTATAAGTTTTACTCTGACCAAGTTATTAGGAGTGCATTCTAAATGATAAGTTCTAAAACGTACTCATGTTTTGCCACACCTATGCCTGTGGAGGGCATTTCAGTGCCTAAAAAATAGCTGCAATTTTTTTTAATCTGGTCTTCTTCTTCTTCTTCTCTTTAGTTTAATTTTTGTTAATATCTTCATTAGTTGTTAATGTGATGAAGTCCGAGATGAGTGGCTAATCTCCTAGCTAAAGCTAGGATGAGGTCTCTTCTTGGATGAGCAATAATTGGTATTAATTATGTTCTAATTAGTTTTCTCTTAGTACTTTATGATTGATAAGTTAATGCATCATATTAAAATTCTGACCATAGTTTCGATTTGGTGTACGATAACTTTGGATACAAACAAGTGCTACTAACCGTAGACTTGATTTGAAGATCTAAAAAGATAAAACACTAGAGAACTCACTCAAGCCTAGCCATGGTTGAGTTGATAATTCTCTAAGACACTCTTCACCATCACTTAAAAACATAACCCTAAATACTTGACCATAGATTTATTGGTTTATTTTACAACATCGTATGTGTCTTAACACAAATATATGATGGGTGGAGATATTATGATCTATTTATATATCAATTAGTACTTTGAAAGGTAGATGCCAAGTTTGAACGTTAGCTCTCTCTCTCTCTCTCATTATGTTTTATAATTAGCTTTTATTTCTTTCTTTTAGATTTATCTCTTATAAAATGGTAATTTAGCCTAGAAAGTATTTATTTCCCTAAACCTCCTTGTGGATTCGATCCCACTCATCCGTACTACAATTCGACAACCATACTTTGAGTGAGTATTTTGCTAGAGGACAAATTCACTTTTCCGGTCCACTTATCCATGTCTTCGCAAAAGAAATCATCATTGGATATGACATCAATAAGTTGGATAATTTTTCGATTCTTCACATCAAAAGATCGGTCACCAAAATTATCACAAACATATCCAATGAACATGCACAAACTAGACATATAATATAGTAATGATCTACTACTAGAATAGACAAAAGAAGTATAAATGATTATCTTCTTTTTCGTCGAAGTAATCTCTTCTAATAGTCCAAGATCCAATGCATACCAAATCTTTATATCAACCGCTGAAACTACAGAATCTGCCCAAAATTGCTTTAACAACTCGATGAAATATTTTATACTCTGCCCTATCAATAATCTCACAGACCACACTTCCAGCTATACCAAATTCTCGTGGTATTATTAAGATCTTCTCAAGCCTTTTAATCCTAATATATGTATTATTTATAATAAACCCATCACAGTAAAATTGATCACCATTACCGTTAGACCCAAGACACTTAAACATTGAACTCGTTTCAATCTCAACCTAAGCTTTCCATCTAACAAAGACATAAAACCACTCAATTTCATTCTTCAAAAAATATACACCAAGCTCTCGTATAAAATCACCAATGAAAGCAACAAAACCATGAAATCCCCCGTTGGAACTAACTCTAGTCGGTTCCCATACATCATTGTATAAGTGGTTCAATCCCATATTCTATTTTCTTTTCTTTTTAGGAAACCCTACTTTCCTTTGCTTCACCAAGACAACATCTTCGTCTTCACAAAAGAATAAATCTATCGATTTTAACTTGTCAAGTCTTCCCCTCGAGAATAATGTTTTCATCCAATCTTTGCTCATGTGACCAAGTTTCTCGTACCATACACTAGAGTCCACTATCAAAGTAACAACACCAGCAATCTCATTATTAGTGTTACATGTCTCAAAGATGAGATCTTGTCTTTTGTGCCAAGCTATAATAACGATAGCTTCCTTTGTCAACTTAAAAGCATCATCGCTTGAAAACATATTTCTTGCCATACTAGACATATATTATATTGCACCGTGTCTGAACTTAACAAATTATCATTCGCTAATGCAATCCGAACATCTCCATTATCTACTATGTGATAACACTTATCATAGCTAGACAATTCACATTTACCCGACATAATTTCCAATGGAGCATCTAAGTTTAAGCTCGACTTCATACAAACATCAAAATGCAACCAATATGACTTATTCTGAGTACCATGAATCACATTACATGGTTTATCCCAAATTTTGGATGTCATATCACACAAATAATTAGAACTAAGATTGGAACGTGTTCTCAAAATTTTTACCTTCTTTGGAGAAAGGCACCGAACGTTTCTTTACAGATCTTATCTTCTTAGTCGATCTACAAGCCACCTTCTAATGACCAAATTTACCACAGTTCCAACATATATCTTGTTGATCATAATTTTATGCCTTTATGCACCTTTTGCTTCCATTCTCAATATGTTACTCTCTTTCCTCTAACTTCAACATTCGAGTAATCACTCTCCAAAAGGCATTATGTAAGAATCTTCACCATAGACTTCTACTACGTCACTAAAAGTAACCTGCACTACGAGAATTTAAAATACTCGTAACACACTTTTGAGAATCCAAATCACTCAAAGCTGATTCAAACATCTTTGATAGTTTGTCCATTATCTCAAATACCGTATTTACTTTAGGCAATTTAAAAGAAATAAAACTTGAGAGTGCTGAACGAACTTTACCTAGAACATCTCGATCTAGAAGCTCCTACTCCAAACGATCCATATCGGCCAGCTTCATTAAAATCCCTTCTGATAGAAAATCACAATCCTCCGCTTATAAAAGATCCTCTACTTGCATCTTCCAAATCCCAAAGTTCAATCTATTGAATTCTTTGATTTATAATTTCTCCACATCAGCCATCGCTCTAATCATACAAGTCCTAATCTTCGCTCTGATACTAGTTGTTAAGAATTAGGGAAGCTAATCCCAATCCCTCACCCAAGAATTATTAACGGAAATGCCAATTGTGAAATTTAACAAAAATTAAGACACAACGATTTACCTGGAGGAGGAAAGTGAAAAACTCTTTCGGATAAAAAATCATTCACCACGAACAATCCATTATAATCAAATAAGTTACAAATCGATCCCTTAAGTTTCCTTGAAGCTTTAATGAAGTCTCTTAAACCCTAGTTCTCTCTGGAATTAAACTCACCAAAAGATTACCTAAGAAACACACTAAGTATCCCTTATATACTTGGGAGGTTATTACATAAGTTAGGACTCAAAGTATAAATCACGAGGCAAGCTAACATCTTCTCTTCAAACTTTTAAAACTGAGTTTACGAGGTCTATTGGAATAGAAACCAAAGTCTATTTGAACAGACCATGTTATGAGACTTCAATTCTAATAGACTTAGACAGCTTTATATTCGAACAGACTCAAAAGTTTATTCGAACAAAACATGTTCTGCCTCTTCTCTTTGAACAGACACAAAATCTATTTGAACATAACACCATAAAGTCATACAAATGATTTTTTCTTTTCGTCTTCGATCCTCGTTCATCCCACGAACTCCAATGAACATTGATAGACATGAAAAATGCTTATTTTTGTCCTTAAATTTACGTGATCTAGAACTTTATTTATTGTTTTACTGGTCCTAATTGAAGTATGTTTTTACTATTACAGTAAAGAGACATTTGTGACCAAGCCTTTCTTAAAGCCCAACTCTTACAAGCTAAAGAGCTGCTAGAGATGACTAGTTGTCAAGAGCTGCTGGAGATGATCAATTGTCAAGAGCTACTGAAGATGAACTTGTTGTTAATAGCTGTTGAAAGACTTAATAGTCAAGCCTTGCTAAAATATCTTCACAAAACCAGGAGTTGTTGAGAGTTAGGAGGACTTTGTTAAGGGATAAAGATAGAGTTGTTTTAGTTATCTTTCATCTCTGTAGAACCACCGTAACTTTATTCTTCCAGAGAGAGAAAAAATTGTATTATTCTTTTGGAATATCTTGGGAAATCTAGGGAAATCAATTGTAAGTATTTTTATCAATTAGTTCTTCTTTATAATTTCTATTTACTAGATTTGATAATAGGAATCATGATTTGATCTATGCATCCCTGAAGAACAACAACTCTAACCTATATTACAACACCCAATTTGATACGGTCAATCAAATGGCATCATTGCCGGGGATGCAATCGATTTTAAAATCGTATTTCTGTTATTAAATTATTGTTCCATTTAACAAGTTTTTCATTATTTTTATTAGTGATTTTTCTTGTTTTGTTCCTCTTAAGGTATTTGTTTTATGTGTTGTGTTGGAAAAGGCAGAGCAAGATAACGACAACAGGCAGCGACAATTACTGTTCTCTCTCTCCTAATAACTTTCTGATACCTCCTCTATTTTACTTTATTTTATATAAATTAGATAAATAAGATTTAGCTTTCCTTACTTCTCAAAACTCTGTCACTCTCTCTCTCTCTCTCTCTCTCTCTATAAAAATAGGCTCTCAAATCCAGGCAACCCCAAACTCAATCTCATCTCCCACAAAATCTCTCTCAAATTACAGCAAACCCCTAATCCCCTCATCCAATCTCTCTCCAAAACCGAATCTCCCTCTCTCTCAAAATACTGGCTCTCTCTTTCACAGTTTCTCTCGACAATCGACATTTGTGTTTGGGTTTACAAGATCTCACTAAAACCTCTTTCTGATTTGGGGATCTTAATCTCTGCTTTGGGAGTTTTAAGCTCTAATTTGGGGGTTTTAAGCTTCTCTTTCAAACCCTAATTTTCCTTCTTCTCTGAACTCGACTGTTGCTCAATTGCGAGAAGGTTTGTTCTTGATATTTTGATTCGTTTGGCTTCCAATTTCGTAAGCTTGGCATTCCAGTTTTACACCTTGCTCATGACAGATTTTGACCTAAGGTTTTGACTAATTACAATTCTTTACACCAAGGACATTCAGTAGTCCTATGAACCTATAGCTAGTTGGTGTTGTAATGACTTATGAAGATTCCAGTAAGTCTCAATCTCTTCCTTGGTGAACGATCTGTTTCTACTTGTACGTGCTGCTTTGGGCGAGTTCCAACCTGGTACTAGAGAACCCATATCTGCAAGGTTTCATTGTTTATCTATATATCATGAGTATTTGTAGGTGAAGATTCTAAATTGTGCTTGTGATAGGGTTGTATTGCTTTTAGAGTAATATTGGGTTCTCTTCATTGGGGTAAATCGTATAACTGTTTCTGCTACAGTAGTTTTGTAGTCCCATGATTCATCTCAGGGACAACAATGCGTAATCGTTAGCTTTGGGCTTGATACGTCTCACCGGAGGAGGGCACCAATCGACTCTCTCCGGGTCTCTTCTTCTTCCTCATCTTAGGCTATCCAGATTTCTTTGATAGAGGAGGCTGTTCTCCATAAAAAAAGGTCTCCTCTTAAGTTACCTTCCCTCTCTATTTATAGGGAGGGTTTGACCTAACAATGCTTCTGCTCACGTGTCTTCAGGGTCGTTGGGCGGGTGTTCAAGACGTGCTCATCGCTAGCAGGGAGCTTGTATGATGACCTGAACAGTTGATACTAGTTGGAGTACTCTTAATTTTGGTAGAGAGGTTGTCCAACGACCTTTCACGTCGTGGCTAGCGGGAGCGTGCTCTTACCACTCTAGCTGGAGTGCTCCTAGTTTTGGTAGAGAGGCCGTTTAGTGACCTTACACCTCATAGCTAACGGGAGCGTGCTTTTACCACTCTAGCTGATGTGTTCCTAGTTTTGGTAGAGAGGCCGTTCAGTGACCTTCCACCTCGTGGCTAGCGGGAGCGTGCTCCTGCAATCACCTCCATCAGCTCTTGCTCGTGGCGAGGACGACTGAGTCACCCTAAAAGTCCATTGGGAAAAACAAAATGAGCGTGACTTAATTTTATCAATTCATCGGCCAACAAACACGGGCCTCTTCGTGACTGGGCTCTGTTATAGCATGTGAGTGTGGGTCTCGTTGGGCGGTCAAAACATCAGCTAACATGCATATTTTGCTTATAATATTTGAGGGCCACAATCGTTATTATTGTGTTTGGGGCTTGAAACATCTCACCAGAGGAGAACACCACTCGACTCTCTCCGGATCTGGATCGTCATGCGTGAGCACATGCTCGTCTAGCTAGGTAGCTCGTAGTTGTGCTTGTTGGGGACGTGCATAATATTTAATGTTTATATTCAGTACATGGCATCAACTAATGTTGTTATGGACATTTAGAGGATCATTTTTTATGTCCTATCTTTGTATACAAATTTGTTGTTCAATACAAAATGCCTTAAACTTGCATTTCATTTTTACATAAAAAATTACTTAAATAACATAGGCAATCTCCACTTATACATCATTTATGGAGTGTGTTCTCATGGGACTACTCTTCGTTACAGCTCGTATCTTTTCCATATAATCATTGACATGGCACGGTTTACCTTAGCGATATCCACTACGCTGTGGGCCGGCAAAAGTGGACAATTCGTCTCTACCCAAGGAAATGCAACACTTCGATTCAACTTTTTTACGTCAAATCATTTTCAAACCAGTAATTTTTAGTAGTCTTCGTTGGATATTGTAGCGACCATATGCGAAAGTACTTGGGAACTTTTTGGAGCTCCCCAAAATTTTAAGGGTCCTCGTTGGACAAGATAACATCGTCATACCTGTTGGATGGTTTATGCGCCAAAACCTGACTTCCGTACTTTGCGAGGATGGCCTACTTGAAGCACGCCCCATCTTTCGTACTTAGCGAGAACGGCCTACTTCAAGGATGCCCCCAGTCTTTTATACTTTGTGAGGACGACCTACTTCAAGGACGCCTCCAGTTAGGTAATTTCATTTTTACGTCAAAAAATGACTTTCGTATTTTGCGAGGATGGCCTACTTCAAGGATGCCCCGTCTTATGTACTTTGCGAGGATGACCTACTTCAAGGACGCCCTCAGTTAGGTAATTTCGTTTTTACGTCAAAAAAAGACTTTCGTATTTTGTGAGGACGACCTACTTCAAGGGCACCCCGCTTTACGTACTTTGCGAGGATGACCAACTTCAAGGACTCCCCCAGTTAGGTAATTTCATTTTTACGCCAAAAAATGACTTTCGTATTTTGCGAGGATGGCCTACTTCAAGGATGCCCCGTCTTACGTACTTTGCAAGGATGACCTACTTCAAGGACGCCCCGTCTTACGTACTTTATGAGGACGACCTACTTCAAGGACTCCCCCAGTTAGGTAATTTCATTTTTACGTTAAAGAATAACTTTTGTATGTTACGAGGACGGCCAACTTCAAGGACGCCCCCTCTTACGTACTTTGCGAGGATAACCTACTTCACGGACACTTTGACTTTCGTGCTTTGCGAGGACGTCCTACTTTATGGGAGCCTCGACTTTCATGCTTTGCGAGGACGGCCTACGTTAAGGACGCCCCCAGTTACATAATTTCGTTTTCACATCAAAAAACGGCTTTCACGGTTTGCGAAGGCGACCTACTTCAAGGACACCTCGATTTTCCTACTTTGCGAGGACGACCTACTTCAAGGATGCCTCGACTTTTGTTCTTTGCGAGGATGGCTTACGTCAAGGACACCTTGAATTTCGTACTTTGCGAGGACGTCCTACTTTAAGGATGCCTCGACTTTCGTGCTTTGTAAGGACAGCCTACGTTAAGGATGCCCTCAATTTCGTACTTTGCGAGGACGATCAACTTCAAGGATGCCTCGACTTTCGTTCTTTGTAAGGATGGCCAACGTCAGGGATACCTCGAATTTTGTACTTTGCGAGGATGGCCTACTTCAAGGATGCCTCGACTTTTTTTATTTACGAGGATGGCCTACGTTAAGGATACCTCAAATTTCGTACTCTGCGCAGATGGCCTACTTCAAGGACGCCTCAGCTTTTGTTCTTTGCGATGATGGTCTACGTCAAGGAAACCTCGAATTTTGTACTTTGCGCGGATGACATACGCCCTCGGTTTTTGTGCTTTGCGGGGGTGGCCTACGTCAAGGACGCCTCCAGTTAAGAGATTTTGCTTCACGAGCAAGGGCTCATATGAAAGCAAGGGATTGTTACATGTGCAAGAGCTCATATGAGAGCAAGGGCTCATTATATGAGCAAGGGCTCATATGAGAGTTCAAGCTCGATAGAGAACAAGGGCTCGTTACATGAGCAAGGGCTCATATGAGAGCAAGGACTCGTTACATTAGCAAGGACTCGTTACATGAGCAAGAGCTCATATGAGAGCAAGGGCTCGTTACATGAGAAATGGCTCATATGAGAGTACAGGCTCGATAGAGAGTAAGGGCTCGTTATATGAGTGAGGGCTCGTTACATGAGCAAGAGCTCATATGAGAGCAAGGGCTCATTACAGGAGCAAGTGCTCATATGAGTGCAAGATCTCGTTACATGAGCGATGGTTCATATGAGAGCAGGGGCTCGTTACATGAAGACTCGTTACATGAGCAAGAGCTCATATGAGAGCAAGGGCTCGTTACATGAGCATGGGCTCATATGAGAGCAAGGGCTCGTTAAATGAGCAAGGGCTCATATGGGAGTAGGGGCTCATTACATGAAGGCTCGTTTCATGAGCAAGAGCTCATTTGAGAGCAAGGGCTCATATGAGAGTAAGGGCTTGTTACATGAGCCAGGGCTCATATGTGAGCAAAGGCTTGTTATATGAGCAAGAGCTCATATGAGAGCAATGGCTCGTTACATGAGCAAGGGCTCATATGAGAGCAAGGGCTAGTTTCATGAGCAAGAGCTCATATGAGAGCAATGACTCGTTTCATGAGCAAGGGCTCATATAAGAGTAAGGACTCATTTCATTAGCAAGGACTCGTTACATGAGCAAGAGCTCATATGAGAGTAAGGGCTCATATGAGAGTACGGGCTCGATAGAGAGCAAGGGCTCGTTACATGAGTAAGAGCTCATATGAGAGCAAGGGCTCATATGTGAGCAAAGGCTCGATAGAGAGCAAGGGCTCGTTATATGAGCAAGGGCTCATATTAGAGTAGGGGCTCGTTACATGAAGGCTTGTTTCATGAGCAAGAGCTCATTTGAGAGCAAGGGATCGTTACATGAGCAAGGGCTCATATGAGAGCAGGGGCTCGTTACATGAGCAAGGGCTCCTTACACGAGCACGAGCTCATATGAGAGTAAGGGCTCTTTACCTTATCTTAGTGGTGGTCTTTTGGGAGAGGGCAGCTCCCAGCTCCGCCATAACCTGCTCCTAGCGGTCATCGTCGGTGAGAGGGCAACCTTCATCTCTACCTTAACCTGCTCTTAGCGGTGGTCTCAGGGAGAGTGTAGCTCTTAGTTCCACCATAGCCTGCTCCTAGCGGTCATCTTCGGTGAAAAGGCAACCCTCATCTCTACCTTAACCTGCTCTTAGGGGTGGTCTCAGCGAGGGTGCAACTCTCAGGTTCGCCATAACCTGCTCCTAGTGGTGTTCTTATTGGAGACCATTGATGCTCTTAGAGGTCATTTAGTCGGGGAACGCAGACGGCGCCAATTGTAGTCCCATGATTCCTCTCAGGGACAAGAATGTGTAATCGTTAGTTTTGGGCTTGATACGTCTCACCGGAGGAGGGCATCACTCCACTCTTTCCAGGTCTCTTCTTCTTTCTCATCTTAGGCTATCCAGATTTCTTTGATAGAGGATGTTGTTCTCCATAAAAATGGTCTCCTCTTAAGTTACCTTTTCTATCAATTTATAGGGAGGGTTTGACCTAACAGTGCTCCTGCTCACGTGTCTTCGGGGTCGTTGGGCGGGTACCCGCCTGAGACGTGCTCGTCGCTAGCAGGGAGCTCGTATGACAACCTGAACGGTTGATGCTACCTGGAGTGCTCTTAATTTTGGTAGAGAGGTTTTCCAGGGACCTTTCACGTCGTGGCTAGCGGGAGCGTGCTCTTACCACTCTAGCTGGAGTGCTCCTAGTTTTGGTAGAGAGGCCGTTCAGTGACCTTCCATCTCGCAGCTAACGGGAACGTGCTTTTACCACTCTAGCTGAAGTGCTCCTAGTTTTGGTAGAGAGGCCGTTCAGTGGCCTTCCACCTCGTGGCTAGTGGGAGCATGCTCCTACAAGTTTACTTTTTTTTACTCTGCTGCTACAGTAGTTTACTTTGTTTTTGGTTTCTATTTTTGATTTATTTTATTGAAACTGTGAGTTAAAGTTTAAATGTTGTGTTGTTTTGGTATTTGATCAGGGGTTGTTATCGTCATCTTCATCGTCATACAGTTTTCTTTTGTATAACTCTGTTCGTATCCACCAAGTATTATAGAGGTTGTTTTTGCGAAGAACAAGTCTGGTCAAATAACTGTTGTTCAAATGCTCTACCTATGTATTCCTCTTATGGGAACGATGGTATCTTTTGCTCGATTTAGATAGTTGGGTAGCAATTTTGCTACATACTTGGTTCACGAACACAGACATACATAAGTACTATTTTTCAAGTTATTGAAGGAGATGGACATGGTTGATTAAAGCAAGCGACAAAGCCAACATCAAAGAAAAGCGACAAAGCCAAGAAGAATTCTAGTTGTTTAAATTTTTATGTATTTTTAGTATTGTAAGGATTGAGAAAATGTTTGTGTAAAGTTTAATGAGTGACGCCTGTAAGGTGAGGAAATTGTACTCTGTTGTAGGTACAACTTTGGAACCCCCACTCAGGCCGAAAATCGCTTTAACGCGTACTTTGAAAACGATCCTGAGTGGGCATTCCCAACGGTTTCACCAGGGTAACCAAATGTGCCCCTAAAAAGGCTGCCCTGTAGGTAATCATCTTTTCACCACACCCTTCCTATCGCGGTATATCCTTGTTCAACTATTGTTTGATTGATTAAATATTTAATTTTACAACAACGCCTAGATAAGGGTGAACCAAAACGAGATTTCATCACCCATGCGTGCCCATGTATTATGACTCTGGGAGTTCATCACCCAGTTTTTAATCTTTTTGGTATCGACAGTCCCAACCACTTTAAAAGATTTTCACATAAGTAGCCACAAAAAACGTAGTTATTCAAAAGGCTTCGCTCGGACCTGGAGCAACATGTTCAATAGGAAAACTTGATAAGTGGTTACATTTGCTGGAGGACATAAATTCCCTGGCATAGCTAGTGTGGAAAGGTGACTTTGAGCGATTCTCTTTGCCCTCAAGCGCAGGTGCATCTAGGTGACTAGACAACACACGATCTATTGCCAAAACGAGTAAAAGTAACTCAAGTGCGAACTTATCTACTGTCAGAAGTAGTAGCATTGAACCCTGAGACCGGGTTCACAACTTGACTTAAAAAAGAGACTAGTAAAACGTTATTGAGTGCTTGCATCATTTTTAGGTATTTTAGTGTGTTCACATCTATTAATTGAGTTATATGTTTAATTGGGGTAACACCCAAACTCTGACTAAGAATGCTGCTTGAATCAATATGAGCGGGACTGATGAGATTAATGGTCCCAAACCTGCTGTTACTAGAAACAGTCCCAAACCTGCTGCTGCCAAGAGAATCACTTTCTGTGATTGAATGCATCCTACAGTTGTGGGTAAACCTTTGTGTATTGTGATTCCTAGAAATGTAGGAAACTTTGAGTTAAAACAGGGATTCTTGTCTATGCTTCCCAAATTTCATGGTAGTCCCACTAAAAACCTGTATAACCATCTTAGGGACTTTATGGATCATATGCTTATTTTAAACTTTGAACGTATTACAGAGGATTCTCTAAAATTACGTGTGTTCCCTTTTTCTTTTATGGGAAACGTACGCGATTGATTGTACACTCTTGATGAGAACTCTATAAACATATTTGAACAACTCGTTAAGAAGTTTTTGAAAAAGTATTTCCCTAACCACATAACTGCTAAGATACTACAGAGTATCTATAACTTCACGCAAAATCGATGAGAGTCATTATATGACTACCTACAAAGGTTTAGGGATTTAGAGCAAGGATGCTCACATCATGGAATTCAATTGATTAATATAGTTCAAACTCTCTATGAAGGTCTAGATTATGACACTAGAGTTTGTGTTCAGTCTATGTGTGCGGGTACATTTGATGAGAAAATTTACACTGAAGCTTAGAAATTTTTAAATGATGTAGCTGATAAGACCTACCAATAAAAAACGATGAGAGAGGAAAGACCTTGTCACAATGCAAATATGCACCAAGTGGACACTAATTCAGAGTCCGCCACTCTTAAAACCATTTTTAATAAAATCGAGTACTTAAAGATCGGAAAAAGGGAGAAACACCCTACCACTTCTTCTATTAACCATGTGGCAATACCACTTTGTGTGGCTTGTGAGAGTTTGGACCATCTGGTCCAAGATTTCCCTGACGTGCTTAGTTTAAAAGAGGGTAGGAAGGACCAAGCCAATGCCATGTATCAACGTCCCAATAGCCAACCTTTCAATGGTGGATATGTAATAATAATTCTAACAACTCCAATTCTCGAGGAAGTAGAAATAACCAAGGAGGTTCTTCTGGTAGTGCCCTTTATCAACTGCACAACCACGTAAACCATTACTAGTCTAGTTCTTCGTGGCAACAAAATCCGTCATACCAAGCTCCCCTTAATGTGCCTTATGTTCCTCCGCATTATAGGAATCTGCCTACTCCAACCACGTCCTTAGAAAATACTCTTTAAGGCATTTATGCAAGTAACCCAGTCGTCTATTGCCAAGCTTGAGGGCCAAATTGGTCAAATGGCAACATAGATAAGCATGAGAGATAAATAAATTTTCCCTAGTCAAACTCAAGCTAATCCTAAAGGAAATACTGAACATCCTATATCTTCTAATCGTGATGGAGTCAATGCCATTATTTATCTTAGGAGTGGTACAAAAGTGGATAATCTAGTAAAAATGCTTAAGAAACCCGGGAAGGAAATTTAAAGTAAACTCATAAAAGAACCTGCGAGTGAGGAAGAAACTACGATAACACATGTTCAGTCGCTGGCTCCTTTTCCTCAGCGGTTAACTCTGGCTAAGAAGGGCAATGCCTATATGGAGATTTTAGGGATTATTAAGAATTGCGTGATTAATATTCCTATTCTTACGGCCATAAGGCATATTCCTACTTACGCAAAATTCATTAAAGATCTTTGCACTTTAAAGCAGTGCATACATGCCCCAAAAAAGATTTTTCATGTTCATAAGAGTGATACGTCTATTCTTTAAGATGCACATGTTAGTTCTGTCATTTTACGTAAATCCCTTCCTAAGTACAAGGATTCGGGATGGCCTAAAATTTTATGTTCGATTGGGACCCGTAAGATAAGAAGTAAGAAGAGTTCTACTTGATTTAGGTGCCGCCGTGAACCTCATTCCTTACTATGTCTATGAGCAATTGGATATCAGAGTGCTTAAACCTACAAATAGAACCTTGCAGCTAGTGGACCGATCCATTAGGATTCCTAGGGGTGTAGTTGAAAATATGTTGATCCAGATTAAGCAGTTTGTTTATCCAGTAGACTTTGTTGTATTAGATACTGAGCCAGTGGAAAACCTTAAGGACAAGATCCCTGTGATTCTTGGTCGTCCCTTTTTGGCAATAGCTAATGCGGTAATCAAGTGCCGCAATGGAATTATAAAGTTGACCTTCGGGAATATGATAGTATAATTAAATATTTTTAATACGTCGCATTCCCATCTAATTTTGAACTACTCGAGTACAATATGATCTAGAGTCTTGTGAGTAGGACTTTTGAGAGGTAAAGTACCTCGGATCCTTTAGGGGTATTCTTGGCCCACTTTGATGAAGATTATGAGGACGATTCGTACATCTATGAGGTGAAAACCTTATTAGATTCGACTTTAGAAATTTTAGAGCCAGAAGGTGAGCAAGAAATCTTAGATGTTAAGAAACCCATTCCGGATGATCAAGTAACCTACCCAAAAATAGAGCTTAAACTTCTTCCCTCTAACCTTAAGTATGTTTTCTAGGTCCAGACGAAACTATGCCCGTCATTATTGCCACTGACCTTGAACCCCTTCCAAAAGAGAAGTAAATTCATGTTCTTAAGGGAAATACGAAAGCTATTGACTAGAGTATAGAAGATATTAAAGGAATTAGTCCCTCGGTTTGCATGCATAAAATCAAATTGGAAGATAATGCCAAAACGTCCAGGGAAGGACAACGGAGATTGAACCCAACAATGGCCAAAGTAGTTCGGAAAGAGATTTTAAGACTCCTTGATGCTGGGATCATCTATCCCATTTCTGACAGTCCTTGGGTTATCCCAGTACATGTTATCCCAAAAAAGTCGGGAATCAATATTGTAAAGAACGAGAATAATAACCTCGTACCCACTAGAATGACCATTGGATGGAGAGTCTGCATAGACTATAAGAAGCTCAATTCGGTCACTAGGAAAGATCACTTCCCCTTACCCTTCATTGACCAGATGCTTGAGCGACTCGTTGGGCACAAATTTTATTGCTTCTTAGATGGTTACTCTAGGTATAATCAAATACCCATCAAACCCGAGGACCAAGAGAAAACTACTTTCGAATGTCCTTTTGGCACATTCGCCTACCATCGCATGCCTTTTGGCATATGCAATGCTCTTGGGATGTTTTAGCGTTGCATGTTAATCATTTTTTATGACATGGTAGAGTGATTCATTGAAGTTTTCATGGATGACTTCTCTTTTTTTGGCAACTTATTTGACCAGTACCTTCATCATCTTTCCCTAGTATTACTCAGATGCCAAGAAAAAAACTTTATTTTAAATTGGGAGATAAGTTACTTTATGGTGAAAAAGGGGATAGTTCTTGGGCATTTCAAATCTAAAAATAGAATAGAAGTTGACCAGGCCAAAATAAATATCATTTCTAAACTTCCCCCACCACGAAATGTCAAGGACGTCCATTCCTTTCTAGAACATGAAGGTTTCTACAGTCGTTTTATCCAAGATTTTAATAAAATTGCCCCGTCCTTTACCTTTTTGCCAAAGATGTGGCCTATAAGTTTGATGTAGCTTATCTTGTAACTTTTGATAAGCTTAAGACCTAGCTCACGACATCACGTATTATTAGACCACCTGTCTAGAGTGAACCATTCGAGTAAATGTGTGATACCTCTAATTACTCTGTAGGTACTATTTTGGGACAGCGAATTGATAGACGTTCCCATGTCATCCACTACGCTAGTAAAACGTTAAATGATGCTTAATTGAATTACACGACCACCGAGAAAGAACTTCAGGCCATTGTTTATGCGTTAGAAAAATTTGGATCTTATCTTATAGGATCTAAAGTAATTGTTTACACGGATCATACCGCGCTTTGACATCTTTTGTCAAAGAAAAATGTTAAGGCACAACTAATCTGGTGGGTATTACTTTTACAAGAGTTTAACCTCGAGATTTGAGAGAAAAAAGGGTTGGACAATGTAGTAGCCGACCATCATTCCTGCATAGTGATTGAGTCTGTTGACAAGTCCTTACCGATTAGGGAATCATTCCCAAATAAATAGCTTATGGTTGTGAATTTAGTTCCTGAGTTGCCGTGGTTTGTAGACATTGCCAATTACTTAGCCACATATATCATTTCTGATCATTGGACTAAACCTAAAAAAGATCGCTTCTTTAGTCAAGTAAATTACTTCTTTTGGGATGATCCATATTTGTTTAAGTATCGTACTGACCAAATCCTTTAGAGATATGTATTCCCCAGTCTGAGTATACTAACATTTTATCATTTTGCCACACCCAAGCATGTGGAGGTCAATTTAACTCTAAGAAGATCGTGGAAAAAATTTTGTAGTGCGGTTTCTATTGGCCTACCTTATTTCACTATGTGCATGCATTTTGTAAAGCGTGCGAGAGATGCCAGAAAATGGGAACCCTTTCTCGACGTAATATGATGCTCTTATCACCTATTTTAGTTATTGAACCCTTTGGTGTTTGGGGCATTGATTTTATGGGCCATTTTCCCAAGTCTTTTGGATATGAGTACATCCTAGTTAGAGTAGACTATGCATCAAAATGGGTTGAAGCCATCCCTTCGAGAATGAATAACAGTGCAGTTGTTCGAAAAAATTTTAAAAGAAAATATTTTTTCTCGATTTGGAACACCTAGGGCTATCATTAGCGATTGAGGGTCACATTTTAGTAGAATTTTTTTGATCATTTCTAGGCCATGCTCGTTATTATTTCTTCCTTACTTCTTCCTCGGACAGTTAAGGCCATTAAATCATTTCTAGGCCATGCGGGGTTTTTTCGTCGGTTCATCAAAAATTTTAGCAAAATTTCTCTACCCTTGTGGAATTTACTTGCTAAGAACACTGATTTCCACTTTGATAATGAATGTTCTAGAGATTTTGAGAAGCTCAAACTTCTATTAACTTTGGCTCTAATTATCTAGCCGCCTAACTGGGATCTTCCATTTGAATTAATATGCGATGCATCTGACTATGCTGTTAGAGTAGTTTTAGGGTAAAAAGTTGATAAAAAACCTCATGTTATTTACTATGCTAGTCGCGCACTCAATGATGCAAAAATGAATTACTCCACCACTGAGAAGGAGTTATTAACCATTGTGTTTGCATTAGAAAATTTTTGGTCATATCTTGTTGGGTTTAAATTATTGTCTACACCAATCACGCGGCCTTAAAATATTTGTTATCCAAAAAGGACGCTAAGCCTCGGTTAATCTAATGGATCCTCTTATTACAAGAATTTGACATCGAAATTCGAGATAAGAAAAGTGTTGAAAATATTGTAGTAGACCATTTATCCCGACTTCTTATCGAAGGTGGTGAAGATCTCCTATTTATCTTAGAGACATTTCCTGGTGAACAACTCATGGCTATTATACAACTATGGTCGATTATAAACTGGCGTCTTAAAAGACCCGCAAGTGCAAGGTGTACCGTTAAGTACAAGGATAAGCGGAGTCGTATCCCTTGAGACTGTGGTACGAATTATACTTCGAGCTATTAGTTTTATCCAATAACAACGAGTTTGTGTAGGTTTTGAAATAAAAGGAAGAACAAAATAAATTACAATATTAATTGGAGTGGAAACCAAGGCATCGATTCCACTTCGATTGGGGCCCGTAAGATAGGAAGAGTTCTGCTTGATTTAGGTACCGCCGTGAACCTCATTCCTTACTCTGTCTATGAGCAATTGGATATCAGAGTGCTTAAACCTACAAATAGGACCTTGCAGCTAGCAAACCAATCCATTAATATTCCTAGGGGTGTAGTTAAAGATATGTTAATCCAGATTGAGCAGTTTGTTTATCCAGTAGACTTTGTTGTATTAGATACTGAGCCAGTGGCAAACCCTGAGGACAAGATCCCTGTGATTCTTGGTCGCCCCTTTATGGCAACAGCTAATGCGGTAATCAACTGCCGCAATGGAATTATGAAGTTGACATTTGGGAATATGATAATAGAATTAAATATTTTTAATGCGCCGTATTCCCATCTAATTCTGAACCACTCGAGTGCAATATGATCTAGAGTCTTATGAGTAGGACTTTTAAAAGGTCAAGTACCTCGGATCCTTTAGGGGCATTCTTGGCCCACATTGATGGAGATTATGAGGACGATTCGTACATCTATGAGGTGAAAGACTTATTAGCTTCGGCTTTAGAAATTTCATAGCCGAAAGGTGAGCAAGAAATCTTAGATGTTAAGAAACCCATTCCAGAGGCTCAAGTAACCTACCCAAAGGTAGAGCTTAAACCTCTTCCCTCTAACCTTAAGTATGTTTTTCTAGGTCTAGAAAAAACTATGCCCGTCATTATTGTCGCTGATCTAGAACCCCTTCAGGAAGAGAAGTTAATTCGTATTCTTAAGGGAAATACGAAAGTTATTGGCTAAAGTATAGAGGATATTAAGGGAATTAGTTTCTCGGTTTGCATGCATAAAATCAAATTGGAAGATAATGCCAAAATGTCCAGGGAAGAACAATAAAAATTGAACCTGACAATGGCCGAAGTAGTTCAGAAAGAGATTTTAAAATTCCTTGATGCTGGGACTATCTATCCCATTTTTGATAGTCCTTGGGTTAGCCCGGTACATGTTGTCCCAAAAAAGTTGGGAATCACAGTTGTAAAGAACGAGAATAATGACCTCGTACCCACTAGAATGACCACTGGATGGAGAGTCTGCATAGACTATAGGAAGCTCAATTCGGTTACTAGGAAAGATCACTTCCCTTTACCCTTCATTGACCAGATGCTTGAGCGACTCGTTGGGCACACATTTTATTGCTTCTTAGATGGTTACTCTGGGTATAATCAAATACCCATCGCACCTGAGGACCAAGAGAAAACTACTTTCAGATGTTCTTTTGGCACATTCGCCTACCATCGCATGCCTTGCAATGCTCATGCGATGTTTCTGCGTTGCATGTTAATCATTTTTTTTGACATGGTAGAGCGATTCTTTGAAGTTTTTATGGATGACTTCTCTTTGTTTGGCAACTCATTTGACCAGTACCTTCATCACTTTCCCTAGTATTACTCAGATGCCAAGAAAAGAACCTTATTTTATATTGAGAGATATGTTACTTTATGGTGAAAAGGGGGTAGTTCTTGGGCATTTCATATCTAAAAATGGAATAGAAGTTGGCCAGGCCAAAATAGATATCATTTCTAAACTTTCCCCACCACGAAATGTCAAGGACGTCCGTTCCTTTCTAGGACATGAAGGTTTCTACCATCGTTTTATCCAAAATTTTAGTAAGATTGCTCGTCCTTTACCTTTTGGCCAAAGATGTGGCCTATGAGTTTGATGCACCTTGTCTTGTAACTTTTGATAAGCTTAAGACCCAACTCACGACATCACGTATTATTAGACCACCTGTCTAGAGTGAACCATTCGAGTTAAAGTGTGATGCCTCTAATTACTCTGTAGGCGCTATCTTGGGATAACGAATTGATAAACGTTCCCATGTCATCCGCTACGCTAGTAAAACGTTAAATGATGCCCAATTGAATTACACGACCACCGAGAAAGATCTTCTGGCCATTGTTTATGCGCTAGAAAAATTTGAATCTTATCTTATATGATCTAAAGTGATTGTTTACACGGATTAGACCACGCTTTGACATCTTTTGTTAAATAAAGATGTTAAGGCACGACTAATCTGGTGGGTATTTCTTTTACAAGAGTTTGACCTCGAGATTTTAGACAAAAAGGGGTCAGACAATGTAGTAGCCAACTATCTTTCCCGCATAGTGATTGAGTCTATTGAATAGTCCTTACCGATTAGAGAATCCTTCCCAAATAAATATCTTATGGTTGTGAATTTAGTTCCTGAGTTGCCGTGGTTGCAGACATTGCCAATTACTTAGCCACATATATCATTTATGATCATTGGACTAAACCTAACAAAGATTGCTTCTTTAGTAAAGTAAAATACTTCTTTTGGGATGATCCATATTTGTTTAAGTATTGTACTGACCAAATCCTCAGGGGATATGTATTCCCCAGTCTGAGTATAGTAACATTTTATCATTTTACCACACCCAAGCATGTGGAGGACACTTTAGCTCTAAGAAGACTGTGGCAAAAATTTTGTAGTACGGTTTCTATTGGCCTACCTTATTTCACTATGTACATGCATTTTGTAAAGCGTGCGAGAGATGCCAGAATATGGGAACCCTTTCTCAACGTAATATGATGCCTTTATCACCTATGTTAGTTATTGAACCTTTTGGTGTTTGGGGCATTAATTTTATGGGCCCTTTTCTCAAGTATTTTGGATATGAGTACATCCTAGTTAAAGTAGACTATGTATCAAAATGGGTTGAAACCATCCCTTCGAGAATGAATAACAGTGCAGTTGTTCGTAATTTTTTAAAAGAAAATATTTTTTCTCTATTTGGAACACCTAGGGCTATCATTAGCGATGGAGGGTCATATTTTAACAATAAATTTTTTGCTACCCTTGTCAAAAAGTATGGTGTAACCCATAAGGTGGCAACACTTTATCATCCACAAACGAGTGGGCAAGTGGATGCTTTTAATTGGGAGATCAAAAATATTCTCCAAAAGACGATTAACCTAAATCGCAAAGATTGGTTTATAAGATTAATTGATGCACTTTGGGCTTACTGTAATGTATATAAAACCTGTAGGAGCCTGCCCCTCGATCTTACCCAAATTGATTTGTTTCCAGTTCGAATTACCTCCATGCCAGACTCAAGCATTTTACACATGACTTCAATAGTTAACATTGCCACATAGTCCCCGAACTGATAAAGAACGTGGGTCGAGCTCAAAATGAAAAACCTGAACAAGTTAAAGACACAATACACTCACGAACTCAACAGTTACTTAGTCAACTGCCACTAACTACATTGTTCGGAGAATGTGCTTTAGCAGAATGAAGAACTGCGGAGAAAATTATACGAGAAATCACCACGAAAACTGCATTATCTAGATTCTCAAAATATCAAACTTCTTATTCACAAGATCAAGTATTTCTAAGTCAAGAGATTACTTATAATAAGATATCAGCCTCAAGCAATAAAAATCACTATTACAAAAACTCTCAACCGGAGGTCGTGGTATTTTACCTATTCAAAGGTTTTCCACGCTAAATTACCTGTATCCTTTCTTATTTTATATTAGTTTTTGCCACAGGTTCATTGGTGTAAGGGCTAATTCCAAGCCACTTCGAGCTTACGAAATTAGGCCATTACAAAACTCCAATTGTAATGTCACCTTACCGACTCATTTATGGCAAGGCATGCCATCTTCCTGTCAAACTTAAGCATAGAGCTTATTAGGCAATAAAAACGCTTAACTTTAACACTTTAACGGCTGGGTCCCACCGTATATTGCCAGTACATTAAGTATTTTTAAGTTTTTGGTACTACCATCCTATTAGATATCTTTCAAAAGAAAATCACCTTTATAATTGTACTTCATGTAGTTATGTTATTAAGGTTTTGTTAAAACTAACTATCACCTTTTGATTAATCAATAGTTTGGATTAGGAAGAATCTGTAACGAGGGAGACAATTACCTAGGAATATTCGTTTCTCATAAATTCATACTAATGGGTTGGATGTATTTTCACAAGTTATTGGCTCATTCACAAAGCTGACATACTCGGATTAAAAAAAAAAATATTCACAATTCAATGCCCTTCGCAAGATTTAAAACTAAAAGAGGAAGAATTTTTACCATTTTCGAGGCAAGCCATGAATCAATATGAAAGTAAGAGACCAAAAATGTAAAAAAATGAGTCTCTACGAGTATAGTTGAGAACTATGTGAAGGAGGTCAAGTTACAAGTATAAAAGAGCAAATGAAAACTCAAAAGAAACATCTTATCTTGAAAAGCCTGTGTGGATATATATTTTCTCTGAAAGATCAATAAAAGAGAGCGAACAAACTAGGGTACTTGTCGAACAAACTTCTAGATTTCTTCTACCATACTCAAGATAAGGCTAAGGTTATTTGAAAGGATTATCAAACACCTTTATTCCAAAAACTTAATTCACTATACAAAAGAGATGAAATTCTGAAACTTAATCTAATCTGATGGTAGTAAAATTGACTTGATAAATTATAAATGTATCTAATGGTTAACCCTTGTTTAAGTGCTACATCTTTGAGATGAATTTAATCCATTTTAGAGATACCAAGAACAACAATTATTAGTTGTTTATAATGCCAGAACGTCGGTAATATAATTTATTTGGTATATTAACTAAAAACCCTCACGAGACACAACTCGTCCTATAGGGGTAACCTATAGGTTGGAAGGCTTGTTGCATACGCTAAATGTAATTATAAGAAACAACGAAAGAGTTTAGTTTTCTTTTCTTTTGCTAAGGGACTAGTAATATGTTAGATTGAGGGTATTTGATAGGCATAAAAAATACCTATTTTTATCCTTAAATTTACATGATCTAGAACCTTATTTATTGTTTTACTGGGCCTAATTGAAGTATATTTTTACTATTGCAAGTAAAAAGATATTTGTGACCAAGCCTTTCTTAAAGCCCAACTCTTACAAGCTAAAGAGCTCCTGGAGATGACCTGTTGTCAAGAGCTGTTGGAGATGACCAGTTATCAAGAGTTGTTGGAGATAAACTAGTTGTCAAGAGCTGTTGAAAGACTTAGTAGTTAAGCCTTGCTAAAACATCTCCACAAAACCAGGAGTTGTTGAGAGTTAGGAAGACTTTGTTAGGGGATAAAGATAGAGTTGTTTTAGTTATCTTTCATCTTTAGATAACCACCGTAGCTTTATTCTTCCAGAGAGAGAGAGAAAATTGTATTATTCTTTTGGAATATCTTGGGAAATCTATGAAAATCAATTGTAAGTGTTTTTATCAATAAGTTCTTCTTTATAATTTCTATTTACTAGATTTGATGATAGGAATCATGATTTGATCTATGCATCCCTGAAGAGCGACAACCCTAACCTATATTACAACACTCAATTTGATACGGTCTATCAAACATCCATGAACATAATTAAAGTTCATTCCTCAACAATAAAAGGGATTCTAGCTTTGGTCTTGGCAGTTCAAAAGTAGCGACCCTATTTATTAGGTAGGCAATTTGTTGTTCGCACCGATCATCAAAGCCTTAAACGCCTTTGGGCACAAAAGATAACAATGACAGCTCAACAAAGATGGCTTTACATGTTAATGGTTTCGACTTCGTCGTAAAATACAAAAAAGGGAAAGAGAATACGGTTCCGAATGCATTATCGAGACGAGAAGAGCATGGGTCTCCTGCCCAAAACAATACAATCTCTAATCCAATCGCCAAATGGGTTGAAGCAATTAAAGAAGAGTATCGATCAACTCCCTCGCTATAAAAAAAGTTACAGAATGTTAAAGGTGGTGAAGCCATTGGCCCATGGAGTATACAAGGTGATATCTTATTCTTCAAGGATAAGATTTATCTATCTCAAAACTTTCTCCTTATTGGTGATATCATTGCTCAATTCCACAACAACACACACAAAGGGTTCCTTAAAATAGTCTGCCAAATTTGGTCGGAATTCTATTGATCAGGCATGATGAGGTCACATGTAAAAGAGTTCATTAGGCATTGCGACATTTGCCAACAACACAAGGTAGAACATCTCGCTCCAGCTGGTCTCCTACAACCGCTTCCTATACCAAATCATGTTTGGGAAGATATATCGATGGACTTCATCGACGGGTTGCCTATATCGAATGGTAAATCTACCATCCTTGTCGTCGTAGACCGGCTATCCAAGTACGCACATTTTATTGCAATTTCACATCCGTATACTGTTGTAGGAGTAGCTCAAGTCTTCTTCGCTCAAGTCTTCTTTGATCAAGTTTTTCGATTACATGGGATGCCTCGCTCGATAGTATGTGACCGAGACCCCGCTTTCACAAGCTTATTTGGGAGGGAACTCTTTCAATTAAAGGGTACAACTTCAATTTTCGTTCTAGCTACCAATCTCAAACTAACGGTCAAAGTGAGTTGGTAAATCCTATAAGATAGACGTATCTCAGATATTTTACAGATTCTCAGCCCAAAAAATATACTGGAAGGCTATTGTGGGCAGAGTTTTGCTATAATACCAGTTTGCATACATCAATTGGGTGAACACCATTCGAGGTGGTGTATGGGCGACACCCTCCCACACTATTGACTTATGTTACAGGTACAGCTAGGGTCGCTTCAATTGAATAAGAATTGATTGCTAGAGATGAAGTACTTAAAGAAGTCAGAAGCAAAATCGTTGAAGCTCAAGCACGAATGAAACAAGTTTATGACTCCAAGCAGAAGGAGTGAGAGTTTTCTATTGGTGACATGGTTTACATGAAACTACAACTGTATCGACAACTATCTATGTCTCTAAGGAAAAGCTTTAAGTTGTCAGCAAGGTACTATGTTCCTTTAAAAGTTCTTCAACGTATTTGAGTAGTGGCTTATAAACTCGAACTACCACCAACTTCACGAATTCATCTGGTGGTCTATGTCCCTCTTTTCAAAAGGAAGATTGGAGATAATATTGATGACCAACAAGTGCTGCCTACGATGAGCATCGATGAAGAGAAGGTTCTTCATACACCAAAAAACTATCCTAGATCGTCGGGTTAAGAAGAAGAAACAAGAGATTCTAATACCTTGGCATGGCTTTTCTCCTGCTGATGCTACTTGGGAAGATCGGGAGTTTATGAAGAAGCAGTTCTCCATTATCAGCCTTGAGGACAAGTCTGGATTTTAAGAGGGAAGGATTGTTACAATCAAGTAGGTATTGAATAAATCAACAGGTTGTTTCAACTTGAACATGTAGTTGTTAGGGTCAGAGAATTAGTAGGAGAACCTCAGGTGAAGTTGATAGAGTCCAGTATGTATGCTTTATTTAGTCATTTAATATGAGTGAAAGAAACATATATTAATATCTCTAAACACTTTGTGTTTTGGTTGGAGGTTTGGTTCCTTCGAAGAACCAGTCAGGAGGCAAGGTTTTCCTCGAATTAAATCTATTTTATTTGTAAAAGTTCTGTGTTCATAACATGTGAAAATCCCAGAATTACATAATAAATTGATATATAAGTGGGTTTTTACAAGAGTGGCTCTTTGCAATTGAAACTCTTTCAGAGAAGATTGGTTTTGTGAATCCGTTTTTGAGAACTGAAATCAAACTTCCACCAGTTTCACGATTTTTGGAAAAGTTTGAAGAAAGGTGTGATAGTGCTATTCATTGGCTTAGTTCACTAATCCTAGTACTTCCATGGACTATGAGATCATATGCATTGATAATCACAACAATGAGCCGTGGATCTTTAATTATGGTTCTCAGAAATGGGTTACGATTAAAGATCTGTATGGATTCCATGGGAATGATGATGTAGTACACTTCAACGGAAAATTCTGTGTTGCGAATCAATATGGATATGTAAATGCTATAAATTCAGGTTATACCCAAGTAAAGCCTGTAATTCCTCGCCTGGGATCAGACACGGTCAAGTTGTATGCAAAATGCTACTTTATTCAGTCGTCGGAAGACTTGTATCTTGTAGCAGGAGGTTATCTTTGATTCTCGTCAAAGATTGGGTTTTTATTCAAATTTTGCACAACTGAAAAAAAATGGGTTAAGTGGAAAATATTGATGAGCAGACCAATTTTTTTTTTTGGGGGGAACTTTTCCTTGTTGTTTTCAGCTCGTGATTTTCCTGAATGCAAAGCCATTACCATCTACTTTAGCAATGTCTCAAATTGTTATATTGGAATATACCCACGCAGATGGCGGTGACGGAAAGTACTTAAAGTCTATTCAGCATAGTGCTGCAGCTTCTGCCATTTAGATCACGTCATATCTACGGTGGTGAGAACAATTTTTTATGGTTTAGTTTCGTAATATATATGGGTAATTTCCATATATAAACAGACAGACTATTTTTTAGGTATTAGAAAGACTGTCATCTACAAATTCTGTACGTGATGGTTGGATTTCATTCATTGAACTTTGCTTACGAAGATTTTTGCATCTAATTTGACATGTGTTGCTCTTAGATTTTGTTGGGTTATATCTCTAAAACTTGAAGTCTAAGAGCATCCACATCATCCTCCCTGAACTTATTTATATTAGGGAGGCAATAAAGTTGAAAAAATATTTTTATTGACTCTTTAAATTTCTTTTCCTCCCTATTTTTACACCTCTCAGAGCATCCACAGCAGCCTCGGGAGGCAAAAAGTAATAAATTGGCTTTTATAGGCTCCATATCCCTATTTTTTTCTTTCTCTCTCCTCAAAGAGTCTAGAGAAATATTTGGTGAGCCATGTAGGACTCTTATCTTACGTGTCAAGTTATTTTAGAGGTTTAAAGTTAAAAAAAAAGTTACTTTTTGCCTCTTATTTTTAAACATAACTAATTTGAAGTGGTTTTGGTAGTTAATTATGAGATGTGACTACTTTTTGTATGGAGTCTGTTACATCCACAACATCAAAGTTGGGTTGAAACTCCTCAAAAGTACTCCCTATTGCAGAGAGGCTGCTGTGGATGCTCTCAATCCTCAACAATAAGGAGGACGAAAAACGATTTGGGTAGCCAGTAAATGTTTTTACTTATTACACTGGGAAGTGTGAAAAGTGGTTTCTCATTTATTTTGTATATGCATGGTTACTTGGCTCTCTATTTAAAAGAGTTTGAAAATGAAAAAAACAAAAATAGAGTTCGAGGTCACAACGACTCCTTATTCACAGCCTCTCTATAATAGAGTATTTTGAGGAGTTTCAACCCCACTTTGATATTGTGGATATAGCAGACTCCCTATAAAAAGTAGCCATCACAAAATTAACTACCTAAACCACTTCAAATTAGTTATGTATAAAAAAATAAGAGGCAAAAAATAACATTTTTTTTACTTTTCACATGTAAAGTAACTTTTCACGTACTACGTGGCTAACCAAATATTTCTCTAGACTCTCCATACTTGAAGAGAGAGAAAGAAAAAAATAGGGATAAAGAGCCTCATAAGAAGCTTCTAAAAACTATTTTATTACTTTTTGCCTCCCTAAAATAAGTTTAGGGAGGCTGCTGTGGATGCTCTAAGATGTGTGGGCCTTTGTGATGAGTTTGAATCGGTTCTAACTAGTCCACTGACTCTCCACTTTTGCTTATGAAAGAAACTCACCCTTCAGTATTTTCATAACTTTGGAACACTACAGTTCTAGTTTCCTCTCTCTTCACGGTTCATTGATTTTCACTAGCTTTTATGAATCGGAGTACAATATGGAAGGTGCAAAGTATTGAAAGGCTTCTCTCCTTGCAAGAGGGAACCCTAGTTTCTAACACTCCGTTTTATCTTGGGGGCGACCATCCGGCGTAAACTGGCAGTACGTGGAAACGTCTTAAAGAGAGCGACATTGTCCGCGAACTCAGCATCATCTCTTGTTCAGTTCTGTTTCAGATTGTTCCACTGCTGTGATTCCCTTCGGTTCAAACTATCTCATTTCCGCTTACTTCTTCATTGTTGGAAACGAGGTAACCTAGTAAATTTTCCAACAGATTTTGATTCACTAGACTACTATCTACTATCGTGTCCTTATTTAGTTTAAATCGCTGAAGTATTTGCTTGTGGTAGAGAACTGTTGAACATCTGAATCTTTATTTTCCCATTATAAATTTGATGTGATGCACCAAATGGGTTCTTTTAAAGTGCAACATTTCTGAAGACATCTATGATTCTAATGTCATCAATGTTTTTCCAGTTTTAGACCAGATACCTCCTGCATGAGGGAAGATATCCAAGAAATTGAGTTATGCTCAGAATTCTTGCTAACACATCTCCTGTCTCTTTAGCTAGTGCGAGGAGGGACCATAATCAAAACTTTAGTGGCTTAAGCATCTTGCCAAACTTGAATACAACTCATTCTTTTTTGTCACTTTTGGTTGATCATAGTTATACCACAAATATTTCTAATTAACGCATAGATTAAGAAATAATCACCCCTTACTCCATTCGAGTGATAAAGATTATGCAGAATGAGCCTTTGCGGGGTGGAGGGTTAGGCTACACGACACAACTGAGTCATTTTTAGAAATTTTACGATACAAATAATACGAAAAAGAGAACTGGGTATGTTATAAAACATCACGAGATGATAAAATAAATTTAGTTTATTATGTGTGCAGCTGCAGGGACATTTAAAATTGGACTAGTCTTTTCCTCTTTGCCAAATCCCTTCTCCATGGTATCATCATCAAAAGGCGTTGGAGCAGTGGTTGTTGCCTTGGTCCCATCCTCAACTTCTCTGTTGTTCCGATAAATAGCATACAGGATCAACTGCAATGCTCCTAACCCGCACCCAACACCATTTGGAACCTATACCACAAATTTTCACTTAGAAACACATTTGCATGCACTTGCCTATCTTTCTAAATTATTAGAAACTAGAGGAGAGATTGATTCTAATAATAAAACCGCTCACCGAAATGAAGGGGTCATGACCGAGAAGCCCAAAGACAAACCAGAATGTTCCACAGAGGAACGTAGCCAACGATAAGAAGAATGGCATGAACTCCACGCTCTTTGTTTCCATCACCAGTCTCTGCACATTTGCTATTACGTTCATGTAAATAAACTCTTTTTTCTTCTTCCTAATTTCTGGTTTTTTAACTCAACTATTGAAGTCTAGGATCTTAAAACAAGAGGGCCGGCTAAACCATAATATTGTATATAATTCTTACCATGACTGCTAGAGGTGAAGCATACATGCAAATACTTAAGATGGTGGCAGTCAGACCACAGAAGAGCTGCCTATAATGCTGAGGGATTACAAATTGAGACACGAGAGCAAACCCAAAGAATACAATGACCACCGCGGCAAGGTGTATCAATGTTTTCACCCTCACTTTCTTTGGTGCAAATACGATGAAGATCACCACGTATACAGACTCAATCGCTGCACCAGTAAAGTCAACAGTGCTCAGTAGAAGGTTATTTGGGGATACAAAAGGTAGCCCGTACCTGTACGTGCGTTGAATCAAATTAATTCTAAAATATTAGAAAATCTATACTTCTATATGAAATGCAAGGAATTTGGAGGATGGAGAACTCTCCTCACAATTTCTTGAAAGAATAGAGCGCCACGTGGCAACGGTTAATGTAGTATTTTTTTACAATTTTAGAGGGTATTTTTGTCCATAAAAAATTAATGAAAATTACCTAAGTTAATTAAAGTCTACATATAAAAGTTAATTTCCCAAAACAAAACAAACATCATTTCATCTTCTTCATTACATACTTTTCTTCCAAATTAAACTGTGTATATAGAGTTAAAATTTACGATATAAAGAATTTATTTTACCAACAAATTTAAAAAATTCTTTATTCAAGTCGTGCGGAGCATCGGGTTATAAAACTAGTTAGAAAAAGAACAACGGCATATTTAAGGACTCAAAGATTTGAATTTGCATATTATACACTTTTTTCCTTCAATAGTGACAAACTTATCTCTTTCTATATTAACTCTTAAGATTTCTCTTATAGGGCACAACATGCCAATATTACGTACTATAGATGTCTGAAACAAAAAAATTTATCTTACATAAGTAAACTGACGTAAAATCAAGTCGTGGAAGCGGAAACTTGAAGATTACAAAAACCTAATTAAAATTATGGTTTTCTCTCAACACTAAAACTCAAAATAAACATAAATTTAACTTCAAATCAAAACTAAACAAAAGTTTAAATTGAAACCTAAATTGAACTAACTTCAAATCATCAACTTTAACAACCTAAAAAAAAAAAGAGCCTAGCCTCATTTTTATAGAACATAAGGGAGTGTAAACCCTAATTAAGAATATTCTAGAAACTGGGAAAAATACCCCTTAACCTTGTGTTGGTTAATTAGAAACTCTCTAAAATCTACTAAGCATCTCTAGTAGAGAGGCCAATCAAAAGAACATAAATATAAATAGTCCGTTGACATGTGAGAAACGAACATGAGAGATGATTCACATAATAAATACTAAAAAGTAGTTTGTATGGGATTAGTTACCAAGCACTTATGAGACAGGTGAGCAAGGAGATGATGTAAGGAACACATGAGAACTTCTCCGTCGATTTAGTCTTTATGATTCTTTGAAATGTTATTCTGCCGGATGGAAGAAAAAAAAAATACACAAATATTGAAATTGTAGAGATTCAAAGAGCACTTATTTTGTAGAGGTAATAAATATGGTAAGAATTTACGCCGGAACGAGGAAAAGAAACAGAGCAATGCCATTCCCTAGAATCCCAAACAAGAAATGCACAATCATTCTCATTTGTACTTTGCTGGAATACAGAACAACCTCAAAAAGCAGAAAATTTCAGATGAGTTATAGAAAAGCTTCAGAGAGAGAAAAAAGGTACTTTTAGAAAAGAAAGAGAAAAAGGTACTTTATAGGTACCTTAGTGGGAGAATATGCCCCTTTCTCATATAATTCTTAGACCCCTTTATGGCTGATGCAATCATGCAAGGTATCTAGCACTAAACTTCTAACTTTGTTACTTTCTGGCTCTCTAAAATCGTTTAATTTTCTCGAAATTGCCGAGGTGGGGTGCTAGGAGCATCGGCAATCTTATCTTTATAGCACATACAAATTTTCAGTTATGGCAAGAGCATAAAACTTATCTTTATTGCACATAACATCAATGAATTTGTAGTCGCCCGATTAGTAACTTTTGTGACTCATAGTCCAAGCATCTTTGTGACCATGCTTGAAAAACACCAGTCTACCATATTTACAGTAAATGGTTACAATATTATAGTTAGAGACAGTTACTAGAGGATTGCTGGATACTGCCTTATGTAAACGATAATCCATAACATTACCTTGTTTGACCCCATTGTGTACCAAAGTCGACAACGAGGGGAGTATGATCATGTTGCTTTTGTTGAAAGTTAAGCTTAATTGGTGCACATTTTTTAAGGCCACAGGGTACAGATAAAATATGAGAATGTTCAAGAAAATTGACCTTTCACATTCTTGTAACCTATTTTCGTTTTTCATTTTGTGTGGTTTATTAATTGACCAGATTTTGGGACATCTTGTTCGGGTTTCACATACCAATATCAATCCAGTTACATTGTTAATGCCTTAAAGATGAGATCTTTTGCCACATTAGAAAAAATGAATCACCATTTGTTAGCCAGCCTCAAACATGTATGGCTCTTACGTACAAATGTTAGAGCGTAAAGACCGCAAATTTTCTATCATGTTTTATTTCAATTTTGGAGAAAAAAAAAATACTATATTTCATGATAAACTTGTTTTTTTTTTGTTTTTTTTAATATTTCGAATGTTTTTCCCTTTCGTTTTCTAACAAGTTAGTGTTTCAAATTGGCTATAATGAGTTTGATTCAAAAATATATCCAATTGTTAATCAAGATAAGGTTACAATTTGATGTTATCTTTAAAAATTGATAGCTAAAATATTTTTTGCTAATCTTATGAAGATCCCAAAAATACTTCCCTTGCGGTATAGTTAACCCATCAAGTCATCAAATTCTCTGCATGAAAAGTTTTTCCGGAAAGAAAATATTTTTAAATGGAGAGTGATCATTCGCCAAATTATTTGGCTTTAATCTTGCAATATATATTATATATTTTTAGTTTTAATAGGAGTACGACACGTTGGGAAGATAAATTTTCTCCATGTAAAAAACATGTTAATTCTGCTGAGGACAATTTTTAGCTAATTTCTGAGATTTTATTTGTACGCTATCGTTAACTAATTATTGCGAACCTAGCCAGCACTTTGCTAAACCAAAGTGGTTCTTTGAGATCTTAGGAAAGAATCGGATTTGATAAAGTTTGAGATTATAACCACTGCACTCTAACAAATTCTTCAGACATGCTTTCGTTTAAGCTTATAATGGAAAAAATAATAATTGGGGAGTTAGAGCATTCACAGCAGCCTCCCTAAACTTATTTTAGGGAGGCAATTTGCTAAAAATTGACTTTTATAGACTCTCTATTAGACTCCCTATCCATATATTTAACTTTCTCTCTCCTCAACAATAGGGAGTGGGGGAAAAGATTTGGTCAGCCACTTTGCAACTTTAATATTGCGTGGAAACTAAATTTGTTACGTGGAAATATTAGGAAAGAGAGATGGAAATATGTTTTAACAGATTTTTTTAACTTTTGACGTGGCTAATATAAACTTTTGAGGTGACTCTTTTTATTTAGGGAGACTGTTTTGTGCACAACTCTAAATTTGATTTAAAACTCCTCAAATTACTCCCTATAAAAAGGAGTCTGCTGTGGATGCTCTAATAACTTATAAGCTTCAAACGAAGCCCATGCCTATTTCAACTTCTTCGAGTTTCTTAAGGGATGATAGAACATAAGACTCGGATTGTAGGGAGCTTCGAATTTTGGAGGTATATCATACAATATGGAAGGAAAAGAAAATAGTAACTCAAGTTTTTTAAGGCAGTAATATGATCAGCATGTGTTGCTTGAAGACAACAGTCATTGAGCTTAACAAAAATTCGTTAGTCCACTCAACAAGATTACTGCTATGGGATTGTTTAATGCTTTGAGCAGCACATTAGACTAAATATCATTGAGAGAAGAAAGTGATACAACAATACACGCCCTTGGAAGAACCCTGAGTACGGAAAACGAGTGACCTACGCCATTCCATGTTACTCCAAATCATTCAATGAAGAATTATACCTGCAAATTGGATACTCGCAGAAGAAAAATATCTGAGCAACAAAAGATTCAATTTTTTTGAAAAAAAGGTAATCAAAAGGAAGGAGATACAAAAACATAAAACTTTTATAAACCAAGATATAGCCCTAGGCTTAATTACATAAACTCAAAAGTACTTCTCCAAGGGTTGGAGTTCGAAACTTGAAACAATGGGAAATCCCACCCATAAGGTAGTTTTCTTATTCAAAGCAAAAACTACTAATAACTACCCACGACATCGAAAACGTTCAAAGAGGGGAAATGTGTGGACTCTCACAGTTTAGCGAGAGACGGGCTGACACCCTCACAATTCCTAGCGACCACAGGATTTTCGAAGAAGTATTTTTCCGCATAAGTAGCGACTTGTGCTGGGGTCCTTGCTACTACAAAGTGTTTGGCAATACTCTACCAATTACCCTTCCCATGCTTCTTCAAACCCAAAAGGAACAGCCTAAATACATACATATTGAAACATGAAGAACAAATTTATTAATTAAATGAAAAAACTTTATAAGAAAATGGTTTTAATAAGTCAAAGAAAATCTTCAGTTAAATGCAAAACCTTTTAGTAGATATATAATTACGAAAGAATGTTAAAAAATAAAGATACATATTTCCACGCTTAAATCACTAGTTCATTATCAAAATATTCAAGACTACATCTTTTCCTTTGAAGGAAAAATATCATAAACACTAGATTTAGATCATAAATTCATTTGCATGTTCTTGCTAATATTTCAAACTATTGTAAGAAGCCCAATGGGCGTTCAAACTCATGACCTCTCACTTGGTGGAGGGTCACACCACCATTCAACTAATAGCTCAGTGGCCAAAATGGTGCAAATCGCGAGAGATGATTGGGCAACAATGATACTGGAAACCCGGAAAAAGAGAAACAAAATCTGCATTGGAGTTTCTTGTTATTCTAACAAATATAAAAAAAAATTGAAAATAAAAGAAAATAAACAAGCACTTGCAAACATTGAAAAAACCAATTTTTAATCCAAATGAGTAAAATCTTACAATAAATTTGTTAATGAAAGGGGCAAGAACAAATCGAAAAGAAGCTTATAGACCTAAAATGTTAACCTGTGTTCCTCTTCAGTCCAAGGATGCCCCCTTCTCCTAAGATGCTCCTTGTTAATGCTTTCCATTGTAACAAAAAGTGAGTGACTGTTAAAAGCTGGGTGTTGGGGTTCTTAAATAGTTTCGAAGAGTGTCTAAATTACAGCCATTGCCCATGAGAAGAGAACTTGAGTTAAGAGATTTTGCATCTTTTTTGGTATGTGGTAATGACCACAATGACCTTACCCAAAAATGTAGAAATAGAGGTTGCTATGCTTTCGAAGTATTGTGAATGCGGATTATAGGTTTAACATCGATCACGATTGTCATTCAAAGTAAGAAAAACATAATCTCTAATGTCTAGCAAAAAAAAAAAGTGCTATCAGTCGTGGACAACTGTCAGCACTTGACGTGAATTATCCTTCATTTTCTTAAAGGAATCAGTATTACGATGTACATTTTTATGGCAAGATATTACGAATCTCTATAGTTTGATAGTATTGAACGTTTGCCTGTGGTGACGAAAAAGATTCCTTGAGAAAATATATTTTAATGCGATAAAAGAAACACTAGGAAGCCCAGTGTGACTGATCGATTATAAACCGACGTCTTAAAAGACCCGCAAGTGCACGGTGTACCGTTAAGTACAAGGGTAAGCGGAGTCGTATCCCAAGAGACTTGTGGTGCGAATTATACTTTGTAATGACCCGTATTTTTTTTTTTATTAATTATTATTCCTTATACTCCACTCCGCATATTCCTATCCATTCTCACTTCTGCATATTCATTATCCTCATTTAGTCTGCATACATTTTCCGCATTTACTCTTTCATCCATTGTGCATCCATTAATCCTTTCAGCTGGTTTTGTTTATTAGATTCCTTTTCGGCATTTTGGAGGCTTTGGCGATAGGGCGGTGTCGTGATTTATGGGAACCCCTAGTTGGGTTGTATTTAGTGATTGTGTGGCTGTTGTTAGTGTGGTGTGGGGGTCGTGATGGTTTTGGCAGTTTGACGTTCATGTGTTTTAGTTTGCTTGTGTGGTGCGTGTTCAGAGAGCGGTTTCTATATCTGAAAAGGGTTTTCCTCTTCTCTCCTTCGTGTGGGTTATAGTGTTTTCGATTCCGGGCATTTCTGGCATTTCCGATTTTTGTTATGGGGTGGAGAAACAGGGATTAGCTACCCCTGATTTCTCAACGCCTATCAGACCGTCGTCGGACTCTTCCAAAATCTTTTAAGTTTTCCCAGTTTGCCGTTTGAACGAGTTTCAGTGCCTTCTGAACATTTTTAGTGTCTTCTGGACGTTTTGCCTTTGGACAGATTGTCGTTCGAACGAGATTCATTCTCGTTCGAACGAGCTGATTCATTCATTCTGGAATTTGGCCCAAGAGCGCTTGGCCGTTCAAATGACTTTTGTATCCGTTCGAACGAGTAGATTCATACCTCCTGATATTTGGCCCAAGATCCCTTGGTCGTTCGAACGACTTTCGTATCCGTTCGAACGACTTGTCGTTTATATATATCATCCTTTTATTCTCTCTCCTCATTTTTCTTCTCTCTCTCTCTCCCCAACCGATTTTTCCTCCCCTCCAAACTCATAATCCAATCCTCCCCATCACTCACAGATTCTTCGCCGAGCTTCACCGCAACCTTCTCTCCTATCCTCGGTGAGTAATCTCGAATTCCTTTCCGTCAATTTCTCTCGATTCGGTGTAGGGTTTGATTTCTAGGGTTTGGGTTTTGTTGCTGTTTCCTTTAATTGATTGGTTGTTTGTTATCCTCCATGGTTGGTATGAGATTATTAGGCGTTCTGTTGCCATTCCGCGGATTTTTGTTGGGTTTCTGAGTTGGATTTTCCGCCGAACTTGGATTATTATCAGGCGAGTTTTCATTCCAGCATTACTAAGTTTCTATACTAGTATTATGTATTGGTTTAGAGAGTTATATTGAGCTTAGAGATGCTTGTGATTAACTATAATTTGTCATAGGAATTATTCGGTTTATATTGTTAGCCTGTAGTTGGGTTGTGATGATTCTGGAGTTGGTTTTGGTTCGTATGAGACCTGAGTTCAGGTAGTGGTGGTTGGGCTAGCATTCTCGTGGTTGCCCAGGAATGCCTCCTCCAACCTTAAGAGATTGTTGGGTTGGATGCAGGCGACGGTTAGGTTGCTGTGTCGGCTATGCAGAGTCGGTGCAACCGAGTCCCTATCCATTTTGTGGTTTCTTGAGCACCTGTTACACTTTATAACTTATTGAGATTGGATACACGAACACTCCGTTTCGGTTGACCTCCGACAGGATCCAAGGAGTCTGTGAGATCGGGTTAAAATATACAGGTGAGATTGGGAATGACCCTATCATACCTAGTACAACCACCCCGGAGTGTGGATTGGTATGAGACAGAGTCCTGTTGATCCCAAACTTATCCTCGTTGAGGTTGAAATTCCTTGAAATGTTTCGTGCCGTTGTTCCGCGGGTTGATACACCCAAATCCATTTTGATCAAGTGCGTCCATCCTAGCTTGGTCGAGCTTAAACAAATCGTACCAGTATATTCCTTTACTGATCTCTTTAAGATAACATTAGACGTTAGCGGTTAATCAACCAACATCATAATAGGATCGCGTACACTTTTAATTGTTGAATCATTCAGCATTAGGGGATATTTATGGGAATATCCCTGCTCATCATAACATATCATTGGATCTAGGATAAGTATGGGATTATCCTAGTCATCACTTCACGTCATGGCATTGCATATTATCATATCATCTCCCTCCTCTCACACTCTTGACTCTATTCTCCTCTCACATTCTTTACTCTAATCTCCTTTCCTTATCCACTTTACTCTCCCCTCCTTAGCAATTCTTTATCCTTTATTGTCGCTTATTATATTGTTAGACTGTATTTACCTGTTTCTTTATTATATTCATCTCTACTCTATTTTCAGTACCAGTTATTAGTAAGTTATTTAGTTATGTTGGATTAGTGAGCTCGTTGTTTGCCCACTCTCGCATTTAACCATTTTCAGAGGTTGAGTAGCTTGGACTGCCGCGTGGGTAGCCATTCCAGAGACAGATTTTACCGCTGTAGATTTCCTTTAGTTTCAGATCTCTGTAGGTGCTCTCAGCATACGTCGCTAAACTTTTATTTGAGATATTGTATTACATTTTCGGCTGATATGTATATATATCTTTCGCTTCCGCTATGTTGTTGTTATTTCTTTACTCTGATGATTATTGCTATATGTGAATAGCCGAGCCAGAATTTGTCTACGGCTTGGCTATTTGTGGGGTAGACTCTTTGGATTCCCCGACCTGCACAGCTTCGGATCTACCGATTACCGGTCAAGCTACTAGTAATTGGTCAAACTACCGATTACCAGATTTTGGGGCGTGACATACTTCGAGCTACTAGTTTTATCCAATAACAACGAGTTTGTGTAGGTTTTGTAATAAAAAGAAGAACGAAAAAAATTATAAGATAAATTGGAGTGGAAACCAAGGCATCGATTCCACTCTACTCTTTTTAACCGTTAGATAACATAAATAATTAAAGTAAATTATGAGTTCCCGTATCGCATATCCTTGGTCGGGCATATGCAATACATCAAAAGATACAAGAGATTTAGTAATTGGGAACTACCCATAAACCAACTTACTCAACCATAGTCCGGTTGATAAGTATGGATTATGTTCTCTTCTCCATGTTCCTAACCTATCTTGTTATGGTCCAACAAGATGGCTACATAGATTCATTATTCCTCCTAATCCTAGCTATGGTCAAGCATAGGACAAAAGAATAAGAATATGTAATATTCCAAGATAAAGAGAAAATAATTACTCTAACTAACCAATACAATCTACACTAGGCAACATTGGGTGGAGCTTCCTCTAGCCTTGGCTATAAAGATTAGCTACTCATCCCTTTGATCATTGCCATACTACTATTGCTACGATAAAATTAAAAGATAGGAACAAGAACTTTATTGCTTATTGAACTTTGATTTACACTATCCTAGATGATCTCTCATAGGTGAAATTCCCCTCCTATTTATAAAGTATAGGAAGGGTTACTAAATATCACAATTAATATAAAATCCCCTAAACAATGCCTGAAATCATGCATAGATATTATAACTCATGAGAATAATATCTATATCTAATTCTCTTCAATGGGCTTCCATGCATGGGTCTTTCGTTGACAACTTCAAATGAGAATCATTGTTGGAGTGCATCACCCTTGTTCTTCGTTAAAAACCAGAAAAAATGTACGACTTGTTTATCCTGTGACCAATTTTTGTAAATACAAACAAAAACACTATTAGTGTCACATTTATTTAATAAATAACTAGGTAGATATAAATTTAGGAGTTGTACACATAAATATTACGTGTCTATCAAATACCCCCGAACTAATATTTTGCTAGTCCTCAAACAAAAGTAAACAAAAACTATTTTTGTATGTTACGCGGTTGCATTTAGCGTATGCAACAAGCTATTCAACCCCCAGGTTTAGCCTGGTGGATGAGTGTTGTCTCGTGAGGGTTTGCAGTGACTATACCCACAAACTTCAATAATAATATTTTAAGCAATTCTAAAATACATATGACTTATTTCCTGTGAACTTATCCTTAGTTATGACAAAAAATATACCAATGAAAAAAATCCTTAAACTTGTTATTTTTCTAAGTATACCAAAAAATATTTTAAGCTTATTCGAAACTAGAGGTACTACATCAAGATTAGAAAAAGATTCAAGTTTTTATCTTTAGCTATATTTGAGTGTACTATAAAAATAGTTTTATCCACTAATACGTTGTCTAGAATAATTTACTCAGTTTTTGGTAGTTTAGTTCTTACTGGAATAAATTCAACGGTCAGTTTGACAAGTGCCTTAGTCAATTTGTCTTCCTAAAATTTTACTTTTTTTTTCTTTTCTTTTACAAGCCTTTTCTTATTGAGTATATTGTTTCTTAGTGAGGCCTCCATTACAATGAGTTTTTGGCTGATAATCCCTGCCAGTTAGCTAAGGTTGTCAGGGTGTGGTGCCCCATCATGACCTAGACTCAGGATTCTCACAAGTAATATTTTTTTGTGCTTCTTTCACATAGTTCATGGTCAAACTCGAGATTGGTGATAATTTTTCCTCTTTCAACTCTTAATCATGCGAGTAGCCTTGCAGTGTGAAAGTTTTTAAAACACATTTGGCTTATTATTTATTCTTAGGCAGTTGTCTCCTTGTAGCAAACTATTCCTAACATAAATGCTAAATTTCACTTATACCGAGCAAAAATCTATTGAAGGCATTAATTGCAAAACTACAGTGAAGTGCACATTTTCAAAATATGCCAAGTTAACTTGAATTAGTCGCTAATAAAAAGATAGTAAATCTATGTTAAGATATTCCAAAATATTCTAGTGTATACTTGGTACAATTTCAAAATTTAGGTTTTTTCATAATATTTATGTCAAGGCTAAATCAGTTTAAGTGTTTGGAAATTCGTCAAAAATATATCATAAATTGTCAAAGTGTCATTATTTCAATGTTTTCCTACCCCCAAACTTAAATGAAACATTGCCCTCAATGTTTGAGAGCATAAAAAAAATAGAGGAATAAAAACTGGAATTTTTCATCTGAATGTGTCATGGGTGCCTCCCAAGAAGCGCTAAGTTTACTGTCTTCAGCCAGACGTATGTACCCCCAAACTTAAAATTTTCAATATGATTTGAAGGGTATGAAGTTGAAAAGGTGATGTACTATCCTGGTTGCAAATTATCTTTCAAAAACCAGATAACACATGAATGGTGATCTTTAATATTAGCCCTTAATTGGGCAGATATATTATGTAAAAACTAGAGAGAGTTTAAAACTAATTCTCTATGGAAAAGATTTTTTCTAAAAGCTTTGCATATCATTTGATAATTCCAAGTTGAAAATCTTCGACAAATCAAGAAAAATTATTTTCTCCAAGATAAATCAAATACATACCCAGGGAACATATTTTCCTTTAGAATTTTAAATACAATCATATGATTACTACATGTTGCAGTAAATAAGAAGATTGGTATACAAGTATTCATCCCTAAAAATTTACTAGATTCAAAACTCAATTTTCCTAGAAAAATATTTTCTTTGAAAATTTTCAAAACCCCCATGTTATCGTTGATATTCCAAAAAATGTGATAGGTGGTTCTGACAAAGTAAGTCCGTGAGGCATCCCCAAAATTATAATTTTTCAAAAAGATGTTTTCTTTAAGTAGAAGAAAAACTATATAACATATTTTTGGATGTGGGGATCTGGGAACAATTGACTCTAACAAACATTTAAAATTTATGTGCTTAAAATCACAACTTATCTCAAGGGACTCATCCTTACCATTGACGTGGATATTCATTGGCTTAGGGATATGGCCAAGTTGAAACATATTTTCAGATGCTAATGATTGTACCATTTCACAAATCTCAGGATCATTCGAGTTCTCAAAATAATTTAAACATTCATTAATAGAAATGCAACAAGAATTATCTCCGTACAAGTCCTCAAAATAATTTATGGTCATGGTACCCCCATTTGGCTTGTGAAATAGAGATGTAGGTATAGGTATAGGTGTGGTTGGTGAATGAGTAACCAAAATAGAATCAGCCCCCAATAATAGTGGTATATCCTGCAAAGAAGGGTCGTCCATCCACTGGTTTTCAACATTGTAATTTGTGTCAGGTGGACGCGGCTCAAGGCAAGGTTGAGGTGACTCATAAGGAGACTGAAAAAGAAATGACAAGTTGATAACATCTGCAACAGGTTTGGCAATTTCTAATTTCTTGACTTTGGAACAAATATCATCATCTACAAATTCCTCGCATATTATCGTATAATGAGATAGTGATTCAATATATTCATATTTTATCCCGTCATCATCATCGTCAGAAAAATCATTAGAGGAGAGAGAAAAATATTCAGTATCGGTCATAGTTTTCTCGAAACAATTTATTGGGTTAACAAATAAAATGATGGATGGTGACATCAGTGGTTGAATGCTAAGGGCTGAATTTAGAGGTGATTGAGAAAGAATTGTATTAGACATGATAACTGCTTCTTCAAGATCTTATTGTAACATTGGATCGTCGACCTTAAAATGCTCATCCTCTAAATCTATCTCGCAATATGGTATCCATTCACCCCACGGAGAAAACATTCCTTGATTACGCTTGAATTCATCTATTTCTAAATCACAAGGGGATTTAACTTTGGATTGTTCTTCTTCATTGCTTAGAAGTTTTTCATGCTCAATTTCACTCCACATAGTTGACAACTGAGTTATCTGAGTCTCTAATCTAGAGATAGATTGGCTCGTAGAATTTTGATTCACCAAAGTCTGTTGTTGAAATTGTATAATTTGTTGTTAAAATTGCAACGCTTTTTTTTGGCTTTCCATTGATTGTTGCATAAAGAGAGCATGGGTATCTTCCAAAGATAGTTTAGGTGGAGCACGGGCGAGTTATATGCAAAATACTGCTTTGTTATGGCGTCAGAAGATATGTATCTTGTTGCACAATGTCATCTTACCTCGGCCTCGAATACTTGGTTTCGAGTATTCAAATTCTGTACAACTGGTAAAAATTGGGCGAAGGTAGAAAATTTAGGCGAACATGAATTTTTTTTTGAGGAGAAGTTTTCCTTGTCGTTCTTGTTAGGAATTAGGGTAGCTAATCCCAATCCCTCGTCCAAGAACGATAAATGAAAATGCCAATTGAAAAATTAAACGAAATCAAAACACAATGATTTACCTGGAGGAGGGAAGTGGGAAACCCTTACAGATAAAAAACGCTCCCTACGAACAATCTACTATGATCAAATAGGTTACAAGAAATCTCTCCAGCTTCCTCAAGCTTTCTAATGGAGTATCTCAAACCCTAGTTTTCTAGAACTAAACTCACAGAGATTACGACCAAAAGATAGTTAACAAATAACCTAAGTCTCTCTTATATACTTGGGGAGACTTATTACAAACAGAATAGATCTCGAGGCAAACTCAATGTTGCAAAACAAACTTACAAAACCAACCAATGCGGTTTTCGTTCGAACGACTTTAATCTCGTTCAAATGACTTTGACGGAACCAAGTTTCTAACCTAGAAACAAGCATCTCGTTCAAATGACTTCTAGTCTCGTTCGAACGACCATCAATCGAGTTTACCCTTCAAGCTCATGTGTGACACTTTAGATTACGCTGTTGGAGCGATTTTAGGGCAAATAGTAGATAATAAACCTCATGTTATTTACTATGCTAGTCGCACACTCAATGACGCACAGTTAAATTACTCCACCACGGAGAAGGAGTTATTAGCCATTGTGTTTGCCTTGGAGAAATTTTGGTCATACCTTGTTGGATCCAAAATCATTGTTTACACCGACCATGCGGCCTTAAAGTATTTTCTATCTAAATAAGATGCTAAGCCTCGGTTAATCAGATGGATTCTTTTGTTACAAGAATTTGATATCAAAATTTGGGATAAGAAAGGTGTTGAGAATGTGGTTGTGGATCATCTATCTCGAATTCTCACTGAAGGTACTGGAGATTTTTTCCCTATCTTAGAGACATTTTTTGATGAGCAGATCAAGGTTGTCTCACAATTGCCTTGGTACGCCGATATTGTAAATTATCTTGCTACCCAACAATTACCTGCCCATTGGTCAAAGAAAGATAGAACCAAATTTTTGTACGAGGTTAGACGTTTTTGTTGGGACAATCCTTATCTATATAAGTTTTGTTCCGACCAAGTGATTAGGCGATGCATCCCAAATAATGAGTTTCATAGTGTACTCACATTTTGCCATACCTTAGCTTGTGGAGGACATTTTGGTACCAAGAAAATTGCCGCAAAAGTCTTTCAATCCAGTTTTTATTGGCCTACTTTTTTTATGACGCGCATACCTTTTGTTCTGAATGTGATAGGTGCCAGAGGACCGGGAATATTTCACATCGAAACATGATGCCCTTGAGCAACATCCTTATTGTTGAACTATTTAATATTTGGGGCATTGACTTTATGGGCCCATTCCTTCTTATCGCAGGTACCTTTACTGTAGTGACCCGTATTTTAATATTATTATTATTTATTAGTATATTATTCCTTTTCTGCATATTTCTATCCATTAGGCATCTGGATTTATTCTGCATATTCTTTCTATCCATTATGTATTCATTTTATTCCTCTCGAGTAGGTTTTGGGGTTAGATTCCTTTTTCTGTGCTTTCAGTGGTTCTGTGGTTATTAGGATGAGGTGGTTGTGTTTTGTGTTCGGGGACCCTTGGTTGGGTTAGTGTTGTAGGTGGTGTTGTTGTGGTGTTTGTATGTGGGTTGTTTCGGTGTTGTGGTTGTTTTGGGTGTTCAGAGGAGTTTGGGGTTTTTCCAGTTGTCGTTCGAATGAGATTTAGATTCGTTCGAACGAGTCGACTCATCTCCTGGAACTTGGCCCAAGATCTCATCGTCGTTCGAACGACTTCTGGATCCATTCGGACGACTTCCTTGTCCATTCGCACAAACCTTTTTTCGTTCGAACGACTTCCTTTTTGTTCGAATGACTCTGGTGGTTGTTTTCTCCCTTTTGGTTTTCATTTCTTCATTTCATTCCTCTTTATCTCATTCATCTCACCTCTTTCTCTGCACCTGTTATATTAGTTTGTTATTTAGCTCTGTTGGGCATTAGTGAGTCGTGGTTTTGCTCACTCTCGTATTTTCCCTCCTTTCAGAGGCTGAGTAGTGCAGTTTTTGCTAAGGCTTCAGCGGTTGGTACCAGATGTTTGCAGTTGCTGTTTCGGTGCTGGTTTTGTATTTTCCTTGTATGTTCTCAGCTTTTGACACTGTTTTGTTTCCGAGACATTGTATTTATATTTTTAGTTACGTATATATATCTTTTGCTTCCATTTTATTTTCTTTTACTCTGATGATATTGCTATAGTTAGTGACTGAGCCTGAACTTGTCTATGGCTTGGTCTTTTGTGGGGGCGAATCGGTTAGATTCCCCGACCTGTACCTCCCGAATGACAGTAATTGGTCTAGCTATCGATTATTGAATTTTGGGGCATGACATTTACATTCTCGTTCCAGTTGATTATGTTTCTAAATGGGTTGAGGCGGTGCTGTCACACCCCAAATTCAATAACTGGTAGCTAGACCAATTACCGAGATTCGAAGGCATGCAGGTCGGGGAATCTAACCGATTTGCCCCCACAAACAACTGAGCCATAAACAAGTTCAGGCTCAGTCATTCACTATAGCAATATCATCAAAATAAAAGGAATAAAACGGAAGCAAGAGATATATAAATATCAAACTGAAGAATATACAATATCTGATAGCATGCAGCGTCAAGTGTTGAAAACGCACAAGAAATACTAAAACCAGAAATAGGAACTACAGAAGCAACTGGAACCAACAGCTGAAGCTCTCAGCCCAAATAACAACTACTTCACCTCTGAAAGGAGGGAAAATAGCGAGAGTGAGCAAAACTACGGCTCACTAATGCCCAACAAGGCTAAATAACATACTAATATAACAGTGCAGAGAAAGAGGAAAGGTGAATGAGATAAGGATACTTAAAAGATATAGTAACATGTATATATACCTGTGAAGAATGGAGGAATAGAGAATAGGAATAGGAATAGGAATAGGAATAAGAATAATGAGGAATAGATGCGATGATGTGATGATATGATGATGTAATATGACGTGATATGATATGATATGATGAACTAGGATAATCCCATAATTATCCCAAATACTGGATAATATGAAATGATCTACTGTAATCCTAATGTTGAATGATTTGATGCTAATAGAGAACTAGACCTTATTGTTAAAAACGTTGGGCTGATAAACCACTAATGCATAATAACCTTAACGAGAGTCTCAGTTGGATACAATGGGTACGATTGGGTTACCAGCTCGACCACGCTGAAGGATTTATCACTTGATCAGAGTGTTATGGGCTTTTCAATCCACGGAGCCAACGTCCGAACTTTATTTCACTTATTCCATGGGATTTCAACCTCACAGAGGATAAGACTGGGACCTGAAGAAACTATCTCACACCATCCCACACTCCCGGATGGGTACTAGATATGATAGTGTCTAACCAGAACTTCACCTACTTATTTTAACCCGATGTAGGAATCCAAAGTCCTATCGAGGGTCAGGCGAGTGAAGCTTTGTTATGTATTCTGACCTCGTTAAGCTAAAAGAATACAAAAATCCATACTGCAAATATATATATAATATACTAAACTATGTATTTCTATAACTCACGAATCAGTATAATAATCTAGTTATTCAGGAAGATAAAACTCGCCTGCAACCCGATGAAATGCTCCAGCAGAATCAATCCAAGCAAGCAACGCGAAGCTCCAACGGCAGCATCTCGGGGACATGCCACCTAAATCACGGAACAACCCAATCGCAATACCGTAGCCATCACAACAACCCAAACAACACCACCACCATCAAACCCAATAACTGTAAATATCACAACTCCGTAAATCAACAAAAACCCAATAACCACAAACCCTAAAATCACCCCACGATCACAAACCCTAAAACCGAGGGTTTCCACCGAAACCGAAATTGGAACAAATCACCTGAATTGCAGGACAACTCAATTGTAACGCCACAGACATCACACGCAGCCCAACCAATCACCACTACCGAACACCCAAATCCTCCAACAATCACAACCCACAATCAAACCCAATACCTGCGATAATCGTAAACGCCGTAAACCCCAATTCACCAACAATGCGAACCCAAACAAACCCTCACAATCACAAACCCTATAAATCAAACCTTACTCCAGATCGAGAGGAATTGACAGAAAGGGAATCTAGAATAACTCACCAAGGATAATGGAGAAGATCGCGGCGAAGCTTGGCGAGGAATCTGGAGCGAGGGAATGGATTTGATAAAAGTTTGGGGAAGAGGGGAGGATTTGGGTTTGATTTTGGGAGAGGAGAGAGAGAGAGAGAAAGAAAAAAGTTTTAAAACAACCGAAACCCTTTTTTAGGCTTAAAAGGAAAAGCTAATTTTTTTGTTCACCAGAAATAATCAAATTTTTTCAAAAATATTCGAATATTTTTCCCCTGCCAAAAATATTCGAGTAAGATAAAAAAATATTTGAATATATTTTCTCTGCCAAAAATATTCGAGTAAGATAAAAAAATATTTGAATATATTTTCTCTGCCAAAAATATTCGAGTAAGATAAAAAAATATTCGAATATAGGGAATCTTTTCTTAACAGTGAATAGAAACTGTAAGAAGGAAAACCCTGAAAACCTAACGGCCAACCCTGGACACCCCGGAATCATACCAAACTACCAACGCTACCACACAAACACTACTACAAACCCAACAAAGGTTTCCCAAGGTATAAACACCACCTCCACCGCCTCACGGCCACCAAAACGCCTAAACCCCCGAAAATGAATTTTTGCCCGGAAAACTCTGAAAACCTATCGGCCAGTCCAACGGCTCACCGGAACCACACCAAACCATAAAAACATAAAAAAAACATCACCACCAACCCATCTAGGGGTTCCCAAGGCCACAACGCCACCTCCTCTTCCGAATAGCCACCATACCACCGAGACTACATAAAATGAATCTAACATACAAAACCTGCCGAAAGAAATAAATGGATGCATAATGGATGAAAAAGTACATACAGAATATATACGGAATACATTTACGGAACTTAACGTGGAGGAATAATAATAATAATACTTAATAATAAAAAAATAAATAATAATAACCCAAAAATCTAGGACATTACAAGATATATGCAAGAGTTTCTATAAAGAAATATCTCTACATCACTTAAGGAAATTATATGCAAGAATATTAGGTAATTGGTTGTAATATTAGAAGATATTATTGTGTAAATATTCTTTAGAATTTAATGTATGGTTTCTAAATTTGGGTTCCTTCTCCTATAAAAGGAACCCTCCCCCATTGTAATTGGGCATCTCATATTAGAGTGTAATATCAAAGTTCATAGCAATAAATGTTATTATTTCTTTCTTTTTCTTGTCATTTCCTTTAAGCAAGTAATATGCAATGATCAAAGGGATGAGTAGCTAATCTTCTTAGCCAAGGCTAGAGGAAGCTCTACCCAATGTAACCTTCGAATAAAATAACATTGTATAACTAGAGTAGTTACTTTCTTTTTTCTGTTTTAATGCATATTTTTCTTCCTACGATCCTAGTTTGACCATAGCTTGGATTCGAGGGAGTAAAGAATCTATGAAAGCCATCTTGTTTGACCATTACAAGATGGTTTGGATCATTAAGAAGAACACATAACCCGCTCCTATTAACCGGACCATGGTTGAATAAGGTGGTTTATGGGTAGTTCCTAATCATAAATCTCTTTTATCTTTTAATGTATTGCATATGCCTGACCAAGGATATGCGATACAGGAACTCAAAATTTACTCTAATTATTTATGGTATCTCACGGGTATAAAGGGTGAAGTGAAATCTTAGCCATGGTTCTCACTCCAACTCATACAACTCATATTTTCTAGTATTTATTTATTTATTATTTTTAGTTTGAAACCTACTCAAACTCATTGTTATTGGATAAACTAGTAGCTCGAAGTATAATTCGTACCACAAGTCTCTTGGGATACGACCCCGCTTACCCTTATACTTAACGGTACACCGTGCGCTTGCGGGTCTTTTAAGACGCTGGTTTATAATCGATCAATAATCTCCCACTTGAAATCAAATCTACCGTAACCCATCTCCAAATAAATTGCTCGCACTTCCCGTACCTTCAATCATGAAGACCCACTTACAAAATTTTGCAATTTTCAACAAATCTCCCACTTACAAAATTTTATAATCTTCATCCATCTTCAAAGTAACTAAATTTGCAAATGCATCAAACCAAACTCTTCACACCAAAAGCTACCGTACCACACAAAACAATGTGATAATGCTTTTGAATATTTTTTTCACAAAAAATAAATAAAATCAAGAACATTCCCTTACAAACTTTCAAAGCCGCACCGTACTTATGCTTTTGCAATCAATAATGCAATTAACCATTGTTATCTCGATACCCAAGTAGCTTCAATATAATACCCAAAAAAAAACTGTAGTCCTTTCTGATAAGCACGTAATTGTGACATTTTTAATATACTCGAACATGTATTTTAGTCGTCCATTATATTTAATTTTGGGTACTTATGTGCATTAGATTGATTATAGCTATTAGAGATGGATATTTGAAACCAAGCTTATAAAGTCAAGTAAAAGTGTCTGATAAGAGGATTTATGTGTCCTCTAGCTAAATACCCGCTCAAAGTATGGTTGTCGAATTGTATCACGGATGTGTGAGATCGAATCTACTAGGAGGTTTGGGAAAACAAATACTTTCTAGGCCGAATTATGATTTTATAAGAGATAAATCTAGAAGAAATAAATAAAAGCTAATTATAAAACTTAATGAGAGAGAGAGCTAAGGTTCAGACTTGGCCTTCTCCTTTCAAAGCAATAATCAATATTCAACTAGATCCTAATATCTCTACCCATCATATGTTCGTGTTAAGACACATACGATATAAAATAAACCATTAAATCTATGGTCAAACATTTAGTGGTTATACTTTTAAGTGATGGTGAAGAGTGTCTTAGAGAATTATCAACTCAACCATGACTAGGCTTGAGTGAGTTCTCTAGTGTTTCATCTTGTTTAGATCTCTAAATCAAGTCTACGGTTAGTAGCACTTGTTTGTATCCAAAGTTATCTTGCACCAAACCGAAGCTATGGTCAAGCCTTTGATATGATGCACTAACTTATCAATCATGAACTACTAAGAGAAAACTAATTAGAACTTAAATAATACCAGCTATTACTCATAAATAAAGAGGCCTCATCCTAGCCTTAGCAAGGAGATTAACCGCTCATCTCGAACTTCATCGCATTAACGACTAATAAAGACATTAACAAAAATTAAACTAAAAGAGAAGAAGAAGACAATTAAATAAAAACTAAGGCTTTATTTCTTCTAAACTTGCTCCAATATGAGATGTTAATTACAATGGGGGGAGGGTTCCTTTTATAGGAGAAAGAACCCAAATTTAGAAACTATACACCAAATTCTAACGAATATTTTTATAATAATATCTTTTAATATTACAACCAATCACCTGAGATTCTTTCATATAATTCCCTTAAGTGATATATAGATCTTTCTTCATAGAAATTCTTGCATATATCTTCAATATAAAATATCTTCAAGGATCATCAATGCAATATATTCTTTGATCTTATTCTCCAATAATATTTGTGTATATATTTCTTCAATCTTGAGACCAAATATATTGTGTCTTTGACTTTTTGTGCTATGAACTGCTGGAGACCCTTTTACTTAACTTTAAGAGCTTGATTTCAAATATCTATCTCCAATAGCTACAATCAAACAAGCGCACATAAGTACCCAAAATTAAATATAATGGACGAATAAAATACATGTTCGAGTATATTAAAAATATCATAATTACACGCTCATCAAATACCCTCAAACTTATTTTTTGCTCGTCCCGAGTAAAATAAAATAATAGCCACTTTTGCAGGGAGTGCGATTGCATTTAGCATATGCAACAAGCCGTTAAACCTCCAGGTTTAACCTGGTAGACGAGTGTTGTCTCGTGAGGGTTTGCAGTGACTATACCCACAAAAGTCAATAATGACAGTTTAAATAATTCTAGAATACACATGACTCATTTCTTGTGAACTTATCCTTACTTAGTTGTGACAAAAATATACCGTTAGGAAATCCTTAAACCTGATATTTTCCCAAGTTTACCAAAGAATATTTTAAGCTTATCCAAAACTAGAGGTACTACCTCAAGATTAGAAAGAGATTCAAGTATTTTGCTTTAGCTATATTTGAGTCTATTGTGAAAATAGCTTTATCGCTTAATATGTTGTCTCAAATAATTTACTCAGTCCTTGGTAGTCTAGTTCTTACTAGAATAAATTCAACGGTCAGTTCGATAATTGCCTTAGTCAATTCGTCTTCCTTGAATTTTACTTTTTCTTTTTTTTTGCAAGCCTTTTATTTTGAGTACATTGTTTCTTAGTGAAGCCTTCATAATCGGTCGATAATCCCTGCCAGTTGGCTAAGGTTGTCAGGGTGTGGTGTTCCATCATGACCTAGACTCAGGATTCTCATAAGTAACATTTTCTTGTACTCCTATCAAATAGTTCATGGTCAAACTCGAGATTAGTAATAATTTTTCCTCTTTCAGTTCTTAATCATACGAATAGCCTTGCAACGTGAAAGCTTTTAGAGCACATTTAGCTTATTAATTATTCCTAGGAATGAACTTATTCTTAGGCAGTTCTCTCCCTTGTAGTAAATTATTCCTAACATAAATGCTAAATTTCCCTTAAACAAAGCAATAATCTATTGAAAGTATTATTTGCAAAACTACGATGAAATGCATATTTTTAAAATATGCCAAGCTAACTTGAATTAGTCACTAATAAAAAGAAAGTACATCTAGCTTAAGATAGTCCAAAATATTCTAATATATACTTGGTATAATTTCAAAATTTAGGCTTTTCCATAATATTTATGTCAAGGTAAAATCAATTTTATGTGTTTGGAAATTTGTCAAAATATATTATAAATTGTCAAAGTGCCATTATTTCACTTTTCTTCAAAAGTCATTTAAAAAAATGGTTTCCTACCCCCAAACTTAAATTAAACATTGCCCTCAATGTTTGATAGCATAATAAAATAGAGGATAAAAATTGAAATTTCTCATCTTAATGTGTCATGGGTTGCCTCCCAAGAAGCGCTAAGTTTACCGCCTTCAACCAGACGATTGTACCCCTAAACTTAAAATTTTCAATATGACTAGAAGGGTACGAAGTTAAAATGGTGGTGTACTATCCTGGTTGTAAATTCTCCTTCAAAAGCCAGAGAACATATGAAAGGTGATCCTCAATATTAACCCCTTATTGGGTAGATATATTGTGTAAATACTAGAGAGAGTTCAAAACTAATTCTCTATGAAAAAGATTTTTTCTAAAAACTTTGCATATCCTTTGATGATTCAAAGTTAAAATTTTTAGACAAATTAAGAAAAACTATTTTCTCCAAGATAAAACAAGCACATACCCAGGGAACATATTTTCATTTAGAAATTTTAATACAATCATATGATTACTACGTGTTGCAGTAAATAATAAGATTGGTATACAAGTATTTGTCCCCGAAAATGTACTGGATTCAAAACTTGATTTTTCTGGAAATATATTTTCTTTAAAAATTTTCAAAACCCTCATATTATCGTAGATATTCCAAAAAATGTGATAGGTAGTTATGACAAAGCAAGTCTGTGAGGCATCCCCAAAATTATAAAATAAATTTAAAATATTTTCTTTTAGTAATGACCCGTATTTAATTATTTCAAATATTCACTCTTAATCCTATTCTTAATCTCATTGGCATATTAGATTCCTTCCCTTCATGTTAAGTTCCGCATTCATTTTCCGCATGTACTCTTTTATCCATTCTCCTTCATCCATTTTATGCATCCATTTATTCCTTTTGGTGGTTTAGCATTAGATTCCCTTTTGTAGTTTTGGCGGTTCGGAGGTGTTTTGGAGTTAGAGGCAGTTTGGTAGTGGTATTTATGTGTTGTGTGTGTGGTTTGGGGTGGTTCCGGTGAGCCGTTAGAGCTGCCGGTAGGTTTCTAGAGTCGTCCGGGGGAAAAGATTCCTTTTTTGGGGGCTTGGGCATTTTGGTTGCCGAGAGGCGGTGGAAGTGGTGTGTTTACCTTGGGGAATCTTGGTTGGGTTCGTAGAAGTGTTTGTGTGGTGGTAGAGGTGGTCCGTGGAGTGTCCGGGGTGGTCCGTGGTGTCTCCCGACAATTCCTTAACTTCCCGGGTAACTTCAATTTCTGAACAGACCACTTCTGTTCGAATAGGACTTTGTCTGTTCGAACAGGATCATCCAGTGACAATTTCCTTTCATCCCTGCAACCTTCTGTTCTAATAGGATCCATCCTGTTCGAACGGGATCTACCCTGTTCGAATAGGATCTTCTCTGTTCGAACAGAGGCGCGATTTCAGCTACGTCTGGGTTTATATACTTCATTTCTTCACTCCTATCTTCACTCCCTCGCTCTCTCCTCTCCCTAACCCTTCCCTCACTCCTCCAAACTCCTAATCTAACATTCCTCTTCGTTCGCGGATCCTTGCCGAGCTTAGCCGCGATCTTCTCTCCTATTCTCGGTAGGTAATTCTCGATTTCTTTTCGACTTGGAGTAGGGTTTGATTTGTAGGGTTTAGATTTTGTTGTCATTTCCTTAGATTGATGAGTTGTGGTTGTTCTCCTTGGTTGGTGTTAGGTTTCCAGGCGTTCCACGACCGTTCCGTGGATTTCGATCAAGTTTCTGTGGTTGGGTTTCCGAGTTGGATTTTCCGCCGGACTCGGATATTATCAGGCGAGTTCTTATTCCAACTTTACTAAGTTTTTTTACTAGTTCGGAGTATCGTTTTGGAGAGTAGTATTGAACTTAGAGATGAGTAGTGATTAACTATAGTTTAACTTAGAAATTATCCTGTTAGAATTGTTAACCTGTAGTTGGGTGATAACTTGATTCTGAGGTTGGGTTTTGGGCTGTAGTTATTATCCTGTGGTTGGATGGGAATGATTCCGGAGTTGGATTTTGGTTTATATAGAACCTGAGGTTAGTAGTGGTGGTTGGGGTTCGTGTCCTGTGGTTTGCCCAGGAATGCCCCTTCCAGCCTTTAAGAGATTGTTGGTTTGGACGTAGGCGACAGTTAGGTTGCTATTTCGGCTATGCAGAGTCGGTGCAACAAGTCCCTATTAATCCTATTTGGGTTGCCAGGTTAGCGGCAATCGGGTTGTGCTTGGGCACCGACTACACGATATAACTTATTACATTTTTCAAACTTATTGAGATGGGATACACAAACACTCTGCTTCGGTTGACCTCCGACGGGATCCATGGAGTCCGAGAGATGGGGTTAAAATACACAGGTGAGATTGGGAATGGCACTATCATACCTAGCAAAGCTACCGTGGAGTGTGGATTGGTATGAGACAGAGTCCTGATGATCCCAAACTTATCCTCGTTAAGGTTGAAATTCCTTGAAATGTACAGGACTAGTTTCGGGGTTTGATCCACCCTTCCACTTTGATCGAGTGCGACCATCCTAGCTTGGTCGAGCTTAAACAAATCGTACCAGTGTATCCCCTTTACCGAATCTCTTTAAGATAACATTAGACGTTAGCATTAAATTATTTTGCACCAGGGGATATTTATGGGAATATCGCCGCTCATCATATCATATCATTGCATCTAGGATAAGTATAGGATTATCCTAGTCATCACTTCACATCATAACATTGCATCATCATCATCTCCCTCGTCTCATATTCTTAATTCTATTCTCCTCCCGAATCCACTCTCTCTCCTCATTGGCACTATTCTCCATTCTCTTATCAACTCTGATCCCCTTTCTGTATAATTTAATTATTTCATTAATGGTTACTGATTATATTATTAGAACTGTTAGTTACTTATTTCTTTATCGCACTTGTCTCTACTCTATTTCCAGTACATGTTATTAGTAAGTTATTTAGTTCTGTTAGATTAGTGAGCTCGTTGTTTGATCACTCTCGCATTTAACATTTTTCAGAGGTTGAGTAGCTTGAACTGCAGCGTTTGCAGCTGCAGATCCTTTCAGCTCTAGATTCTGTAGCTGTTCTCAGCATTGTGTAGCTGTTCTTTTATTCGAGATGTTGTATTTCATTCAGCACGATATGTATATATATATGTCTTTTTCTTCCGCGTTATATTTGTTATATCGTTGTATTGTTATTTCTTTACTCTGATGATTATTGCTATCATGTGAATAGTCGAGCCAGGATTCCTAAGGCTTGGCTATTTGTGGGGTAGAATCTTTGGATTCCCCGACCTGCACTACTTAGAGTCTAGTAATTGGTCAAGCTACCGATTACTGGATTTTGGGGCATGACAGTATCATTTGTTGATGAAATTGTAAACCTTGTTTTTGATTTTCTATTGATTGTTACATGAAGAGAGAAAATGGTATCTTCCAAAGATGGTTTGAGTGAAGTGGGTGAGAACTGTTTGGTTGACTGAAAGGACTGCTGAGACTGCATATAGTAATGAGGTTAGAAAGGTTCCACGTATTGAGAATTTTGGTGATCCCATGATTGAAAATGATTTTGATGATATTGTGGGATGTCAAAATGTGAGTCGTATGAATTCCAATGTTCTTGCATGCACGACATTTTATAATTAAATTAACACCCAATGCAAAAATAAATAAATCAAGCCTAAAACTCTAGCACTTCAACATTTTTTAGAAAAAATAATTGGGTCTCCCCTATATTTTTCTATGTTAAAAAAATGGATAGGATGGCTGAAGGTTTTGGTTCCTACACTCCCCTGCGTCACTGCGCTAGTACTAGCTCAGAGTAGATGTTCAGTCCTCACTCCCGTGTGAGTTGCTTTATCGTACTTCAGCACTCAGAACGGTGACGTTGTAAATCTACAACCAGTATTTTGTGGTGCTAGGCTAGGGATGTATCCTATGAACCCGTGTTTGTACCCTGGTCCGGTATACTTATCCGTTGGGTAATGAAATCCCGCGGGAATGTTGCTACTTTTTTTTATTATCAGTTATTTTTAGGTCTGGGACGTTCAATTTTTGTCTGAAACGAATTCTTCGTATCCCTAATGAGTAGTCCCACTTGATAGAGAGCTTTTTGGGTGATGAAATCCCACAAGTCTCTAACAGTTTTTACCTTTACTAATGTTGGAATGAAAAGAAATTTAAACACGTCAATAGGTTAATCCAACCACAGCAAATATTTTATTAGAGCAGCGTGTATTTGCATAGCCCACACAACTTTATGTTCCTAGTGCCGGGGCAGAGCGGATATGAACCCCTTCTAGATGTCAAGTATTAGAGAAATTTCAACCTACGGGAAGTGTTTCCCGGTGTAGCTGTGGCCGCCCCTTTACTCAGGGGGCAAAAGAAAGAAATTGGCCCTTCACTTAGGGGGGCACAAGAAGGATGGATTTGATGATGCTTTCAGCTTTACGTATTTTCTGTCCTCGCTCTTTTTCTTTCATTACTCTTTTGTGCTTTTGAAGCTGGTTCCAAGAGTGTAGTTAACGTACACCAAGAGTTAAACAATCCAAACAATATTTCTGCGGATGTTAGTGGGTACTTCAAATCCTTATAGTACGAAGAGAAAGCTCAAGGAAATAATATACTGCATACAGTAACTAATGTCAACACTAATAATGCCTACTCTGACCTTTACGAGATAAAACCAAGCCAAAGTGATGTATCGCAATTTTAAACCAAAGAAGTATACTAAGAGCTTATGCTATTATTATAGCAAAATAATATTTATTAAACCAAGCACAAATTTTCAAATCAAAGTATTATTCAATATGATGACAAGCTAATCTTAAACAAGAATAAAATCCATCTCCACCAAGATCTGGCTAAATGCCAATCAAATAAGCTTGACCCCACGCATTCAAAAAATAATGAAGTACGATTGTAAAATAGACGTTGGTAATAATGAACCCACGTAAATAAGCTATAGCACCAAACCTCGTAAATAAAATAGACGTTGCTAACAATGACCCACACACTCAAACAAAATAACCACGAAGCTACTGTAGCGCCGAGAACCACAACTATTATTATTATTTTATTTTTTAAGAAAATTAGAAACACTTTAATAGCATTACCGGCCCAGTATACTACAACTTACTATACAAGATACAAAGAATTTAGAAAGAATTAACAAAAAAATTAATAAATAAAAAAGTATTAGAAATTATAGCCTTCAACAATGCCTCCCCGGCAACGGTGCCATTTGATAAGGATTTTTATGCTCTCTGACAAAATACTTGCTCAAAGTATGGTTGTTGAATTGTAGCACGGATGAGTGGGATCGAATCCACAAGGAGGTTTGGGAAAACAAATACTTTCTACACCGAATTATAATTTTATATGAGATAAATCTAAAAGGAATAAATAAAAGCTAATTATAAAACTTAATAAAAGAGAGGGAGCTAAGGTTTGGACTTGGCCTCTTACTTTCAAAACACTAATCAATATTTAACTACATCCTAATATCTTCACCCATCATATATTCTTGTTAAGACGCATACGATGTTCTAAAATAAACCACTAAATCTATGGTCAAGCATTTAGTGGTTATACTTTTAAGTGATGGTGAAGAGTCTCTTAAAGAATTATCAACTCAACCATGGCTAGGGTTTAGTGAGTTCTCTAGTATTTCCTCTTGTTTAAACCTCCAAATTAAGTCTACGGTTAGTAGCACTTGTTTGCATCCAAAGTTATTGTACACCGAACCGAAGTTATGGTTAAGCTTTCGATATGATGCACTAACTTATCAATTATAAAGTATTAAGAGAAAACTAATTAGAACCTAATTAATACTAACTATTGCTCACCTAAGAAGATGCCTCATCCTAGCCTTAGCTAGGAGATTAGCCGCTCATCTCGGACTTCATTGCATTAACAACTAATAAAGATATTAACAAAAATTAAACAAAGAGAGTAGAAGAAGATAATTAAATAAAAACTAAGACTTTATTTCTTCTAAACTTGCTCTAATATGAGATGCTAATTACAATTGGGGGAGGGTTCCTTTTATAGGAGAAGGAACCCAAATTTAGAAACTATACAAAATATTTTCACAATAATATCTTTTAATATTATAACCAATCACCTAAGATTCTTGCATATAATTCCCTTAAGTGATGTAGAGATCTTTCTTCATGAAAACTCTTGCATATATCTTTAATATAAAATATCTTCAAGGATCTTCAATGCAATATATTCTTTGATCTTATTCTCTAAGAATATTCGTGTATATATTTCTTCAATCTTGTGACCAAATATATTGTGTCTTTGACTTTTTGTGCTATGAACTGTTGGAGACACTTTTACTTGACTTTAAGAGCTTGGTTTCAAATATCCATCTCCAATAGCTACAATCAAACAAATACGCATAAGTACCCAAAATCAAATATAATGGACGACTAAAATACATGTCCGGGTATATAAAAAATGTCATAATTATGTACTCATCAGTGTCTCCAGCTGTTCATAGCACAAAAAGTCAAAGACACAATATATTTGGTCTCAAGATTGAAGAAATATGTACACAAATATATTCTTGGAGAATAAGATCAAATGAGATATTGCATCTAAGATCTTTAAAGATATTTTATATTGAAGATATATGCAACTATTTCTATAAAGAAAGATCTCTACATCATTTAAGAGAATTATATGCAAGAATCTTAGGTGATTGGATGTAATATTAAGCAAAGTTATTGTGAAAATATTATTTATAATTTAATGTATAGTTTTTAAATTTGGGTTCCTTCTCCTATTAAAGGAACCCTTCCCCCATTATAATTGAGGCATCTCATATTAGAGTAAGTTTAGAAGAATTAAAGTCTTAGTTTTATTTAATTGTCTCCTCTCTATTTTATTTTTTTTGTAAATAGTTAGCTAGTTCATGCAATGATCGTGGGAATGATAGAAGGAAGCCCTTACCCAAGTAGTAATAGTTATATTGTAGTTCTAGGATTAGTTTTCTTTTACAATCTTTTAAAATTGTTATAATCGACTTCTATGCTTAATCATAGTTAGTAAGTAGATTTAGACTATTTAGCCAAAATCTAGTGTTATAACCATTAAATTGGATTTTAGGGTAAAAATGAAGAGGACTCGTTAGATGAAATTCGACTAAGCTTAACAATAGTTGGAAGAATTTCTTCTACATATCGGATTTAGGCAAACATATTATGAGCAAATCCTAGATGCCTAACCATGGATCTAGGGTTGTCGTTTACATCGAAAATGCCTTGCGAATGATTTTTGATATGAATAATTCGCCTAGTAAAACTACAAGATAACTATATTTTTTTGGTTGGGCCAAATTCTAGTTGTAGCTATTCTCTTGTTAATTGTTTGTTTTATTTATCTATTTTCGGCCTAGAAAGTATTTGTTTTGGTTGGGTTCTTAAATAGTTTTAAAGAGTATCTAAATTACCACCATTGCCTATGAGAAGAGAACTTGAGCTAAGAGATTGTGTATTTTTTGGTAGGTGGTAATGACCACAATGACCTTCTATGCAACTAAAGACCACAATGACCTTTTATGTAACTAAAGAACTTAGGCAAGAACCCAATAATGCTAAAATAGAGGTTGCCCTACTTCCGAAGTATTGTGAACGCGGATTATAGGTTTAACATTGATCACGATTGCCATTCAAAGTAAGAAAAACATAATCTCTAATGTCTAGCAAAAAAAGAAAGTGCTATCAGTCATGGACAACTGTCGGCACCTGACATGAATTATTCCTCAATTTCTTAAAGGAATTAGTATTATGATGTATATTTTTATGCCAAGATATTACGAATCTCTATAGTTTGATAGCATAGAACTTTTGCCTGTGGTGACGAAAAAGATCCCTTGAGAAAATATATTTTAATGCGATAAAAGAAACAGTGGGAAGCCCAGTGACAGAAACATCAAGTCAACGGTAACATTTTAACGATATTAGTTAAACTACATTGCTTCCACACGATGCTAGCAACAAATAATCGAAAATATCTTAATCTTTACTAAGACAGTTTTCCTAATTTTTATAAGTTTCAATATATGAAACCAGTTACCGCAAATTCTAACAGAAAGACGCCTAATACGACAAGATCAATTATCTGCATCTAAACGCAAAAGTTTTGTCGCCAGTGTAGATTAGTTATTCTGCTAAAGCACATATTATTGGCCTATAAGATCCATTCTCACAATTCACATGATATTTAAGAAATTGCATTAGAATGTATTTAGAGAAATTTGGAGGGAAACTTTGTCCCATGGTCAGAATAGTAGTAATGTAGATTTCAAATGGGCTTTTTAGGAAAGAAATTTAAAATTGTTCAATTCGTTGATATCTCGCAGCGATATTTCGAGAGTTAAGAAGCAAAGCACACTTTACCCAAATGGATACCAAATTTATTTTATAGATACACGTGCAATTACTCAAATCCTAACTAGTTCCATATTTTTTTTGACTTCAATTTCGTTTTGCCATTTTACTTTTTGTAATGTTGAAGTTTTGCTTTCCATCTTGAAAAGAAAAAATGGAACGTGTGGAACATTCGGGCTGTGGGGTTTGTAACATCGCAAGGCAGTAGTTTGGCAAGTGGTGACAAATTATGTATCGGTGAACATTTGCTTCAAAAAAGGGAATAAAACAAGAAATAAAACTTGAGGTCAGCATGGTCCACTACACCAAAATCTATAATTTGCCTCGGATGTTTTCTTAATTTTGCCACGGACTAAGTCTATGGCACCGTTGTTACTGATATAGTCCGTAGCAAATATTAAACTATCCATAGCAATTTCACTTTTAAGTAAGGTTTTATTTTCTTGGGTCTTTGAACATTTTATTTCGTTTCTCTCTTTCTTCTTTCTTTACCTTCAACATTAAACTATCATCTCTTCTGAGAACCACAAAATTCTCGACGTTTCTATCAGAAATCGCTTTAACTTTTAGTTGCAAACTAGATCTACAAACTTCTTATAAGGATCTTTACGTTAATTTTCAGAAATTGATCTATTTCTTCTTTACTAGTCGAGAAACCCTCACACTCTTCTTTCAAATCCGAGCTCGATTAAATTAAGGGTTTGAATTCACTTTGGGTTTCTATCATCACCCCAAAGTTCAAGTGTTTCGATAATCACTGCCAAAGTTTCAATCACAACTACAAAGATATCCAACATTCTAGTTTTAGAAATCTCTATGATTGTAGAAATCTTGAACTTTGTTACCTTAGGGTACATTTATCTTAATGATTTTACCATATGCCTTTTGTTATTGGAGTTGAAATCTTTGAGTTTTTGCTTTCTCCAACTTATGATCAGAAATCATAACAGTTGTTATTTTCATGCAGAATGGCATCCAAGAGAAATCAATGGCAGTAGTTGATAAGATATCTGACATCGTAGAGAATTTACCTCATAAGGTATGCATATAGGCTAGGTTATGCTAAGAATTTGCTTCATAAATGTTGGACTGATTTGCCAAGAAGGCGAGTCTGTGTGTGTATGAAATTATTACACAACCCATTGTGTCCGTTAATATTTTTTATATACCTACAACACCAATTAAAATTCAAGACTAGTTGATCCGGTATAGGCTGATATTTTGATATTCCCGCAATTTCAGTCCATTGAACCAGCGATATATCAGGCAATGTTTCCATATATCGAGTAGCGAAATTTGGTGTTGACTCGTTGAGTGCCAAAACATTCACTTTTTAGTGTCTAAATTCCATTTACTAATTGTTTCACAAATCCTGATGTTGATCGCCAATTCCGATGTTGTTGGAAGAAAGGGACATTCACTACTAGAACGTAGATTCTAAAATTTTGATTATATCACAATGGGTATTGAGTGCATAGCCTCTACGAGGAGAGAACCAATTTCGGGAGGTGGGTGCAAGGTTGATATTGAGCAAACATACTATTACGTTAGATTGGTAGTTTTTTGATTACATGCTAGATAAAATTGGCTTTGTAGATATAAAATTGATGGATTCATGAATGTACATGTTCATTGTCATTTTTTTGTTTTGCTAAACATGCATTCTTTTTGAAGAAATCTAGAGCTTAAGACATGTACTTCCAATGTCCATGTGTCTGTTTATCTCGTATGATTTTTCACGAATAAAAAAGTATTGGTTGTGATCAGATTGTCTCTAGGAAATTTCATGACTATTTTTTTTTCTCAAACCTTGTCCTAGATCTTCATTGGAGGGATTTCAGAAGCTTTGCCATCAAACATGGTAAGTTTGTCTTTGATACTGAAATATTGATATTTGCTCCTTAACTTTCAGCTTCACTTTCTTTTCCCCTATACGAAGGTCCAGTGGCAATTTCATATTTTTCATTTGATTTATGTGTATATTACCCTTATTATGTATTCCAGATAAATAGTAACTCATAAGAATTCAGATTTACTGGAATGAGTCGAGGATGAGGATTCTTTCTGTAATGTTATGGTTGAAATAGTAAACCTATTATTGTTCTTCAGTTTCTGTTTTGTTTATATCAATGAGCGATCAAGCTTATTTTCAACAGAGTATAGATTTCTCCTTCATTATGAAGTGTGATTGATCTTCATTAATATCGATGTGATTTATGTCTCATTCAGGCCATATTTTTAAAGATAGAGCAATTGGAAATTGATCTAGACCTCAGGGGGATGGTACAATTTGTTATCTTGTGCTATTTTCCAAATCATTTTTGTACCTTAACTAAACCTAGGAATTTATTTTATCACAGATAGACAATAAATTTTGAGAACTCTACTTAACGGAGCAAGAATCTAGACTGGATTTACAAAGCAAGCTTGATGAGTGCAAGGTTGAACATAACCTTACATACTAAAATTATTGTCTTACTTGGGCATTTGAGTTAAACCTAACCTTAACAAATTGTATGTTTTTTTAGATAAATTTGGATAGTTGTAGCAAGTCATTGCAAGAGCTTCAGGTAAGCCATTAAAATTACCATCTCAACCTTGAAGAAGAAAGAGTTCATCATTTCAAATCTACTACACTCGGGTAAGATGTGATAGAAGTTTTTTAATCAGTCATCTTCCTTTTCGGTTAATTGTTGATTTACTCTAACTATTTTGGGTGTTCATATACAAAACAGAAAACTCTATACTTGAACGGGCAAAAGAGTTGTGTTCTGGTTTGAGTAATGCAAGTGAAGATATAACTGTACTGCACAACAAAATAGGTATATAGGACCATCTTGTTAACATAGAAAACTTTATGTCTAATGTATAATATAAGGATCTCATACATTACAAAATTCTAAATTCTTAAGGTACGACACCTCCTTTGTCCTATAGCCATGTAGAAGTATCTCTTTGTTGAAGAATATGTGGGTTTATATGCTTATATCTCTCATTGAAAACATTGGAAGGTTTTGGACCTAAAGCACAGCAAAGGTCGATATATGAACATGCCATCTCTCCAATAGTCGACGAGGTTTTAGAGGGGTTTAACTGCACAGTTTTCGCTTATGGACAGACAAGCACAGGAAAAACATATACAATGGAAGGTGGTGTAAAACATAAGGTATAATACATATAGCAGAAATTTATTAATCCAAAGCCAATGGAAGACTCCACTAAACCTATGGAAGATAAACAAAAAAAGCCAATTTCCTTAATGGAGGATGGTAAGAGCGGTGCGATAGTGAGAGGCCTTGAAGAAGAGGTTGTGCATAGTGCATAGTGCAAATGAAATTTGTAGTCTGTTGGAGCATGGATCGGCTAAAAGGCGCACTATGGATACCTTGTTAAATAAGCATAGCAGGTAAAATTTGTCTATTGTAATGCAATACAATCTTGAAGAGGTCGCGTACAATACTAATGAGACCATCTTTTTCTTATGCAGTCGCTCTCATTCTGTATTTTCCATCACTATCCATGTAAAAGAAGCAACCGTGGATGATGAGGATCTTATCAAATGTGGCAAGCTTAATCTTGTAGACTTGGCAGGTCCGAAAATATTTATCGTTCAGGCACAAGAGAGGTACGTTGTTACCTCATTATTAATTATATTAATCCAAAGGTCAATTTAAAGAAGGTTCATACAGAGACCAGTCGAGACCACCCTTTCTTCTTTTTTAATCATATGTTGATAAATGTCTTGTTAGAATTATTAGCTTTGGGACATTTGTATCATTTGAAATATTGTTTTTCGTTATGCTTTTCAGTGTTGGACTGTGATCCATATTTGGGTGATATGAAGGAGTTTATCCAAGAGTTGAACCAAACAAATGGCTTGTTCAAGTTTGTTAGAATTATGAGAGAAAAATTTCAAGCCACTACAATAAAAGGTATAGCCCTGTATATTGTATATCACCTTTTCAGAGAGCTGCCATTTAGTTTAGGTCCAATAACTCAATTAGGAGAGTGTACTCTTACATGTATTTGTAAGGCTCTATGTAACACTTGGTATTAAAAAAAATTGTATTGTCTAATACTCATACTGTACAGTTTTATTCATCGCTCAATCCACAAAAAGGTTCTGGGCTTTTAAAAATCACATATTTGAATAAAACAGTCATATAGCATATAAATATGCAATGAATTATGTTTTGCCAAATATTAATTCGAGTCCTCGAACATCAAACTCGAAATTTACTTAAAGATTTCATGTACCAATATTTATAACATATACCAAATTGTTAACTCATGGTATTGCTTGATTCATGTATAATTTAGGTCCAGTAAATTATGGAAGAGTGTTTCTATCTGAAAGCAATTATTAACAAGTTTTTCTTGTGTTTAATTTGGCAGGAGCTATACCGGAAGATATATCTATGTTTCTAGACACATCAACAGTTTCTACACCTGCACCAGCTGCGTCCATTTTGTGTGATGGGAGTGATTCTAAATACACCAAAAAAGCAAATTTGCCACAGTCCCTTTTCAATTTTACCACGGACATGTACCGTACTAAGTCAAGCGCATACATTATCTGTGGCAAATTTAGTTCAAGTCCGTGGTAATTTTTATTTTCCTCGAAGATTTTTTTTTTTTTCTATCTCTCAGATCCCTCTTTTTTATTTTCAAATCTTCAGTTTTCAAAACCCAAAACTCGAAAACTAACCTTTACACACGATTTTCACACTAAAAACTAAGGACTTTAATCGACTCTACGAATATACAAAGAGAATATAATCGACTCTGCTTGATTTTGATGGAATCGTACTCCAAAGGTGCGTGTATATTTTTAATTTTTAATTTTCAGTTCAAATTAGTATTTGAAACTCCAGGTTCTAATCTATGTAGTTGATCTAGATTAATAGGTAAGCTTTTTGAATTCTAGTGTTTAGATTGGGGGCATTTCGTGTTAAACTCGTTTGATTTGAAATTAAATTCATCATTATAGAATTTGGGCTTCTGAAGGTTAGAATCGAAATGGGGTTCCTAAATTTTTTCCCTAATTTACTCTTTGGTAAGATTCATAGCAATAACAATGGAGATTGAGATTGGATTCTTTGGTTTACGGATAATGGGGAAGACAATGTTTCTTAATCTCCTTCGCCATGGTTTCAAGATCACTATTTGGAACAGAACACTATTTAAGGTAAACTCATACTCACCCCAATCATTCACTTATTCAATATAAATACAAAGTTAATTGGTTTTGGATCCAATTCTCATTATGTTGATATTGTTTCATAGTTTTCGATCGGCTTAAAATTTATTTGATTTATTCAATTTATATACAATTACTTGAACTACATAGTTATTATTAGTTAGAGGAAAGAGGACATATTAGTGTAAGATTTTGTGCTTTTAGTAATACCCAGAGGCCAATATTGAGTGTCGTTAATGGATAGTTAATAGTTGTGTACTTTGCTACTTGAACTGAGTTAACTATTACTAATACTAATTGGAGGAATGGGGATATATTTGTGTAAGATTTATTATTTTTAGTAATACCCAGAGTCCGATATTGAGTGTCGTTAATGGACAGTTAATAATTATGTACTTCGTGTAGAATGATAGGTTTATGTGCAGTGTGAAGAGCTTGTGGAACACGGTGCCTCGATTGAAGAAACCCCAACAACGATAGTTAAGAACTGCAAGTACACCATTGTGATGCTGTCAGATCCTTCTGTGCCTCTCTCAGTTAGTTAGTTTTTATTTTATGTTATGAGAAGTTGTGTTTTGGCATTGGCTATGGAATGGGAGATTTGTTAGGTGTGCAGGTGGGTTTTGAGAAGGATGGTGTGCTGGAGAAAATATGTGAAGGGAAAGGGTATAGGTATATTGACATGTCAACAGTTGATGCCGATACTTCGTCGAAGATTAGCGAGGTAAGGATAATGGGATGCTAAATGTTAATTAGAGTTTAAAGTAAAGATTAACTCGAATTAACTAACAAGTAATATATAAAGTCATATTTTCTTTTCTAAATTTTAGAGTTAATAAGAGCATCTTTTCTCTTCTAAATTTTAGAGTTAATAAGAGCATCTTTGTAGGCAATCCTAGTAGCTCTTCTTTAGGAATCGAAATACATGTGAGACATTGAGTTTCACTGATGTGTATCTATATGACTACATTGAAGATTACATTAAAAAGTGAAACCAGAGGCTGTGTAAGCTTAAGGTAAACTTTGTTGAGGTTTTTTCATATGAAAAACCAGGAGCCTAATTTTAACCTACTACTATCTTACTTCACTCACACAACATGCGCCTTACCTGCATGCATTTTTAGATGAGGTGGCCAACTTGTTTATTATATATTGGCATATTAGGAGATATGAGAATGCGAACAGCAGGGAAGCGATCCTAAACCACTACAAACCCCAATAAAGACTGGGCACAGCAGCGCTAGGCGTCTTCCCAGGGGAAAAAAAATAGCAGCTTCACAACGGCAAAGAATAGGTTACTTTGCTAATGTGAAGTTTGAGAAATCACTCATTTGGTAGTTTTGACTGATAAGTATAGGTTGCCCAATTGTATATCCTGCAGTATGCCAGTATCACATAGTCAACCACACTGCAAATTTCTAGATGCGTTACTTTCTTTCGTTCTTTCGACCTCCGTCTGAGATAATCTTTAAGTGCTTCGAGAAAGTCTAAATCAAAGGAAAAGAATTTAGGAAAATGATTATTAAGTAGTACCTTAAACGAGAAAGCGGAAAGCCTTAAAAGGGATTACATTTCCCTTTGTTTTTGTCAAGTGTCAGCTACCTCTACTGGCATATTGCTTTAGAAGGAACTAAAGGAACTTCTGAAGGTGAAAAAGTTGCGGGATGTTGATAATTAGCAATCTTGAGTTCTATGTTAACAGACTCTTTCAATTGAATAAGGGAATGCTTGCTATGATTTCTTCTTTTGTCAATTTTTTCAAGGATCATTTCTTGTTGCATCTACCTTTTCAACGATAAAACAATTATCCACAATTTAACAATAGCATAAAGTGATCTTCACAATCATTGTATAAAATAGAATTAAAGGTGCCCCATCACAGAAGTTGTTAGTAACAACTGCTACTGATCATTCTCATGAACTCTTATTTTAAAGGAAATAACTAACTACTGGACTGCATGACAATGAGAGTGAGTCTATTGATATATTTGTGCTGATATGTCTCTATAACTTGATTATGTAGGCAATTGCATAAAAGGGAGGGCAGTTTCTGGAGGCTCCATTTTCTGGTAGCTAAAAGCCTGTTGAGGATGGTCAACTAGTTATTCTTGTTTCTGGGGAAAAGGTTGGTCAAGAAGTATGCTATGTTAGACACCTGAAGTTTTTTTGACTGTGACTATTGGTTGCTTGTGGAGAGTTTCTCACCACCCTATATAAAACACCGCATAATGAACTATTTGGTTTAAGGGGTGAATCACATGAGTCATTCTCCGCGGAGTCACTCTTCCTAAGAACAGAAATATGAGACAAAAGCTGTAAATACCATTTTCTCTAATCTCATATGCTTATTTTCTTTAATCCCTTGGAATTTGAATAATGATGCGTACACTTGATTAACTAGGTTATACTTGCTATGGATAATTTGTTATGTCTATAAAAGTATTTTAGGACTTGAATTTATACAGATAATTGATTGATTTTCATTCATTTTGGACTTCTATACTATTCTCAGGTAAAAGACATGGAGTATAAACAAGCACATGAAACTAGGCCTTTGAAAGAAGAAATACAATTGATAAGCAAGTCATCATCCTCTTCCTTTTCATTCTTATGATCTTAGTTTCTTTTACTGTAATTTCAGATGGAATATTTGTACTTGGATGTTTTATGACTTATTTATGAAGGTTCGTAGTTTTTATGAGCTTTTTTTTGTTTATAAAGCATTAGCATACTATCTTTATATCAAATTTATTATGGAAGTAAATGTGCAGCAAATGCATTTTTGGAGTAGTTTCAGGCTATGCAGGTGTAGATTAGCAATATTATTGGAATTTTTTTTTTCAAAAAAATAATAAAATTACCACAGACTTTATCCATGGAAAAATGGGTATCATCTGCGGTATTTATAATAATTAACCACAGACAAACTCCGTGGAAAAAAAATTGCCACTGACTTACTCCCTAGCAAAATAAATTAAATAACCACAGACAAACTCTGTGGCAAAAAAATTGCCACGGATTTACTCTGTAGCAATTTAAATTAGATAACCACAAACAATGTCCGTGGCAACAAAATTGCCACGCACCATTTGCTACAGACCTCCACTAATGACTTTATCCGTGGTAAAATGACTATTACCACAGATTAGGTCCGTGGTAATTTAGTAAAATTGGTGTAGTGGTCGGACATTTGCACGTAGAGCTATGCACATTTGAGGCTGACCAAAAACATGTCGATTCTATTTTTTCTAATAAGTCATTAACAATTTACAATGTAATTAGAATTTTGGGTAGGTGAAACTCGAACTAGATGTCCTAAAGCTACTTAAGGTCCTTTATTAAGATGAGAGACAAAGTATCTTCCCTGAAAATAGTGGTTGCAACTTATAAGTCACTGTCTCTGCGACATTATTAAATCGGATGACATGGCTGGATTATGTTTTCTCTAGAATCTATGACTCATTAGAGCATTCACAATAGTTAAGAGGGTGGATTGGATGAATTTCAAGGTGAATCTAATCTACCCTAATGCACCCCACAATAGTTTTCAATCCACCCCAAGGTGAATTCACCCCAGCGTAAATCTAAACCGCGCGCATAAATGGACGTCTCAGATGAGTCCACGTGTCTTGATCCCTGCCATCATAGTCCTAACGTACTTCTGAACCGCGCATACCATTCAATGAATAGGAAAATGCCACGTATTTAAAAAAAAAATATATAGCCACAAAGTTCAGAACCGCGCGGCATCACCCTGCATCTTTTAGGCTTATTCTTCTTTCAAAAAATTTAGGCTTATTCTTATAAGGCATTTGCATTAAGGCATTAACATATCCAACATATCCAAGGCATTAGCATATCCAAGGCATTAACTTAGCATACCCAACCTTACTCCACAAGTTTCCCAACCCATTTCCTCCGTTAATCTCTTAAAAATGTCGGGTTCTTCTAGTTCGCGACCGAGGAAAATGCTTCTAAAACTACACGTAACTCTAACGCGGAAGTAAAACGAAGGGGGAACGCCGACATCACAAATAATTGGCCGTTACAATTAACGTCGGACAACGTTCCCACCCCATCCGCTAAGTAATACCCCATAGTGTGCGGTACCGTGCCTATATTATAATTGCATGGTGGCGCAACTCCATTAGACAAGTTGTTGAAAAGCCACCCTTGATACAAGACGTTCACGTAGTTGTTAGAACCGGAAATCCCAAAGAATGCGTGCCATATCCAAAGATCTTGGGATGCAACCGCTTCTAAAATCACCGTCGGGATTTTCTTATACCCGGTATATTGTCCTGCCCACCCAGCAGGACAATTCTTCTATTTCCAATGCATATAATCTAAATTACCTAACATCCCCGGGAAGCCTCGTGATCCATTCACTTCTAACAAGTGTAATGTATCGTCTTCATTGGGAGATCTAAGGTATTGATCTTTGAATTGTGTTATAATAGTTTTACAAAATTCTTTTAAGCACAAAATAGTCGTAGACTCCCTAATCCAAAGGTATTCTTCTTGGACGTCTACGCTTATTCTGTAACATAACATGCGAAGTGCGCACGTTATCTTTTAGTGCGAGGAAAAACCCATAGTCTTGGCGGCATTTTCTTTTGAATAAAATAGGGGTTCGAAGAAAGTATTTGATGATAAATACGTTGATACACACCTTCGCTTATGCGGAATTGACGACGAAATGAGATACCTTTGAATCTTGGGTTGTCACTGAAGTAATCCCGGTTAAGGCTATCCTACCCCAAATTATGCTCATGGTATTTCCATTTGTCAATCCGTCCCCTTTTACTACCTCCCCGCCTCCGTGATGATGTCACCTCTTGCTCTTTTTCTTCTGCTTCTCCCACTTAATCATCATCTTGCCATACTCGTGCAACAACTCAACTTGACGTCAGAATAGTTCTTTGTCACTGGATGATGATGAAGACGATGACTCCCAAGATGAGAGTGATGTCTCAGGCCTGAGCAGGTCAGCAATGATTTCGTTAGACATGATTCGGCGCAATTGATAAGAAATAAGGAAGGTTGAGTTTTAAGATATAAGATGAATGAGTTGATTATAGAAGAGAATAAGAGATGAATGAGGGTTACAAATAGAGAACAGAAGTAGCCGTTTATAGCCGTTGTGCATCTTGTTGAAGAAGTTTGATCAGAGAAAAACTCTGGTGAAATAATGGGGAACCAAGATTATTTTTTATACAGGCTTATGCCGTGCAATTCTAAACCACGTGGTAAAAGCTATTCGTTTGAAAATCTTTAAATCTCAGGCGTCCACGTGGTTAAATCCTTGACATTGAAGTTATGCGCACTTCAGAACTACGCTTAATAGGAACCATTGGATTAGAGAACACGTATTATCATCTTAGGGGAAAAGTGTGTACGCACACTTCTGAACCGCGCGGCGTGAATTCACCCTCAATCTACCCTCAGGGTGAAAAATCCACCCTTGGATGCATTTTGAGAGAACCACATCACGTATTCACCTAGCTGCTGGGAGATGAATTAGGGTGGAAAAGAGGGTGGATTTGGAATTCACCCTGCCACGTCACGGTGCACCTAGCTGCTGTGGGTGCTCTTAGGATGGATGGGTATTTTTTTATTTTTTTGATCGAATTTTTGCTTTATTTATTTAGAAAAGCAATAGTACATGTGGAGGACATAAAGCCTAGCCACTAGTTTACTGCTTAATAGTAGCTGTTCCTATTTTATCCAAGAAGTAAGTTACCCGAATTTTCCGTGGTAACATGGACGCATTCCAAAAAAGCTATGAATATTGGGAACTACCAAGCTTTGATAGTCAATCCGCCGTTCCATTTCCTTCTCTGTAAGTGTGGAGCATGATGATATGAAGCTCCCTTCCCAGCTGACTAATAAATTTTCAAGTTGCGTTGTATCTAGCCGGACATGTGTGCCTGTACCTATACCAATTCAATAGGAGTTCAGCATCCACCTCAACAATGAGAGGAAGCCAACCATGCCTTTTGTAGTATAATAAACCATGGAGTAAAGTGAACATTTCTATAGATGTGTTAGTGCCATTACCCAGTGCTATGTAGTACCCAAGCTGAAGTATGCCAAGATTGTTTTGAATAATACCTCCTGCACTACTCAATCTTGAAATAAGTGCTGAACCCTCGCTGTTTAATTTGAAGAAACCTATAGGCGGCTGTCTCCATCTGACGATAACTGGTCTTTTTATGGGTGCCGATTGTTTGGCAAGTCGTAGTACTTGAAGCGAGATACTGTCACTGAAGTTACCACTTCAGGCTATCTTGCACTTGGTCATACTCTCATGTAGATCATTGTTGATTCGCTTGATAATTTCGACGACCGAGAGATACCCTTCCTCGTACCTAACCTTACAACGAGATTTCCAAATTTCCCATACAATGTAAGCGGGGAGTGTACCTCGTAATAGACCCATTTGTGTGCCCATGTCAGCTGCTTACAACAACACTCCTTGACGTGTCCACCAACTGTCACTGAGACCCTGCCGAATGCCACAAACATTGGCATAGAACACCCATACCCTCGTAGCAACATCGCCTTGAACAAACAGATGGTCCATTGTTTCTGTCTCTCCCTTTGTACAACAACAATACTTAGAAATGAATGGGATTCGACGCTGAATAAAGGCATCAACAGGGACATCATTGATACGAGCTTTTCAACTAAAGATCTGAGTTTTTATGGGTACGGTTGGATACCATATCCATTGCAGTCGGCTCAGTTTGTCCTCCTCGTTGCGCCAAATATCCCAGACAGATTTAACCGTGAACTCCCCTGTGTTGGACCTACCCCAAATTGGAATGTCATCATCGTCGGTGATGAAGTATTTATGGGAGAGTGTATACTTCAGTTCAGTTGGTATTTTATTCTCTAGCAACTCCCATTTCTAATCATTATTGTTCACAACAACTTCGTTCACCATTATATGTTGCGTGGAGGCGATATCCAGCGTATCCTTTAAACTGCCGTCTCCAGTCCAATCATTGAACCAACAACTTTTGGTACCATTGTGAAGACACCACGTCGTGTTAGCATCTACAGTTGGTAAGAACCCTCGTATCTGCATCCAAAGAACTAATTCTCCTCTGCGCAAACTCGATGTTTCTCCATTAATAGTGTACTTGTTTCTGAAAAATTATGCCCATGTCGAGTTGTTGTGCCGAAAATTCTAGCACTTCTTGAGAAAAAGACTCACCTTGATATCCATGAGTCGCTAGAGTCCCAATCCACCTTCTAGTTTTGGTCGACATATTGCATCCCATGCAACCCAATGCCGTTTGTTTTGCCCGTGAAAACTGCCCAGAAAAAGTTTGCGAACATCGACTCAATCTTGCGTATTACCCCATTTGGAACTGAAATGCATGATAGGAGATGTATAGGCATCGAGTTGAGGACATGAGTAAGTAGTACCAGTTTACCTCCCTGTGATAGAAGCTTTTCTTGCTAATCTTGTGTTCGCCGTTGAATTTTCGTAAGCAATTGTTCAAAGTGTATAAGCAATACCCGGCCATAGCTTATGGGAGCCCCAAGTATATCATTGGAAATTCTCTCTGTTGAAACCCACAAATACTCTGTATGACCTGTTTATGTGCTACAGAAACATTATGGTGCATATACAAGCCACTTTTAGCTTTGTTGATTAATTGGCTGGAGAAATTTTCGTATCTTCCGAGGATGTGCATCAACCCTGAGATAGAACGATGACTTCCGCTTAAAAAAAATGAGGAAATCATCCGGATATAAGAGATTGGTAATGGGTGAACAACCTCTGGATGCTTGGAATAGGCCAATGTTGCCCTCCGCAAAACATTTGGATAACCCTCTGGATAGTACTTCCTCTGCAATTATGAAGAGCAATGGAGATAGAGGATCTCCTTGTCGTAAACCTCAAGAAGATTTAAAGAATCCCTTGAAGACCCCCTGTAAGACAACCGAGAACCATGGAGTTTTAACACATTGCGTTATGAGTGAAACAGATCTGTTAGAGAAACCAAATTTGTGTAAGACCTGTCGTAAGAACTTCCAATCCAGCCTATCGTAAGCCTTTGCCATCTCAATCTTGATCATAACATTGGTGCCTCGTACCTTTTTATGTAAATCCCCAACCATTTCCTGAGCTAAAGTTATTGTTTCGCTGATGTCCTTCCCTTGAATGTAAGCTCCCTGATTGCTAGATATTAATTTGTAGAGGAGTTTGCTCAATCTGTTCGCAATGATAGAAGAGAAAATTTTGTATATGACAGAACACAAACTGATAGGTCTGTTGTCACCCAGCAAGGTTGGGGTGTCCACTTCAGGTAGTAGTGTGAGAAACGAAGAAATATAGCACCTGGAGAGTGGGGCACCATTGAAGAATTCTTTGGCAGCACTATGAAGATCATCCTTGATAATATCCCAACATGAAGTAAAGAATACGGAGGTGAAACCATCACTGCCCGGAGCGCTGTCACTGGGGATCTTGATCACACTTTCATGCAATTCTTCCAGTGTTGGTGTTTGTGTGAGACTAGCATCTTCATCTACAGAGATGATATTCGGAATACACTCAAGTAAGTCTGTATCTATAGTAGTATTAGTAGCTTACAGCACCTCCTTGAAGTAACCCAACACAGCATCATGTATGACATCCACTTCAGCCGTCTCAGTACCATCAGGAAGAGTAAAGTCAGTTACAAAAGATCATTTTTTGTTAACTTGTGTTGCAGTATGAAAGAATTTTGTATTGGCTTCACCTGCCACAACATCATGGATGGGTATGCATATAAGAATGAGGTTGGAAAGGTTACACATCTTGCGAGTTTTGGTGGTGCCCTGATTGAAAATAATTTTGAGGATATTCTAGGATTTCAAAATATAGGTCGTATCAATTTTAATGTTCTTACATGTACTACATTTTACTATTAAATTAACACCCAATGCAATAACAAAATCAATCAAGCCTAAAACTCAAGCACTTCAACATTCTTTTAGAAGAAATAATTAGTTCTTTCCTATATTTTTCTATGTTCACAAATGGGTATAATGGTCAAAGGCTTTGGTTCCTACACTCCCTTGCGTCACTGTGCTAGTACTAGCTTAGAGTAGATGTTCGGTCCTCACGTCCGAGTGAGTCGCCTTATCATACGTCAGCACTCAGAACGGTGACGTTGTAAACCTAAAACTAGTATTTTACAACGCTAGGCTGGGGCCGTATCCTATGAACTCTTGTTTGTACCCCGGTCTGGTACACCTATCCTTTGGGTGATGAAATCCCGCGGGAATCTTGCTACTCTTTTTATTATCAGTTATTTTTAGGTCTGGGACGTTCAATTTTCGTATGAAACGAATTTCTTCATATCCCTATTGGGTGGTGGTCCCACTTGTTAGAGAGATTTTTGGGAGATGAAATCCCATAAGGCTCTAACAGTTTTTAACTTTACTAATGTTAGAATGAAAAAGAATTTAAATACGTCAATAGGTTAATCCAACCATAAAAAATATTTTATTAGAGCAGCATGTATTTGTACAGTCTACACGACTTTATGTACCAAGTACCGGGGCGGAGCGGATATGAACTGATAAGAAGATTTTTGGGGTCCTCTAGTAAAATACCCGTTCAAAGTATGGTTGTCAAATTGTAGTACGGATGAATAGGATCGAATCCACAAAGAGGTTTGGGAAAACAAACATTTTTTAGGCCGAATTATAGTTTTATAAGAGATAAATCTAAGAAGAATAAATAAAAACTAATTATAAAACTTAATGAGAGAGAGCTAAGGTTTGGACTTGGCCTCTACCTTCCAGAGCATTAATCGATATACAACTAGATCCTAATATCTCCACCCATCATATGTTCGTGTTAAGACACATACGATGTTGTGAAATAAACTACTAAATATATGGTCAAGCATTTAGTGGTTATGCTTTTAAGTGATGGTGAAGAGTGCCTTAGAGAATTATCAACTCAACCATGGCTAGATTTGAGTGAGTTCTCTTGTGCTTCCTCTTGTTTAGATCTCCAAATCAAGTCTACGGTTAGTAGTACTTATTTGTATCCAAAGTTATCATACACCAAACTGAAGCTATAGTCAAGTCTTCGATATAATGCACCAACTTATCAATTATAAAGTACTAAGAGAAAACTAATTAGAACCTAATTAATACCAACTATTTCTTATCCAAGAAGAGGCCTCATCCTAAGTTTAGCTAAGAAATTAGCCGTTCATCTCAGACTTTATCGCATTAAAAACTAATAAAGACATTAACAAAAATTAAACTAAAAGAGAAGAAGACAATTAAATAAAGTTAACTTTATTTCTTCTAAACTTGCTACAATATGAGATGCCCAATTACAATGGGGGGAGGTGATAGACACGTAATATTTACGTGTACAACTCCTAAATTTATATCTACCTAGTCACTTATTAAATAAATGTGATATTAATAGTGATTTTATTTGTATTTAGAGAAATCAGACACATGATAAACAAGTCGTACATTTTTCCAGTTTTCAACAAAGAACAAGGGTGATGCACTCCAACAATGATTCTTATTTGAATTTGTCAACCAAAGTCCCATGGAAACCCATTAAAAATAATTAAATGTAGATATTATTCTCATGAGTTATAATATCTATACATGATCTAAGGCACTGCTTAAGGGATTTTATCTTAATGGTGATATTTTGTAACCCTTCCTATACTTTATAAATTGGAGGGGAAATACTCTATAAATAGGAGGGGAATCCCACCCATGAGAGATCCTCTTGGAGAGTGTAAATATTAAGGTTCAATAAGCAATAAAGTTCTTGTTCTTCTCTTTTTCTTGTCTTTTACTCTTATAGTAGTAATAGTATAATGGCAATTATCAAAGTGTTGAGTAGTTAAGCCTCTTAGCCAAGGCTAGAGGAAGCTCCATCCAATGTAGCTTTAGTGTAGATTGTGTAGTTTAGTTAGAGTAATTGTATTATCTTTATCCTTGTATAATGCATATTCGTATTCCTTTGTCCTATGCTTGACCATAGCTAGGATTAGGAGAAATAATGAATCTAAGTAACCATCTTGTTTGACCATAACAAGATAGGTTAGGAACATGGAGAAGAGAACATAATCTATACTTATTATCCAGACCATGGTTGAGTAAGTTGGTTTATGGGTAGTTCAAAATTACTAAGGGTCCGTTTGTTTGCCAAGTCTCACACGCGAGACATGACAAGTTGTGGTAGTTGCAACTCCTACTCATGTTTGTTTGACCAAATCTCATAACCTGAAAGCCTCTGCGGGAAATCCGAAAACCACTTTGTTTTTTGTTCAGTTCCCTCCATAATAGGTGAGATTTATAAATCTTTCTCTTCGTGGGAGTTCGTGGGAGTAAGAAAAGGAGATAGACCCCGATAATTTCTTTCCAACTCTATGAAGCTTTTACACAAACTATCATTTGCTCTCATGTACGAATCTCCTCTCTCAAAGCTGTGATTTCCTCTCTCAAAGCCGTGATTCAGGTTCTTTTCTTCTTTCTCTCTCATCTTCTTTCTGCAAAGTAATAATGATCATTTGCTCTTTCTGTTGCTGCAGTAATTAAGTTTTAGTTGTTGCTGTAATCGATCGAGTTTCAGTTATTGCTGTAATAGAGTTTTAGTTGTTGCTATAATTAAGTTTCAATTGCTGCTACTCTTCTTTAGTTGCTGCTGTTTGCTGCTCTTAAACTGTTTGCTATAATTGAGTGTCAGTTGTTTACTATTTTCTCCTCTCTCATCTTCTTTCTGTAAAATTAAAATGTGGGATTGCTAGATTTTGGATTTTTTATTTTTATATGGCAAACTAAAAAGGGAGCTTGTTGATTTGAAAGTTTTTTCTTCTTCTTTTGACAAATTAGGAAGTGGGTTCGATGATTTAGGAGATTTGTTTGATCTTATACCCATGTTTTAATCACTATAATTTCTCTTTTATAGATGGACTCTGACGATGATGATAATGTTGTTGCTTCATGCACTATACTAATTGTGGTATGCATGACAATTGCATTAGTCGAATCAATGAATTATGTAGATAGGTTGCCGACAATCAATAGAGATGATGATAGACATCTTTATTTGAGAAGATTATATGAAGAAAGTGATACAAAATGTTACGAAATGCTTCGCATGAATCAAATGACATTCAATCATCTTTGCACTAGACTAGAGACCAAAGGGTTGAAGAAATTACGATTTGTAGATGTTAAGGAGCAAGTTGCTATGTGTCTTCTAGTAATTGGGCATGATACATGAACCTTTCAAGTTAAGTTTGACTTGATCCGATCAGGTCACACGATCTCTCGATACTTTCACAGAGTTTTGCGAGCAATTCTTAAGTTGGGTGTGGATCTTATTATGCCCGCAACTGCCGAGTTTTCTCCGGTAATGGGTAACGATAATAGGCCATGGGCAAGCCATTATTTTAAGGATTGTGTAGGGGCAATAGATGGAACCTTTATACATGCCAGTGTACCGGTGGAAGATCGACCAAGGTATAGAAATATAAAAGGAGACATAAGGCAGAATGTGTTGGTTTCATGTGGATTTAACATGAGAATCACATATATATTGGCTGGGTGGGAAGGTTCGGCTCACGATAGTAGGATGCTTAGAGCGGCGGTTAATGATCCAAGAGACCCTTTTACTATCCCTGCAGGTATTTTTAATAATCGCTTATGGCATGATCTTAATGTTTTTTTTACATCGTATTTACTATCTTTCATTTTATTAGGTAAATTCTACTTGGGTGATGCCGAGTTTGCTAATGTCCTTGGTTTTCTAGTACTATATCGTGGTGTAAGGTATCACCTTAAGGAACATGATGGAAGAGCCCCTACTAATGCAAAAGAGCTCTTCAACTATCGTCATTCATCTTTACGAAATGTGATTGAAAGAACATTTGGCCTATTGAAGAAACATTTTTCTCATCTCAGATCGTATCCTTTTTTGTAACATTGAGACCCAAACAATGATCGTAATGGCATGTTGCATTATTCACAACTTTATATCAGAAGTAGACCCATATGATATGGGTGATGAATTGGTCACACCTGAGGAAGAGCCACATGAGGATTTTGGAGAGTGAGAGGACATAGCTGCACTTCAACCATCTGCAACATGGACGGGATTTAGAGATCATTTAGCTGAGACTATGTGGAATGAATATAACCATCATCCATAGCTTAGGATATTTACCAAGTATATTTTGTATATATATTTGGAAGTATTTGTGTTATGTTTTAATAAAGACAGTATCAACTGTAATAGATGTGATAATTGGCGTTAAACTTTCTTGTGCTTTGTTTTTCTTGTGAAACTACATGTCTGAGGTGAAAAAAATATGGGTTTACATGTAGCTAGAGATGTAAATGTTATATTCTTATGCTGCATATTTAAATTTCTTTTCATCGTGGTGATAGGTATGGATTCAGAGACACATGTCTTTATAAACGAAGATGGCGAGGGCGATGGAGCAAAAAGTAAGGTTATTTGGGATGATATGATGGATCGCATTCTTCTAGACACATTGCATGACCAATTGGCTAAAGGTGGTAAGAGTGACAATGGGTGGAAATTGTCAGCTTATAATGCCGTAGTATTTAATGTAAACAAGGGATTGAATATGGAGATTACTGCGACCAATGTTCAAAGTCGGTTAAAGACTTGGCGGCTACATCATAATGCTGTGAAGGAGATGAAGAATATTAGCAGTTTTGGGTGGGATGAAGAAAGGAAAATAGTAGTCGCCGACGAGGCCTTATGGAAAGAAGTTCTGAAGGTACACACTTATATTATTTTTTTGCAAAAAAGGTATTGCATAACATTCTATCTTAAAGCATCACATCCTTGAAAGAAAGTTCACAAGGCATACACCTGTATTTTACTCTCAAACAAAGTACTTTTTTTTCATTGAAACCATTTACCTCTATAAAGTATTGTACTATGATGATTAATATACTGCTTTACTTGTTTCTAAATAGATGATGAAACACTTGAAGAAGTTCAAAAGAAAGCCTTTGTCTAACTATGAAGAGATTGCAGAGATACTTGGCAATGATCAAGCCAATGGCTCACATGCGACAACTATTCAAAATACAAATGTTGATATGGGGGAAGAACATGATCACGACTATGCTCCTAAAATAGGGAACCAACCACCCCAAGCTGAATCACCATTTCCAGAAGTTGCCACCTCTCCAAATCCATCAACATCTAATATTGCCCCTAACAGACAAAGAAATAGATCATCAGGTGAGTTGGTGTCTAAGCAACTTAAAGGGCTTCAAGAATGCATTTCTAAGGTTGTAGATGCAATGATGTTCAAAAGCTGTGATCAAGATGCCCTTATGGAGAAGGTAACCAAAGAGCTTGAAAAGTTATAAACGTTAGATCTCGAGGCAAAAGTTAAAGCAATGGAAATATTTGCCACTAACATAGGTATGGCAAGGATGCTTCTTGCAATGAAAGATGATGCTAAGGAGTTTTGGCTAAAGACCCGTTTTCTTATTATTAATCGTTGATGAAGGATTTGGGAGGGAATATTTTGACTACCTTATTTATGTTGTTTTGGTATGGACTTGTTCATCTTATAATGATTATTTTCTCTTGTAGAAGTGGAGTTAAAGAAGTTGTTGTTATTTCATCTCCTGTTGTTGTTTCATCTCTTTGCCAAAGTAGTTGTTGCTGTTTCATTTATTTTTGTTGCTGCTATAATCGAGTTTCAGTTGTTATTTTAATCGAGTTTTAGTTGTTGCTATAATTAAGTTTCAATTGTTGCTGCTTGTTGCTCTTAAACTGTTGTTGCTGTACTTCACTTTGTAAACTGAAATTTGCTATGCCAAATTAAAAAATGTAATTGATCAGTACTTTTTTGTAATCTGATAATTTCCTCTTCCTTGCAGTCACTAATGCTTGTCACGTCTTTGAATCCTGTAAGTACTTACTTGTTTACACCTTTTCATTCTCATCAGATTCTCTGCAAATATGTTCTTATATTTCTTTCTTAACGTTAATTTTTTGCATAGGCCCTTCCACATGCAACAGGAATGGGAGATGGAGTTAGAGGACAAGGACATCTAAATATCGGTGAACTATTTTTACCGGTATGCACCACTATTATCAACTACCATACTTTTCTATCCTCCTAATTGGTATGACAAAATGGTTCCCTAGTGCATTCAGAAACTCAGGGTCATAAGCATTTTCTCAATCATTTAATATCCACTTAAAATCGATAATTCTTAGATCTACTCCTTCCCATGCCACATAATCTTTTGTAGCTTTTTTTAACATGCTACGAGAAGTAATATTGTTAGTGTCTATAGTAATTTATCGCTGCCCCATCAACCATCCTGCCGAAAGCTTAACTTACATATAGTTAACTCAGTGAGTTGTGTGCCAAATTTATGTAAGTCCTTTGACCTTTTCAAGATGCAGTTTTAGACTTCATTCCCATATGATAATCTACTTCTATGAAGCTCTCACTCTGGGGACCTGCACCAAATTCTGTGGCCAAGGGATTATCTTCTTCCTCGCCAAATCTCCATAACCACTTCTCTTTCAGCTGCCTTCATTACCCAAGGTTTCTTAATACCTTTATCCTAAATCAGGTTCAAAGCAACATCGTAAACATTTTTTCAGGATTATCAATTGCCCCACTTCTGCTCCTAAATATTCACTTTCCTTTAAAAAGTAGAAGACCTCGAGTGTCCGTTCGCTTGTATAGATTCTCTTAAAATCCTTGGCCATAATTTTAAGAAAAAATAATAATTCCTAGCCATTTCCCGACTTGTAGTCCTGCTTTGTACTTTTCGAGTGAAAATGCTTAGAAATGGAGATAGTGCATCTGTTCTATACCTCAGCTTCTGAACAATCCTAAGAGGACTTATTGATCATAATTAAGCAGGATGTAGACGATGTACATTTCCTCATCCAAGGCATCTATAACCCCATTTCTAACCAACAAGTAGCCCAATAATTGCCAATTTACATGGGTGTTATAGGTTTCTTTTCCCCGTTTCTCCTTTCATTCACTTGTCGAGTCAGATACTTTTTTGAGGAGTCCCTCAGATACTTGCCTTGAAGGAAGACATGGTCTTGAGATGGAACTTCAATGGGACAAGGTTTGTGTAGCCAAAAATGCTTGTGATAATAGTTAGGATGATGTAAATTTTGTGTTGATGTTAAACTGCTGCTTGTTTCAGGGGTATATAATGGCAGTACAATTTTGTGTTGATGTTACTGCACATATAAACCCATATCAGGGGTATATAACAGTAGTACCTATCCCTCTTAAACTACTGCTTGTTTCAGTTGTTACGAAATCAGGGGTATTTTTGCTGTTACTGCATATTTAAACTGCTTGTTACTGCTGTTTGCAACTGAGTAATACAATTATGCTTGTCCTACAATTATAATTATAGACTGTTATTGTGCTTAAAATAGTTTCGGTTCTCTTTTTACAGGGTAGAGCTTTCAATTTATTACAAGCCTGAATGCAATGGTTGTTATGATGATGAGTATTGCTGGAGAAATAAACAGAGCTCAAGTGCAACGTCAATTGACTGAAGGCCTTGTTTACCAGTATAGTATAATGCTGAAAATCAGACAAAGATGCGATTTTGAATAATTGCAAAATCCCATGTCTTCAATCTATCTCCATTACTCTGTACTGATTAGCCCCTCTACCAAGTAGAGCCGCCTTACTCCGAAATGATTTATGCATTCAAGCTTGTTACTGCTGCTACTGCGACAACTTCCTCTAATTACAATTTACGTTTTGCGAAAGCTATTTACAAGTTCTTTACAAATTATCAGATGTTATAGACACGAGCTACAAACCTCATTATCCAAAATGTTATATCTAGAATTTATCTCTCGCTATAACAATGTCTCTTAAATTTGGAACTCGCTACCTATTTTCAGGTACTTACATTTTCTAACTTGGCCTTTATGCATCTTTATCAAATTCTGTATTATGTATTGATTCTTTTTTCAGGTTTCTTTAATTTGACGCAAGGATAGACGCGAGTATATAATGCCATAGACTTCATATGATGCTTACTTTTCTTTGTTATTTTTAGTTTTGTCAAAATGGTTATTGGGTGAATCTTGCTTTCTTATGTGATATATTCGTAGGATGGAAATTGTATTCCTATTATCATAGAGATCTAATGTCCCTATCAAAAAGCATGTACAGAGGATCATAGATTTATAAATCTCATGGTCAACCAAACGGCAAGAATGAGATTTGTTGGGAGTTTAAAGTCCAACTCTCATTGACAAGCCAAACACATTATTTGGAATTGCATGTCTCAGGAATGCAAGTCTTGAGACATTCAACTCTTAAAACATAATTCAGACTTGGCAAACAAACGGACCCTAAATCTCTTTTATCCTTTTATGTATTGTATATGCCCGACCAAGGATATGCGATACAGGAACTCATAATTTACTTTAATTATTTATGCTATCACACGGTTATAAAGGGTAGAGTGGAATCTAAGCCTTGGTTCTCACTCCAACTCATACAACTCATATTCTCTAGCATTTGTTTATTTCTTCTTTTTAGTTTGAAACCTACTCAAACTCATTGTTATTGGAAAAAACTAGTAGCTCGAAGTATAATTCGTACCACAAGTCTCTTGGGATACGACCCCGCTTTCCCTTGTACTTAACGGTACACCGTGCGCTTGCGGGTCTTTTAAGACATCGGTTTATAATCGATCAAGTTTTTGGCGCCGTTGCCGGGGACTTAAGGTGCGTTTTATTTTTTTGAGTTATTATTTTTAAGCCGATTTTATCGTTTTTTTTCTCCTTTCCTCTACTTTTGATTTTATTCGATCTCGAAACACTTGGTGCAAACAGTAAATATTTTTCATTCTCCTCTCTTAAACTATTATTATTTGGACAAGAACAGTAACAACACCTAATCTTGGTGGTATTAATTGGTTTTTAACGAGCTTAATCTCTTCTTTTGCATGTGCCCACCTTGGTTTTTAACGAGCTTTGGTTTGTAACGAGTAGGTCCAACGTAACGAGCTTTGGTTTCGGTAATTTATTAACATAAGCCCGAGTTGCTTTTGTTAAGAGTTGTTTTTTATTGCTGAGGGTCCAAGAACTTAGGAACTTAAGCTTTTTATTTCTTTTGTTCTTTAACGTGCAATAGTGGCCCTTAATTCGAACTAGCTCGTGTTGTTGTTACGAACTGTGTTGTTTCTTTTACGAACTTGAAAATGGACTTTTTATTTTTTATTTTTACAAGCTCGGTTTTTGGTTTCAAACGAAACATTTTTGTGAACCTTAAAACGAACTTAAAGCTTTGGTTTCCCATAAATTGTTTTCATGAACTCGAGCACGAGTCGTTGTCTTCGAGCTCGATCCCGAACTGTTTTCACGAACTATTTTTACAAGCCCTAAAGTAGATGTTTGGGAAGATAAAGTTAGTGACCTACAAACATTACTTCATGTTGTCACAGTAAGACCATTTTGTATTTTTGACATTGTTTGTTTTGCATGTGCTCACAAGAGAACGTTATTTAACTTGAGAAGGAGTTGCTTTGTTATAAACACAAACTTGAACACGAGTTGCTTTTGCAAGTTTTGCTCGAATTGGGATGAGATAAAAGACCATTTTTACTAGTCTTGATTATTACTCTCCATTGTCGATCAAACACAAGCCGATTACACTTTGACAATTTTGGGCACCGATAAGAGATACAAAAGAACGGAAAGCGTGGAAAGTGTTGAAGGCAGAAATACGAAAAGCTTAAAGCGCGGGAAATTTCTTGAAATATCCTTCTTGTGCCCCCTAAGTGAAGGGACACTTTCATCTTTCACCCCCTAAGTGAAGGGGCGACCACAGCTATACCGGGAAACACTTCCCGTAGGTTGGTACTTCTCAAAACTTGACATCTAGAAGGAGTACATATCCGCTACACCCCGGCACTAGGACATATAAAGTCGTATGGACTGTGCAACTACATGCTGCTCTAATAAATTTTTTGCTGTGGTTGGATTGACCTATTGTTGTGTTTAATATTCTTTTTCATTCTAACATTAGTAAAGGTAAAAACTGCTAGAGACTTACGGGATTTTATCACCCAAAAAGCTCTCCAACAAATAGGACCACCCATTAGGGATACGAAGAAATTCGAATTACACAAAAATTAAACGTCCAGGACCTCAAAATAGCTGCTAATAAAAAAAAGTAGCAAGATTCCCGTGGGATTTCATCGCCCAATGGATAGGTGTACCAGACCGGGGTACAAACACGGGTTCATAGGATACGACCCCAGCCTAACGCCGTAAAATACTGGTTGTAGGTTTGCAATGTCACTGTTCCGAGTGCTGACGTACGATAAGGTGACTCGCTCAGGTGTAAGGACTAAATATCTACTTTAAACTGGTTCTAGCATAGTGACGCAGGTGAGCATATGAACCAAAGCCTTTGACCATTCTACCTATTGTGAACATAGAAGAATATAGGGGAGACCTATTAATTACTTTTAAAAAATGTTGATGTGCTAGAGTTTAGGCTTGATTAGTTGTTTATTGCATTGGGTGTTGCTTTTATTTCAAAATGTCATACATGCAAGAATATTGGAATCCATACAGTTCATAATTCGACATCTCGCAATAACCACAAAATCATTTTCGATCATGGGATCACCAAAATTCTCAATACGTAGAATCTTTCCAACCTCCTTTTTATATGCAGGCCCATCAGTCTGTTCAGTCATCCAAACAGTTCCCACCTGCTCCACCCAAACCATCTTTGGACGATACTATTGCTCTCTTCATGTAACAATCAATGCAATTTCAGTAACAAATGATGTAATTCCAACAACAGACTTTGGTGAATCAGAATTCTATGGCCCAATCTATCTCTAGATTAGAGACTCTGATAACTCGGTTGTCAACCACGTGAAGTAAAATAGAGCACGAAAAATTTCTAAGCAATGAAGAAGAACAATCCGAAGTTAAATCCCTGATGATTTAGAAAATGATGAATTCAAGCGTAATCAAGGAATGTTTTCCCCGTGGGGTGAATGGATACCATATTGCGAGACAGATTTAGAAGATGAATATTTTAAGGTCGAGGATCCTATGTCACAAGAAGATCTTGAAGAAGCAGTTATCATGTCTAATATAATTCTTTCTCAATCACCTCCAAATTCATCCCTCAATATTTAACCACTGATGTCACCATCCATCATTTCATTTGTCAACCCAATAAATTCTTTCGAGGAAACTATGACCGAGACTGAATATTTTTCCTTTTCTTTTAATGATTTTTCTGACGATGATGACGATGAGATAAATTATGAACATATGGAATCACCATCTCATTATACGATAACATGCGAGGAATTTGCAGATGTTGATATTTATACCAAAGTTAATAAATTATAAATTGTCGAACCTGTTCCAGATGTTATCAACTTGTCATTTCCTTCTCAGTCTCCTTATGAGTCACCTCAGCCTTGCCTTGACCCGCGTCCACCTGACACAAATTGTGATATTGAAAACCAGTGGGTGGATAACCCTTTTTTACAGGATATATCACTATTATTGGGGGTTGATTATGTTTTAGTTACTCCTTCACCAACCCTCCCTATACCTATGCCTACACCTTCATTTCATAAGCCACTTGGGGGTACCATAATTGTTAATGAATTTAATGATTTATTTTGCGATAACTCTAGTTGTACATACTCAATTGATCAATGCTTAAATTATTTCAAGTACTGGGACGACCCTGTAATTCTTAAAATAGTATAAGCATTATCACCTACAACTAAGTCATAGAAACTTGAGCCCGATCCATAACCACCCGATCGACATTACTTTAATGGTTCAAGTCACTTTTTGGAAAATGAAGAATATCAAGATATATTTTTGGTGTATGGGGTTATACCTTGTAAAATATCGTAAAGTGAGATTCCCCATAAATTAAATATGGAAAATCTTTATCCTAGGGGATTAGACTCTGAGTTATTTTTATGTATCATGATTGTACCAGCACAATTAGGTACAAATAAGGATAACCGCTATTTTTCTATTATCTGGCTATTCAAGGATAAAGAAAATTTTAGTGTTCCTTGGTTATTTAAGGAGAACTTACAACCTGGATAGTTAATCAATTATTATACTTTGTACCCTTTTAGACCTATATCATGACATTCAAGTTTGGGGGAACATTCGTCTGGCTGAAGATGGTAAAACTTAGCACTTCTGGGAGGCAACCCAAGACACATTTAGGTAAGAAGTCCCAATTTTTATTTCCCATTCCCTTTGATTCTCAAGCATTGAGGATAATGTTTCCTTTAAGCTTGGGGGTAGAAAAGCTATTTTTTATATACTTTTTAATGAAAAGTAAAATAATGACTCTTTGGCAATGTATGATATATTTTTGGCAAATTTCCAACACTTAGACTAATTTTATTTAGGCAAAATAATATGTTGATTGGAAAACCCAAAAAACTTTGATATTTTACAAGTGTACACTATAATATTTATTTATCGTGTTTTTAAACTCGATATACTACCTTGTGATTAGCAAAAATCTTAAATTGTTCTTGGTATATTTTTAAATCTTGCACTTCACTATAGTTATACTACCAATACCTTCAACAGAGTTTTTGACAAGAATATGGAAAATTTAGCATTTATGTTAGAATAATTTGCTCTAAGGGAGACAACTGCCTAAGAATAAGCTCATTCCTGAAAGTATAGAAGAAATGCCAAACTTGCTCTAAGACTTTAACGCTGCAGGACATACTCGCATGATTAAGAACTGAAAAAGGAAAAATTAGTACCAATCTCGAGTAAGACCATGAACTATGTGAAGGGAGCAAGAAAAGTGTCACTTGTGAGAATCCTGGGTCTAGGTCAAGAAGGGGCTCCAAACCCTGGCAACCTTAGCCAACTGGCGAGGATTGTTGACCAAAACTCCTTATTATGGATACCTCACTAAGAATCAATGTATGAAAAGAAAAAGAGGCTTGCAAAAACAAGAATACCAAGAAGACGAATTGACTAAGGTACTTGTCAAACTAATCGATGAATTTATTCCAATAAGTACTAGACTACCAAACACTTACTCAACTATTCTATACAATGTATTGTGTTACAACACAATCTTCACTACACTGAGATATAACTAAGAAAAATATTTGAATCTTTTTCTAAGCATGAGGTAGTATTTCAAGTTTTGGATTTTGAAAATAATATTTTATGGTACACTTGGGAAATATTGAGTTTTAAGGAATTTTCTGTCATATAATTTTCTTGTTATAACAAAATAAGGATAAGTTGACAGGAAATAAGTTATTTATAATCTAGATGTGCCAAAGTGTCATTTTCGATTTTTGTGGGTATAATCATTGAAAACCCTCACGAGACAACACTCGACCACCAGGGGAACCTGTTTAACGACTTGTTGCATGCACTCAATTCAACCGCGCGACATGCGAAAATAGTTTTTGTTTACTTTTGTTTGAGGACTAGCAAAATATAAGTTCTGGGGTATTTGATAAACACGTAATATTTACGTGTACAACTTCTAAATTTATATATGCCTAGTCATTTATTAAATAAATGTGATATTAATAGTGCTTTTGTTTGTATTAACAAAAATTGGACACATGATAAACAAGTCGTACATTTTTCTGATTTTCAACTAAGAACAAAGGTGATGCACTCCAACAATGATTCTCATTTGAAGTTGTCAACCAAAGGCCCATGGAATCCCATTAAAGATAATTAAATATAGATATTATTCTCATGAGTTGTAATATTTATGCATGATCTAAGGCATTGTTTAAGGGATTTTTTTATTAATGGTGATATTTTGTAACCCTTCTTATACTCTATAAATAGGAGGAGAAACCCACCCATGGGAGATTATCTTGGAGAGTGTAAATATCAAGGTTCAATAAGCAATAAAGTTCTTGTTCTTCTCTTTTTCTTGTCTTTTACTCTTATTGTAGTAATAGTATAATGACAATGATCAAAGGGTTGAGTAGTTAAACCCCTTAGCCAAGGCTAGAGGAAGCTCCTTCCAATATAGACTTAGTGTAGATTGTGTAGTTTAGTTAGAGTAATTGCATTCTCTTTATTGTGGCATAATGCATATTCGTATTCCTTTGTCCTATGCTTGACCATAGCTAGGATTAGGAAGAATAATGAATTGAAGTAACCATCTTGTTTGACCATAACAAGATAGGTTAGGAACTTGGGGAAGAAAACATAATCCATACTTATCAACCGGACCATGGTTGAGTAAGTTGGTTTATAGGTAGTTCCCAATCACTAAATCTCTTTTATCTTTAGATGTATTGTATATGCCCGACCAAAGATATGCGATACGAGAACTAGTAATTTACTTTAATTATTTATGCTATCACACGGTTATAAAGTGTGGAGTAGAATCTAAGCCTTGGTTCTCACTCCAACTCATGCAACTCATAATCTCTAGTATTTGTTTATTTCTTCTTTTTAGTACGAAACCTACTCAAACTCATTGTTATTGGATAAAACTAGTAGCTCAAAGTATAATTCGCACCACAACTCTCTTGGGATACAACTCCCCTTACCCTTGTACTTAACGGTATACCGTGCGCTTGCATGTCTTTTAAGACGCCGATTTTTAATCGATCAATGTCTTAAAAGTTCCACAAGTGTACAGTGCACCATTAAGTACACGGGTATGCGGGGTCATATCCCATGAGACTTGTGGTGCGAATTATGTCGAGCTACTAATTTTTTCCAATAACAATGAGTTTGTATAGGATTTGAAATAAAAAGAAGAACGAAAAAAATTACAAGACAAATGAGAGTGGAAACCAAGACAACAATTCTACTCCATCCATTATAACCTTGAGATAGTGTACCTAATTAGAGTATTCACAAATTCCCGTATCGCATATCCTAGGTCAGGTATATGCAATACATCAAGAGATAAGATAATTATTGATTGGGAACTACCCATGAACCAACTTATTCAACCATGGTCCGGTTGATAAGCATGGTTTATGTTTTCTTCTCCATGTTCCTAAAATATATTGTTATGGTCAAACAAGATGGTTACTTAGATTCTTTATTCCCCTTAATCCTAGATATGGTCAAGCATAAGACAAAGGAATAGAATATATATTATGTCGGGATAAAGAGAATGCAATTACTCCAACTAAACTACATAATCTACACTAAGGCTACATTGGATGGAGCTTCCTCTAGCCTTGGCTAAGAGGTTTAGCTATTCAACCCTTTGATCATTGCCATTATACTATTACGATAATAAAAGTTGAAAACAAGAAAATAAGAAGAACAAGAACTTTATTGCTTATTGAACCTTGATATTTACACTCTCCAAGATGGTCTCTCATGGGTAGATATAAATACTATTACGACTTGTTTATCATGTATCTGATTTCTGTAAATATAAACAAAATCACTATTAATATCATATTTATTTAATAAATTACTCGGTAGATATAAATTTAAGAGTTGTACACGTAAATATTACGTATCTATTAGGAGGGTTCCTTTTATAGGAGAAGAAACCAAAATTTAGAACTATATATTAAATTCTAATTTTTTTTTTTACAATAATATCTTTTAATATTACACCCAATCACCTAAGAATCTTGCATATAATTCCCTTAGGTGATGTAGAGATCTTACTTTATGGAAACTCTTGCATATATCTTCAATATAAAATACCTTCATGGAACTTGGATGCAATATATTCTTTGATTTTATTCTCCAAAAATATTTGTATATATATTTCTTCAATCTTGAGACCAAATATATTGTGTCTTTGACTTTTGTGTTATGAACTCTTGGAGACACTTTTATTTAACTTTAAGAGCTTGGTTTCAAATATCCATCTCCAATAGCTACAAACAAACAAATGCGCATAAGTATCCAAAATTAAATATAATGAACGACTAAAATATATGTTTTAGTATATTAAAAATGTCATAATTATGTGCTCACCAAATACCCCCAAACATGTTTTTTGCTAGTTCCGAGTAAAATAAAATAATAGCCACTTTCACAGGGATTGCGATTACATTTTGCATATGCAATAAGTCGTTAAACCCCCAGGTTTAATCCGGTGGATGAGTGTTGTCTCGTGAGGGTTTACAGTGACTATACCCACAAAAGTCAATATTGACATTTTAAACAATTCTAGAATACACATGACTCATTTCCTGTGAACTTATCCTTAATTAGTTGTGACAAAAATATACCGATGAGAAATCCTTAAACCTGTTATTCTCCCAAGTATGCCAAAAAATATTTTAAGCTTATTCGAAACTAGGGGTACTCTCTTAAGATTAGAAAGAGATTCAAGTATTTTTCTTTAGCTATATTTGAGTGTACAGTAAAAATAGTTTTATCGCCTAATACGTTGTTTCGAATAATTTACTCAGTTTTTGGTAGTTTAGTTCTTACTGGAATAAATTCAACGGTCAATTCGGCAAGTGCCTTAGTCAATTCGTCTTCCTAGAATTTTACTTTTTTTTTTGTTTCTTTTGCAACCCTTTTCTTTTGAGAACTTTATTTCTTAGTGAAGCATTCATAATAAGGAGTTTTCGGTCGACAATCCCTGCTAGTTGGCTAAGGTTGTCGGGGTGTGGTGCCCCATCATGACCTAGATGAAGGATTCTCATAAGTGACATTTTCTTGTGCTCCTTTCACATAGTTCATGGTGAAACTTGAGATAGGTGAAAGTTTTTAGAGCACATTTGGCTTATTATTATTATTTTTTGTAATGAACTTATTCTTAGGCAGTTGTCTCCCTTGTAGAAAACTATTCCTAACGTAAATGCTAAATTTCCCTTATACTGAGCAAAAATCTATTGAAGGTATGAATTGCAAAACTACAGTGAAGTGCACGTTTTCAAAATATGCCAAGTTAACTTGAATTAGTCGCAAATAAAAAGATAGTACATCTATCTTAAGATATTCTAAAATATTATAGTGTATACTTGGTACAATTTCAAAATTTAGGATTTCCCCTAATATTTATGTCAAGGTAAAATCAGTTTAAATGTTTGGAAATTCGTTAAAAATATATCATAAATTATAAAAGTGCCATTATTTCACTTTTCTTTAAAAAACATTTAAAGAAATGGCTTCATATCCCCAAACTTAAATTAAGCATTGCCATCAATGTTTGAGAATTAGAAAATAAATGGAAGATGAAAACTAAATTTTTTTACCTGAATATGCCATGGGTTGCCTCCCAAGAAGCGTTAAGTTTACCGTCTTCAGCCTGACTAATATACCACAATACTTAAATGATGTTGTAATTGTACTATAGGTGTACACCATATCATCTCTGATATACTGGATCATTTATAAATGTTATTTTTTTTTATCAAAAGTGTAAGACTCTAAGTGCAGTTTTAATCGTTGGCTATTGACCTTAAAAATATTTCCATTTTTAGGATCCTCCACCTCTACGGCCCCATGAGGAAAAATAGTTTTAACCGTATAGGGGCTATGCCAACGGGATCGTAGTTTCCTGAGAAATAGACGAAGCTTGGAGTTATTAAGCAATACTTTTTGATTGGGCTCGAATGTTTTACGAATAATTAATTTATCGTGAAAAGCTTTGGTTCTTGTAAATTTTTGAACTTTCATAAGCCTCATGACGGAGTTCATCCAACTCGGAAAATTTAATCTTTTCCGAGTAAGCTCTATTAACTCTAAGAATCATGTGGACAATAAGTGTCACAACACGATAAGCAAACAATCCTAAGGCAAACTATAGGAAGTTCAACATCCACAACCAACCACCATGGACAAGCCGTCTGCTCAGCATCAACCAATAACAGTCCAGGAGATCACACTCCCACATGGAATCCAACATTCCAAACAACCACCAATGACAATGACAGTGCTCAAGGACCAGGCCTCGAGAACACAGAGTACACCTAGACTAGTCCTAAGACTTATCAAACAATAACAGGCAAGAGGACGAGCTCTGAATTGAAGACCAAGTCTTACTGAAGCTATGCCGCCCCAAGACTACCCTGGAAGCAAATCCAGCAACTCAAACTAATCAAGCTGTTATATTATAAGGTGATAACTATAGTCTTAGAACTACACTATCTCAGAGAAATGGCGGCTAGATCACAAACCGTCTAAGAGTCTCTACTAAAAGCCAAACCTAGTTACTAGTGCCCTGAAACAAGCTGGGCACCCTAATAACTAACCAACAATACCGTACTCAATATATTATACATATATATATAAATATATATAAACATAGAGACGTTGAGGCGTCGCAACATACTGAGAAATGCCTTTGTTCTCTACCCTTACGAAGAAAGGATTCACGTGAACCACCTTCAATGAAATCGGTCTAAGAGGAATCTCAGGAGTCATCGTCACATCAACGACAACAGAGAATAACCTCCTCTGGCTAATCAAAACCTATAGGTTTTATCTAGTAACTAAACTCACATTATTACGGGTTTTACTAACATATCAAACCCTTAAATACTCTCGTCTAAGGTATGCTAACGGATAACCCGTAAGGTGACATAAGCAATTAACCCACATACTAACCTAGTCACAGTTATAATATATTACACTAGGCATGCATTCCTATAACTCACGAATCAAGATAATAATCTAGTTATTCTGGAAGATAAAACTCGCCTGTAATCCAATGCAATGCTATAGAGGAATATCCAATACAAGCAACCACCGCCACCGGCCAACATTCGATCACGCATCACAGCCCAACACCGGCGATAAACCCATTCAAACACCACCACCACCGAAACCCAACTCAACACCGCCGCCAACAATCAAACACAATCAAAGACCCAACACCTGCAATCAATCACACTCCGCAATATCATAACAAACCCCAATCACCGCCAACGCCAAACCAAACCAATGCCCCACCAATCGCCAACCCTAAAACCCAATAATCACAAACCCTAAATCACACTAGTTAACCCAATACCAAAATCAACCAAAATACGAGCGAGGGAGATAGGAAAATTACTCACCGAAGAATTTGGCGAGGAACACGGCGAGCGATCGCGTCGAATTCGGCGAGCGAGGGAGGAGAGGAGCGAAGCTCGCGACGAAGAATCCTCGATCGAAGGGGGGGGGGGGGGGGATTGGATCACGAGTTTGGAGGGGAGGGGAGGATTGGATTTTGGGAGGGAAGGTCTCAAAACGGCCCAAAACTCGATTAAGAAGAAAAAAGAAAAGCTGTTTTTACTATGCAGCAAGAAAATATTCAAATATTTTTGAAAATATTCGAATATATTTTCCCTGCATCAAAACAGTTAACTCTGGAAACACCTCGGACCACCCCGGACACCCCGGAAAACACCACAGACCACCCCGGTACCACACAAACACTTCTACAAGCCTAACCAAAGTTTCTCAAGGTGCAAACACAACCTCCACCACCTCACGGTCACCAAAACACCTAGGCCCCGCCCCCCAAAAGGAATCTTTTCCTTGGGCGACCCCGGAAATCTACCAGCCAATCCAACGGCTCACCGGAACCACACCAAACCACACACACAACACATAAACACCTATATCAAACTTTCTAGGGGTTCCTAAGGGCTAAACACCACCTCCACCGCCTAATGGCCACCGGAACTCCTAAAACCCAGAAAAAGGAATCCAACGGCTATAAACTTATTCGAAAGGAATAAATAGATGCGGAATGGATAGAAAAGACTCGTGAGGAATAATATACAAATGTGTGACGTGTTGGAGTGTATACGAAAGCTTAACGGAAGACAGAAGGAATCTTTTCTGAAGAAATGGACAGAAAGAAAGAAAATGGATAGAAAGGAATAAAAATGGACGGGAAGAATCTGGCAAGCCAGATAGGAGGGGAAAGCATCAGAGGAACCTAAACCCAACCTAGGATCCCCCGGGATCACACCACACCACCGCACAACAACATCACATAACGACCAAGCCACAACGGGCACCCAATACCAAAACACAACCGCCTCTACCCCGAAGCCACCGAAACCACCATAACCATCGAAATGAAAAACACAGAACCTGCCAATAGAATAATCATGCGGATGCATAACACACAATAATATCTAAATATCAATATTAATTAATAATAATAAATAAAAAATTTCCGGGTCATTACAAGTCTATTGCTTCCTTAAAGCAAGAAGATAGGTCTGTTTCGGCGTATTTTACGAAGCTGAAATCATTATGGGATGAGCTTTATTCTTTTACAATTGTACAACCTTGTACTTGCGGAGGTGGGAAAGCTGTTTCTACCCGCCTTCAACAAGCTCGACCTATGGAGTTTCTTCAAGGACTCCATGAACCTTTTGCCGCTATTCGAAGTCGGATCTTGTTGATGGACCCATTTCCTACTGCGACAAAAAATGTATTCTCTTATCCGGCAAGAAGAAAAACAGCAAGATTAATTCATTTTCTTGGTTCTCCGATCCCTACTGCGGCGGCGCTAATTTCTACACAATCGAGTAGGACTCCTTTCAATCGTTTGGTTCCCAGTAGCCATCGTCAAACGAATCTACCACGCAAATTAACCCCGTGACCCGTTTTCTACACAGGGTTTAAGGTACCAAACACGAGGGATTTCAGGTCATGAAGCCGAGGGGTCAATTAGATTACAGCGGGAGTTATCACTGTTAAATCAAGGGATAAAGATGACATTCTCGATTTCGTTTAGTGATGGTTAGGTTTAAGACAATGACGCTTAAACCTCAAAGGTAGATATATACAAAAGAGTAGGCGCCTTCTATTTTTCAAGTATCAAGTAGTTGAAGGTAGATATACAAAAGAGTAGACGCCTTCTATTTTTCTCCTTCTAAAATATGTTTACTGTCTGGAGCATTTAGCTAACCTCAAAGGTAAACTTTACCTAAAAGCAAAAGAGCACTAACCATGGCAAATGGGTACTAAACAATACATATTTTACAGAAAAAAGTGCTTCAACAATAGCTAATGGGTACTAAACAATATAACAAAGAGATTAGTAAAAGCCATGCTGTGTGTTTCTTGTTCGAACACGTGTAAATACCTTCAAAGCGACATAACAAAATGAAAAAAAGGGTGATGCTAATGAGGTGTCCTTTCCACGACCGAGACGCGCATAATGCATGTTTTAGTGTTGCTCTGGGTCCATTGCGTGTGGTCGTGGCAGCGCAACCTAAAAGACTATGTTAAACAATGATAGTTTCACGAAGGATGGAGGAGAAACTTCATACGTGCCAAACTATATACAACACACTTATATCGCCAGAGTAGAATATACTGGTTCTAGGTAACCTCACATTTCAACGGTTCTACCGACACCATTGAGAAAAATTTGTGACCAATCCATTCTGGTTCTCTCAAAAATGACCTTAAATATAGATGTGACACCCCATCTGAAAATCAGACGATCCGCCGCAACTATATCCGAATCACGTGTGAGAAGCCTATTATTTAAGAAAAATCCTACCGAAAAATCAGACGATGCGCCAGAAATTACTATTTGCTGCTCTGGGAACAATGAAATACCAAGTTCTCTAAATATAATGGAATTTATTAGAAGTGATTGATAGACACATAATATTTACGTGTGCAAGTTCTAAATTTATATCTAACTTGTTATTTATTAATTAAATGTGATACTAATAGTATTTTTGCTTGTATTTACAGGAATCGGTCGCATGATAAAGAAGTCGTACATTTTTGCGGTTTTCAACAAAGAAAATGATGTAATGCACTCCAGCAGTTGATCATCCATTGTATTTGTTAACCAAAAGTCCAATGAAGAACATTAAAGAGGCATTGATGGAGATCATCCAGTCATATAATTTTATGCATGAACCAAGGCATTGAGTATGGAGTTCTGAAGCTTTTATATTTTTGTGTATAATGGAAGACATTGTTTAGGGAATTTTACATTTATGTTGATGTTTTGTAACCCCTCCTATACTTTATAAATAGGAGGAGAATTCCACCTATGAGGAACATCTTGGGGAGTGTAAATCAAAAGGTACAAAATAATAAAGTTATTGTTCTTCTCTTCTTCTTGTCTTTTACTTTTATTGTAGTAATAGTATTATGACAATGATCAAAGGGTTGAGTTGCTAAAACTCTTAGCCAAGGCTAGATGAAGCTCCATCCAATATAGCCTTAGTGTAGATTGTGTAGTTTTGTTAGAGTAATTGCATTATCTTTATCCCGGCATAATGCATATTCGTATTCCTTCATTTTATGCTTGACCATAGCTAGGATTATGAGGAATAATGAATCTAAGTATTTAACCATCTTGTTTGACCATAACAAGATAGGTTAGGAACATAGAGAAGATAACATAATCCATGTTTATCAACCGGACCATGGTTGAGTAAGTTAGTTTATGGGTAGTTCCCAATCACTAATTATCTTATCTCATGATGTATTGCATATACCCGACCAAGGATATGCTATACGGGAATTCATGATATACTCTAAATAGGTACACTATCTCAAGGTTATAACGGATGGAATGGAATCACACCTTGGTTTTCTCTCCAATCGTTTCAGCACCTTTTCTAGTTTGTATTTTATTTTATTCTTCAATTATAAAAACCCAAAACTCATTCTTATTGGATAATTAGTAGCTCGAAGTATAATTCGTAACACAAGTCTCTTGGGATATGACCTCGCTTTCTTTTCTACTCAACAGTACACCGTGCGCTTGCGGGTCTTTAAGACGTCGGTTTTATAATCGATCAAGTTTTTGATAGCGTTGCCAGGGACTTGTAAAAGTGCATTTTATTTTTTTGAGTTGCTATTTTTAAGCCAATTTTTCTTTTTCTTTTTTTTCTTCTCCTTTTATATATATATTTTTTGTTTTGGATTTTGGAATACTTGGTTTCAAACACTAGCTATTGTTTGGTGCTCAAGAGTAATTCGTTGGGAGATTATAACACAGTTTTAAAATTTATCTCTTACGTTACTGTCCCACAAGGTGTAACGTACGTGGATGTGGGGAACTTGGGACATTAACATTTGATTGGTACAACTTGCTACAGTTTTAGACTGTTGATGTGCGGTACTCCTTTATTTTTGTTAGTGGTGTAAAACCATTTGTAGTGGCGGGTTTTTCGGGAGGAAAATCTTTTGCCAATACTTATTCGTAAAGAGACTACAATTAGACTAGATAGACAAGATTTTACATGGAAAACTCAGTAAAAGCTGAGAAAAACCACGACCTCGAGGATGATTTTGATGTAAAATCCAGTATATTGCTAATTATTATAGAGTTTTGGAGTGATAGTAGGGTTAAGAGTTTATATCTGGTAGCGTGTGAGGATTGGTCAGTGCTAAATAATATATTCTCTGCCTATATTTATAGTAGATACATACAGTTTTACAAAAAAGAAATAGTCTCCTATTCTGAGAGGAGTGGGCAAACTTCGCAGATCTCTAACATCTCTTTATTGACCAGGTACAACGGCTACTTCTGGTAGGTCGAGGACATATGGAATCATTTAGAATGTTGAGTTATCTTCGACTATAATGTATTGTCTTCTCAACTGTAGGCCTTCAATTATGTATGGCTATCTTCGACTACGCTTTGCTGGTTTATCCTTGTCAAATCTAGGGAATATGTTAATACAATCGCCCCATTCTTGACATAAGCACTTGTTTTATTGTCGAGAAGAAATTTAGAAGCTGAAGAGGTTGTCGAATAGAAAATGAGTTATTTTTTGTGATTTCCAAGGTCCAAGTGAAATGTATCTGGCAAAATTATTCCCGAGACGCATTTAATGCGGTGCAATGAATCTGGCAGTTTGAAATTGGGTATAAATTGGCAGTTTTTAAAGAGGGTGTAAAGGTAGTAGTTTTGGAAGGATGTCGTCCCAAGTGTGGCGGATTATGCTGAGGAATGGTGAGGAATCGGAGGTAAGGTGTTTTTCCAGTGGAGGTCTTGGTGAGTTTTCTGTGAGTTATGTCATGGGAAGGAGGGTGGATGAAGGATATGGCAGAGGGTGGTGGGAGATGTTAGAACTAATCATGTCAGCACACAGTGGAGAAGGTAATGGGGTTCATCATGGTGGGGGAGAAGGGATAACAGTTCATGTTATTGATGAAGATCTGAAGCTTAAATGGGTGTTCAGGGACTTGCTAAATCATGGGAGGCTTCTTACATATGTTTCCTCTCCTATCTGTGGAAGCAGCTCTTAGAAGTTCAGTGACTTGAGATTCATTGAGCTTCTGGAAAGAGGCTTTAATGTCAAATTCTGGTGAAAAAGCAAATTTCACAATTAGTGATATGTTGAAGAAATAATTGTAAAAAGATGTCGATTGTAGGTGTACAACTGTAATCGAATAAGATAGAAATTGAGTATTTAGAAATGAAATGTAATCGAATGAGATAGTTATCGAATGTAATAAACAATTTATCTATAGAAATAAATATTTTTGTCGAAGTTATTTTCTAAATGTGTATTGTTTATCAATTATTTTATAGTATGAGTTGTGTCGAAGAGATTTATGTCGATCTTTGTTTATGTGTATAAAGTTGAAGTTATTTGACCGTGTGGGGCCAGGGACGGATTTCAAGGTTGATTGATGGGACTTGAAATTGTAGAGTTCCATGGCAGAGTAAATGCAGGGAGTTGAACCAGGACTGGAGGGGGTATAAATAGGTCTTGGTGTTGCAGAGGTGAGACATTCATGCAATATGGTGAAGATGAGAGCTTAGGCCCAGGATGGTGTATACATATGTATTCAGGCAATGTACTGGGTGTTGTATACGCGATAATTTGGATCACAAAACTGTGATATGCATATGGAAGATCTGGAAGAGCCTGATTACGAAGGTATGAGTGAGGTAGAAGCGAAGGAGGCTGAGGAGAACTTCGATTTTCTTGTCAAATTACAGTTTTGGCATCCTCATGAACACTGTGGTAGAATGTGGACTTGAGTAAAGTTGCCGGTAAAGAGGGAAGATGATGCTGTAGCTAGCGTTTTATGAAGTTATAATTTTGTAGGAGGAGGTCTGTTGTAATGAGTTGTTGATGGTGAATGAAATATAACTTCGGTATTGATGTTTAGTCGAATGAATTAATGTGTATCATTTGTTGAATGGAATTTGTACTTGTTAACTTTTGGGAATGGAAAAATGTGTTTAGACGAATTGCTGGTTGAATGTCGAATATAATAATATTGAGACTCTGTCAAATACAATCTCAAAAATGTAGGAATTCGTAGGTACAGTAAAAAATAGGGGAACTCACAAGAAGAAATGATTATGGGAAGATGTATTCCTTTAGGTGATGGTATAAAATATAATGGAATCGACGTACATCGTCTATTTGATAAGATAGGCCGTATTCTAGTTGGTATGAATGTATCCGAAGAAACTCTTCAAGATATGGAAGGATTGGAGCACGAATGTAGAGGATTGTTAATGTTGAGAAGGATAAACGTCAAAGATGTTGAGAAATGACTCATGAGGCATTACGTTCAAGGAACTGGACGGTCGCGAAGTGGTGCAACGAACAGTCACGTGGGGTCTATAAATAGGTCAGAAGTGGCGACTATTCATACTTTTTAAAAATAGAAAAAAAATTCTTTGGCGTGAATTGCTGTTGCTCGTCGTTAGATTGGTTGGATACGATTGCGAAGGAGGAGATTAGTGTTCTGATTGAAAGAGCCAAGCAAGCAAATGAGAGGGATACATAAGCAGTACGTAAATAAGGTTAGTATTTCTTGCTTGAATTGTTTGTTATTTTGATTTGATTAAGTTATAGACGAATAAGATTAAGTAATGGGAATGTTGTTGCATGTGGAATTGAATCGAAAGTGAATGATTCGTAAAAAGAAGAGAAAATAATAGAGTTAGGGTTTGACTGAGGTTTTTGTGATAAAATTATGGTTGGGTTGCGATTGTAATTAAGTGATGGTGGATGGAATGTAGTCGTAGGTGGTTATAGAGGGGTTCCGTGTTGAACGGCTAGAGAAATGGATGGAGAGGATTGGGGAGTGTGATCGATTGGTGACGCTGTGGTTACGGCGCGTTGGGAGGGAAGTTGCTGCATTGTCAGAGATTTTGTTTGTTGTTGGGGTTTGGCCAGATTTTGTGCCGGGAAGGGGAATTCACAATTTTTGAATGATGGTGTTTTGGCGGGAAACAGGTAAAGTATCTTCGAGAAGCTGTTGGGATTCCTGAAATTTGACTGGAATGAAAACATATTAATATGTTTATCGAAGATTATATTTAAAATAAAAAGTCATCGAGTACTGAGTAATGTGTTAATAATCAATGATAGGAATATGAATTGAATTAATTTAGTGGCATCGAGAACTGTAGTATGTAAATAGAAATATAAAATGATAATAACAGACAGTAAGGAAAAAGATGTATCGGAGAGTAATTCTTTGACAATGATATGACTATGAATATATGAACTTATGAACATATATATGTATCGCGTATGATAGATTCTAACTGTGTAAAAAATATGGAATCTGATGTACAGGTTCATTTTAAAAATGGCTGAACTAATTTAAAATGATGAGAAAGATATATACGTGAATCTCGAAGACGTAGAGCCCTTGATGATTGATGTGAGGACTTGCGTTCAACAATTGGGAGGGAGATAAAGAGCAGGGTCGAGTGGGGGAGATCGAGGTAGTATTGAACAGTTTAGGGTGACACCCAATATTGTCGATCTGTCTGAGGAGGAGGCCATAGAGGCGGATGTGAATCATGAGCCCTAAGCTAGTGATCGAGAAGGTAGTGGGGATGGGGAAGAAGATGTGGAGGAGGGCAAAGAAACATGCTATGGAGAGGGTCCAGAGACCAAAGTGATTTTAAGCTTCAAGAAAAATACGGTATTCCTGGGGATATAAGGTTAGAGGAGTACCAGTATGAAATGATCGACCAGAAAATACCCTTGAATGGTATTCTGGTTCATCGAGAACAACTAAAGAAAGGATTTGTCACGCCCCAAAATCTAGTAATCGGTAGCTTGACCAATTACTAGATTCTAAGTAGTGCAAGTCGGGGAATCCAAAGATTCTACCCCACAAATAGCCAAACTGTAAACAAATTCTGGCTCGGCTATTCACATATAGCAATAATCATCAGAGTAAAGAAATAGCATTAACAATGAAACGCAAAAGTAAAAGATATATATATATATATATATATATACACATCAGAAGAAAATGTAATACAATATCTCGAAATAAACTCAGCGACATATGCTGAGAACACCTACAGAAATCTAGAGCTGAAGGAAATCTGCAGCGACAAAATCTAACTCTGAACTGGCCAACCACGCGACAGTCCAAGCTAATCAACCTCTGAAATGGTTAAAAACACGATAGTGAGCAATCCACGGCTTACTAAGCCCAACATAACTAAATATCCTACTAATAAACCTGTACTGACAATAGAGGTAAAGATGAATGTAATACAGAAACAGGTAAATACAGTCTAGCAATATACTAAATAATCTCAAAGGATAAAGAGTTGATAAGGAAAAGGGTTAGAGTCAAGAATATAAGAGGAGAGAGATTTAATGATAAGAGGATATGCAATGCCATGACGTGACGTGATGACTAGGATAATCCCATACTTATCTTAGGTGCAATGTGAAGTGATGATACAAAATTGATACTCATAATTCCTAAGTAGAAGGTTGATCAACCACTAACGTCTAATTTCTCAAAGAGATCATTAAGGGGACACACTGGTACGATTTGGTTAAGCTCGACCAAGCTAAGGATAGGTCTCACTTGATCAAACTGGTAATGGGAGTTTCCAACCCAACGGAGCAATAATCCGCATCATTTCAAGGAATTTCAACCTCACTGTGGAATAAGTTGGAATCTCCATGACACTGTCTCATACCATTCCACACTCCTGAGTGGTTGAATTAAATATGATAGTGGCATTCCCAATCTCACCAAATCTTTTAACCCGTTCTTAGGACTCCTTGGATCCTATCAGAGGTTAACCGAAACGGAGTGTTCGTGTATCCAATCTCAATAAGTTTGAAAAAAAAATATTATAAGCAATAAGATGCAAAAGGTGCACAAGAAAACCAATACAGCTGCTGCTCACACAGCAGCACAAACCAGATGAATAGGGACTCGGTTACACCGACTAAGCATAGCCGACACATCAACCTAACCGTCACTACATCCAATGCACCAATCTCTTATGGATGGATGGGGCATTCAGGGGAAAAGCCACGAGAACACTAACCCAACCACAACTAACTAAGCTCGGGTCCTATACGAACCATAAACCAAGCTCCCGAATCAAACAAACCTAAACTACAAGTTAACAAAATAACCAAATAATTCCTAGGTTAAATTATAGTTAATTATATAGCATCTCTAAGTTCAATTAAACACTCTAAAATAATACTCATAAACTAGTATAGAAACTTAGTAATGAGGGGATAAAACTTGTATGATAATAATCCAAGTCCGGCAGAAACCAACTCAGAAAACCAAACCTATGATCGACGACGAGGCAATCGGAACAGGGAACAAGCTACCACAACCAATAACAACAACAAGTAAACAATCAATTCAAGAAAACGACATCAAACCCAAACCCTAGAAATCAAACCTATGCCGAAATCGAACGAAAAGAACGAAAAAGGAATCGGGAATTTCTTACCGAGGATAGGAGCGAAGCTTGCGACGAAGCGGGCGAAGAATTCTCGAGCGATGGGGAAGAGTGGATCAAGAGTATGGAGGAGAGGGGAATAGGTTAGGGAGAGGAAAGAGTGAGAGAGAGAAAAAAAAAAGGAAGTGAGGAAAGGATAGATTAAAACCCAACCAAAGCTGAAAACGCGCCTCTATTCGAATAGGAGATGATCTTGTTCGAACAGAGTAAATCGTATTCGAACAGAGAAGATTCCTATTCGAATACAAAGGGTTATATTCAAACAGAAAAGGTCCTGCTCGAATAGAACTGGTCCTGCCCAAAAAATAAAACCCCGGAAACACAACGGATCACCCTGGACACCTCGAAATCACACCAAGCCACCACCACTACCACACAAACACTACTACAAGTCCAACAAGGGTTTCTCAAGGCAAAAACACCACCTCCACCGCCTCATGGCTACCAAAATGCCTAAGCCCCCCAAAAGGAATCTTTTCCTCGGGAAACTCCAGAAACCTACCGTCCAATCCAACGGCTCACCGGAACCACCCCAAGCCACACACACATCAAACAAACATCACTACCACCCCATCTAGGGGTTCCCAAGGTCACAACGCCACCTCTTCCTCTGAATAACCTCCGAACCGCTAAAACTACAAAAATAAATCTAATACTAAACCACCGAAAGGAATAAATAGATGCATAATGGATGAAAGAGTATATGCAGAATATGAATGCGGAACTTAATGTGAAGGAATGGAATCTAATACTAAACCACCGAATGGAATAAATGGATGCATAATGGATGAATAATGGATAAAAGAGTATATGCGGAATATGAATGCAGAACTTAACGTGAAGGAAATGAATCTAATATGCCGATGAGATAAAGAATAGGAATATATAAGCGGAAATGGAATATGAGCAAATTAAAGGAATAAATGAAATACGGGTCATTACAGGATTGAAGCTTCCCCTTAGAGCGGACCAGAAAAAATTAATGAACTTCTTTGATGTAGCCCCGGATCAGTTCAATCTGAATGCATATGACTATTTTAGGGTATGTAGGGCAATAAATGGTCGACTTAAGGCTAAGGGGAAGGAGTTAATAACTGTCGATGATTTGTGTGTTTACTACAAGTTGATGTCAAACCTAAAACCTAAAGGGTATCGATATTTGGCGAGGTTTTTGAAGATGTGGATGTTTTACGACATGGTGTCAACCGGAGGTCAATATACTGAGGAACGTCTACCGGTGTCTGGTAATTATGAATTCGACAAAAAAGACCCTGGGGAGCCGTTAAAAAGAAAAGCGTTTCATCTAGGTCTGTGGTTAGGTAACGTAAATGGTTAAGTTTGATGTAAACTTTGAGTTAGATTTGTGTTTGTAATCTAGTGTTGTTTCTCTATTTTCTATCTTTGAAGGAGAGCAGGAAGAAAGCCGAAGTAGACGAGATATTGTATAAGATAAGAGAAGGATTCTTTGGCAGGATTGATAACCTAGCTATTGACCAAATTTTTTTGAGTACACTATTCCAAGAAGTAGGTCTAAAAAGGTCAAGGGTTAAAGGTTTTGAAGTACCTGTTATCAATGGAAAAATGTCGGTAAAGAATAAGAGAGTTGCAGATGGAAGTTTGCCACTAGAAAATCTTTTATTGGCGGGGTACAACACTGATACAGAGATAAATGCTATGATGGGAGAGTCTTTTGGAAGGAATAAGAAAAAGAGGGTGGCAAACTTTGATGTTCCTCCGTTGCTGTATCACAAGAGGGATACTCGACAATCATCAACGCAGGGGGTCGACGTTATCGCCAAACCAGCTGTTGTGATTGGTGGGTTACCTCCATGGGGTTCGAGCAGTGTGCTCCCTAAGAAGAGTGTTGGTGGTGGGACGTCGAAGAAGAAATTTGTTGAAGAGTCTGAAATGGAAGTGCAGATGACCATGGATTCCTATACGTCTGGGATAGATTAACTAAAGACAGAGATGGAGGATTGTATAGTGGGGATTGATAGCTTGAATACATATTTGAGCGAGGGTCAGAGGAATTTGTCGAAGGTGAGAAATTTTAATATTTTGGTTTGAATGAAAAATTGGTAGGTCACTCAAATACTCATTATATGACTTTAATGTAGATTAAGAAGTTGATGGGTGAAGCCATGGGTCGTGTTGTGGGCAGTAGCGAGTTGGAAAATCAGGTTGTGGCATACAAGAATTTAGATAAGGAGTTGAGTGCTGAGAATACTGAGTTGAATACAATGCTGAATAGGTATAAGCTGGAAATAAAAAAGGCAAGCTACGTTGTTGGAAGCAAAGAAATCATTAGAGAAAGAGAAGAAGGAGGCCTTGGCGTTGCAGAAAGCCACATATGAAAAAGATGTTAGGGGGAAAGTTGTCGATGCTCGGAAAGCAATGGAGCTAGAGCAGGGAAAACTTCTCGATGAGGTGAGGGCTCGGTTGAACGCGAAGAAATTAGAAAGGTGTAAGGAAGTGAGGATGCACTTCGAGGACAATATGAGGACTCGGAAGAAAGGAAAAAATATTACAAGGGACTTGTAAAAGCTGGTGGTCTTGCGTGCGATGACAGTTTAGAAGATGATATACCCCAGACTCCTGATGTGCGTGGAACAATTAAAGTTATCGAAGAGGAAGTGACGATGGAGGTTGATGGTCCCCGTCCTAGGGAGGTAGCAGATGTTCAGGTACCCGAAGGTGCCCGAAATGATGAAAAATCTCCCTCTAAAATGTTAAATCCTGTTTATACTATGTGATGTTAAGTTAAAGTATGTAACAAATGGTCAGTGGGACCGAAACAATTTAATTTAGTGTGTACAAAGAATATTTATTTTGTTGTTTAAAATTTTGGTAAAAACTTCTGTGCATGTGTGTTGTAAATAAGTACAAGTAATATTTTTGATAAAATGATTGTTTCGAATGTGATGATAGATTCGAGCAGATAGGTAAGGAACGCTTGTGTGCGTGATATGTTAAAGATGGCCATTAAATGGCAAGTAAGAGTACCAGATGTATATCCTGAGATGGGTATCTTGATTTTGATGTAAAAAGAGCAAGAGCTCATAAGAGGTTATTCAATAAGTAAAGAACGCAAAGTAGAATATCCTGTAATTGGATATTTGTTCGCATAAAATTGAATTGTAGTAGTGAGGTGCACTGGTTAAGTAGTGACAGAAGAACAAATCAAGATAGTAATGATATTATTTGTCTCATGCATACTTTGACAAGTATAGATCGAGAGAAAAGCAAAATAGTAAGGATATTATTTGTCTGATGTATACTTGATAAGTATAGATCAAGATCAAATTGAAATAGTAAGGATATCGTTTATCTGATTTATACTTGACAAGTATAGATCGAGATCAAATCGAAATAGTGAGGATATCGTTTATCTGATGTATACATGACAAGTATAGATCGAGATCAAATTGAAATAGTAATAAAGAAAATGATGATCAAAAGTTGTTTATTTAATTTGATGAAAATAGTTACAGTGTCTCATCTGTAAAATAGTTTTAGCTGTGCAGTGTTCTATGGATATTTGAGCTGGACTTCGTCTTCAGTCATTAGCTAATAAGTTCTACTATCTATTTTGTTACTGATAATGTAGAACCCTTCCCAGTTTTCTAATAACTTTCTAGAATTTTTAGATCGAGTACTATCTTGGATCCGTCGTAGGACAAGGTCTCCAATACCAAATTTCTGTTTTTAAACTTTTTTATTGTATGTTTTTTTCAATGTGTCATGATATCGTCCCAGATTGGCAATGGCTTTGTCTTGGGATTCTTCGATCCAATTGAGGTTGCAAAGTAGACCGTGTTCATTATCCTCATCTTAGATTTTTCATCGAGCACTGGGAAGATCGAGGTCTGAAGGTATGACTGCTTCGGTACCAAAAGTCATCATGAATGGAGGGCAGCCTATTGAATCTTTAGGAGTGGTACGGTAGGCCCAGATGACGCTAAGTAGTTCATTTACCCATCTGCCCTTTTGTCGTCAAAACGCTTGCGTAAACCAGATTTGATGCTTTTGTTGATGGATTCGGCCTGTCAGTTGCCTTACGGATAATATGGCGTGAATGTTGTTAACTGAATCTTGTATTTATGGAGGAAAATAAGTACTTTAACATTGATGAACTGTTTGCCATTATCAGAGCGTATCATATATGGATAACCAAACCTGGTGATGGTGTGCTCCCAAAGAAACTTGATGACCTCATTCTCATCAGTATGGCACAGAAGAACTGCTTCGACCCACTTGATAAAGTAATCAGTGGTGACTAAAACGAACCTTCTGTTTCATAATGCGAGATGGAACGGGCCAATGATATCGATTCCCCATCGTTTAAATGGCCATAGGACATTGCTAACATGCAAGTCGAGGGGTGGACTTTTGATGTCCTGAGCATAGATTTGGCATTTGTAGCATTTACGCACAAAGTCTTCACAGTCCTATCTCATCTTGGGCGAGTATAATCCTTGTATGAATGCGCATTGGGCTAACGATCTTCCTGAAACATATGCGCCACAGATACCCTCGTGAAGCTCTATGATCTTGATCTGAGCTTGTTTCTGTGAGATGCATTCAATAAGTGGTCCACCTCCAGTGATTCGTTATAAGATTTTATTTTGGATGGTGAATCTGGGGTACTTGGCCAACAGTGATCGAGCTTCTTCTTTGTTACTGGGGAGGATATTAGAGTTGAGGTACGCATAAAATGGTTTTCTCCAGTCGTCAGGGTATGCATCTTCATCAATAGTTATTTGGAGTGTAAACACGATATCGAGGCTGGAATGCTCGATGATTTCGATTTCTAAAGATAATTTTTTACTGTCTCCTAGCATGGCAGGGATGTAAGCTAATGCATCGGCATGACGATTTTCTTATCGAGGTAAATAGGATATTGTTGCATGTCTGAATTTTTGCATCTTTTCTTCGACTAAAGCTGCATAATCAACCATTTTGCCCATTGTTTTGAAAGTTTTGTTATAAGGATTTGCCACGAGTAAAAAGTCAACGTATACTACCAATTCTTCAGCTCTGAGAGTAAGTGCAAGATCGGGACCGTATAAGATTCTTTCGTATTCGGTCTCATTATTGGTTGCATAGAAATTTAGTTTAATAGCTTTTTCGATTCGATGATTGGAAGGCGTAACGAGGACTATGCCAATCCCGGATCCTTGTGGTCCTGCTGACCCATCTATAAAAAATCATCAACCTGAGCTCTTGGACCATGCGTCTAGTTTTGCGATTGAGTCATCTGTGAAGATCTCTTCGAGCTCTTCCCAATCGGGGTCCTCAATGGGAAAATCTACCAAAAAGTCAGTCACTGCTTGTCCCTTGATGGATATTTGAGGTTCAAAGGAAATGTCATATTCTCCAAGAAAAATAGACCATTGTTAGATTCTGCGAGATTTTTCTTTTTTGAAGAGTACTAGTTTGATAGGGTACTTGGTGATGACTTTGATAGGATGAGCTTGAAAGTAGGGATGAAGTTTTTGAGAGTTGTAGACCAAGGCGAGTAGCTATTTTTCTGTTATTGTGTATCATTTTTTCAGCAGGCATAAATTAGTTTTTCTACGTAGTCATCTTCCCGAATAAGAACGGAACTGATGGAATCATCAGTTATGGATAAGTACATAGTAAGTTATTCGCCATCAATTGAAGTACTCATTATAGGAGGACGCCCCAACTATCGTTTAAGATCTTGGAAAGCCATTTCACAGTCGGGAGTCCAAATAATTTCCCTTAGCTGTTTGCTTGAACGAGGAGTGGGGTTGCCATGAAGAAGGAGGTAAAGGATTTTGCATTGATCAGATAACTTTGAGATGAATCTGTGAAGAGGGGCTATCTTACAGGCAAATTTTTAAACATCTTTTTTTGTTCAAGGAGATGGCATTGCCATGAGTGTTTTGATTTGAGCTGGATCAATTTATATCCCTCTTTTGCTAACTAGATGTCCCAGGAATTTGCCAGATGCGACACTGAATTGATATTTTTCTGGGTTGAGTTTCATCTGGTACTTGCGAAGGATATCGAAGATAGTTTGGAGATTGTTAGGATGATCTTCTTCTATTTTTAGGATTTTGTAGATCATATCATCGACATAAACTTCCATGATTTTGTTGAGGTGATCTTTGAACATGTGGGTTATAAGTCATTGGTAAGTAGCTTCAGCATTTTTTAACCCAAAAGGCATTACTGTGTAACAGTAGAGACCTTTTTTGGTTATGAAGGTTGTTTTTTCCTGATCTTCTTCGGCGAGCAGAACTTGGTTGTATCCCGAGGCAGCATCCATCATAGAAAGAAGTTCGTGCCCTATGACTGAGTCAAAAAGTTGCAAAATTAGTGATAGTAGAAAACTGTCCTTGGGTATGAACTTGTTGGGTTTTGTGAAGTCGACACGAACCTTGATTTTTGCCGTTTTTCTTTGGTATAGTGACGATATTATAAACCCACTTCAAATATTGAGATTCCCGAATAAATCCTATACGAAGGAGTTTATCAATTTCTTCGTTGACTGTATCTCAGAGTAGGGGAGCTATATTTTGCTATTTTTGAATGATAGCTTTACTGTCTGGAAGAAGGTTGAGTTGGTGGGGCGATTGAAGGATCAATGTCAGGCATTTCTTGGAAAGTCCAGGCAAAGATGTCGATGTTTTTCTTAAATAGTTGTATCATGGCCTCTTTTACATCGATTGACAATTTGGAGCCGATGAAGGTCGTGCGTCCTGGGCCATCGAGTTCAACAGATTTGACCATCTCGGTGTCATGTTGCTCAACTATAGGTGGTTCATCATGTTATAGTTGCTATGCTTTGAGAAGTTTAATTGTATGAGGGTTGGTCGTGGTATTTTTGCACATTCATGCTACTGCTTGGCTGCCTTTGATTTCATAGTCCCCATGATCCGTTGGAAAACGTAGTGCTAGATGATAAGTTGGCGGCACTGCTTTGATACAATGTAACCAACTGAGTCCCAAAATTCCTAAATATTTGGACTCTGGATCAATGACAAGAAATTTGACAAACATAGTTTTTGAACCTGCCTGAACTGGCAGAGTGATTTCTTCTGTGGCTGATTCTTTTGAACCATTAAAACCCGTGATTGTTGTTGTCGAAGCTTTTACCGAATTTGTAAGGCCTAAGACTTAAATTGCTCTTCTGAATAATACATCTGTGGCGCTTCCTGCATCAATGAGAAGCGCATGTAGGTAGGCCTGCCTAACTTTGAGCATAACAACGAGAAGGTCATCATGAGGGTATTTAACATGGCTGGTGTCACAGTCTTCGAAGGTTATTTGGTAAGGACATTTTGACTTGCTAGTTCTTGGAAAGATTTTTGCTGATTTGTCTGAAGAGGTCATTTTGCAGCAAGACGTAATGCGATCGTCTTATTTTCTTTTCTTCCCCTTTTCAATATCGATCATATACAAGTGGCAAGCTTGTCCCTGGACCTCATTTTGCTCGACTTCTTTGTTTTTTGCTTGATCCTCGAGAAACTTTTTGATGTCGATGACATAATTGTAGAGTCTTCCAGCTAATAGGATACGATAAAAGATTTGTATGAGTGAGTAACATCTGTCAGTTTCGTGACTATGCACATTATGATACTGACATAAGGGTATGTTTGGAAGATCAGTAATTGCTTGTGGCGCGCGATAACACTCATCTCATTTTATCGTCGGCAAGATAGCGGAGAGGGTTGTTGTTATTGGTAGTAGAACTGGGACAGGTCGGTCGGGTTTGCCATCCCTCCTTCTATTGTTAATATTGTTTTGGTCGCGTTGCTTATGCACTTCAGTAGTGACTGCTCCTTGGGATGGGGTCGAAGATGTTTCTCGAGAATGGATGACAGAGGAGCTCTTCATCTTGTCTTTCTTCGATCGCTCCAGTTTGATGTAGTTATTAACTACATCAATCATTTCTATAACTATGCGTGGCTTATGTAGAGTAAGTTCTTCTTGAACTTCTGAGTCAATGTACAGGACGGAGGTGAATACCGGAACTACGATTTTAGAGTCTGAATTCCCAATCTTCTGTGTTTCTTGTAGGAAACGCTTATAAAAGTTTGCCAATGTTTCTTTCGAACCTTGCTCGAAGTAAAATAAGGAATCAACAGTAATTTCTCGCTCCTTAGCATGAGCGTAATTAAATTCATAAAGATGTTATAACTGACTGAAAGTGGTGATGGAGGCTTCTTGGATAGTGTGGAACCATCAGAATGGTTCTTCCTTTAGGTTCATGTCGAATAGCCTATATAACATATGGTCGAGTTTGGAATATAACCCAACCACGGCTTTGAAATGTCGAACATGTGTAAGTGGGTCAGTTAGGCCTACATATTGAATAAATTTGGGCATATAAAAATTTTCTGGGATGGGCATATTTTTGAGATAAGGAGAGATAAAGTTTATTTCGATTCTATCAAGTACAGATCGTCGACCTGGGATGTCAGAGTTAATGGCCTGGATTCTGTTGTTAAGGTCATCTAAGGTGATGAACTGTTGCGGGGGAAGAGGTAAGGCTACAATCTGAGGAACAAAATTACCCTGTCCTTCTGGTCCCAATCGATCTCTGACGGGCCTTTTTTCTGGCGGAGGGGTTCGATGATGTGTGCGTTGACTTCCTTGGGTTGTTGAGGCTGAAGAAGTTAAACCAAAATGTTGAGAGGTTCTATTTGGGTTTCCAAATCTGGATCGAGAAATTTGTTGGTCATCCTCTCTCGGTTGATCATCGTGTTGAACCGCTCTTAATCGATGCTCACTTTGGGCAAGTAGAGGTGACGTCTAGCGGGGAGTGAGTCAATCTTGTGTCCTCCGTATACTCTCCATCTCTTTCTAATGTGTTTGACTTTGCTGATCCAGGGCTTTTCTTTGTTCATCTTTTTCCATTTGAAGAGCTTGAGCGTGGACACGCTGATCTTCCAGTCTCTAGGATTTTTCTACGGCCATTTGCTTTTTAGGCTCGAGTACTGCACTGTGTAGATCAATAGCTCCTGGTATTTCCTAATCTCTTACAATACTGGAATGGCTTCTCAAGTTCATGTTTGTCATCGGATGGTGCTCAGATCAAAAATGGTAGAAAAAAGTGGGATTTTCCCATAAACGGTGCCAATTGTAGTAGCAGATTTTCCGGGAGGAAAATCTTTACCAATACTTATTTGTAAAGAGACTGCAATTAGGCTAGATAGACAAGATTTTGTGGAAAACTCAGTAAAAGCTGAGAAAAACTACGACAACGAGGAGGATTTTGATGTAAAATCCAATATATTGCTAGTTATTACAGAGTTTTAGAGTGATAGTAGGGTTAAGAGTTTATATCTGGTAACGTGTGAGGATTGGTCGATGCTGAATAATATATTTTTTGCCTGTATTTATAGTAGATACAGGCAGTTTTGCAAAAAATAAATAATCTCCTATTCCTTGGGGAGTGGGCGAACTTCGTGGATCTCTAACAGCTCTTTCTTAACCAGGCACAATGGATACTTTTGGTAGGTCGAGTGCATATAGAATCTTCTAGAATGTTGAGTTATCTTCGACTATAATGTATTTTCTTCTCGAATGTAGGCCTTCGATTATGTATGGTTGTCTTCAACTACGCTTTGCTGGTTTATCCTTGTCGAATCTGGGAAATATGTTACTACACCATTACTTCATGTGTTGTAGTTGGTTTTACCATAAGTATTTTGTTTGAAGATTTTTGGGTACAGTACCATAATAGTTAAAATGAACAGCCCCACCTTTGTTTTCAATTCTTTATTTCATGCTCATTTTGTCTTGCATTTAAAGTTCACTTGCTAAGATATAAAGAATTCAAAAGAAAAGGTTACTGAGGTGCTGCACTAATTACTTTTGCAAGTTTTGGTTCCATAATTTCACCCAATCCTCTTTCCTTATTGGAACTGTAATGCATTTAAACCTTGGTAATACTTCTCCGATGTTTACTTAAATATACACCGATCATACATTGTTCATTTTGAGCATCGGGAATCAAGACAAAATAACGAAAACGTGGAAATATGAAAAGCTTAAAGCTTGCTTCAAAATCCTTCTTGTTCCCCTTAAGTGAAGGAGCACTTCCTCATTTCGCCCTCTAAGTGAAGGGGTGGCCACAGCTTCACCGGGAAACACTTATCGTAGATTGGTATTTTTTAAAACTTGACATACATAAGGGGTTCATATCCGCTCATCCCCGACACTAGGACATATAAAGTCTTGTGGGCAGTGCAAATATACACTACTCTAATAAAAAAAATATTATGGTTGGATTGACCTATTATTGTGTTTACATTCTTTTTCATTCCAACATTAGTAAAGGTAAAAACTGTTAGAGACTTACAGGATTTCATCACCCAAAAAGCTCTTTAACAAGTGGGACCACCCATTAGGGATACAAAGAAATTTGTATCACACAAAAATTGAACGCCCCAGACCTTAAAATAATTGATAATAAAAAAAGTAACAAGATTCCCACAGGATTTCATCACCCAGCGGATAGGTATACCGGACCGGGGTATAAACACGGGTTCATAGGATACGGCCCTAGCCTAGTGACGTGAAATACTGATTATAGGTTTGTGACGACACCGTTCTAAGTGATGACGTACGATAAGGCGACTCGCTCGGGCGTGAGGACCAAACATCTACTTTAAGCTATTACTAGCATAGTGACACAGGGGACTATATGAACCAAAGCCTTTTGCCATCCTACCCATTGTGAACATATATAGAACAATATATGTGAAACCTAATTATTACTTCTAAAAAATATTGATGTGCTAGAGTCTAGGTTTGATTAGTTATTTATTGTATTGGGTGTTGCCTTTATTTTAAAATGTCATACAAGCAAGAACATTGGAATCTATACAGTTCATAATTCGTCATCCTGCAACAACCTCAAAATCATTTTCAATCATGGGATCACAAAAATTATCAATACGCGGAACCTTTCCAACCACATTCTTATATGCAAGCCTTTCAAGCTCATGCTCTATTTCACTCAATGTGGTTAACAACTAATTTATTTAAGTTTTTAATCTATAAATTGATTAGGTTGTAGAAGTTTGATGTAGCAACTCATTTTACTAAAATTGGAGCATTTGTTTTTGAAATAGCAAAGTTTGTTGTTGACTCTCAATTACTTGTAACCTGGATAGTTCATCAATTCTTGTGAGGTTGTACCCCTTTAGACCTATATCATGACATTCAAGTTCGAGGGTGTATTCGTCTGGCTGAAGTAATAATAAAGTTCATCATTTCCATTATTTTCTATTATCTGGTTATTTAAGGATAATGACAATTTTGGTGTTCTCTGGTTGTTTAAGGAGAACATGTAACCTGGATAGTTCATTAATTCTTGTACTTTGTACCCCCTTAGACCTATATCATGACATTCAAGTTTGGGGGTACATTCGTTTGGCTGAAGACGGTAAATCTTAGTGCTTCCTGATAGGCAATCCAAGGTACATTCAGGTGTGAAGTTCCAATTTTTATTTTCCATTCCATGTATTTAATTTTGTTCTAAAACATTGAGGGCAGAAAAACAACTTTTAATATACTTTTTGATGAAAAGTAAAATAATGACACTTTGGAAATTTAAGATATATTTTTGGCAAATTTTTTACACTTAGACTAATTTTATTTAGGCAAAATGATATGCTGACTGAAAACCCAAAAAACTTTGATATTTTTCCAAGTGTACACTAGAGTATTTATTTATCGTGTTCTTAAACTCAATATACTACCTTGGTATTAGCAAAATACTCAAATTATTTTTTATATATTTTTAAAACTTGCACTTTACTATAGCTATACTACCAATACCTTCAATAGAGTTTTTGACCAGAATATAGAAAATTTAGCATTTATTAGGAATAATTTTCTCCAAGGGAGACAACTGCCTAAAAATAAGTTCATTCCTAAAAGTATAAAAGAAAAGCCAAACTTTCTCTTAAACTTTCACGCTCCAAGGCATACTCACATGATTAAGAACTGAAAAAGGAAAAATTATCACCAATCTTGAGTATGACCATGAACTATGTGAAAAGAGCATGAAAAGTATTACTTGGGAGAATCTTGGGTCTAGGTCATGATGGGTTACCAAACCCTGGCAACCTTAGCCAACTGACGGGGATTGTCGACCAAAACTTATTGTTATGGACGCTTCACTAAGAAACCATGTTTGAAAAGAAAAAGAGGCTCGTAAAAAAAGAATATCAAGAAGGGTTGAAATATCTTGAAATGGAAAGTATGGTTCGAATGTGGATTTGGCAGTTTGATTTAATCTCCCCATAGTCTGGTCGAGCTAGTGCAGTACATCGCACCCTTGTATCCAACTATATCCGGTAAGGTAAATCCTTTTTCAGCAGTTGTCAACCCACTTTAGTCATGGGGGCTAGCCCTTGGGTTGACATCACTAAATCATTCTGCATCATCATCATCATCAAGCAAATCATTGCATCTCTGCACACTTCCTTAATTAGTAGGTTCTTCTGATAGAAATCCTTAACCCTTTCTGCATTACTTTTTATATAGAATCTTCTACACTCGGGATAATTATGGGATTATCTCACTCTATCATATCATCATCATAACATATCATTGCATTGGGATAATTATGGGATTATCCTAGTTCATCATATTCTTCCCCTCTTATTCAAATTCCTCTTCTCCTAATTAATTTACTGGGTAATTAGATTCCTCTTCCTTCTATATATTCATCTCCTCTCTGCATCTATTCCTCTCCCTTCTGTATCCATTTAAGTTATTAGGTTGATTAGTCTGGTTGGTTGTTGTGAGCTTCAGGCTGGATTCTAGTTATGAGCGATCTCATTTAGCTTGTGATAGCTTTGGGATGGTGCCTGGTTAGGGTTTGGATAACCTGGTTGGTTTGTAGTTGGCTGAGGGTTATTCACCCTTGTGTGTGATGGTATCTCTGAGGTAGATTGGTTGCGCATGGCGCTGAGAGTCACGGTAGTGATTAAAGTGTAATTAGTGGTCCTTGTAACTGGAGTGTAGGTTAGCACTCTTTTGCATGAGGTATATTTATAGATATACTTATTAGAGTTCGTATATATACTTATACCTATTAGTCATCCCTTATATATATATATATATATATATATATATATATATATTTATCGTTAAATATTATTATATCATGTTATCATTAATATTTATATCCATCTCATTGGTTAGTTTAATCGTTAAGCTATTCTTGGGAGTTAGTGAGCTCGTTGTTTGCTCACTCTCGCATCCCCCTTTCAGTGGCAGGTTGTTTCAGGTTTTAGTTGCTGCTGTGGCGATCTTTGGGGAGCTGAGCTGGAGGCTCATTCTCCAGTTATTGCAGTTGGGCTTGTTGCGTAGAAGTTCGCAGAATCTTACGTTAAGATTATGTTATCTTAGTCTTCCGCTATTTCTATTTTCCTTTTGCTCTGTTGTAATACTATTGTGAATAACTGGGCCAGAATTTGTCTACGGCTCGGTTGTTCGTGGGGCGAATCTATGGATTCCCCGACCTGCACATCCTCGAATCTCAGTAATTGGTCTAGCTACTAATTACTGGATTTTGGGGTGTGACATGAAATCTGAAGGATGGTGAGTCCAATTCGATGGTAGAGATAAAGAGATGTGATTGCTATTTTGGTGGGAGAAATAGTACGGGGATTGATGAACTTGAATTCGTCTGATTGAAGCCAAAACCATGATACCTTTATGTAGCCATGGGTAGTGCCGTGTGACGTCCATCATTATTCCTATGACTACCCATGGCGTCAACATTATTACCCGTGCGTAGTCATGGGTAGTACCATGCGTAGTCCAAAAATAAGGAGAAATTATGTAGTCAACGATAAATATTAGTTTTTCCTAATATGTTTTCCTCGTTTCCATTTCTTACTCCTCTCAACTACCACATTAAGTTCCTCAAGGTATAATAACTCATTTTCATAAAGAGCTTCATTGCTTTGTTGCCTAATATCTATATCAGTCATATCAGGTTGTTCTGACGTAAGACAAATTTCATCCTCAACGTAAACTTTTGCTGGGGCATCTAATACCATACTCCAATCAGGATCTTTTGGATCCTTTGAGTAAAAAACTTGCCTCGCATGCTCCGCTAGAATAAATGGCTCGTCTCTTATTTGGTTCGAGCTTATTAAATTTGATAATCTCACCAGCCTTAGATTTGCTTCCTTATCCAACTTAACACCTTGTGTTACCTTAACCCAGTCACACCTAAATATAATAGGTTTGTATCCTTCTCGGAATTCTAGTTGTATAATATCCCTTAATATACAGTAGTATATCACTGATTCATCCTCTGTAAACATGCCCTTACTACTCGCCCGGAAAGTGGTCATGCAATTTGTACTAATCCCACTGTTTTGATTTACTTTATTTGCCTCATAATCCTTTGCAACAAAGAGAAACCTTTTAGCACAATATTTATTGTATCTTGTAGCCACTGCCTTTGGTCCTATTAAAATGTCTCTAAAAACGATATCATTTGATTCGTTGAATTCTTTTTGAAAACACAACACAAAAAACCATTAACGATAATTTTATTTAACAAAGACACATCAACCATTCAAAATACAGGACAAAAATTATCATACCTGATTTTTTAACCATGGTATGAACTCTTCTTCTTAAGCTAATTTGTAGTTATCTGACTTCTTCTTTGCAGCTGTCTAACAACATTTTATAAAATCCACATGTTTCCTAAAGGTAAAAGTAAACGCATTAAAAATAGTAAGTATTAAAGCATATTATATCATCTTAGAACTTAGATATGTTAAATATCTTACTTTTGTCAATCCTCATAATCTGGATGGCTCTTCAATACCCATTGGCGAGCTTGTTTATATTCGACATCCATAATAATGAAACTTTGACTAGGACCAACTGGTTCACAATGGCTACCATACTCATTTTCATTAATATGTTCAAATATTGTTGATGAAAGTGGAGCTAATCCATCCAACCTCGCTTCCAATCCTTCGAAGAAGCAATCTACACCTCTTCCTTTGTATCCGCCGCAATATATCAATGTTTCATCCTATATATATTTTTCCGCTATACAACCCTCAGGGCACACTTTATTGCTAACATACCCCTTAAATGTCTTCATGAACCTTGTACACATAATAAAAGATTGGGGAATCCAATTAGTATATATAAGACTTCACGCATATAGCTACAATATTCAAACAAAATACATACCTTTCAAATGGATACATCCATCTATAGAAAATCGGGCCACATAGACGAGCCTCGTATGCTAAGTGAATTGGAAGATGCATCATCACAATAAAAACTGACAGGGGACAATTTTTTTCTAACTCACATAATGTGTTTGCAATACCTCTCTCCAAAGTCATCAGCAAATTAACATCTATCACCTTTGAGCACAATACCTTAAAGAAGGTACATATGCTTTTTATTATCGGACAAATTTATTTCCTATCCTTAAATGCATGTTGAATCATAATAGGAAGCAAATATTGCATCAGTATATGGTAGTCATGAGATTTCATGCTCTTTAAATCTATACCATCTTTAACAACATTCTTTTAGTTACTACTGAACCCAAATGGAACCCTTAAATCATGCAAAGTTTGGAGGAACAATTGTTTTTCCTCCTTTCGTAAACAGTAACGGCCTAGTTTCATGTACTCCTTCCCATTATTTTTACTCAGCCATATCCACTTTTTAAGTTTCAGCAACTATAAGTCTTTTCGAGCATTTACATCATCATCCTTCATTTTTCCCTTCATGTTTAACATCAGCGCCATGAGGAGTTGACAAACATTACTTTCAATGTGCATCACATCTAAATTATGACGCACCGGATGATATTTCCAGTATTCAAGATCAAAAATTATTGACCACTTCGAAAAACAAGGAAATTGATAGTTATTTTCCTCTTCTACATTATCTTGATCTTCATCGTCTACATCCTTTTGCTTTTTCTTCTTCTTCTAGTCCCCCCCCCCCCCCATTGCAAACTTATGATGGCAACCATTTTTTCAACCTCAATCCCGATTAAGCGTTCTGGTTGTCCTTGAAGCTCTTCTTTCTTATTAAAGGTGCATGCACTTTTATCCTTCCGTCGGTCATCTTTTCATGGTAACCATCGTCTACTGCACATATGCACATCTTTTTTTCCATGATGAAGTCTTAAGGACTCAGTATTCGGACCACAACATGAACATGCACACTTTCCCTTTGTTCGACAACCTGAGATATTACTATATGCCGAAAAGTCGTGGATGGTCCATAATAAGACAGCCGACATGTTGAATGTGTCTTTATTGTATGCATCAAATGTGTTTGCCCCTTTTTCCCTTAACTCCTTCAGTTCATTGACCAAGGGTTGCAAATAAATGTCAATGTCCTTACCTGGCTGTTTAGGACCTTCAATAAGAAGCGATAGCATCGTAAATTCCAGCTTCATACATAAGCTTGGTGAATAACCATTACAGGCCAACAACTGTGTGCGCTACTAAATGAGCCAAATGGGTTGAAACTGTCGGCTGATATTCCCAATTGAAGACTAGGGATTCTGCTAAAAAATCTTTATATTTCTCATCAAAATTCTTCCATATCGGAGAGTCAATAGTGTGTCTCATTTTCCTGGATGGCATGCGCTCAGTCAAATGCCAGGATATCTCTTTTGCCACCCATGGCACACTGTATAGAGAAGAAAATATTTCAGCATATGGATACATCAATTTAAATGATTTACTTGTATAAGATAGGGTTTAAATATATACCAATACAACCTCTGAAACCCTGGTGTTATTGGAAAATACCCCAACACCTTTGCAGGGATTTTTTTTTCGTACCAACAATTTTTTTCTTAAATTTGATGCCCATTAAGTAACCACCTTATACCTAGATAAACCACATGTTGGACAATATGTATTTGACGCGTGTTCTCTCCAGTACAAAATACAATCATTAAGACAAACATATATCCTTTTGTAATTAAGAGATATATTTTGTATGATCTTCTTTGCACAGTAAGTATTACCTGGTGTCTTATTACCCGAGTATAATGCCTTTTGAAGTAGTTGAAGTAGCTCTGTAAAGCTGTTTTCTGTCCATCCATTCTCCACATTTAATTTATAAAGTTCTAGAATGAACGTAAGCACACTAAAATCTACACAGCCGGGATATAACTCAGACATAACCTCACGCAAGTTTGAATCAAACTTCATAGATGCATCATTCTCAACACCTCCTATGGATTCAGGCACTACATTTGGCTCATCTCGAACAACTCCATCAATGTTCATATCAAGGTTGTGAATTACAGAGTTATTGACCTCATGTGAGCTATCAACCGATACCTCATTGCATTGAGGTGGAGAACTTGGTGATGCAAGTGAATTCCCCTCAAGTACTGCATCTTCTCCATGATAGTTCCAAACTGTATATGTTTTGAGAAAACAAAATTTTGTAAGATGGAACTCCAATTCATCATATGGTATTGAAAGTCTCTGGTTTCCACAACTGTTACATGGACAAGAAATAGATGTTCAACCGGGAAGATGTTCTTGCGCAAAGTCTATGAAAGATTTAATACCACGCTGATACTGTTGATCAAAGTAACCTTGGTCTGAATATGGAAGAGAAATCCAGTCCCTATCCATCATATACCCTCTCTAGTTCGATCATAAAAAGGGAAAACATTATTGATGGCATGAGTAATGACAAAATAATCAATAAGTGCATGCATCAAAACAAACCAAACACAGTTAATTGTTGAATTATAAGAGTTTAGTAATTAGATAATTACATACCTCTAATAATTGTTGAATGTCAAAAATGTTCTGTATTGGCTAGAGAAACTGCATTAGCTGCATTAGAAAGAAGAATGGGGAGTTCAATTCGATGGTACCATTGAAATCTGAAGATGATGGGACCATTGAAATCTAAAGGATGGGGAGTCCAATTCAATGGTAGAGATAAAAAGATATGATTATTGTTTGGGGGGGGGGGGGGGGGGGGGGGGGAATAGTGCGGGAATTGAAAAACTCAAATTTGTCTGATTGAAGCCAAATCCTTGATATCTATATGAGTGTAACACACCTGATGAAGCCAAATCCTTTGATTTTCAATTGAGGGATGCTATTAGTGATCCCTTGATTTTAAATCCTTTGAAAATTGAAATCAATTTGATGGAGCCCAAATACAAAGGATTGAATTGAAATCCCCTAATTTTTTGAAAAGATGAGATATTTACTCTGATCTTCACTTCAACCCGAGTGAGAAGTTAAGTAAACATAATCCGTGTGAAAGAAGAGATACGTTAGAGAGAAAATAAAAGAGTAGGGCAGATATTGTAGAGTGTAGACATGTTAGGCATTTTGATTAAAAAGCAATGTCCATGATGATTAAAAAACATTTTGATTAAAGACATTTGCCTAGTGTAATACACTCCCTTCAGTCATTTGATTAATTAAACAGGGGTTGCATGGTTCGCCAAAATCAGTATATTATGGAATATGGAGGGATAAGAGGCACCCCCAAGATGCTAAAACATGTGCACCAAAATTTAAAGATCGGCGAATATATATGACTAACTGAAATCCTCAAAAAAATGACAAATTATGCATGATCTCTAGCACCACAGTAAGAATCATAATACCATATATAGTTATCTTAAAAGAATTAATTCCATTACTAAATATTATAGACCCTCAAATAAGATAAATCGTGAAAACATTGAAGAAAATGAAAAAGATGCATGCTCCATGAATCAAGGAATATTGCTTATTTTCTTTGATCTAATATTTAGCAACGGTTGGATCAAGAAAATTAAACAGAATTCCTTGATATGTGGAGGTATAAATGGCATACCAAGCATTGCCGAGAACAAATTTGAAAGGGGGACAAGCCAAGTGTTACATGAAATATCAATCAATAAAATATCAATTATTTTATAGTATTTGATTTGGAATAAAATAAATGCCTATTTAGTCGGTTTGGTTTGGTGAGTTTGGCATTTTATCATATATTCGGCAACCTGCATGTTGCATCCTAGAGGGATTAGAGATAACCCGAGTAAAAAATTGCGAATTTTTAATTTAAAAGGCGACTTATAAGTACCCTTACAAAATAATACCCTTAGGACAAGATCAAATCAACTAATTAACAGAGAGTTTAATTAGTTTATTGACAACTTGTTATTTTAATACTTAAGCGATCGATATATAGCTAATAATTATTAAAACTTGCATGTTGCATCCTAGAGGGATTAGAGATAACCCGAGGAAAAAATTGCGAATTTTTAATTTAAAAGGTGACTTATAAGTACCCTTACAAAATAATACCCTTGGGACCAGATCAAATCAACTAATTAAGAGAGAGTTTAATTAGTTTATTGATAACTTGTTATTTTAATACTTAAGCGATCGATATATAGCTAATAATTATTACTTCATCCAACTATTTTTTTTGTATCAAAAGTATTAATTTAGTACATTACATGGAAATTTCCAAAATATTGTTTCAACACTACAACAATATAATAGAGTGTTCGGCACTAACATAGCAGTTGTATGGCACCAACATTAACAACACAACAACTCAAATAATAGGCAAAATATTTCAGTAAGTTAAAGAATATAAAACCGCACCCTACACGAAGAAACTTGAAATATCAAATATCAACATCTACTTTTGCGTTCATCACTTCCAGTAATGAAGTTATATATCCATAACTAAGAAGGAAAATACTTCATACCAAGTAAAATTATATAGAAGCCTTAAGTATTTCACCATTACATGGAAAATAAATCCCTTATTACATATCAATGATGTAAAGATCTCAACTTTAGTCGATGATTAGAACTCGAACAAGTGTAAGCGTAGCAAGTGAAGAGAGTAAGATTGTATTTGTACAATTCACAACAGCAAAAACAGAAAAATGCGACGGCACTGGCAGTCGTTTTTGATGAAATACGACGGCAATTGTTATCATTTTCACAGTCATTTTTGACATTGTCGTATTTTTTAACATCTAATTAGTTAGTTGTTTCCATTTGAAAAAAACAACATCAACTGTAGTCGCATAAAAACGACTGAAACTGTAGTTGCTTTTTAATAAAATTTGGCTGGTGATTATGGCTTGCAACAACAAACCAGGTCCTTTCTTTATGAAAGTACATAAAACAACAAAACAAATACAACCACTTAAGCTATCGTATTTTCATTTTTAACGTTCATAAAACAAAAATTAGAATTAAAGAATAAATTAAAACGCATAAAAGAACATGGACTAGACAAGCACCAATATATTTCTTTATATAATGATAAATTTTTAAAGATTGCATTCTCTTAATCACAACATTGTAAGTATTGGTTACGAAAAAGAAATTAAGATTTTGTAGCCTTCTGATACATGAAAAGTAGATTCAACAAGGTCTTTTCCATCATCTCCAAAGCTTCAGTAGGGACACACTCCATAGCTATGAATACTATCACTCCACGTTTCATTGTTCTAACCACTACTAGAAAATGAACCAAAGGCGACTATCAAATTTAGTTTTAGCCACAGTTGTGTATGTGGTAAATTGCTAAAACTAGGCCGTGGCTAAAATCAAATATTCATGGCCAAAAAGTTCCCACATTAAGGTTTCGTGACCAAAAATCAAATTTCGTGCCTAACCGTGGCAAAAACAAAAGGGAAATGTGGGATTCTAAAACCCAAAATCAATTTGGCGCTAACATATTTTCACTCATTTCCTTTCGATCTCTCTGTCTCTTCCCTGCTCAAGACTAATTTCTCATCTTAACCCTAATCTTTGTTGTTGTTGTTGCTCTCCTTGGAAGAGAAGAAGAAGAAGTTTTATGGGATTTGCTTGTTTGTCATCACCACCACATGGATGATCAACCAATGTTGGATGATTCTCGTTGCAGCAATTGAGATTTATTCGTCATCGATATACAATGCGGGGGGTCTTCGATTTCGCATCCTTCATCCTCGAGGTAATAATATTGGTTTTAAGTTAATAATGTCACTGATAGCATCATTGAGTAATGGCGAAACCTGATTAAATTCATATCTCTCCACATGATGTTTTCACTGATAGCATCACTGAAAACATCTCTCCCTTAAATTCATATCTCTTCAATCAATCTATCTCTATTAATGGCGAAACCTGATTTGTGTTTTTTTTTATAGGATCAGTAGGTTCAACTTTTAAATTTTATTGGGTGAAATTGAAGAACCAAGAACTTGATTGAAGCCTGGACATTCCTAATTGAAATTATGGCTTTGAAATCAAGGTAATTTACTTGACCTCTCTTTCTTTCTCTCTCTCACTCATTATTTCCATTTTTGTAATTGATTTTATGGGGTTAATTGTAGTTCTGCAAACTCAATTGAAGCCTGAACCGTGCTTATAAAATTGAAGATTTGAAATCGAGGTATTTATGATTTGAGTATTTTTTGTTTCTGATGCGAGAAAAACTCGGTCTTTAAATACCCCGCTCAAAACTACGGGTGTCGTAATATAATATGGGTAAGCGGGGGTCGAATCCACGGGGAGTAAACGTTTTAAAAATATAATTTCCTAATTAACTAATAAACGAATCTAAACTAATTTTGATTAAAGTGTTTTGATCTAAAGCATAAATCTAAATTACTAACTTTCGGTACGATTATAAGGGAAAAAACCTAGACTTTGGATCACCTCCGACTTAGTTTACTAAACGATATGAAAATGATAGCTTCTATCCGCACGTAATAGCCATGGCTAGGTCTATTCGGGTCTAAGATCTAGGGTTTGTGGCTAAAACCCTAAGTAAGAACTTCGTTGTTCATGGACAATCGGATCTAGGGTTTATAAACTCATTTCCATGGCTAGGTGGAGAGTATTAACCCTAGTGATCTAGAATTCCCTTTGAGCGTGAAAACAATCGAATATGGCTAATTCAACATCTTCCTCATATCTGTAGTAACTTAGAGTTGTCATGGCTAGATCAACTCTTCGTAACTTCAAATAAGAGAATTGAAGATTAATTCTAGATCTAAACTACTATTAACATTAATTTAGCTCACTTCACCGGAGGTGCAATCCTTAGTCTAAGCTAATGAGATTAGTTCTCTATTAATGGTGTTGATCACAACTTAAATTAAACGCATAAAATAAAATAGAAAGATACTGAAAAACGCAAGCTTTATTTCTTCCTGAGATTGGGATGTATAAAATACATAGAATTGCTCTCCTATTTATAGGAGATAGGAGAGAGTTGTTTAAAATTCTGAAACTCTATCCCTGAGTAAAGATAAATCCTTGTAGAGTCCTTCATCATCTTTATGCCGTGGAGAAAATCTACAAGTAGATTGAATGTAGACATCTTCCTTGTACCTGAGAGATTGCTGGAGATGCTTCAACTCTTTATACCTTCTATTAGATGTCTTTTTCTACTTATTAGCTCCAATAGTGATAAGTGCCTGAAAATAAGAAAATGCTACTAACATTAGAAATTAATAATTCGGGATTAACAAAACGATACTTTTAGGCGTATTAATCCTATTTATTTCTACGTCTATCAGTTTCCAAACACTCTTGGTATTTAAAAACTGTGATTGTAGTTAGATCTCTAAATTGTCCTCTGATTGTAGTTTGGTTTGTTTATCTGCATGAATCGGTATTATATTTTGCTAAAATTTTGATTTTTGTTAGCGTTTTAGATTATGTGTTTTGGTAATGTGGTGCTTGTGCCTTTACAACCCCTCCTTTCCAAGTTTCAACCCCTCCTTTGATACGTTCTGGAATTTATTGTCTTCATATTCCATTTGGTATTGTATCAGATATTCATCAAATGGATCTGTAAAGAAAATAACCTCGTAATTCTTTTTTGTGAGTCTCTCAAGGAATGGGGATTTCTAGTGAGTCTAATATCGAGGTAGTTCAAATCGAAAGTAGTTCGAATTGTGTTAGGTCGAGGGATAGGTACCTACATTTATATCTTTCCATTGACCCATCTAGTTTGTTTGGAAGACCCAATGAGAACCAACGACATTCATATCTGGTGTTTATCGTATGAGACTCCATGTATGATTTTGGTGTAAGGCAGAGAGTTCTTCCTCCATGGCAGCTTTCTAATGTGGTATTTTAAGTGTTGTGCGATAGGACTTTGGTTTAGAGGATGCATAGAAGGAAACTGACTATTGGAGGTGATAGACGTGTAACCACATGAATAACAACCTAGTGAAGTGTCGAGAGCAACCCATTATTTGTAGAGGAATGGGATTACTTTTGGGTAATCATCTCGGGATTAGGATAGTATTTTTGGGGTCAGATCGATTTATTTAATATCTAAAAAGGTGGGTCATTTGGTGGAGCGAGAGGCAAATCAACAGAAAGTGTACCACCTTCTATATTCAGAGGAGCCAAAGGTAATTGATATACTGTACTTATATTATTGAGGGATGAATCCCCCCTTTAATCAGATGCTCCTTGAGATATATCATAAGTTGGAGAAGGTATGTCATGGGATATGATAACAGATCAAAGCAGAGCTACCCTCCGAGAAGTCGGATCAATCGAACCCCTAGTCAAAATGTTCAGTTTAGGTAAGCTCGAAGCCAAGTTATCTGCATTGGGTGCATTACAAAACATATACCTCTCAGACAACATTCAACGGTTAATCGACTCAGGGTTCGTAACAACACTTCTTCAGCTCCTTTTCTCTGTCACGTCCGTACTCATGACCCTTCGCGAGCCTGCGTCCGCGATTCTAGCAAGTATTGCTTAACTAGAGGGTTCCATTCTTATCAATAAAAATGTGGGACTAAAGATGCTCTGCCTTTTAAATCTGTCCACCCCAGTAGTACAAGGTCACCTGTTATGGGCGCTGGAAAGTATCGCTTCCAACCCCAATGCAGCCAAAATTAGAAATAAAATGGTCGCGAATGGGGCATTTCAGATTCTCCTGCCGTTTTTACTAGGTAACAAGATGGAAACACGAACGTCCGCGATGATTGTTCTCTCGTATCTCTCTAGGGATTCACCAAGAGACTTGAGCAAGCAGTTGGCAGAAAGTGAAAATTATCTGAATATCGTAAATATCATTTGGGTATCGACGAGCAATAATGAAAAAGCTTCTGCAGTTGGTTTACTGGATAATCTCAGACAAGAAGGCGACAAACATACTGAAGAAGATAAATCTAATTCCCATTTTAGTCTCAGTTTTGGATGATTTGAGCACTAAGACTTTGTCACCAGCTTGTTCTCTGTTAGTCGAGAATGTTGTTGGAGTACTCATTTGTTTTGCGCTTCCCACCGATAAGAAACTGCAGAAGTTCTCGGTAGAACAAGGCGTAGTCTCTTGTCTTGTGAAGACACTTTCCTCAGGTTCCCCTGTTGCAAAATCTAGAGCGGCGACCAATCTCGCTCAGCTATCTCAGTCTTCATTTTCTCTAAGTAAACCCAAAACCTCGAGGTGGTTATGTGCTTTTCCTTGCTGCAAGTTATGCGAAGTTCATGACGGAAACTGCTCGGTGAAAACGACGTTTTGTTTACTCAAGGCAGACGCAGTAACCCCATTGGTAAAAAACTTGGCAAGCGAAGAACGAGACTGTGATGAAGCCGTTCTTGGCGCGCTCACAACTCTTATGCAAGATGAGATTTGGGAATGAGGAAGTCATGTTATAGCTAAAGCATCAGGCGTAGAGGCAGTCATCAGAGTTTTACAAGTAGGTAACATTAAGGCTCAGGAGAAAGCACTTTGGATATTGGAGAGAGTATTTAGAGTTGAGAGTCACAGGATACAATATGGAGAGTTCACTCAGGGTGTGCCGGTTGATCTTACGCAAAAGGGAAGTCCGACGTTGAAATCGTCAGTTACTAAGATATTAGCACACCTTGAGCTCTTGCAGATGCAATCCAGTTACTTCTGAGGATGATTAACTCAAGTTATATTGACTCCACTGGGGTTATTGCTTATTGTAGCTGGCTCGATATCAATATGTAATTGGCAATCAAAAAAGGTATACCAATTAGAGATATTTTCTCTTGTAATTGAAATTTTATGTGCTCGCAATTAATGTATTTCGAGAAAATAGGTCAGAACAATTACTATCAATCAATAGTCTAAGGTTAAACAGAAACAATCAAAAGCAAAAACACAGAATTAAAGAACACAAGCAAATGTTCACCCTGTGGAAACTCCTTACTCAGGAGAAAAACTACAGGTCGTTGTCGAGAATCACGACAACCAAAAGTTTCACTAATAAAAAAAAAAGTTATACTGAATTACGCTTACAACTTTAATAACCTAGTCTCAAGATTATCACTCTTCTGACTAAAGCTTCGCGCTCTACCTTCTTCTTGTTCTCACAACAACTCTTCTTGATCTCTCACCAAGAAACTTCTTCTATTCTCTCTCGCAACAGCCCGTCTTGATGTCTCACCAAGAAACTTCTTCCAGAATCGTTTTTGAACAAATAATTGAAAAATCTTTGAAACCCTAACTCCACATCAATCTAAAGATCAAAAGATGATCAATTGATCTTGAGTTCTTCTCACTCCCTGATAAAGTCTTTTGGAGCCATTAGAAAGAAAAACGTTTTGCCGAAGAAAAAAAAAGAAAAAAAAGAAAAGAAAAAGAAACTAGGGTTTCTTTAAATAGTAGTTCTATTTCTCTCGATATTCGTTCGAACAATACCAAAAGTCGTTCGAACGAATCACGACTAATTTGGTCAAAAACCCTAGAAAGTTTACATATCGTTCGAACGAAAATAAGTCTCGTTCGAACGACAATTGCATATGGGCCAAATTCCAGGGGACTTGATACTTCGTTCGAACGACAATAAAACTCGTTTGAACGTCAAAATTGTCTATGGACCAAATTTCCAGGGGACTTGACACTTCGTTCAAACGACAAGAAAATTTGTTCGAACGACAAAATAAAGAAAGACTCCTTCCTTTTATCAGAGAGTAATACTTACCTTATGTCCAGTGATCTTTGTCTTCGACTGAGACAACTAGAAACTCTATAACCACGACATGAGACAAATAAAACCTTTCAATCTCCCCCTTTGGTTTATTTCGTGACAAAGAAAAACTAAGACAACCACCACCCCTTGCTTGAATAGGTTCAATCTCTGGACCTCTTCTTTGGATAATATTTTCTTACAACTCGTACTCATCAGATAGAATGTTTACGAAGCATCTGCACACTCAGCAAACTCGTTTATAATATATGTAGCAAAAATAAAACTAAGAAAATATGCACATAGACAGAAAGATATAAAGCTTAAACGGAGACATCCAAAGAAGCATATGCAAACCAGATAAGTAGACGTATCTCTCCATTGTCACGGAAGAAACAATCAAACAATTGTAAACCAAATATCTAAAAGAAAAGTAATTGGAAACAACTGATAAATATATAAGCAAATCGATAGTACTAGCGTACAGGCAGAGTTAGAACAGAGATTCCTACCTCACAAACACTCAAAACATCAACAACAAAAAAAAGTCTCAAAGAAGAAATAGACTAAAGAAAAATAAAATACACAGATGAACAGTCGCAGCTCTCCAAAATCAGATTCGTAATCACCCTCCTCTGTCTCCTGACCTGAATGACGACTCTGAACTGCTGTCTCAATAGACCCCAGTCGACTCTCTATAGTCACCAGACGTGTCTCCATAGTGCCTATCCTGGTCGACATCACCTGAAGCATGTTCCCAATACTCTGAAGGGAAAATACCTCCTGAGGCGCCTGAGCAGCTGAGCTAGAAGTACTAATGTGCTGATCTGGAGGGGCTGTCTCAGAGGGTAGTACATGAAGAAGATGAGAGGAACTCTTGCTAAAATTTCTCGAATCAAAACGATCTGTCTTGGTATCTTCAGGTTCAGTTAAAGCCACCGCGTAGCCAGCATCAGTAAGTAGCGCTGTGATCAGTCTAGCAAACGGTAGAGAACTCCTGGTCGCTGTTTTGGAGCTAGCCTCAAGCATCTCCTCAATGATGATGTTAGGAAGATCAATCTCTATATCATTTTTGAAGGCATAAAGAAAAACCTTCATCCGCTCAGACAATTCATTCTTTTGGGACCGCGATCAATACAATTTTAGCAACAAATGATGCAATTCCAACAACAGACTTTGGTGAATCAAAATGCTACGACCCAATCTATCTCTAGATTAGAGACTCAGTTAACTCAGTTGTCAACTGCGTGGAGTGAAATAGAGCATAAAAAACTTTTAAGCAATGAAGAAGAACAATCCGAAGTTAAATCCCCTTGTGATTTAGAAATGGATAAATTCAAACGTAATCAAGGAATATTTTCTCCTTGGGGTGAATGGATACCATATTGCGAGACAGATTTAGAAGATGAACATTTTAAGGTCGACGATCCTATGTCACAAGAAGATCTTGAAGAAGAAGCTATCATGTCTAATACAATTCTTTCTCAATCACCACTAAATTCAGCCCTTAACATTCAACCACCGATGTCACCATCCATCATTTCATTTGTTAACCCAATAAATTGTTTCGAGGAAACTATGACCGAGACTGAATATTTTTCCCTCTCCTCTAATAATTTTTCTGACGATGATGATGACGAGATAAAATATGAATATATGGAATCACCATCTCATTATACGATAATATGCGAGGAATTTGTAGATGATGATATTTGTACCAAAGTCAAGAAATTAGAAATTGTCAAACCTGTTGCAGATGTTATCAACTTGTCATTTCCTTCTTAGTCTCCTTATGAGTCACCTCAACCTTTCCTTGAGTCATGTCCACCTGACATAAATTACAATGCTGAAAACTAGTGGGTAGACGACCCTTCTTTACATGATATACCACTATTATTGGGGGATGATTCTGTTTTGGTTACTCATTCACCAACCATACCTATACCTATGCCTACATCTCCATTTCACGAGCCTAATGGGGGTACCATGACCATAAATGATTTTGAGGACTTTTACGGAGATAATTCTTGTTGTATTTATGTTAATGAATGTTTAAATTATTTTGAGGGCTCGAATGATCCTGAGATTCGTGAAATGGTACAATCATTAGCATCTAAAAATATGTTTCAACTTGGCCATGTCCCTAAGCCAATGAATATCCACGTCAATGGTCAGGATGAGTCCCTTGAGATAAGTTGTGATTTTAGGCACATAAATTTTAAATGTTTGTTAGAGTCAATTGTTCCCCAATCCCCACATCCACAAATATGTTATATAGTTTTTCTTCTACTAAAAAAAAACATCTTTTGGAAAAATTATAATTTTGGGGATGCCTCACGGACTTGTTTTGTCATAACCACCTATCACATTTTTTGGAATATCAACGATAGCATGGGGGGTTTTAAAAAAATTTAAAGAAAATATCTTTCCAGGAAAATCGAGTTTGAATCTAGTACATTTTCGGGGATGAATACTTGTATACCAATCTTCTTATATACCACAACATGTAGTAATCATATGATTGTATTGAAAATTCTAACGGAAAATATGTTCCCTGGGTATGTATTTGCTTTATCTTGGAGAAAATAGTTTTTCTTGATTTGTCTAATATTTTCATCTTGGAATCATCAAATGATAGGCAAAGTTTTTAGAAAAAATCTTTTTCATAGAGAATTAGTTTTAAACTCTCTCTGGATTTTACATAATATATCTGCCCAATTAATGGCTAATATTAATGATCACCATTCATGTGTTATCTGGTTTTTGAAAGAGAATTTGCAACCAGGATAGTACATCACCTTTTTAACTTCGTACCCTTTCAGCCATATTGAAAATTTTAAGTTTGGGGGTACATTCGTCTGGCTGAAGACAGTAAACTTAGCGCTTCTTGAGAGGCAACCCATGACGCAATCAGGTGAGAAATTTCAGTTTTTATTCCTCTATTTTTTTATGCTCTCAAACATTGAGGGCAATGTTTCATTTAAGTTTGGGGGTAGGAAACCATTTCTTTAAATGCATTTTGAAGAAAAATAAAATAATGGCACTTTGACAATTTATGATATATTTTTGACGAATTTCAAAACACTTAAACTGATTTTACCTTGACATAAATATTATGGAAAAACCTAAATTTTGAAATTGTACCAAGTATACACTAGAATATTTTAGAATATCTTAACATAGATTTATTATCTTATTATTAACGACTAATTCAAGTTAACTTGACATATTTTGAAAACGTGCACTTCACTGTAGTTTTGCAATTAATACCTTTAATAGATTTTTGCTCAGTATAAGAGACATTTAGCATTTATGTTAGGAATAGTTTGCTACAAGGGAGACAGCTGCCTAAGAATAAGTTCATTCCTAAAAATAAATAATAAGCCAAATGTGTTCTAAAAACTTTCACGCTGCTAGGCTACTCGCATGATTAAGAACTGAAAGAGAAAAAATTATCACCAATCTCGAGTTTGACCATGAACTATGTGAAAGGAGCACAAGAAAATGTTACTTATGAGAATCCTGAGTCTAGGTCATGATGGGACACCACACCCTGGCAACCTTAGCCAACTGGCGGGGATTGTCGACCGAAAACTCCTTATTATGGAGGCTTCACTAAAAAATAAAGTACTCAAAAGAAAAGGCTTACAAAAGAAAAAGAAAAAAGAAAAATGATAGGAAAACGAATTGACTAATGCACTTGTCGAACTAACCGTTGAATTTATTCCAGTGAGAACTAGACTACCAAAAACTGAGTAAATTATTCTAGACAACGTATTAGACGATAAAACTATTTTTATTGTGCACTCAAATATAGCTAAAGCAAAATACTTGAATCTCTTTCTAATCTTGAGGTAGTACCTCTAGTTTTGGATAAGCTTAAAATATTCTTTGATATACTTGAGAGAATAGTAAGTTTAAGGATTTTTTCATTGGTATATTTTTGTCACAACTAAGTGAGGTTAAGTTCACAGGAAATGAGTCATGTGTATTCTAGAATTGCTTAAAATATCATTATTGACTTTTGTGGGTATAGTCACTGCAAACCCTCACGAGGCAACACTCGTCTACCAGGTTAAACCTGAGGGTTTAATAGCTTGTTGCATACGCTAAATGCAACCGCGCGACATGCGAAAATGATTTTTGTTTACTTTTGCTCGAGGACTAGCAAAATATAAGTTCGGGGGTATTTGATAGACACGTAATATTTACGTGTACAAGTCCTAAATTTATATCTTCCTAGTCATTTATTAAATAAATGTGACACTAATAGTACTTTTGCTTGTATTTACAGAAATCGGTCACATGATAAACAAGTTGTACATTTTTCTGGTTTTTAGCGAAGAACAAGGGTGATGCACTCCAACAATGATTCTCATTTGAAGTTGTCAACCAAAGGCCCATGTATGGAAACCCATTGAAGATAATTAGATATAGATACTATTCTCATGAGTTATAATATCTATGCATGATTTTAGGCATTGTTTAAGGGATTTTATATTGATGGTGATATTTAGTAACCCTTCCTATACTTTATAAATAGGAGGGGAATTCCACCCATGGAGGATAATCACGGAGAGTGTAAATCAAAGTTCAATAAGCAATAAAGTTTTTGTTCTTCTCTTATTCTTGTCTTTTAACTTTTATCATAGTAATAGTAGTATGGCAATGATCAAAGGGATGAGTAGCTAATCTTCTTAGCCAAGGCTAGAGGAAACTCCACCCAATGTAGCCTTAGTGTAGATTGTGTAGCTTAGTTAGAGTAATTACTTTCTCTTTATCCCGGAATATTGCATATTTGTATTCCTTCATCCTAAGCTTGACCATAGCTAGGATTAGTAGGAATAAGGAATATAAGTAACCATCTTGTTGACCATAACAAGATAGGTTAGGAACATGGAGAAGAGAACATAATCCATGCTTATCAACCGGACCATGGTTGAATAAGTTGGTTTATGGGTAGCTCCTAATTACTAAATCTCTTGTATCTTTTGATGTATTGCATATGCCCGACCAAGGATATGCGATACGGGAACTCGTAATTTACTTTAATTATTTATGCTATCTAAATGGTTACAAAGGGTGGAGTGGAATCGATGCCTTGGTTTCCACTCCAATTTATCTTGTAATTTGTTTCATTTTTTTTTTATTTCAAAACCTATACAAACTCGTTGTTATTAGATATAACTAGTAGCTCAAAGTATAATTCGCACCACAAGTCTCTTGGGATACGACCCCGCTTTCGTTTGTATTCAACGGTACACCGTGCGCTTGCGGGTCTTTTAAGACGTCGGTTTTTAATCAATCACCTAGAACGCAGTAGAATTGCAATAGTCTACAAACGTACGCCAATCGTCAATATTAAAAAATTCAGGGGCAACGCCAGCTTTCACCACCGTGGGATTTTTTCCGTCACATACTTCGTATACAAATCACTCTTAAAACTTCTCCAAGCTGCTACGATCCTATCTCTCAAGTACTCATGAGAGACATCCAGCATATCAAAACTCCTCTGGGAAAGATTACAAAGAAAAAAACCTCAGGATAAAGTATATAATAAAGCAGCAAAATTCATTCAATGCAAAGTATATATAAATAAATTGGATTTTACCCCTAAATGTTTCATTATATTTTTTATGTTTTCACGTGGCACTGCCTTAATGTCAGCATAGATGATTGGGATGTGTGTTCGAGTTTGAACGCTAAGGGTTGTAACCAAATCATGATGATTTTGATCGCCCTTATTTGCCTGGCCCAAATAATTTGCGCTTAAAATTTTTTTCTCGCCATTGAGCAACATAGTTGGACCGCGAGAACGACCCCATTTCCCTCCCACAGTTGGAGGAGATGATGACGAGTCCCCTAAATTAAGAACGGTACTTTTATTTTTTGCAAAAAATATGTTAATTGCAGATAGTGAATATTAAATACTACTAATAAATTAAACCTATATTACCATCACCCCCAGTGACTATCATATTACTCTCGCGTGTTCTTTGGGCGTCCATTAATCTATAAGAAACTCGAGGGGAAACAGCTCATAAAACAATAATAATTGCATTTTACAATAACAAAATTATACTAGAAAAATAAAGTACATCAAGGAAATTTTAAATACCTGATGTTGAGACCTCAAAGTGCATAAGTTATTACAGATTGGTTGAAGAGAGGTGAATTTATGATTTTGAATAACAAAGACTAGATTACAAGCAAATATAGGGATGGGTATTCACAAACATACTTTCTAAGGCAAATTACATATGGCATTACTCGATTTAAGAAGAAAAAAATCAAATTTTTGCAGTTACCCAAAGCAACACAAACTTGTTTAGTTTAGAACCAATTGAAGAATTTTAATTGACTAATTATGGAGAGATGTTTTGTACCTGATGCTGATTTCCAAGTTTCTTAAACTCTTTTTATCTCTTGCAACTCTTAAAAATTCGGGTAAAACATTACATCTGTGAGGTATAAATTGAGAAAAGGAGAAGTTGCAGAAATACAGGGGAAGAAGAGGGAAAATTGCCGCAAAAATTTAACAAAAAGATGTGGAGAGAATCCCAAATACAAATGCGATAACTGTAAGAGGGTGATGGTCGTGATTGGGTTCTTTTAGAGCCAATTTAAAGCGGGGAGATCGTGGTGAAACATCTTCGTAAGAGAGGAGGAGAAATGGAATTGTGAGAGAAAGGAAGAGAGATGAGGAGTGAAAAAATAAATCATGATTTCTTTGAGGGCAAAGATGACAGGGAATTAAGAAGATGCCAAAGACAATGGAAACCGTATCCATATAAATTGTTTCAGTCCAGCCACAACAAACATCGTGTGTCTCTAATTCCCTGCGAAAAAAACAGCCAAAAATAATATATTAATAAAAGTAAGACAGACACTTATATTTTTTGTTGACAACAAAAAACTGTCGCAAATTACTGGCAGTGATAACCTATCCCTAAAAGTTAAGGTAGTCTGTCCCCGAAAGCCCTTTTTTTGTGGTGAACGCTTAGCTCATTGTATAGTTCTTTTACTTTGGAACCCTAATACGGAAATGAGGAATCAAACGGAGTTGATCTTTCACGTCCTTGAATGTGACGTACATGAAACAATTGTGAAGAGCTCTTGCTTCTTAAAGTTTAGATTCTCTTGATACCAACATGAAAGATCAGCTTAAGACAGGATAACGACAATTTTTATTAGCTTTAGAGATAATTCAACTTCTACGTCTCGAACATTTTTTAAGTATCAAGTAGTTGTAGGTAGATATACAAAAGGGTAGACGCCTTCTACTTTTCTCCTTCTAAAATATGTTTACTGTCTGGAGCATTTAGCTAACCTCAAAGGTAAACTTTACCCAAAAACAAAAGAGCACTAGTCATGGCTAATGGGTACTAAACAATACATATTTTACAGAAAAAAGTTATTCAATAGTTGCTAATGGGTACTAAACAATATAACAAAGAGATTAGTATAAGCCATGCTGTGTGTTTCTTGTTCGAACACGTGTAAATACCTTCGAAGCAACATAATAAAACCGCCGCCCATAAAAAAAACTAGGGTTGAATAATGAATGCTTAAAGAGAGTTCTAGGTTCAAAGATACTTGCTTGTTCGATTCCTCCATGGTCGTTGGGTAATTAAAGAGATCAGTATCCTTAATGTCTTTCCATTAAGGACTTGTAATCATTTTTAATCATAAGAGATTGGATTGTTTCTATCTGTATTAGGGTTTCTTTCCTTTTTATCTTAAACCAACCTAAGCATAAAAATATTACTGCGTACTAAAATATGTGTCCATTTTTGTTGAATCCTGAATTTGGTCGTAGGTCATGGTATCTCGAGATGGTGGTGATTAAAGAATTTTGCTTTGACATGAGTCTAGATCAGAGAGCATCAGTTGCATAGTGGTAATGTCTGTAGGACCTAGAGGGCATCGGTTGCATAATAGTAATGTCTACAGAGAGTCTACCGTGGAGATAACAACAAAATGAACATAAAAAAAAGGGTGATGCTAATGAGGTGTCCTTCCACGACCTCCTGGGGGAGGTCCACACCGAAACGACGCGCATAATGCATTTTTTTAGTAATGCTCCGTGGACGGTGGACGGTGGACCACCGGGTCCATCGCGTGTGATCGTGGCTGCGCAACCTAAAAGATTATGTTAAACAATTATAGGAGAGTTTTACCATCCTCTTTCGTGAAGAATGGAGGAGAAACTTCATACGTGCCAATTAGTGCAATATATACAACACATTTCAAGTCATACCGACACCATTGAGAAAAATCTGTGATCAATCCGTTCTGGTTCTCTCGAAAATGACCTTAAAAATAGATGTGACACCCCCATCTGGAAAATAGATGTGACCTTAAAAATACATGTGACACTATATCTGAGAACAATGAAATACCAAGTTCTCTAAAGATATTGGAATTTATTAGAAGTGATCATATTACTTTAGAAAAGAGATATAGATAGAGATAGATTTGGGTGGGTTTTAGATAGAGAAAGTGGGAAAGATAGTTGACTCATCTTCAATGGTTGAAGTCTCCCTTGTGGTAAGACTCGTCTTGAATGGTTTTAGATAAAGAGAGGGACTCATTTGAACCGCGTGAGGAGGGTGGCACTTTAACCTCCTCTTCAAACTTGCCTATATATATATACCCTTTAGAGACCTTATTAATTTCACTCTCAAACATCACACTCTCTCTCTCACACACACTCAGTTTATCTTGATTGGGTTGTTTGGGGTTTGGTTGCAAGATAACATAATTATTAAGAGCTGAATTGTGTTTAGTGTGACCGACCCAATAACTGAAAATGGTATTAGTTCATGGATATATAGTTATATCAAAATGTTTTGGTTTACCGGTTGTGAAGCTATTTGTATTGTGGTGGCTTTATTTTTTGGATCGAGTGATTATTGATACAGAATAAAAATTCTTCATGATTGATCTTATTGAAGATGGGTATGTAAGTCGGGTACATGGATATATAGTTACTGGGTGAAGTTGCATTATGGAGGCTCATACATGAGAGCTCATATGCTTGTTCAAGATATACACTGAAACGATGGGGCTCGATGTTAGATATGTTTATATCATTGGTAGAATTTTTAAAATACCACAAAGACCATTGTTAATGTCATGAGTTTTGAGAACTCATGGATCATCCATTCTTAGAGTATGGATGATATGCTAGTTGCGTTTGCAAGTTCTAGCATAGATGAGATTGAAGAGTCGTGGGAACGGTTATCTCAATAAAGGGTTGGACCGATAGATTGGTTAAACCTTGTGCATAAGGATGGTATAGTTCAACAGGAAGAACGTGAAGCAGAAGTTGTTATTGACAGTACATTGAGGCTGGTTGAAGTGTTATTTGGTGGCGCACTATTTGTCGTTACTTCGGGCTTGAGACACGTGTTTGTTTTGCTATGGAATGCGATATGAGTGTAGATCGAGGTATGTCTAAACTTATTGATGATTTGTTTACTAATGTATGTCATTGTTTATATGAGACCAGAGCTTTCTCATAAAGTGGGAGCTGTGAGAAGTTGATAATGAATATTATGTATTCGAAGAAGACTCGAATGTAGCTCATAGTTATGGAGTGTTGCCTGTTCAGCTTGCAGGGTTGTGTTTACTTGTGATGGCGAAGTACATTAGTGACATGGATAAAACTACAATTTTGTGCTGTTATACTGAAGCTACTTGGGTATCGAGATGACAATGGTTAATTGCATCATTGATTGCAAAGACATGAGTACGATGTGGTTGCTTTGAAGATAGGTGAAGTTACGGGAACCTCACATTTCAAATTTCAAGTGGGAGATTTGTTGAAGATTATGAAATTTTGTAAGTGGGACTTCAAGATTGAAGGTCTAGGTAGTGCGAACAATTCATTCGGAGATCTGGAGATGAGTTACGGGATTCGATTTCAAGTGGGAGATTGTTGGGTACGAACTCGAATAGAAGGATTGTCGAAGTTGGGAAATTGTCGAAGTCGTTCGAACGAGCTTCATAGTCGTTCGAACGAACGTTCATACTCCCTGGAATTTTGGCCCAAGAGTCAATCTCGTTCGAACGAGCTTGGATGTCGTTCGAACGAGATGTTATGTTTCTAGGGTTGGAGACCAACTATCGCAAAGTTGTTCGAACGAGCTTGGCGTAGGTTAGCCTTAAATGTTAAAGTTCTGCCTCGAGATCCGTACTACTTGTATTTTTTGGGTACTCTAGTATATGAAGAGGACTTAGCTATTTTGTTAGCTATCTTTTGGTGAGTTTAGCCTTAGAGAGGCTAGGGTTTGAATAAACTCCATTAAAGCTTGAGAAGCTTGGAGAAATCGTTGTAACTTTGGATCTTTGATTAGTGAATTGTTCTCAGGGAGTGGTTTTTTATCTGCAAGGGTTTTCTACTTCCCTCCTTCGGGTAAATTATTGTGTTCTTGCTTTCGTATAATTTCTTATTGACGTTTCCGTTTATCGTTCTTGGGGCGAGGGATTGAGATTAGATACTCTAATTTCTAACAAACTGGAAGGCAGATAACAACTCAAGAGACAGTGCTTAAGTCATGGTATCTCGAGATGATGGTGATTAAAGAATTTCTCTTTAACATAAGTCTAGATCAGATGGCTCATTTTCCATTCTCTGTAAGAGCATCAGTTGCATAGTGGTAATGTCTGTAGGACCTTGAGGGCATGGTTGCACAGTAGTAATGTCTATAGGAGCTATTGTTACTTAAAGCTACAACATCAGCCTAGCCTTACCCTAAGAGCAAATCAAAAAAAAAAAAAAAAAAACTTAGCTTAACCCTCATCCTAATTCCTAACGTGGGTGATCATGCTTTTCCTGTGTTGATATACATCCAGAACATGAATTTGGTAAATTGGTATAAATCAATAGTATGCAACCATGGCTTGAACGGTGGAGATAACAACAAAAACGGGGTGATGCTAATGAGGTGTCCTTCCACGACCTCCCGGGGGAGGTCCACGCCGAAACGACGCACATAATGCATTATTTAGTGATGCTCCGTGGACGGTGGACCACCGGGTCCATCGCGTATGATCGTGACAGCGCAACCTAAAAGATTATATTAAACATGCTAAAAACAATTATAGGGTAGGGTTTAGAAGAACTTTTACCATCCTCTTTCAGGAAGAATGGAGGAGAAACTTCATACGTGCCGATTAGTACAATATATACAACACACTTATATCTCCGGAGCATAAAATACTGGTTCTACGTAACCTCACATTTCAAGTCATACCGACACCATGGAAGAAATCTGTGACCAATGCGTTCTAGTTCTCTCGATAATGACCTTAAAAATAGAAGTGACAAAAATAGATGTGACCTTTAAAATGCATGTGACACTATATCTGAGAACAATGAAATACTAAGTCCTCTCAAAGATATTGGAATTTATTAGAAGTGATCATATTACTTTAGAAAAGAGATATAGATAGAGATAGATTTGGGTGGGTTTTAGATAGAGGAAGTGGGAAAGATAGTTGACTCATCTTCAATGGTTGAAGTCTTCCCTGTGATAAGACTTAGTACTTGAGAGGGACTCATTTGAACCACGTGGGGTGGATGGCACTTTAACCTCCTCTTCAAACTTGCCTATATATACCCTTAGAGACCTTGTAAAATTCACTCTCAACACCACACTCTCTCTGTCTCTCACACACATTCAGCTCATCTTGATTGGGTTGTTTGGTGTTAAGAGAACATAATTATTAAGAGCTGAATTGTGTTTAGTGTGACCGATCAAATAACTTAAAATGGTATTAGTTCATCTACGTAGACTCAACATTCTCATTCTCTCTGTGTAAGAATATTTGCTTATTCTCTGTTATTTGATAGATGGGGGAGAATGCTGCAACAAAGAACCACCATCACCACCAGGTCTCTGATCTCTCAATAGAAATGCCTCCACAACAAGGACTTTCCAAGTGTTTTGACGACGATGGCCGTCTCAAACGAACAGGTACCCCTTTAACTCTCTCTGGACGTCTCAGTGTCGATATTCTCTATCTAAAGCTAACCAGATGTTTTGGTTTTGATCAGGGAATGTTTGGACTGCGAGTTCGCACATCATTACAGCAGTGATTGGGTCTGGGGTGTTATCTTTGGCATGGGCAATAGCTCAATTGGGATGGATTGCTGGACCAGTAATGATGTTCTTGTTCTCCTTTGTGATTTACTACACTTCATGTCTCCTCACTGAGTGTTATAGGAGTGGAGATCCTATAACTGGCAAGAGAAATTATACTTACATGGAAGCTGTCAGGTCCAACTTAGGTACACATAAAATTTAGCCATTTTATATGAACTAAAATTTACAATTATCTTTCATATTAGCTCTAAATTTGCCTGTCTTTTGGTATTTTTTGGTTCAGGTGGTGTTAAGGTGAAGATTTGTGGAACAATTCAATATTTGAACCTGTTTGGGGTTGCTATTGGATACACCATTGCCGCATCTATAAGCATGATGTGAGTATTTTTTTTTTTATTTTACGATAGTTAAATCAAAACTGTCTCTCTGTTTTTACACAAAGATAAAAACTTTCTTTTGTGTGTATATTTTTGGGATCTTTGGCTTAATTATTTGATTGGGTTTTCATTGAACAGGGCGATTAAACGGTCCAACTGTTTTCATGAGAGCGGCGGAAAGAGCGGGTGCCACTTATCGAGCAACCCGTATATGATAATGTTTGGTGTCGTCGAGATCTTCTTCTCCCAAATTCCAGATTTTGATCAAATTTGGTGGCTGTCCATTGTTGCAGCTGTGATGTCCTTTACTTACTCTTCTATCGGTCTCGGCCTCGGAATTGCTCAAGTTGCAGGTACCATTTTGCTCTTGATGTGTTTTGCCGCTGTCATTTTGACAAAACTATCCTCGAAATTGGTATACCCTAGTGAAAATTTGAGGGGTATTTTGGTAAAATAATGGAAAATTACCCGCTCACTCGTCTTTACTGATAAAACTATAATCTTCTATGATTAGAAAACGGGAAATTCATGGGAAGCTTAACCGGAATAAGCGTCGGTCCGATCACTGAAACTCAAAAGATATGGAGGAGTTTCCAAGCTCTTGGAGATATTGCTTTCGCCTACTCGTACTCCATCATCCTAATAGAAATTCAGGTACGACTCATACAAGTTCGTAAATCCAACTTTATATCTGAACTTCATCATTGACTAAGAGTATATATATTATGATTATCAACAGGACACGGTCAAATCGCCTCCATCGGAAGGGAAAACAATGAAAAAGGCGACACTCCTAAGTGTTATTGTGACTACGGCCTTCTACATGCTCTGTGGCTGCATGGGGTACGCGGCATTCGGTGATCAAGCGCCCGGAAATCTCCTCACGGGTTTTGGCTTCTATAACCCTTATTGGTTACTCGACATTGCTAATGCGGCCATTGTAATTCACCTGGTCGGAGCATACCAAGTCTATTGCCAACCCTTATTTGCCTTCATTGAGAAATGGGCATCACAAACATGGCCTAAGAGTGATTTTATCAACAAAAATTACAAAGTTCCTCTCCCCGGGCTCCGAGCGTTCAACTTCAACCTCTTCCGTCTCACATGGCGATCGGTATTCGTTGTGGTGACCACCGTTATCTCTATGCTTCTCCCATTCTTCAACGACGTTGTTGGGCTTCTTGGTGCTCTTGGATTTTGGCCACTTACAGTGTATTTCCCCGTCGAGATGTACATTGCCCAAAAACGCATCCCAAGATGGAGCACACAGTGGATTTGCTTGCAAACACTTAGCCTAGCGTGTCTAATAATCTCGGTTGCTGCCGCTGCCGGGTCAATTGCCGGAGTTGTGCTCGATCTTAAAGTCTACAAGCCATTCAAAACAAGTTACTAAGAGGCGGAAGACATCGTCCGTCTAATGGTCGTCATTGATATGGGTTCCCAAGAAAATTTATTAAAGGGAACTGGGCAATGGAGTTTCTTCCAAAGATTCACAAAAGGCGCAATATCTTATACTTTGGCTACATTCCTGAGTGCCTTATAAAGTTTACAAAGTGCCGAATCCTCCTTAATGTTGTAACCTTACACCAATATATACCCTAGTAGAATACAGCTAAGAATATCACATACTTGTTGCAGATTTTGCATCTACCACACACGAAACCTCTTTTTCATGCTTCAAATTATAAATGTCCATTTGGTACAAAAGTTTAGAGATACGTTTAGGCCATGTCACTGGAATTAATAGCCTAAGTAGTTAAGGAAGAGTCAATCGAGGAATACTTAAAACAGGTAAAGCTACATCGCTGTTATTTTTCCTCCATCATATGAGATCATGCACATGTCATTATAAAACTTTCCCATTGTTTGGCACTCGCAATATCATGAGGTGCAAGGCCTCAGCGCTTTTATCTATCCTCAACATTTAAACTGAGAAGTTTACAAGAAAAAAAAAACATTTAAACTTAGAATAGTCTTGTCCACGATTCCTTCTTTCACACCATACAGGCCCGGCCCTAGCTATAGGCTCAAGAGGCGGCCGCCTAAAGCCTCCGATTTTTAGCGTAAATTTAGGGCCTCAAAATAGTAAAGTAATAGATAAATAAAAGCCCTAAAAATCACAAAAAAAGTAGTTGGCTTATTCGTTTACACTGATTGACTCTCTTCATAAGTCAAAGGTTCAAATCCTCACCTTGTTCATCAATTTATTCTCCCGGGGCCTCATTTTCGGACCTCGCCTAGGGCCCCCTAAACCTCAGGGCCGGCCCTGACACCATATATAATCTTTCCTCACTAATAAATTGAACATTCAAAGATACAAGACAAAACAAAAAGAAGCAAGTGGATACATCAGTATAAAAAGCATCGAACTCAAGTGACGAAAACTTTTAGATTTTCGAGTTTCGTACCAGCAGGCTAAACTGATTATAACTTCTGATCCAACGGTCCGATTGCTAATACGTTAGTTTCCCTGGTTTCCTATCGACGATTCCTACAACTTTTGTTCTTTGAAATTTTGCATCAGACCAACAGCCTGATAACCATAATCAGATCTTTTCAGTTTTAATCCATTTTCTTCTGTTTTGAGCCACAAATACTAACAAACTCCTCTTCTGTTGCTTACATGCTCTCTCATAATGTGCTCAATGTCCCTTTGAAGCTTAGAATTCGATGGATGAATTGCTTACACTTTCTTTGCTCTATACAATACATAGTGTCGCACATCTTCAGAGAAGGGAATGTGGTTGCTGATTTTATTGCTAACAAGGCTATCTGTATTTCACCTTCTCTCCGCATCTAGGATGTCACTCCTGATTTTATTGCTTCAGCTTTGTTTCATGATATGTACTAGTTTCCTTGTTTTAGATTTAGTTGATGCACCCCCTTGGGAATTGTTAGAGGTCTCCCTCATTCCTCTTGGTCTGGGTCTTCTCTATTCAGATTTGTAGTCCTTGTTTTTAATTAATAAATTTGTTCTTTTGCCTTGTCTACAACATTTTCTTCATTGATACAGCAACACAAACTACCAATTACATTCGACAACAGATAAATTATAAACGAGTCCATATCTTCCTCATTACATAAAACGAGTCCATATCAGTTGCAGCCAGGGTAATTCTTCCAGCACCACGAACCACCACCACCACTACCGCCCTCCGGCTCCATCAGCCGTCGTGCCAGAGCCCTCAACGCAATAGACCATTCAGTCACGGTAAGGAGATGATGTTGGATCATCCCCCACCAGAAATGGAACGACTCCGCTTCCTCCCATTTCTGACTGGTCAACTCCTCCCTGTTCAGGTCAATAAGGTCGAGTAGTGGGGGATTCATATCCCTTCGTCCAAAATATTGCCTAGTTAGTTCGGTCACCTTGGCCTCTACAAGATTTTTAGTTTTCTCTAGTTGACTCTGATAGCAAGTTTTCATCTTACTTTATGAAGGCAAGAGTGTTTTGGAGAAGGAGCTTAACCGGAGTTAAGGAAATTCTGAATCAACGATCTTAGCTTCCTTTTTATAGGAGAACATGAGATCATTAATGACACCATAATAAACATAATCAACCATTCATGATCTTGAAAACTGGCGCATTCATACTGTTTAAACCTCCAAATTCCCATGTAAACATTTTTTCTCAGTAAGAACCTTCTATAACAATTTTTGAGGCCTCAGCAGAGAGGGAGCAAATGTTATAGCCTACTTACAGTCGGTGCTTGAATGAGCCGAATACTCGAAGATTAATTATGACATTTTTAATATACCCGAACATGTATTTTAGTCGATCATTATATTTAATTTTGGGTACTTATGTGCGTTTGTTTGATTGTAGCTAATAAAGATGGATATTTAAAACCAAGCTCTTATAGTCAAGTAATTAAAGTGTCTCCAACAATTCATAGCACAAAATGTTAAAGACACAATATATTTGGTCTCAAGATTGAAGATATATATACACAAATATTCTTAGAGAATAAGGTCAAAGAAGATATTACATCCAGGATTCTTGAAGATATTTTATATTAAAGATATATGCAAGAATTTCCATGAAGAAATATCTCTACATCACTTAAGGGAATTATATGATTAGTTGTAATATTAAAAGAAATTATTGTGAAAATAATTTTTAGAATTTAATGTATATTTTCTAGATTTGGGCTCCTTCTCATATAAAGGAAACCATCCCCTATTGTAATTGGGCATCTCATATTGGAAGGTAATAGTGAATCAAATTAATCTTCTTCTTATTCTTCTCTTTAGTTTAATTTTTGTTGATGTCTTAATTAGTTGTTAATGCGATAAAGTCCGAGATGAGCGGCTTATCTCCTAGGTAAGGCTAATGATCGATTGTAAAATCGACGTCTTATAGACCCGCAAGCGCACAGTGTACCGCTGAGTACAAATGATAGTGAAGTCGTATCCCAAGAGACTTGAGGTGTAAATTGTACTTCGAGCTACTAATTTTATCTAATAATAATAAGTTTGTTTTGTTGGCTTTCAAGTAAAGAAAATAAAATGCAAGAAAGTATGAGTTGTATGAGTCAGAGTGAAAACCCAAGCTTAGATTCTAGGATTGGATTTCATATTCGAATAAACCTCGTAATCGTAAGAAAGTTGGTTTTTTAGCGACGGGCCTAGCAAAAGATAAATTGGGATAGGTTCCTATAGGATTTCCCCCCTTCAAAATCGGACGTGAAGGTTTTCCCTCATCCGGCTCAAGTAGTTACACCAAATAAAGACAAAGAAAGGGTTTCTTAAAAAAAAAAATTATAAAACCCCAAAGGATCTACTTCTTACTCAAGTTTATAGGGAGGACCAACCAAGATTGATTCTTTTTTTTTATTGAATTACGACATAAATTAAACGAAATGTTAAATTCTTGAGTAGTCTACTTCCCTTCGAATAAGGTATTCCTTATCTTAATCTTAAAAGAATACCTTGGAATCCATAAGAGATTTACTTGTCTATGTATCGTTTCTTTCGATCTTTGAGGTCCCTACTTTACCTCGACGGTTATGTCACTCCACCCGTTGTAACAGTGAGATAGCATATATGATTAAAGTAAATTATGAGTTCCCGTATTGCATATCCTTGGTCGAGCATATACAATACATCAAAAGATAAAAGAGATTTGTGATTGGGAACTACCCATAAACCACCTTATTCAACCATGGCCCAGTTGATAAGAACAGGTTATGTCTTCTTCTTCATGTTCCAAACCATCTTGTAATGGTCAAACAAGATGGTTTCCTTAGATTCTTTACTCCCTTGAATCTAAGCTATGGTCAAGCTAGGATCGTAGAAAGTAACTACTCTAGCTATATTTATAGAGTATATGAGGGGTTACAAAACATCACCATTAATGTAAAATACCCTAAACAATGCCTTAGACCATGCATAAATATTACAACTCATGAGAATAATCTCAACATTAATTCTTTTCAATGGTCTTCTATGTAGGATCGGCGCTGGGGTAAGGCCACCAAAGCTGTTGCTTTGGGCCCCCAACTTCTGAAGGGTGCCACAATATATTTCATGTTTGGGCCTCACTATTATTTCATGTTTGGGCCTCACTATTAGGGCTGACATACCTCACTATTTGGGACCTCACTATTAGGGTTGGCTTTGGGCCACCAAAACCCTAGCACCGGCCCTGCTTCTATGGGCTTTTGGTTGAAAACTTAAAATGAGGATCATTGTTGGAGTGCATCACCCTTGTTCTTTGTTGAAAACTGGAAAAATGTTATCATGTGTTCGATTTCTGTAAATACAAGCAAAAACACTATTATTATTACATTTATTTAATAAATGACTAGGTAGATATAAATATAGGAGTTGTACACGTAAATATTACGTGTCTATCAGCTAGAATGAGGCTTCTTCTTGATTGAGCAATAGTTGGTGTTAATTAGGTTATAATTAGTTTTCCTCTTAGTACTTTATGATTAATAAGTTAGTACATCATATCGAAGGCTTATCTATAACTTCGATTTAGTGTACAATAACTTTGGATACAAACAAGTGCTACTAACTGTAGACTTGATTTAGAGATCTAAAAAGAGGAAACACTAGAGAACTCACTCAAGCCTAGCCACGGTTGAGTTGATAATTCTCTAAGACACTCTTCACCATCACTTAAAGCATAACCACTAAATGCTTGACCATAAATTTAGTGGTTTATTTTACAACATTGTATGGGTCTTAACACTAACATATGATGGGTGGAGATATTAAGATTTATTTATATATCAATTAGTACTTTGAAAGGTAGAGGCCAAGTCCGAACCTTAGCTCTCTCTCTCTTAGTAAGTTTTATAATTAGTTTTTTTTATTCCTATTAGATTTATCTCTTATAAAATTGTAATTCGGCCTAGAAAGTACTTGATTTCCCAAACCTCTCTCTGGATTTGATCTCACTCACCCATACTACAATTTGACAATCGTACCTTGAGCGGGTATTTTGCTTGAAGACCCTAAAATTCTCTTATCAAATGGCGCCGTTGCCGAGGAGGCACCAGTAAAAACGATTCCTTTTAATACCGTTTTTATTTTTTATTTTTTATTTTTTTCCCCTTTAGTAGTTTCAACTTAATAAAAAATAAATTTTTTTGCTTGGGGCTTTTGAAGGTATAGTAGAACTTCACATTATAGGTGCACCAACTCTCGATTTCCCAATACTTATAAGAGGTTGCTTGTACATTTTGGTGTATGGGTACAACAATGCTTGAAGCAGGTTCTTCATACAGCTTAATAAACACGTAATATTTACGTGTACAACTCCTAAATTTATATCTACCTAGTCATTTATTAAATAAATGTGATATTAATAGTGTTTTTGTTTGTATTTACAGAAATCAGACACATGATAAACAAGTCGTACATTTTTCCAGTTTTTAACAAAGAACAAGGGTGATAATGCACTCTAACAATGATTCTCATTTGAAGTTGTCAACCAAAGGCCCATGGAGGAGGAACATTAAAGAGGCATTAATAGAGATCATCAAGTCATATAATTTTATGCATGTGCCAAGGCTTAGACAATGGAGTTTTAAAGCTTTTATATTTATTGCATAATGGAAGGCATTGTTTAGGGGATTTATCATTTATGTTGATATTTTGTAAACCCTCCTATATTGCAAGAAATAATGACCATGCCTCTAGAACTTAGATTTTCATCTGTTGAAACTTTCTCATTAAGCAATTTCTAAGCAAATAATCGTTGAGAATCAAGGTAGCTACTCTCTCATTCCTTACAAGAACGATACGCAGAATTTGCCAACACAAGAAGTAAATCAACAATGAACAATAAAGAACACAAGAAAGGTTTCCCAGAGGAGGGAAGTAGAAAACCCTTGCGGATGAAAAACCACTCGCCACGAACAATTTACTATGATATCAAACATGTTACATTAATAATTTCTCAAGTTTCTCAAGCTTTAATGGAGTCTATTCAAACCCTAGCCTCTCTAAGGTTAAACTCACCAAAAGATAAGTTAACATAATAACCTAAGTCCTCTTTATATACTAGAGGACCAAAAATACAAGTAGTACGAATCTCGAGGCATAACTCTAACATCTAAGGCAAACCTACGCGAAGCTCGTTCGAACGACTCCAAGCTCGTTCGAACGACTTTGTGATAGTTAGTCTCCAACCCTAGAAAGATAACATGTCGTTCGAACGACATCCAAGCTCGTTAGAATGAGATTGACTCTTGGGCCAAAATTCCAAGGAGTACAAGAGTTTGTTCGAACAACTATTAAGCTCGTTCAAACCACTTCGACAATTTCCTAACTTTGACAATCCTTCTATTCGAGTTCATACCCAACAATCTCCTACTTGAAATTGAATCCCGTAACCTATCTCCAGATCTCCCAATGAATTGCTCACACTACCTGGACCTTCAATCTTGAAGACCCACAAAAGTTGTACATGTCGTCAACTTCTGAAAAATCACCACCTTCGTAAACATATCGGCTGGATTCACATCAGTGTGAATCTTTACAAGCTTCAACACACCATCCTCGAGGAGCGAGTGAATATAGTGATACCGAATATCAATGTGCTTGGTCCTAGAGTGAAAAACCAAATTCTTTGCTAAGTCTTTAACGCTTTGACTATCACTATACAACTTAGGAGATAATTCTTCTCTACCAAGCTCTTTCATCAACCCTTTGGGCCAAACCATATCTTTGCACGCTTCTGTAGCTGTAACATATTCTGCCTCCATCATAGACAAAGCTATAATCTTCTGTAGCCTAGAAACTCATGTAACTGCACCACTTCCTAATGTAAATACGAAACCACTTGTGCTCTTCCGCCTATCCATGTCACCTGCCATATCAGAGTCAACAAAACCCTGTAAGCATATCTGAGAACCCCCATAATATAATACCATATCTTGAGTCCCCTTTAGATACCTCAGTATCTATTTCATAGCTCTCTAATGCTCCTTGCCTGGATTTCTCATATACCTACTAACAACTCCCACTGCTTGGGCAATATCTGGTCTTGTCCAAATCATAGCGTATATTAGGCTACCAACCGTTAATTGATAAGGAACTTTTCGCATCTCTTCACGACCTTTCTGTGTCTTCGTAGAATAATCCTTTGATAATTTAAAGTAACCTCCCAATGGTGTACTAACAACTTTAGAACCATCCATATTGAACCGCTTCAGTACTTTGCCAATGTACTCAGCTTGAGACAACTTCAATTCTCACCGCTTTCTGTCCCTCGTAACATGCATACCAAGAACTTGTCTCGCCGTACCCAAGTCCTTCATAGAAAACTCCCGGGATAATAGTCTTTCATAGTGGTAAATCAAGATCCTTCTAATAAAGGTAATCTTCTATCTGCATTTTCCATACTCCAAAATTCAACCCATTGAGCTTCGTGATCTTCAACTTCTCCTGATCGGCCATCGCTCTTCACCACACAATCCCTAATAATCGCTCTGATACCAATTGTTGAGAATCAAGGTAGCTACTCTCTCTTCCCTTACAAGAACGATACGCAGAAATTGCCAGCACAAGAAGAAAATCAATAATGAACAATAAAGAACACAAGAAAGGTTTCCGAGAGGAGGGAAGTGGAAAACCCTTGTGGATGAAAAGCCACTCATGAATAATTTACTATAATATCAAACAGGTTATAATGATCTCTCAAGCTTCTTAAGATTTAATGGAGTCTCTTCAAACCCTAGCCTCTCTAAGGTTAAAGTCACTAAAAGATAGGTTAACATAATAACCTAATTCCTCTTTATATACTAGAGGACCAAAAGTGCAAGTAGTACGGATCTCGAGGTATAACTCTAACATCTAAGGCAAACCTACGCGAAGCTCGTTCGAACGACTTTGCGATAGTTGGTCTCCAACCTTAGAAACATAACATCTCGTTCGAACGATATCCAAGCTCGTTCGAAGGAGATTGACACTTGGGCCAAAATTCCCGGGAGTACAAGAGTTCGTTCGAACGACTTCGACAATTTTCCAACTTAGACAATCCTTCTATTTGAGTTTATACCCAACAATAATGTGCATTTTGGGGCAGTGGATTGAAACAATAACGAATTACCCTAGAAAACAAAATAACTATGCTTTCTAATTAACATGCCCAAAAGCTTCCTTGAAAGTAATAGATCATGTGGTAGTATGTCTTCACATAAGCAAGTCATCAGTAGGAGAAGCGGGAATAGGAATTTGGTGGATCTCACTACAAAGGGCAGGGAAATGGTCTTGAAGGACAGTGGACAGGCACCAACTGTTGTTATCCACAAAGTGACACACTTTACCCTTAAGAGCATTGAGAGTATTATTAGGAATATGAAGAGACAAACTAATAAGAGCAGATAACCACTCATCATTCCAGAACTGAATAGAGTTACCATTACCCACAATCTATTTAGATTGAGACTGAATAGAAGGGAACACACCCTTAAGACCAAACCAGTGAGAATACCTCTTAAAATATAAAATAGAAGAGTTATTAGTGGCCAAGAATTTAGCTCTTTGTAGAAACTAATACAAAGAATAAGAGATTCGAGAAGGACTAACTTTATTATTATTCGATCATTACAATAGAATAAAACCTTCTCCTTATATAGATACAATTACTTGGGCACTAAGTAAGAATATCCTATATTTAGTATATATCCTATATTATGTATATTCTATATTCAACATATATTCTATATTCAACATATATTTTATATTCAGCACTCCCCCTCAAGATGGAGCATAGATGCCAATCATGCCCAGCTTGTCAATCATGTCGTTAAATATTCGTCTACAAACTATTTTCGTAAGAATATCTGTAAGTTAAACTTCCGACTTCACGAATGGAAAAGATATACACCTTTTGTCAATATTTTCTTTGATAAAGAACCGATCCACTTTAACATGTTTCATACGGTCATGTTGAATTGGATTGTGTGCAATCATAATCGCTGCTTTATTATCACAGTGTAGATCCATTGCTTTCATGAGTTTAAATCCAAGATCCTTCAATATATTCCGTATCCATAGTAGTTCACATACTCCATGGGCCATACCCCGAAACTCAGATTCTGCATTTGATCTAGCAACAACTTTTTGCTTCTTAGCTCTAAATGTCACCAAATTCCCACATACAAATATAAAATGGCCTGATGTTGACCTCCTATTTGTCATATCTCCTGCCCAATCTGCATTGGTGTATCCCATTACTTCCATATCACCACCTTTTTGGAATAAGAGACCTTTTCTCAGAGATTTCTTCAAGTACCTTAGTATTCGAAAGACCGCCTTCATATGTTCTTCACTTGGATTATGCATGAATTGACTTACGACGCTAATGGCATATGCAATATCCGGTCGAGTATGGGAGAGATAAATTAGTCTTCCCACTAAGCATTGATACCTTCCTTTGTTACATGGAACTTGGTCGGGAAACATTCCCAAATGATGATTTGCTTCAATCGGTGTATCTACCGGTTTGCAATCTAGCATCCCAGTTTTTGCAAGAAGGTCTAATATATACTTTCGTTGAGACATGAAAATACCTTGACTTGATCTTGGAACTTTAATGCCTAAGGAGTATTTTAACTATCCCAAATCCTTCATCTCAAATTCCCGTGACAAATAGTTCTTCAGTGCCTCCATTTCTACTAAGTCATTTCCAGTAACAACCATATCATCAACATAAACAATAAGAGTTGTAAGGTTTCCTGATTTCCGTTTTATAAACAAGGTATGATCAGAATTACTTTGTCTATATCCAAATGCCTTCATGCTCTTCGAAAACCGCCCAAACCAAGCTGGTGGCGACTGTTTTAACCCGTATAATACCTTCTTTAATTTGCATACTTTTTCTCCTTCAGAATTCGTGACTCCAGGTGATAACTTCATGTATACTTCTTCTTCTAAGTCTCCATTGAGAAATGTATTCTTTACCTCAAACTATTGTAATGGCCAACCTTGATTGGCTGCAAGAGAAAGGAGTACACGAATAGTGTTTATCTTTACCATTGGGGCAAAGGTCTCATCGTAATCTACACCATACATTTGCATATACCCTTTGGCAACTAGTCTGGCTTTATACATATCAATACTTCCATCTGAATTCATCTTTATAGTAAAGATCCAAGGATACCCAACAATACGATATTCGTGGGGTTTATCAACAAGTTCCCAAGTGGAATTCTTCAGTAATGTATTCATCTCTTCATTCATGGCATTCTTCCACCGTGGATCTGATAGTGCTTCCTAGAAATTACTAGGAATAGATACAAAGTATAATTGATTCATAGTGCATGTAAATGACTTAGCCAACCTATGGGTGGACACATAATCAGAAATTGGGTATTTGGCTTTAGAATTGATATCTGGTTCATAAGTAGATTTTGGAATACCTTTAGTAGGCCTTTCTGAACGTTTAGGTTGAATATCATTAACAGTGTTAGGATTAGGTAATACCTGAGGTTTGACATTCTGCGGCAGTACTTCGGTAGATGGTGTTAGAATGTTGGAGTCACGGGCAACTTCTACTACTTCAGCTTGATCTCCCCCTGTCATCTAATCCTCTCCATTCATATGAAGTTCATTGTCAATACCCTGATCTCCCCTGTTATCTACTCTGCTTCACTTTCCTTTTCATCATCAGTTAGGTTACTACGCCTGTTGAAATTACTCGTCAAATCCTCTAATTCCTGAAACATATCCCTGATAATAGGGAACTTTCCTTCACCATCATTATGTTTCTCCCCCTGAAAGGAAGATCCCACAAAATACGCCTCCAATTCTCGAAATGAAACATCCAACCAAAGAGATATACACCTTCCCTTCCACATGATCATAACAACGATAACCATTTCTAAAATTAGCATAAGCATATCCAAGAAACATACACTTTCGAGCACAATGATCCAATTTTCCTCACTGATGTTTAGGTATATGAACAAAGACAACACATCCAAAAACATGTGGTTCTAGGTTTGGCATTGCAGGGATGGTGATAAGATCATGAAGATTTTGGAAGGGGGTCTGAAATTCAATGACTCTAGATGGTGTGCAGTTTATTAAGCAGCAGATTTTAACGCTTCTCTCTAATAATTTAATGGCATATTCATTCCAAAAAGATATGCACGAACAACTTCTAACAATTGTCTATTCATTCTTTCAGCTAATCCATTTTGATGTGGGGTATAAACATTAGAGATTTTATGTCGAATACCATTATTTGTCAAGAACTCCGACATGTCATTACTAGTAAGTTCTCCTCCATTATCAAATTGATACACATGTATCCTCCTTTGGAATTGGGTCAAATCCATATGATAATTTTTTTTAAAATACTTCAAAGACTTTACTTTTATGGGTAATTAGGGATACCCACATCATACGAGTACACTCATCAATAAAAGTTACAAAATATCGAGCTCCAGACAATGACAGAATACATGCAGAACCCCATACATCAGAGTGAATAATACTAAAAGGTTCTGAACTTTTATTAAAACTTGGAGAGTATGTAATGCGATAACTCTTAGCAAGTTCACAAATATTACACTTAAACTCTTAAATACTATAATTCAAAAATAACGACGAATTTAATTTTTGAAGATACCCGAATGAGAGATGACCCAGTCGTCGATGCCATAGCCACACATTAGCTTTTGCTTCTTCAATTTCTCTAACTTTATTCACCTGATTAATTCTCTGCTCTTAACTATTAGTCAGGTCCAAATAGTAGAGATTACATTTTCTAACACCACTGCCAAAAACCTGCCGAGTCACTGTGTCCTGAAAAATACAAAATTGAGGCCAAAACGTCACAGTACATCTAAGTGCAACAGTGATCCAACTGACAGACAAGATATTGTACTCTAAAGCAGGAACAGTAATGACAGAGTTTAATGTCAGGGATTCAGATATGTTAGTGGAACCTTCTCCAATTATAGGAGATGAACCACCATTTGTTGTGTATATAGAGGTTTGGGTTGAAGGTGTAATGGATGATAATATACTAGAGTCGTTTACCATGTGATCTGATGCACCAGTATCAATTAACCAAGTACTATTTAAAGAATTTTCAACTAAAACACTACCTTTAGTTTTCATACCTGACTGGGCAATGTGAGAATTAGGGTTTGAGCTTGATGATACCATTGTTTTATCATCATTGGAACCCATTGGTTGAACTGCTACAGTGATTTTTCTGGTCCTTCAAACTGCTACAACAATTTTATGGTATCTGATACAGTAACTTTGAACTGCTATAGTACTTCAAACATTATTGCTACAGTGATTTTCTGGTATCTGTTACAGTCTTCGAACAGCTACAGCAACTTCGGACTGCTACAGTCCCTCAAACTGTTACAGCTACAATAACTTTGAACTTCGCAACATAATTAAGCTTCGTGACAGTAATTCACAGCAGAATTCAATTCAATTCGAAAGAACCAGGTTCAATTATCGAACCCGCTCTGATGCCATGTTGAAACTAATACAAAGAATAAGAGATTCGAGAAGGACTAACTTTATTATTATTCGATCATTACAATGGAAGAAAACTTTCTCCTTATATAGATACAATTACTTGGGCGCTAAGTAAGAATATCCTATATTTAGAAAATTCTATATTTAGTATATATCATATATTAAGTATATTCTATATTCAACATATATTCTATATTCAACACTCTCATCATGTAAGCCCAATGAGACTTCTCAAATAACATCTCAAAAGAAAGTTTGTACATTGCAGCAGTGTTCAGAGAAGAGAGAGCACGAATACCCAGTCCTCCCTTATCAACTAGAAGGCACATAACAACCTAAGAGACAGTGTTTAGGTTATGATATCTTGAGATGATGGTGATTAAAGAATTTTTCTTTAACATAAGTCTAGATCAGATGGCTCATTTTCCATTCTCTGTAAGAGCATCAGTTGCATAGTGGTAATGTCTGTAGGACCTAGAGGCCATCGGTTGCATAGTACTAGTAATGTCTATAGGAGCTATTGTTACTTAAAGCTACAGCATCGGCCTAGCCTTACCCTAAAAGCAAAAAAAAAAAAAAAAACTTAACTTAACCCCCATCCTAATTCCTAACGTGGATGATTATGCTTTTCCTGTGTTGATATACATCCAAAACATGAATTTGGTAAATTGGTATAAATCAATAGTATGCAACCATGGCTTGAACGGTGGAGATAACAACAAAATGAACAACTAAAATAGGGTGATGCTAATGAGGTGTCCTTCCACAACCTCCTGGGGGAGGTCCACGCCAAAACAACGCACATAATGCATTATTTAGTGATGCTCCGTGGACGGTGGACCACCGGGTCCATCGCGCATGATGGTGACAGCGCAACCTAAAAGATTATGTTAAACATGCTAAAAATAATTATAGGGTAGGCTTTAGAAGAACTTTTACCATCCTCTTTCAGGAAGAAAGGAGGAGAAACTTCATACGTGCCAATTAGTACAATATATACAACACACTTATATCTCCAGAGCATAAAATACTGGTTCTAGGTAACCTCACTTTTCAAGTCATACTGACACCATTGAAAAAAATCTGTGACCAATCCATTCTGGTTCTCTCGAAAATGACCTTAAAAATAGAAGTGACAAAAATAAATGTGACCTTTGAAATACATGTGACACTATATCTGAGAACAATGAAATACCAAGTCCTCTCAAAGATATTGGAATTTATTAGAAGTGATCATATTACTTTAGAAAATAGATAGATAGATAGATAGATAGATAGATATATATAGATTCAGGTGGGTTTAAGATAGAGAAAGTGGGAAGCCTATCTATACTACTAAAGGAAAAGCAAAGGAATGAGACCCGATCATGGCCGTCGATCCAAATCCCCATCACAAACTTAGGAATATCAAAGCCTATCTTTATAACCTTAAAATGAGGAGCCATTGGATGCATTCGACCAAAATCATTGAAAACCAATATTTTTCGCCTGCCTAATTTACCATTTTCAATTTTTAACTTTTAGTCTAAAATAGGTATACGAAATTGTCATATTTGAATTCTTAGAGGGTAGTATTGTATTCCTCATTTTGCCCCTGCAAAAAAAACTCTTAAAACTAATTCATTAAGGGTATTCTTGTAGTTTCTAATACAAAACAAGCAATTTAAAACCAAATCATACGACAAACTTGGTCTTGTTCATCACTTCTCCCTCCCTCTACATATCACGATCCAAACCCTAAGTCCCCGAATCCCTGCTCTTAATCAATCTAATGTCTGTTTTCATGATATCTTCTCTAATTAGGTTTTGCTCCATCGCAATTGAAAAGATGTCATCCCGAATCGACGGATCTAACGGGTAAACAATACCCTAGACCTTTCACTTACCTCAAATTGAATTTGTTTAAATATTTAGTAGTATTTACTGATCGATTTCAGTACTCAAGCATATGTAAATTGATGTTTAGTTGGTCTGAATATTGATTGCCGTTTATTCTGTATTAGCCTATATTTGATGTTCCAAATAATGCAGGGATGGCAACCATCTTTGAGCATTTTCACTATACTAACAAGTATTGGGTTGTTACTGAGTGAACCCAACCCTGATTATGGCCTAATGTGTGAAGCTGTAAGTTTACATTTTAAAATGAGCTAAATATGGCTGCTTGCTGTAAATGAAAAGCTACGTTTAGTATCTCAAAGACGCTGCCAGAATATGAGGCTTCATGTTTGACGTCTGTTTATATGCAGATTTTTTTATGACTGATTTGATGTTTCCTTCAAAAAATATGCGAGTAAAGAGTACAAATACAACAGGCAAATTTTTGATCAAAAGGCACGGGCTATGGCTGAGAAATATGCAAATGTTGGGGCTAGCCGAACTAGTACAGTCACAAAAAGCTTTCTTCCTAACCAGAGTTCATCTACGGTAAAAACTAAGCCTGTCTGTAACTTATCACTTATGTCATGTTTTCATAACTGTATCACATATTACTGCAGATGGAAGATGAGCAACTGGACTTAACATCTAGAAAAGACGATAGCGAACACACTCCAACTCGTAAGAAGCTCTCTGGGGTCAACCGGATGTTGTCTTTAGAATCTTCAGTCCCATTGCAAAGTAAAAGTCACGAGAAAGAGAAAGTGATGCATACTTCCATATTATCTCTCTTGCACTACCAAAATGTTTCTAAGGCTTCATCAAAATCTGTTTACAATGAAAGTGCACCATGTCAAGATCATGATGACAAGAAGAATGAGTTCCAAACTACAAGTAAATACGTTGATCAACAATCTCATCAAGTTCACGAAGAGAGATCCAAAAATGTGAGTTCCAAAGCAAGTCGTGACAAACTGCTTGGTAATGGCCTGAAGCTGAAGCTATCATTAAAATCATTGTGCTCACCACAGGATGGGAAACGTGGCAAGGAAAACATGGTGGATGCTCGCAAGTTATCAGTCTTGCCACAAGTACAACCTGAGGCTTCGTCAAACTTGTTACATTGTAACAGACAACAGGTTCTTCAACTTAATAACAAAAAAATACAAAATGATGTCATTAACATGGTTTCTAATAAACAATGTGGGATAAAGAAGAAATTGTCTTTGGGAATCTCTGGCTCCCCCAAGAATGATGATGATAACAAGGAGAATGTGCCGCCATTCTATCAGTTGAAACCCCAAAGCATACCTGTTTATTCACCAAAGTCCCTGCCAATGTCACATGCTGATGAACACAATGATAACCTATTTCACCAAAATTATCTCGGGGACAACACCAAGCAAAATCATGGAGAAACAGAGACTTCATTGATCAGTGAAAACCTAATAGTGCTAGATAGCAAAGATAGCGAGGAAGAAATGAAGGGACCAACAAGGTCTAGAGTATTGTTTGCACGGATGCATTTGTTTCCCTACCGTGATGGTGTTGTTCTGGGTGTTGATTCTCGAACCTCAGCTGGTAATATATCTCTTAATAATATATTTTTACTCTACAATTAGCTGTATTGTATGACAGAATAACCTAAGATTTAGTGATTTAAGCTAAGTAACTTAGAATCTATTGATTAGAGAGGGCAACTTGATTTTGATTTGTTGGTTTTGGGTTTGTAGGGAATTTGATAAAATTACTAAACTCACCGAAAGTAAATAGCATTATTTGCAGTGATTGCGATAAAAATGGTATGCGAATTAATGGGGATTTTTTTTTTTTTTTAGAGTAGATGTTGAAAACCATGAAAATTTATTTTTCTATAATTAGAATGATGAAGTTCAATATGAGCCTTATAATCAAGATGGCATGGTAAATGGGGATTGTTATGAGCTACACATAGTTGTGGGACATTTTATGTCGTTCTTAAGTTTCCAAGTAGGAGCCTAAGCTCCACATTGTTATGATAAGCCTGTGGTAACTATAATGAAAAAACAAAAACATTCTTGTGTAATTGTGGAATATAAATTTTCACTTCACCGCGATGCAAGTGGCCAAAAGTTAATTATAAATGAGTGTGAGACAGTGAACCAGCTAAAGAAAGCAAGTGATGTTACTCCTGAAATTACAAATTGAAATGTAGTGAATCTTTCACTCTCTCTCTCTCTCTCCCTCTCTCTCCAAGAAACAAGGTACATTGATCTTCCCCTCTATTCTCTTCTTTAGAGATTCAATTATTTCTGACTTGTAGGGGATCGAATACCTTGTAATTTACCTTTGATTGCTTTACTAAAATCTGAGATAATTAGGGCTCATATTTGTTCCCCTCTCAATTTGATATTTAATCGCACTCATTCACAGCTAAGGAATAGAGCAGATAGTTCATAATTTCGGTGGCATTCTTTATATATTAATCCCAGCCCATTGTCTACATCTTACGTTGGTTTATTAGTAGTTATAATTTTTAGTCTCTCCATCATGCAACTCACATATTAACCATCGGAAGATTATGTTTTATTTATTATAAAATTTGAATATTAACATAGTTCATGCTGCTATAACTGTTAATGGACTATTTTTGCAGACTCCAATGTTTATTGAAGCCAGTGAAGTTGGATATAATCCAATCCCTAACAACCTTCCAGTTGCCTCTTTCGTATCTGTTATAGGTACATATTTTATAATAGTCAAAGTTATCTACAAATATCTTTCCATTATTCTCTAAAAATATTGAACTTCACGTGTATATGAAAGTATTGACCACATTAACAATAAATGCCACAGGTGGTTCCCGATGACAGAGGAATGTACTCTCTCATGAAGAACAAGAAGTAGTAAGGCGTAAATATAATGCTAAAAAGTGCAAGAATTACAACATGACGCAGCTTAGTAAGGTATGTTTTCGTATAACATTTACTTATATAACATTTATAGTTACTTTCATAACCGTATATAACTCCATAGACAATGATCTTAATATATTAATTGCAGAAAGTAACAGAAGTGCATTGTTCTAACTTCGATTACATTCAAATCAAGGAAATCGGGAAGATATGTATTTTATAACGGTTGTTTTTAATGTCATGATTTTATATAATTGTATGATTGTTGATTATATCTCATTATAGGAAAAATTAAATGTATTGCCTAGAACACTACATTTAAAGTCCAGCCACGACGCAAACATGTCTAACATTATCGGGGTAACGCAAAACAATACCACTAAGAACATTGTGAATGTCGACGATAATTGGTTTTAGCTAATTATAAGCCTATGATGTCGACATAATTCATGCTACTATAACTAATAATGTATTCTTCATGTAGATTCCAATGTTTATTGAAGCCAGAGAGGTTGGATCTATTTTGATCCCTGACAACCTTCCAACTTACTCTAGCTTATCCGTTACAGGTATATATTAAATAGTCGTTCAAATGATCTATAAATCCATTACCTTATTCTACAAAAATACTAAAAATGATCTATAAATTCATTATCTTATTCTACAGAAATACTAAGCTTCACATATGTACTAAAACATTGACCACATTAAAACAAATTGCCTT